>CM077178.1:28933840-29533840 GCA_039654105.1 Coreius guichenoti
AATTATGCATAATTTATAGTTATTACTACAGTAACTACATGTAATGTGTAACAAAGACACTGTTACCATCCTTACTCTGATTATTGTAAATAATCACTTTATTGGTGAACATGTAAACATAGTCAGTGTCTTTGTCTCTCCAGGTGTCTGACTCCGTGAGCGGGCAGACTGTTGTTGATCCAAAAGGCTATCTCACCGATCTCAACTCCATGATCCCCACACACGGAGGAGACATCAGGTACTGAGTATTGTACATCTGACCGTCATGCGCTTTATATCTGGGCTTTTTGTATTGCATTTGCTAAATGTCATTCTGTGTGTGTGCAGTGATATTAAGAAGGCACGTCTCCTCTTGAAGTCAGTGAGAGAAACAAACCCCCACCACCCCCCAGCCTGGATTGCGTCTGCCCGTCTGGAAGAGGTGACTGGGAAGCTGCAGGTGGCCAGAAACCTGATCATGAAAGGCACTGAGATGTGTCCGAAGGTGAGAGACAAAAATGGTCGTGTGTGACTAAATTAAGGCCTCAATATACTCAAAGCTAAGTTCTTTTTTGTTCTTTGCTTGGAACTTGGAAAAACCTTTGCAGCAATATACTGTTAGCGAGCATCCTGATGCCGTCCACAATGCTGAGAGCAACATTTAGATGACAGGGCTCCAGGCATTTTGCGACCTTTTTTCCTGCTGGTGCGACTAAATCTTGTTAGAGGTCGCACTGGTGCGACCACCACGGTGCTCAACTGATAAGAGCTGCTATTTCTGTTACATATGAGAAACATCAAATGTCAAACAAAACAAAGTGAAACGGAACAGCACTACTCGTTTGAACTGCGAGCTCATACAGGGGCCGATCCTGCAAGCTCATACACGGGCAGATCCCGATCACGCGACACTGTTACTACACAACACTGGGAGATCCAGTGAGAAAGCGTTTGAATTCGCCACAGAATTAATAACATCGCTACTGCGAGATCTAGAGGGAAGCGGTTGCGCAGAATTTTCTGTTTCGCTGACGTGGAAACCGGGACATTGTGCCATGAACGAAGGTCAGGGGTTTCAGTCCACAAATCACCAACATTCACCTCATTATTTTAGTCTATAAAGTTTTAAATATGGATATTTTTCTTACACAAACGCGCCACTTCGCTTCAAAAGCCCTTTATTAACCCCCCGGAGCCATGTGGAACAGTTATATGATGGATAGATGCACTTTTATGGACTTCAAAAATGACCCAACAATTCACTGCCATTATAAAGCTTGGAAGTAAATCATGGGCTAATTTTCATTTTTGGGTGAACTAACCCTTTAAGTATGTACACTCACCTAAAGGATTATTAGGAACACCTGTTCAATTTCTCATTAATGCAATTATCTAATCAACCAATCACATGGCAGTTGCTTCAATGCATTTAGGGGTGTGGTCCTGGTCAAGACAATCTCCTGAACTCCAAACTGAATGTCAGAATGGGAAACAAAGGTGATTTAAGCAATTTTGAGCGTGGCATGGCTGTTGGTGCCAGACGGGCCGGTCTGAGTATTTCACAATCTGCTCAGTTACTGGGATTTTCACGCACAACCATTTCTAGAGTTTACAAAGAATGGTGTGAAAAGGGAAAAACATCCAGTATGCGGCAGTCCTGTGGGCGAAAATGCCTTGTTGATGCTAGAGGTCAGAGGAGAATGGGCCGACTGATTCAAGCTGATAGAAGAGCAACTTTGACTGAAATAACCACTCGTTACAACCGAGGTATGCAGCAAAGCATTTGTGAAGCCACAACACGCACAACCTTGAGGCGGATGGGCTACAACAGCAGAAGACCCCACCGGGTACCACTCATCTCCACTACAAATAGGAAAAAGAGGCTACAATTTGCACGAGCTCACCAAAATTGGACAGTTGAAGACTGGAAAAATGTTGCCTGGTCTGATGAGTCTCGATTTCTGTTGAGACATTCAGATGGTAGAGTCAGAATTTGGCGTAAACAGAATGAGAACATGGATCCATCATGCCTTGTTACCACTGTGCAGGCTGGTGGTGGTGGTGTAATGGTGTGGGGGATGTTTTCTTGGCACACTTTAGGCCCCTTAGTGCCAATTGGGCATCGTTTAAATGCCACGGCCTACCTGAGCATTGTTTCTGACCATGTCCATCCCTTTATGACCACCATGTACCCATCCTCTGATGGCTACTTCCAGCAGGATAATGCACCATGTCACAAAGCTCGAATCATTTCAAATTGGTTTCTTGAACATGACAATGAGTTCACTGTACTAAAATGGCCCCCACAGTCACCAGATCTCAACCCAATAGAGCATCTTTGGGATGTGGTGGAACGGGAGCTTCGTGCCCTGGATGTGCATCCCACAAATCTCCATCAACTGCAAGATGCTATCCTATCAATATGGGCCAACATTTCTAAAGAATGCTTTCAGCACCTTGTTGAATCAATGCCACGTAGAATTAAGGCAGTTCTGAAGGCGAAAGGGGGTCAAACACAGTATTCGTATGGTGTTCCTAATAATCCTTTAGGTGAGTGTATATGGACAAAAAAAAAAAACATTTCTCAAAATCTTAATGTTTAACAGATGATAGAAAGCAATACAGATTTAGAACGACATCAGGTTGAGTAAAGGCACGTAGGCTAGAATTTTTGCTTCAAGACGATGTAAAAATCACTCTGGCCACTCATTCACATAAAACGATATACTGATTTAAAGTTTGTAAGACATGTTTTGTGTCAGGAAGGCTTATGCGGGGAGGGCGTGAAACATGAATATTGATATAATATCAGGTTTTTCACACCTGAGAAAGACAAAGACCCCTCCCCTGATGGCCCTATCAGCTGAATGACTGTGAGGGAACTAGAACAAAGAATGTGAAGAGATTAAAAGAATGGCTTTTTGAATTGTTTGCATTTATTTACAACACAACATAATCCAAATATACACAACGAAGGACAAAAAGTGGGACAAAAATAAGGGACAATCGTGGTTCTTTATAAGGGACACTCAAAGTGTATGTCATTTCAGTGTCTGCAGTTAAGAGTGTGTATAAAAGGTTCTCAGATATAAACACATTTGATTTGCTCAACCTATTAATGCACAATTTAATCTTAAAAAGGATTTTAATATCATAGAAATAAATGTCAATTGTTACACACAAACCATCTAAAGCTTTTGTAGCATTATACACTACTATTCAAAAGTTTGGGGTCAGTAAGAATTTGTTTTAAATTAATAGTTTTATTAATTAATCATTTTTAAGAAATTAATAGTTTTGTTCAGCAAGAATGCATTAAACGTGTCAAGAGAGACATTAAAGACATTTTAATGTTACAAAAGCTTTGTTTTTTTTTTTGTTTTTTTTACTTTCTATTCATCAAAGAATCCTGAAAAAAAAAAAAAATTACTGGAAATAACTGGATCTCCCATAACAGTATCACAGTTGAATATCATGACTTGTTTGCAATATAATCTACAAATGCATACACAAACAGATGTTCCTGCTACGTTCCTGCAACACACCTAGTTTGCAGAACAAACTAAACGCTCCCGTGGTGTCCTCCGTTGCTAAGCATTTTCATCTCGCTGAGGCACAGGAAAAACGAGCGCACCGCACCGCATGAGCGTCACGATGCCGTTGCTCTATATTCCGTACGCGTTTGTCGCTCGTCTACATTTAAAATAACGAACTTGAGCGCGCAAAAGACGCAACATATGTGAACGACCCCTCAGTGGTTAGATCAGCATAGCAGTCAATAAACGGGACAAGGGAGGTCATGTACGGGACATTTAGGCCCAATATACGGGACGTCCGGGCTAATACGGGACAGTTGGCAACCCTACTTTTATATCATGCTGTGTTTAATATTATAGAGCATAAAAATACCCTCATGTCGTACTTGTATCTTTATTTAGCATTGAAAGGTTGCCTACCTGTCTATATTTCATATTTCAACATGATTTCACACATTTTAGTCTAGCAACAGTTCAACTAGTAGCCTACAATGTGAAGTTTATGCAACAATAACGCTAATATAAGTGAGAAGAAATGTTTTACCTTAAAAATTCTCATCTTAAAATCGCATTCTTCTTATTCTGAGGTAAATCCAAGGTAAACTCTCAGCTTGTCTTCCGAACTCGATGAAAAGCAGAAGAATAATGAAGATGATTCTTTGTTTTGAGATGATGGGGGGGGGGTGTTTACAGGTTTGCGTTCCTTCACGTGGACGATTTGCATGTGAATCGCTTTGCGGGTGTGGGTGTGGTCACATTAAAGATGAGGCTGCGCTTGAGGAACTGTACCTCTCGCTGTTTTCATACGGATTACATAAACAGAGAATATTTAAAAGTAGACATTCCAGGCTTTCTAAAGCGATATCTGTCGTGTGTGTGGCAAGTATTCGCTGAGTTACAGCTCATTTTCAGACACATTTCGGGGTGGACTTCACGGAGAGACAGACGGGAGAACGCGCATCCTGTTTGTTTTCTTTATTTAGCAAAAAGCACAACATTTAGTTTTTATTTTGAGTGTACACAAATAAAAGTAGACACTTTAAGCTTTGTAAAGACATATCTTTCACGTCTGTGAGGCCATAAATGACGGAGTATTTTAAGTTGTTTTACACTGTCATGAGGAAAAAATCAAGCAAAACGTGCCCGCGCGTTCTTCGGGTTCAGAGGGTTAAAGTTAAACTATCCTTTTAATGTACAAACCCGATTCCAAAAAAGTTGGGACACTGTACAAATTGTGAATTAAAAAGGAATGCAATAATTTACAAATCTCATAAACTTATATTTTATTCACAATAGATTATAGATAACATATCAAATGTTGAAAGTGAGACATTTTGAAATGTCATGCCAAATATTGGCTCATTTTGGATTTCATGAGAGCTACACATTCCAAAAAAGTTGGTACAGGTAGCAATAAGAGGCCGGAAAAGTTAAATGTACATATAAGGAACAGCTGGAGGACCAATTTGCAACTTATTAGGTCAATTGGACACATGATTGGGTATAAAAAGAGCCTCTCAGAGTGGCAGTGTCTCTCAGAAGTCAAGATGGGCAGAGGATCACCAATTCCCCCAATGCTGCGGCGAAAAATAGTGGAGCAATATCAGAAAGGAGTTTCTCAGAGAAAAATTGCAAAGAGTTTGAAGTTATCATCATCTACAGTGCATAATATCATCCAAAGATTCAGAGAATCTGGAACAATCTCTGTGCGTAAGGGTCAAGGCCGGAAAACCATACTGGATGCCCGTGATCTTCGGCCCCTTAGACGGCACTGCATCACATACAGGAATGCTACTGTAATGGAAATCACAACATGGGCTCAGGAATACTTCCAGAAAACATTGTCGGTGAACACAATCCACCGTGCCATTCGCCGTTGCCGGCTAAAACTCTATAGGTCAAAAAAGAAGCCATATCTAAACATGATCCAGAAGCGCAGGCGTTTTCTCTGGGCCAAGGCTCATTTAAAATGGACTGTGGCAAAGTGGAAAACTGTTCTGTGGTCAGACGAATCAAATTTGAAGTTCTTTTTGGAAAACTGGGACGCCATGTCATCCGGACTAAAGAGGACAAGGACAACCCAAGTTGTTATCAGCGCTCAGTTCAGAAGCCTGCATCTCTGATGGTATGGGGTTGCATGAGTGCGTGTGGCATGGGCAGCTTACACATCTGGAAATGCACCATCAATGCTGAAAGGTATATCCAAGTTCTAGAACAACATATGCTCCCATCCAGACGTCGTCTCTTTCAGGGAAGACCTTGCATTTTCCAACATGACAATGCCAGACCACATACTGCATCAATTACAACATCATGGCTGCGTAGAAGAAGGATCCGGGTACTGAAATGGCCAGCCTGCAGTCCAGATCATTCACCCATAGAAAACATTTGGCGCATCATAAAGAGGAAGATGCGACAAAGAAGACCTAAGACAGCTGAGCAACTAGAAGCCTGTATTAGACAAGAATGGGACAACATTCCTATTCCTAAACTTGAGCAACTTGTCTCCTCAGTCCCCAGACGTTTGCAGACTGTTATAAAAAGAAGAGGGGATGCCACACAGTGGTAAACATGGCCTTGTCCCAAATTTTTTGAGATGTTGATGCCATGAAATTTAAAATCAACTTATTTTTCCCTTAAAATGATACATTTTCTCAGTTTAAACATTTGATATGTCATCTATGTTGTATTCTGAATAAAATATTAAAATTTGAAACTTCCACATCATTGCATTCTGTTTTTATTCATAATTTGTACAGTGTCCCAACTTTTTTGGAATCGGGTTTGTAAAACAGAATAGCTTGACCCTGTGTGTCCTGTAGGGGGCAGTGTGTGTGTGCATTGAACCATTGAAGGTTTATGGCTTAAGGAATGTTGCCAGTGTTGACAGGTTGTTATAGCAATACATTTAGCCTGCAAAATCCCACTTCCTAAAAAAATGTTAAATATGGTTCAAGAGCAACATAAAAATGTCATGGTGAATCTATTAGGCCTTGTTTATGTAAGCTGTGCCTTCAATTTGTCTACAAACCTGATTCCAAAAAAGTTGGGACACTGTACAAATTGTGAATAAAAACAGAATGCAATGATGTGGAAGTTTCAAATTTCAATATTTTATTCAGAATACAACATAGATGACATATCAAATGTTTAAACTGAGAAAATGTATCATTTTAAGGGAAAAATAAGTTGATTTTAAATTTCATGGCATCAACACATCTCAAAAACGTTGGGACAAGGCCATGTTTACCACTGTGTGGCATCCCCTCTTCTTTTTATAACAGTCTGCAAACGTCTGGGGACTGAGGAGACAAGTTGCTCAAGTTTAGAAATAGGAATGTTGTCCCATTCTTGTCTAATACAGGCTTCTAGTTGCTCAACTGTCTTAGGTCTTCTTTGTCGCATCTTCCTCTTTATGATGCGCCAAATGTTTTCTATGGGTGAAAGATCTGGACTGCAGGCTGGCCATTTCAGTACCCGGATCCTTCTTCTACGCAGCCATGATGTTGTAATTGATGCAGTATGTGGTCTGGCATTGTCATGTGGGAAAATGCAAGGTCTTCCCTGAAAGAGACGACATCTGGATGGGAGCATATGTTGTTCTAGAACTTGGATATACCTTTCAGCATTGATGGTGCCTTTCCAGATGTGTAAGCTGCCCATGACACACGCACTCATGCAACCCCATACCATCAGAGATGCAGGCTTCTGAACTGAGCGCTGATAACAACTTGGGTTGTCCTTGTCCTCTTTAGTCCGGATGACATGGCGTCCCAGTTTTCCAAAAAGAACTTCAAATTTTGATTCGTCTGACCACAGAACAGTTTTCCACTTTGCCACAGTCCATTTTAAATGAGCCTTGGGCCAGAGAAAACGCCTGCGCTTCTGGATCATGTTTAGATATGGCTTCTTTTTTGACCTATAGAGTTTTCGCCGGCAACGGCGAATGGCACGGTGGATTGTGTTCACCGACAATGTTTTCTGGAAGTATTCCTGAGCCCATGTTGTGATTTGCATTACAGTAGCATTCCTGTATGTGATGCAGTGCCGTCTAAGGGCCCGAAGATCACGGGCATCCAGTATGGTTTTCCGGCCTTGACCCTTACGCACAGAGATTGTTCCAGATTCTCTGAATCTTTGGATGATATTGTGCACTGTAGATGATGATAACGTCAAACTCTTTGCAATTTTTCTCTGAGAAACTCCTTTCTGATATTGCTCCACTATTTTTCGCCGCAGCATTGGGGGAATTGGTGATCCTCTGCCCATCTTGACTTCTGAGAGACACTGCCACTCTGAGAGGCTCTTTTTATACCCAATCATGTTGCCAATTGACCTAATAAGTTGCAAATTGGTCCTCCAGATGTTCCTTATATGTACATTTAACTTTTCCGGCCTCTTATTGCTACCTGTCCCAACTTTTTTGGAATGTGTAGCTCTCATGAAATCCAAAATGAGCCAATATTTGGCATGACATTTCAAAATGTCTCACTTTCAACATTTGATATGTTATCTATATTCTATTGTGAATAAAATATAAGTTTATGAGATTTGTAAATTATTGCATTCCTTTTTTTATTCACAATTTGTACAGTGTCCCAACTTTTTTGGAATCGGGTTTGTACTAGTGCTGACTTTGGACTTTGGAAAGGACTGGAAATGAAAACGCACACCGTGTGGAAACAGTGTCAGGCCCTTTGCTCTCAGTGTGTGTTCACAGCTTCATTTAAGTGTTATGAAATTCCTGCAGGCTCATTAATCAAAGTTAATAGTTCAGCTCTACCTTTCAGAAGAAGAACAGTGACACACTGGCTGTGTCTCAAGGCCTAGAGAGCTGCCCACTTTGACAGGATGTCTGGGCACGATCAGTACGTTCAATCGTCAAACACGCCTGCGATGAACAAACATGCTGTTTTGGCAGCTGATTCATTTTGAATGGTTATATAAATCGATGTGCATTCATTTTGTTTTTTTTAACAATTCTCCAGTCCATCCTCATTTACTCCTTACGTCCATGTGAACTATTTACAAGTTCGTTCTTTGATTTCTCTTAAAGGGATAGTTCACCCAAAAATTTAAATCATCATCATTTACTCACTCTCATGTTGTTCCAAACCTGTATGAGTTTCTTTCTTCTGCTGAACACAAAAGAAGATATTTTGAAGAATATGGGTAACCAAACAGTCGATGGACCCCATTGACTTCCATAGTTGTTGTTGTTTTTTTTTCTTCTTCCTACTATGGAAGTCAATGGCTACTGTCAACTGTTTGATTACCAACATTCTTTAAAATAACATATTTTGTGTTCCATAGAAGAAAGAAATTTATACACAAAAGAAGATATTTTGAAGAATGTTGTAACCAAACGGTTTTGGTTCCCATTTACTTCCATTGAATGGTAAAAAATATAATGCAAGTCAATGGGAACTGAAACCGTTTGGTTACAACATTCTTCAAAATATCTTCTTTTGTGTATAAATTTCTTTCCCCGTCAGGTTTTTTTTTTTTTTTTTTTTTTTTTTTTTTTTTTTTTTGCCAACCACTGCCAGCATTTTTGATCATTTTCACAAAATCTTCATGGTCCCTAGAATATTTTGTTGTATGAATGTCTGAACATACAATATATCAAAAGAAAGAACAGGCCCTCTGCTTTTAAATAATTTTTATTATCATTATATTTTAGCTTCATGCATTAAAAAGCTGAGAAAAATTGCATTATATTAAAGGCTTCGTCCGGATCGGATTCAGAATGATGATCAAAACATAGATCGAGTCTATCAACACGCCCAAAGCTTCACAGTCCTATTTCATTCAGTAACATTAGGCAGTTTTGATTTATATGCTGTTTAATGTTGGATGATTGCGCTATTTTACATGTGCATAAGCAATGATTCTATCGCTTGTTTCTGCTGCTTTTTCGCCTGTTTTGATCAGGAGATTCTGAACTCTTTAGAAGATATCATTGCGCCCCTTACCGTATAACAGTGAAAACATGGATTGCTTGAAAATTCTGTCAGTCACAAGAAAGAGTTAATCTAGAGTGCTTTTGTGTGTGTATTATATTCATAGAGTGAGGATGTTTGGCTAGAAGCTGCCCGGCTGCAGCCAGGAGACACGGCAAAGGCAGTGGTTGCCCAGGCGGTGCGTCACCTCCCTCAGTCTGTGCGCATCTATATCAGAGCTGCTGAGCTAGAGACCGACATCAGGGCCAAGAAACGAGTTCTCAGGAAAGGTCAGTGACTCTTTGTCTGTCTCTCTTCTATTTGTCTTCAGTTTTCAGTCACCTGCTTTTTTTTCTGCCTGCATACCTGTGTGACAGAGACAGATGAATTGTTAGTTATGTATGAAAGCTCTATCCTGAATATCCTGAATATCCCACTTATAATAAGAGATCTCTCTAAACAGACTGGCAGTTCTACTTCATCACTGTCTCTTAAGTGATTATCATGTTAACTCTATAAAGTAATGTTCAAGTGAAGTAATTAGTGTCATTAAAAATCCGACGCACTGTCATTTTAGTACCAGTTTGATGATTATTCATGAAGTGTTTTACATAGTGTTTGCAAAGCAATAGATTTAGCGTTTTCTGCAGAACATTTCTGAGGTTTTGCTTGCCCATGCGGAAGCCACCACCACAATGCCAGAGTGTTGTGGGTACTTTAATTACGCTGTATTTCTACTTTTCCATAAACGCCACCTACTGTCAGAGACTGAATTTGCATTTTCATACCCCTGCAGAACCTCATGACTGTGTCAATAAGTCTTTTAAAATATCAGATAATTTGGTCCTTTATGACATGGAAAGGTCAGTTCAGATTTAAAAAAAAAAAATGATGTTTATGAATTATTTCATGAGAAGAAAAAAGTAAATATAGAAAAGATTAAGTGCGAGACATTGGTACTTGGTAGGGATACACAATATATTGGCCACCATATCGGTATCGGCCGATATGTGACCCTGGACCACAAAACCAATAGCCAACAATACAATACATTGTATGGGTCAAAATTATCGATTTTTCTTTTATGCCAAAAATCATTAGGATATTAAGTAAAGATCATGTTCCATGAAGATATTTTGTAAATTTCGTACCGTAAATATATCAAAAATGTATTATTAGTAGTAATATGCATTGCTAAGGACTTCATTTGGACAGCTTTAAAGGCGATTTTCTCAATATTCAGATTTGTTTGCTCCCTCAGATTCCAGATTTTCAAATAGCTGTATCTCGGCCAAATATTGTCCTATCCTAACAAACCATACATCAATATGATGTATAAATCTCAATTTCAAAAAATTGACTGGTTTTGTGGTCCAGGGTCACATATATGTCCATCTTTAATGTTATTGTTATCGGCCTGATAAGAAAATTAGGCCGATATATTAAAGCCGATAAGTAATGGATTATTTCCTTCAGCTGAGACACTTCAGATGCACATTGTTCGCCATGATGGTTTTGAATTGCTTGAAATATGATTGGAATCACTTCAAAAAGGAAATTACAGTCAAGCGCAACATGTGCAGCACAAGTCTATCATATAGGCTACATAAAATTATACATCATTATAATTGTGTGCTAGGGACATGGCTTTAAATGGTGAGACTTGGTTTTGTAATCAGGCTCTCAAAAATTATTACAAAATTTGGATTGATATATTGGCCAATATATCGGTTATCGGCTTTCAAATATAAAGAGTTATCAGTATCGGCCAAAATTTTCATATCGGTGCATCCCTAATACTTAGGGTTGAGAGATTGTTCCAAAAAACCTTCGCACTAGCTGCACATTTTGTTTAATCATTAAAAAAACCCATGTCTACATTCCCAATATCTGCATATCTCCACAGCTCTGGAGAATGTGTCGAAGTCGGTGCGTTTGTGGAAGACAGCTGTTGAGTTGGAGGAGCCAGAGGATGCCAGGATCATGTTGAGCAGAGCAGTCGAGTGCTGTCCTACCAGTGTCGAGGTACACACACATTCTTGTACATCTATCTTTGTGAGGACATTCATTGATGCAATGCAATCTCTAGCTCCTTACCCTAACCCTACCCATGTCAATTAAGTGCCTAACCTGAACCCTTACCCTAAACCCTTTACCCAATTATAACCTTATCCCTAAAAACAAGTCTTCACCCTCAAACAGGCCTTTAAAAGGGTCTCAGAAGGTGAGGACCTCACTTTACTCTTTGTCCTCACTCCAGTGGTCTAATATAGTTGTACAAACATGCACGTGCACACACACAGGCTTAATCAGCCAAAACCCATAAACCTTTGTTAGAGCAATCTGGTTTATGGCCCATAAAGTGTTGTCCTTGTCTCCCGTAGCTCTGGCTGGCTCTGGCCCGATTAGAAACCTATGAGAATGCCCGTCGTGTTCTAAACAAGGCCCGTGAAAACATTCCCACTGACCGGCATATCTGGATCACCGCTGCCAAGCTGGAGGAGGCCAACGGCAACACACAGATGGTGGAAAAGATCATTGACCGAGCCATCACATCTCTGAGAGCCAACGGCGTGGAGATAAACCGCGAGCAATGGATTCAGGTCTGACGCGCTAGATTTCACGTTTAAGAGGTTGTCAGGCTTTACTGACTACTTGTCATATATATGTGTGTGTATATATATGTATGTGTATATATATGTATGTGTGTGTATATATGTATATGTATATGTGTGTGTGTATATATATATATATATATGTGTGTGTGTGTGTGTGTGTGTGTGTGTGTGTGTGTGTGTGTGTGTATATATATATATATATATATATATATATATATATATATATATACATATACACACATACATACATACATACATACATACATACATACACACACAGTGGGGAGAACAAGTATTTGATACACTGCCGATTTTGCAGGTTTTCCTACTTAAAAAGCATGTAGGGGTCTGTAATTTTTATCATAGGTACTCTTCAACTGTGAGAGACGGAATCTAAAACAAAAATCTAGAAAGTCACATTGTATGATTTTTAATTTGCATTTTATTGCATATTAAGATTCTCACAGACCTGTTAGTTTTTCTTTAAGAAGCCCTCCTGTTCTCCACTCATTACCTGTATTAACTGCACCTGTTTGAACTTGTTACCTGTATAAAAGACACCTGTCCACACACTCAATCAAACAGACTCCAACCTCTCCACAATGGCCAAGACCAGAGAGCTGTGTAAGGACATCAGGGATAAAATTGTAGACCTGCACAAGGCTGGGATGGGCTACAGGACAATAGGCAAGCAGCTTGGTGAGAAGGAAACAACTGTTGGCGCAATTATTAGAAAATGGAAGAAGTTCAAGGTGACGGTCAATCTCCTTCGGTCTGGGGCACCATGCAAGATCTCACCTCGTGGGGCATCAATGATCATGAGGAAGGTGAGGGATCAGCCCAGAACTACACGGCAGGACCTGGTCAATGACCTGAAGAGAGCTGGGACCACAGTCTCAAAGAAAACCATTAGTAACACACTACGCCGTCATGGATTAAAACCCTGCAGCGCACACAAGGTCCCCCTGCTCAAGCCAGCGCATGTCCAGGCCCGTCTGAAGTTTGCCAATGACCATCTGGATGATCCAGAGGAGGAATGGGGAAGGTCATGTGTTCTGATGAGACAAAAATAGAGCTTTTTGGTCTAAACTCCACTCGCCGTGTTTGGAGGAAGAATAAGGATGAGTACAACCCCAAGAACACCATCCCAACCGTGGAGCATGGAGGTGGAAACATCATTCTTTGGTCTTTTCTGCAAAGGGGACAGGACGACTGCACCATATTGAGGGGAGAATGGATGGGGCCACGTATCGCAAGACCTCCTTCCCTCAGTAAGAGCATTGAAGATGGGTCGGGCTGGGTCTTCCAGCATGACAACGACCCGAAACACACAGCCAGGGCAACTAAGGAGTGGCTCTGTAAGAAGCATCTCAAGGTCCTGGAGTGGCCTAGCCAGTCTCCAGACCTGAACCCAATAGAAAATCTTTGGAGGGAGCTGAAAGTCCGTATTGCCCAGCGACAGCCCCGAAACCTGAAGGATCTAGAGAAGGTCTGTATGGAGGAGTGGGCCAAAATCCCTGCTGCAGTGTGTGCAAACCTGGTCAAGAACTACAGGAAACGTATGATCTCTGTAATTGCAAACAAAGGTTTCTGTACCAAATATTAAGTTCTACTTTTCTGATGTATCAAATACTTATGTCATGCATAAAATGCAAATTAATTACTTAAAAATCATACAATGTGATTTTCTAAATTTTTGTTTTAGATTCCGTCACTCACAAAATTACAGACCCCTACATGCTTTTTAAGTGGGCAAACCTGCAAAATCGGCAGTGTATCAAATACTTGTTCTCCCCACTGTGTGTGTGTGTGTATTATTATTATTATTATTATTATTATTATTATTATTATTTATTTTATTTATTTTTTTCTAAATTAAAGATATTAGCTGAGGACTTTAAGTAAAAAGAAAAAAATAAGTGAAAAATGCAACAGACATTCTGGTCTGGATGGAGTTAGATTTCTCAGCTGCATTGCCAGATACATCAGAGAACATATTCAAATGTTTCCGCATACAGGCAATATCAGGATGTTCATTTGAAACTGATGTCTGTTTGTGTTCCTGTCTCAGGATGCAGAGGAGTGTGATAAGGCTGGCAGCGTGGCCACATGTCAGGCTGTGATCAGAGCTGTGATTGGGATTGGCATTGAAGAGGAGGACTGCAAACACACATGGATGGAGGACGCAGACAGTGTAAACATCCTCTCACCTTCATACACCCACATTCTGTTTTCAATCAGCACCACATACTTGTTTATTACAGACGTTTCCCATCGTTTATGATGTTATATTAGAAGATTCAGTGTCTTTCAGCAGTAGTATGGCTAAATTCCACAGCTGGATGTTATTACTGTGATATCTGATGCTGATTGGCTGTTTTTTTGCTGTAGTGTGTGTCTCATGGAGCTCTGGAGTGTGCTCGTGCTATCTACGCTCATGCACTCCAGGTCTTTCCCAGCAAGAAGAGCGTCTGGCTGAGGGCCGCTTACTTTGAAAAGAACCACGGTACACGGTGAGAAATACTCACTTCCTCTATAGTCCTGGCAGTCAAAGTCTCACTGGCTGAACAGAATTTCAATCAGCATTCACTGGCTTTGTCCAGGTATTCACAGGCAGTATATGAAGACAGGAAGGCATACTTGTGTCTAGACCATTAGCCTGTCGTTATGGAAGCCTTTATGAAACCAGTTTCCTTAAGAGGTGCCTTTTTACGTTCAGACAGTGCCAAAAGTGACATGTATTCACAGGGCTCGACATTAGCGCTTGTTCGGGACAAGTGTTTTTTTTGAAGGGGCAAGTGAGAAATCGCAACAAATGAGCGCAGCTCACACAAAGAAACTCCGTTAACATACTGCTGTAAAAATTCATTATAACACATGATACAGTTAAGCATTACAAGACCAAGAGTACTGAATACATCACGATTAAAAATGTGACACTGATTTCATATGACAGTTCAATAAACAAGTAATTAATATTAAGTCACTTACATTTTTTTGTTCTATTTCAGCAGCGAAAATAGTTCCAAACAAAGATCACAGCAGAACCATAACGCATCTCATAGCAACACTTAAAGGGTTAGTTCACCCAAAAAGGAAAATTCTGTCATTAATTCCTCACCTTCATGTCATTCCAAACCCGTAAGACCTTCAATCATCTTCGGAACACAAATGAAATCAGGAACAAAAATTGATGAAATCCGAGAGCTCTCTGACCCCACATAGACATCAACACAATGACCACCCAGCAACGTGAATAGCGTAAGAGAGTGACCGGGAAGAGAAGAAATTGTTGAATAAAGTCGTTATTTTTGTTTGTTTTTTCCGCACGAAAAGTGTTCTCGTCGCTTCATAACATTTAAGGTTGAACCCCTGGAGTCACATGGACGATTTTAACAATGTTTTTACTACCTTTCTGGGCCTTGAAACCGGTCATTGTGTTGCTGTCTATGGAGGGGTCATCAAAAATATCTTAATTTGTGTTCTGAAGATGAACAAAGATCTTACGGGTTTGGAACAACATGAGGGTGAGTAAATAATGACAGAATTTTCATTTTTGGGTGAACTAACCTTTTAACCGTGTTTTCATTACTGAATGATTCAGCGTTTTGAACGAATCGGTTGAGTCAAAGATTCAATGACCCATTCATAAACAACTGTCTCATTCCTGAACGAATCAGCCGTTTGAACGAATCATTTGAATAAACGATTCAATGACTCATTAAGACGGTCACCTGCCGCCACCTACTGGTGGTTTAGATTCGTGTTTAAATGTATCATTCTTTCCAACTTTTTTTTATTTGTAAATTCCAAAAATATTTAAAACAATCTCATAACATTATTTAATGCAATTGTAGTTTTTCAGTGTCAATTATTTAATTTGATTGGTAACAGCCCTATAGCATCTTTTTATTCTAATTTAATATATTGATCAAATTTAAGAATTTAAAATGAAAGATGAAGCATATATTTGAAACGATTAGGGAAAAAATGCCCTTTATAAAGGTTAAAATGTCATAAATATGCAGATTTAAATGTGTCAAAGCTGCCTGAACACTAATGAGAATATTGCTTCAGAATAAATTATATTTACAACACACAATTTTTTTTTTTTTCTGGACAAGCTAATTTTTTTTACTCGAACAAGTGAATGACCTGTTTACTTGTCCGAAGGACAAGCAAATGAAAAGGCTTAATGTCGAGCCCTGATTCATTTTATTACTGTAAAGAATTCATTTGAATCTCTTTCTCCCAGAGAGTCGTTGGAGGCTCTGTTGCAGAGGGCCGTAGCTCACTGTCCTAAGGCTGAGGTATTATGGCTAATGGGTGCTAAATCTAAATGGTTGGCTGGAGATGTTCCTGCAGCCAGAAGTATCCTTGCTTTGGCTTTCCAGGTAAGTGCCGCCCGCACAAGCTCCATGACTACTTTATTAGTAGCAAGCATTACTAGTATTATTGTATATTATTAACTCCATAGCATTGTGATCATGAAGCTACAGCACAACATGTACTATTTGTACAAAAGTAATTCACAAAATAGAAGAATAGTGGTGACTGTTGTCTTCACATTTGTTGTCTTTATTTTATTTCATTTTAAAGCCATTTTGAATCGACATCAAATAAATAGATAGATTCATTGTGGGCCTAGTCATAACTGAAAGAACACCGAACCTGCAAGTACTGGGCACAAAACGTCAAATTAAAGAAGCAGAACAACAACAAAAAAAGTTAAAGCTAAACTGCGTATCAGTGCTCTGAGTGCACACTCATTTCCTGAAACGAATCGTTCCACTTTTACAGTATTGAAGTATTCACTGGGATGATGGCCAATAAAAACTCATCTCGCCTCTTTCTGTTACTCTCTTTGTGTTAGGCTAACCCCAACAGTGAAGAGATCTGGCTGGCTGCCGTGAAGCTGGAATCAGAGAATAACGAGTACGAGAGAGCGCGCCGGCTGCTGGCCAAGGCCCGTAGCAGCGCCCCCACTGCCAGGGTGAGCGGCCCAGTGTTCAATGTGTGAAATAAATGTAACTGCTGCTGTGTCATGCTGGGGACACCGTCTGCCGGGAACATGCTGTTTCGGTTCTGCAAGTTGTTGTGATTTCTCTTTTATTTTTGATTTTAGAGAGATAAGCGATGAGATGTAGATGGAGGGTGAGTCACCCTGTAAAAGTGCTTGTGCAACAGGGTTTTGAATGTGACATTAGTGTGAAGACCATTTAAGGCATGGCTAATGAAAAGTCCTTCTTTGTTTTGCATATGTATTTTAAGCGTATCATGGCATGACGGGTTGGTGTGTGAAAACTAGGCTAAATTTAAGTGAATCTGTGAGGCAGCACATACACATGCACTTGTCAGCGGAGAGGAGGTTAAACTGGAGGTTAAACTAATAAACCTAATAATAATAATAATAATAATATACCTTTTAAAAAAATCCAGTGACAACTTGCCTCATGTTAGGCGTCATGTCAAGGGTTAATTTGAATCCTTGCAGAATGTGTGATTGATTTACATTTCAATTAAACATAAAATAGAAGAAAAGAGCACTAATGCACAATCCCTGTAAAAAAAAAAGTTTTTTTCATATATATATATATATATAAAAACATTTCTGTTAGTTTTTTTTTTTTTTTTCAAATAATTAAATGGGTTTAGTCTTATTAATTTTTACCTGCCATGAACATTTACATCAACATGCAAAAAAATGTTTTTACACCACTTTTTTTTTAAATTTATATTTTATTTTTTATATTTTATTCATTTTATATATTATTTTTTTTTTTTTTAGTATATCATCACATGCAGTTTGTTAGATTACGGGGCTGACACAGCTTACCCACTGACTCATTTTACCCCACATTCTCATAAAATATCAAAAAGCAGTTTGAGACTTGACTTGAACTTGCCAGATTAAGATTAAGCGTTGAGACGTGACTTTAACTTGGCCTTGAAAAATGTGGAGAGCTATGAACATATCTGCGTGTCATTGAGTTTGACGTGAGACAGATGCGAAACAAGAAGCATGAAGCAAGTTGCGTTTTATAAATGTTTATTGATTCAGTGTTGTTGCTTTTGCACAGTATTGTTTTTACAAGATAACTGCACCAAAATGTGGCCAGGGATTATGTCAAATGAGGTCTTTAAGTGGATAAGCACCTCACAGCAGATCTGCTTGCTCTTTGCTCTATTAAGTACTGTGGGATTTTTGTTAGAAAATTGTGCAGTGGATAGAAGGTGCTAGAATAGCCTCCTGTCTGGGCTTGTTTTTTTTTGTTCTTTTGGCTCCAGGAAAGAGTGTCAGCATCTATACAAATATCCAAGGATCAAATGTACCTAAAGCACTTGGCAGGATTCCTCATAAGTGCTAATGTTATCAAAAAAAAAACAAACAAACCACAATTTATGTTTTCCTGCATCTATGGAAACTAGCCATGTGAGCTTCATACGGGAAAGGCATCATGAAAATCTCCCTGGATGTTTTTTATGCGTTCCACGCACCCTCAAAAGTCTTGTTCAAAATGACACCTACATCAGAGACACTTTAAAGGCTGTTAAGAGCATTATATGAGTTGTCATAACTGTTTTCTGTGTTATTTGTAGGTGTTTATGAAGTCGGTGAAGCTGGAGTGGGTGCTGGGTAATATTGAAGCGGCACAGGAGTTATGTACAGAGGCCCTAAAGCACTATGAGGATTTCCCCAAACTTTGGATGATGAGAGGACAGATCGAGGAACAGTCAGAGAGCATTGACAAAGCACGAGAGGCCTACAACCAGGGAGTACGTTTTGGGGCTCTAGAGATGCCTTTATAATTTAACCTTTTAGAGTGAATGTTTTGAGAGTAATGCAAAACCCAAGTTTTAATAATATTGGGAACAAACTTTTTTTTTTTTGAGTGAAAAATGCGTGAAAAGTGACGTTGTTATAATGTGTTCTTCTAATGTGGCCGTTCAGCTGAAGAAGTGCCCTCATTCCATGTCATTATGGCTCCTTCTGTCTCGGCTGGAAGAGAAAGTTGGGCAGCTCACGCGTGCTCGAGCCATCTTGGAGAAAGCTCGCCTCAAGAATCCACAAAGTCCTGAGCTTTGGTAAGAAACCTTGCCAGATCTTCTTCAATTCAAAGCCAATATCAAAGGGAAAAAAAAGAAATAATTCTACTTTTAATTCGTTACTGACTAAATTCATATGCAGGTAGCAAAATTATAAATTCTATGGCAGGGCTCCAGACTGCGACTAAATGGTCGCATTTTCCGACCTTTTTTCCTACTGGTGCGACTACATTTTGTTAGAGGTTGCACTGGTGAGACCACCACGGTGCCCAACTGACAAGAGCTGCTATTTCTGTTACATATGAGAAACATCAAATGGCAAACGAAACGAAATCGGAATGGAACCGCACTACTTGTTTGAGCTGCGCGGACCGCTTCTCAGCTCGGAGCAACAACAGACACATAAACGGGCCGATCTCGATGACGCGACACGTTACTACGCAACACTGGGAGATCCAGTGAGAAAGCGTTTGAATTCGCCACAGAATTAATAACATCGCTACATCGGACTGACGGTTTCAGTCCACAAATCACCAACATTCACCATGGATTTAATGTATTAACACCACATGGTAGCAGAATATATTATGTACTTTGTGCACATTATGTTATTTATTTACTGTATGATGCTTTTATGTATAGCTGTTGTTTGTTACTCTACGTGGCCTTGCTAATTGCCCCTTGGGGACAAATAAAGTGTTGAATGAATGGTATTGGGGCATAAATAGTTGAATGTTTGTTTTTGTTTTTTAACATTCATTTCAGGGTTTGTACAACCTTTTGAGAGTGAAATTCAAACACCTTTCAAGGTCTTTCAAGTTCTTCACACTTTTTCCAGCACTTCAAAGATCTAAATATCCAATTTTAATGTTATTTTTAGTGTGATGATTTGTGAAACTAAAAGTTTAAAGGTGTAGGCCACTTTGTGGCAAACAAGCACTTTTATTTTAAAAAGACATGAAATTACCACTATAACCAGTAGGTGGCAGTCACAGAACCTATTTAATATTTATAAGCAATGCCTTTGCCATAGCAGGATTTGTCAGTTTATCAGCTGCCTAGAAACTAATTACTAATACCTGCCTTTTAGTTTTCAAACTTATTAGGTGAATGTCATGTTACCTAATTGATATTCATAAGCTGAGCCCTCATCACAGTAGCATGTGAGACATGAACTTGGATCCAACCAAGACTCATCAGAAAAACAGCAGAACTACTTTTTGTTCAAGGCTACATGCAGTTGTTTCATTTTAATTTCTTAATAGTTTTTATGACTCACCAAAATAATAGTTGGTAATCTCAATTTTCTAGGCTGGAGTCTGTCCGACTTGAATACAGAGCAGGATTGAAAAACATCGCCAACACACTCATGGCCAAAGCCCTTCAGGAGTGTCCTAACTCTGGTAAGCCACCCCTTTCATCACCCCTAAACAGATTCATCAAGAGCCTCTGCACATTATCACACCTCAACACTCACTTCTTCCTGTTAGGTATCCTCTGGGCCGAAGCGGTGTTCTTGGAGGCCAGACCTCAGCGCAAGACCAAGAGTGTTGACGCTCTGAAAAAGTGTGAACATGATCCTCACGTACTTCTGGCTGTGGCCAAGTAAGACTTCTGACCAGACTCTTGCCAAAATTCTCCCAACCCTAAATTCCAGTTTGCCCACCCACATTCCTCCTCTGTTTTTTTTTTCTTTCTTTGATCTGCAAGAACAGACCTTTTCAGTTGCATTTACACCATGTCTGTGTTTGTGTACTGTGCAGATTGTTCTGGAGCGAGAGAAAGATAACGAAGGCGAGAGAGTGGTTCCTACGGACGGTAAAGATTGAACCAGACTTGGGCGACACCTGGGGATTCTTCTACAAGTTTGAGCTTCAGCATGGGACCGAAGTAAGCATTCAGTCACAGTATTATGCTAATGTGTTCCTCAGGACCTGTTTTATTCTCAGATCTTGCTTTTGTGATGCAGGGATTGTAAATTAACCAGGTTAGGCATAAGCGCTTCAGGGCGTTTTTAAAGAAATAGTTCATGCAAAAATAAAAAATTCTATCGTCATCATCTCACCCGTTCCACACCTGTATAACTTTATTTCTTCTGTGGAACATAACGGAAGAAGTTGCTGTTTTCCAAGCAGTTGGACTGGTAAATCCAGGTCTTATGTGAAATCTCATCTCCTTACTCTGGTGTTGTTCTCTCCCTCAGGAGCAACAGCAGGAGGTAAAGAAACGTTGCGAGAACGCAGAACCGCGGCACGGCGAGCTGTGGTGCGCTGAATCCAAGCACATTCTCAACTGGCAGAAGAACATCGGTGAGATCCTGGTCCTCGTGGCTGCAAAGATCAAAAACTCCTTCTAAACTGGGACTAATATCAGATACACAAATCTGAGCATGTTTGGTTTAGCAAATATGTTGTTTTTATAGAATCTGTGGATTGTTTTTTTTTTTTTTTTTTTAATTATTATGATGGTCATTTTTCCACTTTTAGTGTGTTTGTCCCTCTGGAACAGTGATAATTCAGGGCTGTTTTCATTACACATGCTGTTATGTTCAGGTTGTTGTAAAATCTAGTCACACCCAGAGATATTGAGTCCATTTTCAACGTTAACTGCCAGAACGATCTGGTGCGTTCTTATTCTGCTTCACATTATGCGTATGTGTAAATGTGCTGCTTGATTATCAGAAAATAAATGAAGTCTGATCTGTTTCAGATATCAGTGCTTATGCGATAATTGCAGTGCTGTTGATTTTGCATCAGGTTTT
Source organism: Coreius guichenoti (assembly GCA_039654105.1). NCBI lineage: Eukaryota > Metazoa > Chordata > Actinopteri > Cypriniformes > Gobionidae > Coreius > Coreius guichenoti. The sequence continues at coordinate 28,955,724 of CM077178.1, forward strand.
GTTTTGAAATATCTAAACTCCTTTCTAATTGTAACTTCTAGAGCTTTCAAGCTACAGCAACTAAACAGTCCTATAGTTTATATAAAATGTCCTATAAAATGGGCAAGCGTAAGGATTTGAGCAAGTTTGACAAAGGACAAATTGTGATGGCTAGACGACTGGGTCAGAGCATCTCCAAAACTGCAGCTCTTGTGGGGTGTTCCCGGTCTGCAGTGGTCAGTATCTATCAAAAGTGGTCCCTGGAAGGAACAGTGGTGAACCGGTGACAGGGTCATGGGCGGCTAAGGCTCATTGATGCACGTGGGGAGCGAAGGCTGGCCCGTGTGGTCCGATCAAACAAACGAGCTACTGTAGCTGAAATTGCTCTAGAAGTTAATGCTGGTTCTGATAGAAAGGTGTCAGAATACACAGTGCATCACCGCAGACCAGTCAGGGTGCCCATGCTGTCCCCTGTCCACCACTCAAAGCGCCAACAGTGAGCATCAGAACTGGACCACGGAGCAATGGAAGAAGGTCTGATGAATCACGTTTTCTTTTACATCACGTGGATGGCCGGGTGCGTGTGCTTCGCTTACCTGGGGAACACATGGCACCAGGATGCACTATGGGAAGAAGGCAAGCCGACAGAGGCAGTGTGATGCTTTGGGCCAATGTTCTGCTGGGAAACCTTGGGTCCTGCCATCCATGTGGATGTTACTTGACACATACCACCTACCTAAGCATTGTTGCAGACCATGTACACACTTCCCTGGTGGCTGTGGCCTCTTTCAACAGGATAATGTGCCCTGCCACAAAGCAAAAATGGTTCAGGAATGGTTTGAGGAGCACAACAATGAGTTTGAGGTGTTGACTTGGCCTCCAAATTCCCCAGATCTCAATCCAATCGAGCGTCTGTGGGATGTGCTGAACAAACAAGTCTGATCCATGGAGGTCCCACCTCGCAACTTACAGGACTTAAAGGATCTGCTGCTAACATCTTGGTGCCAGATACCACAGTACACCTTCAGGGGTCTAGTGGAGTCCATGCCTCGACGGGTCAGGACTGCTTTGGCAGCAAAAGGGGGACCAACACAATATTAGGAATATAACATAATGTTATGCTTGATCGGTGTGTGTTGACTATACTGTAAATTGAAAACAACAGATGTTGAGCATCATAGCTACAGCAGTGCAGCTCTGATGTGAAATTTTGATTGATCTATTGAGCTGATGATTATAATATGAGTAAGGTTCAGAAACACTTGTCATAGAGCTGGACCTAAGTTGTGGACAATGTTCCCCTGAAGATGACCCTGCCTAAAACTTGTTAACTTGTTAACATTATTATTTTCTGCCTTTAACTACTGGAATTTCCTTCAAGATAATCAAATCTATTTTAAAAACAATTGCGGGATGTGATGATTTTATAAGCTTGACACAAACCACACGACCTCATTGAACTACTGCACATTGAAACTTGACACAATAAAAAGATGAAGGTTTTTGCCTGTCCAACAAATAAAGAGTCATTTCCTGATCTCAGCCGGGTCCAGTGATAAATCAAACCCTTCAGTGCACCAGTTTTATACACTGATCTCCCTCCGAAACCGAAAGAAAGGAGCAAAGTTGATTGATCGCGGAAGTTTTCTCGACTAGATCAGACTAGAGATCTGCTGAAACCCAAAGCGCGATGGCAGCAGCAGCCCGTGACGGCTGAGACACATTAGAGCCTCGCCACATTTCCTTCACCAATGCTGGAATGGACGCGGTTAAGCCTCATCAACGCGCCTCTCGCCAGAGCACCGACTCTTACTAGACCAAAAACTCGTGTAGAAGGTTGTTTTTTTTTTTTGTTTTTTTTTTCTCGGTCGGACCGTTGTTGAAGTTTTCTGTGAGAAACATGTAACAGGCGTTGGACGCTGCTGGACCATGTCCGCATTTCCAAGCCCTGACTGGTGCGCGCAAGAGTCCCTTTTCATCCCATGGTCAATGGTAAGATCCCTCTGCATCACTGCGCACTACGACTGCATTAACTGTGTTCTGTTTCTAAGATCAAAGTTAAACTTTGATTAAACTTTATTTGGAGTACTTCTTAATTGCACAATGCACATTTCTTAATATTAAGCCTAAAATGTGTTTTAATATCACTAGTAGTAAGGATAGTATGATCTCTGTATAATATCAGTCTTTAAATGCAAGATATTTTAATTGTACCTAAAGTTTACTTGCAATAGTTCTGCTTTAGCACAACAAATATATTTAAGTATATATTTAGTTGGACCTCAGCACTATTTCCGGATAACTGAAGTGCATTTAGTACAAAATTAGTTGTTCCAATTTAGCAGACTTTAAGTATACCAATTTAATGTAATAAAAGTTCAATTGCAGGGTGTTTATATTAAGTGCATACATATGTAAATGTATTTGTTGTATGCTTAGCATAAAATAAATGTATTTCAAATACATTTTAGTATATTTATTTTTCACTAGGGCCATGTAAAAATCTGCGCTATATGATTTGTTATTGACAGTTCTGTGTATCTTTTTAAAGCCTCCAGACTTAGTTACCACAGTTACCAGATGAGTTGGGTAAATAATAATGAGGAATAATTTTTGGATATATTTTCAAATCTAAGGAAATTATACTGGTGCACAATTTTTTTTTCTATCAATCAGAAATTATTAGATGTAGTAGGCTATTGATTATGGTCTTGTTTTCAGTGTGTGAACAGGCCTGCTGTCTGTGTGGCTGTAATGCTGCTGCTCGCGGTGGCTCATGGTAAACGCGCATGTGATTATTCTCTGATCATCAGCACCTACAGGGCGGTCATCCTGGTCGAGCTCCAAAACCTGGTAAGCGTCATGATGTCAGACTAACGGACTATGTGTGTAGCAAATCTGACTTGCTGTTCTTGTTTGATCTTTTAACAAATTATATAAGCATTCTCATACCACAGGAAGATTTGTTATGAATACGTGGTCACTTGTTGCCCTCTTCTGGTTATCTGTAGAAGGTGAACTGATTGAATGTTGAGCTCTTTCCTCTTTCCTCAGAATCTGACTGGTCCATTTGACATATCAAAAGAACAGGACCACTGTCCTTCTGAGAAGGTACAGCCACCTGTACATAGCTACATGTATGTTTCCTTAATACACAATTTTGTCTTTGATGTTTTTAGAGACAGTTGATATACTGAGCATTTTTCTTTTTGGTGGTGTCTTAATAATCTCTACGCTGTTTTGACGGTAGGTTCACCGCATCCTGCGAGATATCTATAATATGACCCAAATCTTCAGATGCTTGAGTGAAAGCAAGAGGCAGCAGCGGGACAGAGCTGACAGAGAGGGGGGCATGACAAAGGTGGTGGGACAAATGGCACAGCTCATCCGAAAAAACTGCTGCAGACCTGAAAGCTTGGTATAGTATTTATTTGTTTGTTTGTTGATTGAATAATCAAAATAAAGTTAATCTGAATATTAATAATCGGAAATAAACAGAGGATAATATGATCTAGAAAGTTAATTATTCATTTATCAAAATAATGTTATGCTGAATAATTATAATGTGAAATAAACAGAGGATTACATCACCTAGAAATTAATTAATTAATTTCTTTATTTAACAATAAAAATAGATGTCATCTGAATAATTATAATGTGGAAAAACAGAGGATAACATGATATAAAATGTATTTATCAAAATAAAGGTAATCTGAATTATTAATTATAATCTAAAACAAACAGAAGATAACATAATCTAGAAATTAATTAATTAATTTGTTAGTTAGTTGGTTTGTTTATTTGTTGATTGAATAATTAAAAACATTCATTTTAATAATTTATAATCCAAAATAAATAAATAAATGTATTTAATTATTTATCAAAAAGTTCATCTGAATAATTATAATTTGAAATAAACAGAGAATAACATCATCTAGAAATGTTTTTTTATTTATCAAAAAAAGTTAATCTGAATAATTCATTATAATCTAAAAACAAACAGAAGGTAACAATCTAGAAATTAATTAATTAGTTTGTTTGTTTATTTGTTGATTGAGTAATTAAACATTAATCTGAACAATTATAATCCAAAATATGTATAAATTTATTTATCGATCTATCGAAAAAGTTAATATGAATAATTATGATCTGAAATAAACAGAAGATAAAATCATCTAGAAATGTTATTTAGAAATGTATTATTTAATTTAATTAATTTATTTATTTTTTACCAGAAAGTTTATCTGAATAATTAAAATCTGAAATAAACAGAGGATAACATCATCTAGAAATGTATTTATTTATGTATTTATTTATCAAAATAAAGTTAATCTGAATAATTAATTATAATCTAAAACAAACAGAAGGTAACATAATCTAGAAATTAATTTGTTTTTGTTTGTTGATTGAATAGTTAAAAACATTAATCTGAACATTTATTTATCAAAAAAGGTAATCTGAATAATTATAATCTGAAATAAAGAGAGGATTTAACATGATTTAGAAAAAAAATGTATTACTTTGCAGGCAAACAGATGCCAAAAAGCATCTTGCAAGCCAGGAAAGAAGCGGAAAGGAAGACAGCAGTGGAGAATGAAAATGATGGGAAGGCTCATAAACTGCTGGCAGAGGCTGCTTAGTATGATGGCGTATTAAATCACAGCAAACACAGTTCAGCTCCACTCCACATTATTTAAAACAGTATGCACATTAATTTTCCCTTTAGCATTATTTATTCACTTTCAATTAAAAAAAAAAAAAAGAACACCAAGTGTTTTGTATAAAACTCCTTCAGTGAAATGGTAAACTGAGACTGTGTCAAGCTCATAAGAAATCGTATGATTATCTATCTTCTGGTTGTATACTGTATGTTTTATTTGATATCACTATATATGGTTTATGCATAGCAAGTTTAAAAGCTATTCATGTTAAACAGTTACATGCACATGTATATATGGACACTCACATCTGGTGCTGCAAATTGAGCCAAAATTACAACTGTAATAATTTAACACTGCCTACGTTATTCATGTTCTCATGGGTCTAGCTAACACTATACAAAACACTCAAAATAAGCTGTCTCTGTAACTTATCTCATGAGTGGATTCATCTTTTAAAATATGTTGGGTAGAATTGCTGTGTTTGAAGTTTTATTGGAAAGTGTAATGTTTTGGAAACTGTCAGGCATTTCATCATATCAACACTGCCAATATTCCAGAAACTCATTATGGACATCACTTTATCCATAATTTTGCTGCTTTAGTGCTACTGATTTATGTCTTGTTTTGTTGATTCTTTCTATTAGTCCTCTTTTTCGGTAAGTAGATTTAAAAAATAAATAAATAAACCCTTTTTAAAAAGCATTTGATTTTATTCACAATCGTTTTTTAAGAACCAAGGACTTTTATATTCTAGGGCTTTTATTTTAAAATCGACGGCGCGTGCTACCTGCACGTCAGCATTCGTTCATACGCATGCGCAGTGTTTGCACTTCCTATTGTCAGTTTGTAGTATTTGTGCATATCCATGTCGCTTGAAAATATAGTATTGTTTATCTCTGCTCACATCTCGTTACTTCATGCTTACTTTCCTTTTCTCCGCCGTTGTTTGCGCCACATACCTGTCTCCGAGCATCAGTCATGTTAAAGGCAGAGATTTTACTGAGCAGGAAATGTCTCATTACAGGTGAGATATGCTAAATTCATCATTAATTATTGATGTGTAATAAGTGGGTCAGATGATAGGGAAGCCGTATAGAGACAATTAGTTGTTACAACTGCTGTAACAAGTATAAATCCATGTCCTTTAAGGTCAGGAAGGGGTATTTGCTGTCAGTCAATCAGCTTTTGCATATGGTCATGTGTAAATACACAAGAGTCAGCAGAAACTAGTCATAATGCCTTGTACTGCTTTGAGGAATATTGACATACTGCTTATATGTGTTGTTTGTTTTATTTGTCTTAACAGGGACAGAATAAAGTCAATGTTTTATCATGCTTACAACAGCTACTTAGAAAATGCATATCCTTATGATGAGTTGAGACCGCTGACGTGTGATGGACAGGACACATGGGGAAGGTATGAGCATATTTCTATTCTTCAGTAAAAAGGACAGAACACTGCCACAATGCTCTCAAACTGCATTTAATGAGACTTCGTCAGGTAGTCACAAATATTAAAACTTGTCCATACATATGATTATTTGTGGCCAGCAAACAAGACCGCAATTAACCAATGAAAACACATTATATTCTCCAAAAAAGTAATTAAATAAATAAACAGATCTAGACAGATTTAGCTTATATAGAAATCACAAAAAGGTGTTCTGTCAAAATCTAAATTAAGTCCTTTCGGAAATAAAGTATATATAAATATTAACACACGCACACTTCGTGGCAGAGATTGAACAATGTGCTGGAAACATTCCTCAGAGGTTTTGGTCCATATTATCATGATATCATCTCACAGTTGCTGCAGATTTGTCGGCTGCTCATCCATGATGTGAATCTCCCGTTCCAGCACATCCCAAAGCTGCTCTATTGGGTTGAGATCTGGGGCCGTATTCAGAAAACATTTTATCTTAGCACTAAGAGTTCTCCTAAATAGCAGCAAAAGTTCTTAGTTAAGAGTTTTCTCTTAAAACCTATTCACAAAGCTGCTGAGACCAACTTTTACTAAGAAACAGAGAGAAGTCTTAAAGGGATAGTTTGAAAAATGAAAATTACCCCATTTACTCACCCTCAAGCCATCCTATGTGTACATGACTTTCTTCTTTCAGACGAATACAATCTGAGTTATATAAAAAAATGTCCTGGCTAATCCAAGTTTTATAATGGCAGTGAATGGCAGCCCAAATTTTAAGCCCAAAAAAGTGCATCCATCCATCATAAACGTACTCCATACAGCTCCAGGGTGTTAATAAAGGCCTTCTGAAGTGAATCAATGGGTTTGTGTAAGAAAATATCCATATTTAACACGTTATAAAGTAAAATATCTAGCTTCCGGCCTTCCGTATTCAACTTACGCAGAAAGTGTAACGCCTCTCGCAGTTCAAAACGCTTACGCTACACCCGACGTCATCGTCGCGCCAGTTACGCTTTTTCCGTAAGTTGAAAAATTTTCATCGATTATATACATTTAAATACTGAGTAATAATAATTAACTACATGTACTTACTATAGGGCCAGGGTTTGGTTTAGGGTTAGTTGCATGTAATTAAGCACAATTTATAGTAATTACTATAGTAAATACATTCAACATGTGTAACAAAGACACTGTAAAGTAAAGTGTTACCGGATGTTTTTACTCAGAGATCAGTACTTCAAAATTAGATTTTTTTTGGTCTTGTATTAATCTTAAATATTTTATATAGTTTTTTTGTTAATTGTACGACTTTTGTCATTCACTCTGTTCTTGCATGAAGATAGCCATGCTACTGACATTACGCCTAAAAAAATAAAATAAATTGTGTTTCACAGAATTACAATGGACAGCAATTGGGTTTTTAAGGCCCGAGCACCATCAGTGCAAGGACCCTATTGGAATTGCTCTGTTTATTATTATTATTATTATTATTATTATTATTCTCTGAAAAGGATCGCATTGATCACAAACATGCTAATTTTTTATTGAACTTTGTCAGTGTAAAATTCTCACTTACATTCAATGATGGCTTTGGCCCAAAATACTTCTGGGAAAGTTGGTGCAGTTTTTTTCTTTTCTTTCAGTGGTATTGAGCAAAAGCCTTTGTATGTAATATGTTATCTTTCAGAGTGAAACATAATTCTAATAATTATTCAGAAGTCATATTCTATCATTATAACCTCTCTTATTTGTTCCTTTTTCCTTCAGTTTTTCCCTCACACTCATTGATGCTCTGGACACATTGCTGGTATGAAATTATATTCAACAAGATTCTTCCATGCCAAACAGTGGTTTTATTTAGTTCAAATGCAGATAATGTTTTTCCTTCCTGATCACAGGTATTGGGAAACCACACAGAGTTCCAGCGCGTGGCCACTCTGCTTCAGGACACGGTTGATTTTGACACGGATGTAAATGCTTCTGTATTTGAGACGAATATACGGGGTAAGGAATCCTATATACATATATACATATATATACATTACACACATACACATGTTTTTGGCAAACTCATTTATATTTATTTATCCTGTAATACAGGGTTGTAATCATTGGCATTCAGTGAGTCTCACCACTGTATCTGTTTATAATCTGGTCACTTGATGAAATGTATTTCTCTGCAGTGGTTGGTGGGCTTCTCTCGGCCCATCTGCTTTCCAAGCGTGCTGGGATGGAGGTGGAGGAGGGCTGGCCCTGCTCTGGACCCCTCCTGCGCATGGCAGAGGAAGCCGCCCGCAAACTGCTGCCTGGTGAGGGAGCTAATGTATACTTTAAAACCATATTCAAAACTAATAGTGATTCCATCAGTATCTGAAACATATTTAGCATGAATCGTTGTTGCATTTGTCATTGCACCACAGAAATTGAGCTAAACATTTTGTTAAAGATGGCGTGAAATGAATTTGGAATAGGCTTTTCTTCCCTGTTGTGACATAAATTCGACTGAAACAGCTTCTCGAACAAGACAAAATGTAGGACGGGACTTAATTTTGTCCATGGGGAATTGATTGGATGGTTGTGGTTTGCTGTTGGTGGATCTCATGTAAGTGACAGGTTGCCCCGCCCTCACACCAAGTCAAGTCACCTTTATTTATATAGCGCTTTTTACAAGGCAGATTGTTTCAAAGCAGCTTCACAGTGATAACAGGAAAATAATGCAACAGAATTTGATTCAGCTGTACAGCCACTCTGGAGAAAACAGTAATGTCATCGTCCAGCTCAGTTCAGTTCTTATATAGTGTCAATGCGGGCGGATCAGTAATATAGTTGAATATTTAGTGTCCCCAACTAAGCAAGCCAAAAGCCAAAGGCAAGAGAGGCGACGGTGGCAAGGAACCAAAACTCCATCAGGTGACAATATGGAGAAAAAACCTTGGGAGAAACCAGGCTCAGTCAGGGTGCCAGTTCTCCTCTGGCCAACGAACAAACAGTGTATGATTATGAATCTGGCCTGGCAAACATTACAGGTCAGAAGTCAGATTAGATCAGAACATTAAGAATAGTCCAGTTCCATCTGGTTGAAGATTGGAGTCATCACGCCGGAGACGGGTTTGTTGAGGATCAGTGCCACTGGATGTCGTGGCGATGAGGCCTTCACAGGAGAGAGTCTAGTTGACACAGTCTCTGCAGACACTTCAGAGATGTGTTGGTCGCGTCTAGGGCGCAGGTCCACCATCTGATCTGGGTACAGCTGACTACAGTAAACCTCGGGTTAAACAGAGAGACTAATATTAGCGTAGATGCCATTCTTTTTTTATGATGTAATGAGTACATGATGGGAAGTGTTCCCGGTTCCGGCAGACCTAGTTAATGCAGCCTAAAACAATCATTTGACTGATTTGAATAATATAAATTGATAATGTTCTATGTGTGTGCCATAGTAAAGAGATGTGTTTTTAGTCTAGATTTAAACTGACAGAGTGTGTCTGCTTCCTGAACAATGCTAGAAAGACTGTTCCAAAGTTTAGGTGCTAAATAGGAAAAGGATCGACCACCTGCAGTTGATTTTGATATTCTAGGTATTATCAACTGGCCAGAATTTTGAGACCGCAATAGACGTGATGGAGTATAATGCGTTAAGAGCTCGCTCAAGTACTGGGGAGCTAAACCATTTAGAGCTTTGTAAGTAATTGTAATTGTAAGACTTTAATGACAATGACAAAACTACTGAAAAATAGTTTTTATTAATTGAAATAAAGCTGAAATAAAATAAAATATAAATATTAGATGAAAATCTTTAAACTTAAAAAAACGTAAAAAATTGCCTTGGCAACTGAAATAACTAGTTTTAAGTTTAAGTTTGTCCTAAATTACTAAAACTTAAAACTTAGAAAATAAAAAATATAGAAATATTTAAAAAACTAATACACTAATAAAAATGACAAAAACACAGCAAAATAACAAAAATTAAAATGAAAACTTTATTTTTTATAAAAATAAAAGGTCATTCAGAATATTAATAAATACTATAATAGTATATAAATAATACAAAAATAACACAGATTAATTGTCGTTGTCATGTGTAATATGAAATGATTATCTTAACTCACCATTTTGTTAATTTTAGTTTTTTAGTATATGTATTGTATTTCCTGCCATACAATACCAATCAAATCAAAATGTATTACTTTGAAAAAGCTACATCATACATAACATTCATCATTAGTTTACCATGCTAATAGTTTTCACAGAAAACAAAGACTGAATTAGTAGTTTTAAGCATTAGCTAAGGGTGAGGTGTGAGGTGTGAGCAATATTTGCCCAAGAGGCATGCATGGATACATACAAAACTCCTTGAAATTCTATTGTCACCTTTGACGTATACATTACAAAAATTGATGCACTAATCCAAATCTGGCATGCTGTATAGTATGTGAATTGGGATTCAGAAATACTATACTAATATAAAAGATATATTAGAATCATGATAATTGAATAATGCTATCAGTTTTTATATATCCTGTCCCTTCTCAGCTTTCCAGACCCCCACAGGGATGCCATATGGCACGGTGAACCTTCTGAGGGGGGTGAACCCCACTGAGACCCCCGTCACGTGCACTGCTGGAGTGGGCACCTTCATCCTGGAGTTCTCCACCCTCAGCCGACTGACTGGAGACCCTGTGTTTGAGAACGTGGCTCGCAAAGCTCTTAGGGCCTTATGGAGAACACGTTCAGATATTGGCCTGGTAAGAGCTTTTTATCTGGGATCAAGCTGTTTGTAGTACAGCGTTGTGCATATCTAAAATTCTTTGGTTTTAAAGGGATAGTTCACCCAAACATGAAAACTCTCTCATCATTAGGGGCTTTCGCACCATGTAGTTATAGGAGCTCAGTTATAGGAACTAGCCTCCAGGGCGGTCCCCTAAGAACATTTTCCCGGTATTGTCACCGGCAGTGGGAACTCTAAAGTGACGTAGGGCTGCACGATATCGTTTTAGCAGCAATATTGTGATGTGACTATCGCAGATGTGCACATCGCAGGATGTGCAATGTTAAGTATAGGGGTCGCTTCTGCTTCACCCCCCCCACCATAGTATAAAAAATTGTGTTTTATACTATTATATTCATTCCCGTTAGTTGCCTAACAGAAGTTTCTTCATTTGTGTGCCGAAAAGTGATGTAGTTGAGTGTGAAGAAAATAGAGGCGAGGTTCTCCACAAAATTCAAACGCAAGTGGTCGAAGATGCATTTGAAACGTGTGATAATACCAGGTGTAACGATAATCACTTCAAAATGAAAATTTCCTGATAAAAGGATTCAGTCTCTCTAAATCCCTCCTTTCTGAGTGCCTACTCTGCTCTGATTGGTCAGATGGCTCAGTCTGTTGTGATTGGTCTACTCTGCTCTGATTGGTCAGATGGCTCAGTCTGTTGTGATTGGTCTACTCTGCTCTGATTGGTCAGATGGCTCAGTCTGTTGTGATTGGTCTACTCTGCTCTGATTGGTCAGATGGCTCAGTCTGTTGTGATTGGTCTACTCTGCTCTGATTGGTCAGATGGCTCAGTCTGTTATGATTGGTCTACTCTGTTATGATTGGTCTACTCTGCTCTGATTGGTCAGATGACCCAGTCTGTTGTGATTGGTCTACTCTACTCTGATTGCTCAGATGACTCAGTCTGTTGTGATTGGTCTACTCTGCTCTGATTGGTCTACTCTGCTCTGATTGGTCTACTCTGCTCTGATTGGTCAGATGGCTCAGTCTGTTATGATTGGTCTACTCTGCTCTGATTGGTCAGATGGCTCAGTCTGTTGTGATTGGTCTACTCTGCTCTGATTGGTCAGATGGCTCAGTCTGTTATGATTGGTCTACTCTGTTATGATTGGTCTACTCTGCTCTGATTGGTCAGATGACCCAGTCTGTTGTGATTGGTCTACTCTACTCTGATTGCTCAGATGGCTCAGTCTGTTGTGATTGGTCTACTCTGCTCTGATTGGTCAGATGGCTCAGTCTGTTATGATTGGTCTACTCTGCTCTGATTGGTCAGATGGCTCAGTCTGTTGTGATTGGTCTACTCTGCTCTGATTGGTCAGATGACCCAGTCTGTTGTGATTGGTCTACTCTACTCTGATTAGTCAGATGACCCAGTTGTGATTGGTCTACTCTACTCTGATTGGTCAAATGGCCTAGTGATTGGCCTACTCTAGTCTGATTGGTCAGATGAACCAGTCTGTTGTGATTGGTCTACTCTATTCTGACTGGTCAGATGACCCAGTTGTGATTGGTCTACTCTACTCTGATTGGTCAGATGGCCCAGTCTGTTGTGATTTGGTCTACTCTGCTCTGATTGGTCAGATGGCCCAGTCTGTTGTGATTGGTCTACTCTACTCTGATTGGTCAGATGGCCCAGTCTGTTGTCATTGCTTTACTCTGCTCTGATTGGTCAGATGACCCAGTCTGGTGACCGCATTGAACTCTGGGTTTGGTGTTAATTGATGTGTATGAGCTACAGTACCAAGCTACAATATTCCAGAAATTATTTGGCATCATAATAGCATACATAGTCAGAATGTTGGCTTTTAAAACCATTTATCAGTTGTTAAATGTGGTCTGTAAAATTGATAGAGAAGTTTGGAAAAATATGGATTTTTGAAATGGAAATGGTGTGATGTGACTCCTTTACTGTCTCCAGCATTCAGTGTTCCTGTTAACATGATCACATAACTGTCTCCTCTTTTTAGGTGGGGAACCATATAGATGTCATAACTTCTAAGTGGGTGGCTCAGGACGCAGGGATCGGGGCGGGAGTGGACTCGTACTTCGAGTATCTCGTAAAGGGGGCCATCCTGCTGCAGGATGAGGAGCTGCTGGCAATGTTTCACGGTAAACACTGACTAATTAATAAAGCAGCTATATTACACAAGCATTGTACACTGGGTTATCAGTGTTACTTGCCATTTCTTTGTAATTATTTGGGAAGTTTACTAGAATTTTTTTTTAAAGTTACACCAAATTTGTTTCAGTGTATGTGCAATTGATAACCCTTATCTTGCTTACACAAAAGCATTATCAACTTTCAAATGTGTGTTGCAGAATTTGATAAGTCCATAAAGAACTACACTAAGTTTGATGATTGGTATCTGTGGGTGCAGATGCATAAAGGAACAGTATCAATGCCTGTGTTTCAGTCTCTGGAGGCGTTCTGGCCTGGACTGCAGGTGAGAAAGCAGATCTTTCACCATACACTAGTCCAATATGTCAGTGGAAAGACACCATTTTATATACTGTATATACTGTATACATATATATAGCAGATTCCTGTGGCGCCTAGTAATGTACATGTGTAATATCAGAGTTTAATAGGTGATATTTCCAGCGCCACAAAGACCTTCCACAACTACTACAGTGTTTGGCGTCAGTTTGGAGGCCTCCCAGAGTTCTACAGCATTCCTCAAGGTTACACAGTGGACAAACGAGAGGGCTACCCTCTGCGGCCAGGTATCTATAAAACACACAGCACAAGGGAACAATGCACACATGTAAAGCCCTCAAATCATAGATAGTTGTCTTTTTTGACCCGGAAGACATTCCTGCCTTGAGAAGTTTCACTCTGCTGAAACACTGATAAATCATTGCAGCATGATCATCTTTTTCATCATAAAAGTATTTTATGTAATATTTACACTACCGTTTAAATGTTTGGGGTCGGTAAGATTTTTAATGTTCTTGAATGAAGTCTCTTATGGTCACAAAGGCTGCATTTTATTTGAGCAAAAATACAGTAAAAACAGTAATATTGTGAATTATTATTATTATTATTATTATAATTCAAAAGAACTGTTTTCTATTGTATTATATTTTAAAATGTCATTTATTCCTGTGATCAAAGCTGAATTTTCAGCATCATTGCTCCAGTCTTCAGTGTCACATATTTTTGTGGATAAATGTCACAGTTGATCAATTTAATGTATCCTTGCTGAATAAAAGTTGGTGTAAATGTAGGTTTCATAAATTAAGGAGACTCGCTCCTGCATTTAAATGCGGTTGTCACTCCTGAAACTTTACTTTGTGTAGAGTATTTCAGCCTTTAGCAACCACTGAGAACACTTTAGCAATGGCTTTGCTAATACCGGGTATGTTGGCAGCATTTTGCTGTAAAATCTGTATTGATTCATTTATATGAATTGTGTTGTACAGAGTTGATCGAGAGCGCCATGTATCTGTATAAGGCCACCGGTGACCCGACATTCATGCAGCTTGGCCGGGATGCAGTCGAGTCGATTGACAAAATCAGCCGGGTGAACTGTGGTTTTGCCACTGTGAGTGTTTCAAAATGAGTCCCAAAGCTTGAGCAATGTTGAGACTGAAACCAGCACAGTCACATGAACTCTTTTTATTTCTGCCAAAGGTGAAGGACGTAAGGGACCACAAGTTGGACAACCGCATGGAGTCCTTCTTCCTGGCCGAGACCATTAAATACCTCTACCTCCTCTTCGATCCTGAAAACTTCCTTCATAACACGGGCACTGAGTTTGAGCTCGGTGGCCTGCAGGGGGACTGCGTACTCAGCGCGGGGGGTTACATATTTAACACGGAGGCTCACCCGCTCGACCCCGCCGCACTCCACTGCTGCAGCCGATACCAGGACGAGCACAAGGAACTACAGGACATGCTACTCAGCTTCTCACAACCACTCAGGCCTCCCACGGACCAATCAGAGGAGACGTCAGGGGACCAGAATGCCCCAGAGAGCATTGCACTGAAGCCAGGAGAGAGACGAAAACCTCCTGCGCTCTCCTGCCCTGTGCAGCCGTTCAGTGCCAAACTGGCTGTCATGGGTCAAGTCTTCTCGGACAACTCTTAAACAGACTTTCTTACTGCTAACAATGTGTAAAGATGTAGATTATGTTTGTAATTTAACTTTGGAGAGATTAAATGTTTTCTAAAAATGTGTGGATTTTTTTTCCACCCTTTTTATTAAAAGGTTTTAGATGACAACAGTGCTTGTGTTCAGTACCATTATTGTAACTAGAAAGTAAAGTTCGTTGGGACAAACTTTGATGTTGGCTTGACAAAGCCGTATGAAAGTTTTATAAGCTTTAAATTTGTGAAGTGTAAAGAAAGAAAGACCTTGCTAGCATGAATTAGCATGTTTTGTTAGCATGTTTTAACAGGTTGTTGGCATGAATTAGCATGTTGTTAACATGTTTTATCACATTGCTAACCTGAATTAACATGTTGCTAGCATGAATTAGCATGTTGTTAGCATTATTTAACATGTTGCTAGCATGTTTGAACATGCTGCTAGCATGAATTAGAATTTTGCTAGAATGTTTTAAAGGTGCACTGTGTAAATTTTAGCGGCATCTAGCAGTGAGGTTGTGAATTGCAACCGCCCACCGCTCACCCCTCCCTTTCATAGCACATAGTGAAGCTACGGTGGCCGACACAGGACAAAGATGTCGTCGTCTGAGACAGCAGAGAGTGACTAGCGCTCTGTAGAGCAGTTTGTCCGTTTACAGCTACTGTAGAAACATGACGACGCAAAATGGTGACTTCACTGTAAGGGGACCCGCGGTGTATGGAGATAGAAATGGCTCATTCTAAGGTAATAAAAACATAACGGTTCATTATGTAAGGTCTTTATACACCACTGAAAACATAGTTATGTGCATTATATTGCATTTCTGTCAATAGACCCTAATAAATATTACACACTGCACCTTTAACACATTGCTAGCATGATTTAGCATGTTGCTAGCATTTTTTAAAGTCGGCATGAAACGGAAGTTGCAATTGTTCTTTTTTTCCCCTATTGTGACGTGTATCCGAGTGAAACGGCTTCTGAAACGAGGAAAAAATGTAGGGCGGGGCTTGATTTCGTCCTTTGGAAATTGATTGGATCATTGGAAATTGGGTGTTGATAACAAGTGGCAAAAAAGTCTTTTCGAGGGAGAAGGGAAGGTTAACGTTTTTGATTTAAGAAAAAAAAACAATGAAGTGCACAGATAAATAATTTATAATAAACACTATTACATAAAAAAATAATTGTCAGTTTTGATTTCATGGCGACTTTCATGTTGCTAGCATGCTTTATTTTTTACTGTCATGATTTAGCATGTTGTTAACCTGAATTAACATTGCTAGCATGAATTAGCATGTTGATAACATGATTTTGCATTTTACTAACATGAATTACCATGTTGCTAGCATGATTTAACATGTTTGTACTTTGTTTTAACGTTACTAGCATGAATTTCATGTTGAATGGCATGTTGCTAACATGATTTTGCATTTTATTAACATGAATTACCATGTTGCTAACATAAATTAGAATGTTGTTAACATGAATTAGCATGTTGTTACCTTATTTTAACGTTACTAGCATGAATTGCATGTTGAATGGCATGTTGCTAACAAGATTAGTATGTCGATATAATGAATTAGCACATTGCTAGCATGATTAAAATGTTGCTAGCATGAATTAGCATGAAGGTCTGAGCCGAGTTTGGTGGTTCTAGCTTGAAAGCCCTAGGAGGAGATACTGTTCAAATTTTAGTCTCAGAAAAAGAATAAGCTTAAATAGTAGATCGAAATGTTGGCTTGACAAATAATTCAATTTCAGGAAGTTTTAATTATAAGCATTGGATTACAGTTCTTTCCCCCCCAATCACAAAAATGAATGGCCAAACCTCAAAAAATGAATTTCCTGGAGGCAAGTGTTTTACAAACACTGCACAAATCCCTTCATCCATTCAATCATACGATATGGGGAATAAAGAATAAAAATGATCCACTTAATAGGCCACACAAGACCAAACACTGTTGCTTAACTGAGGTTTTAATACTAATGCCACTGTGTCGTGCTAATCAGTCTGGCGCCAAGTCTAAAAAGTGTATTTTTTCTTCACATGAGAATGCCAACGAGAGCCAGAGAGCAAAAGTTTATCATGAACATGCCCTCCACCTCTTGGCAGGTTTGTATGCCAGCACAAACTGAGAATGGCACGACTGTCGCTCTGGACAAAGCCTCTGTTCTTTTGGGCTGGGATTAGCGGATTCATAGCTGCTTTAATTTCCTTTCAGGCAAATAAACTAATTGACCTGGGTTATCAATTTCACAGTGCAAATTATCTTAGCAGCTCAGGTATTTCCAATAGATTATGGATATTAGAATTATTCAACTGCATGTTCAACTGTTGTGACTCGTGGGTCGCAGGTCAAATGATGCAGCTCTGTGATACTCAAAATGTAAGGTAAGATTTGGGTGTTTCTGCACATATTCTACAATTCAAACGTTTAGGGTCAGTAAGATTTTTTTTAAATGTTTTGAAAGTCTCTTATGCTCACCAAAGCTATTTGATCAAAAATACAAAAAAAAAACTATAATATGTGATGTGAAATATTACTGTTCAAAAAAACTTTTCTGTTTTAATGTTTTAAAATGTAATTTATTCCTGTGATCAAGGCTGTATTTAGTCTTCAGTGTCACATGATCCTTCAGAAATCACTGTAATATGATAATTTGTTGCTCAAGAAACATTTCTGATTATTATCAATGTTGAAAACAGATGTGCTGCATTATATTTTTCTGGAAACTGATACATTTTTTCAGGATTCACTGAATAGAAAGTTCAAAGAACAGAATTTATTTGAAATATAAACCTTTTCTAACATTATAAATGTTTTACTGTCACTTTTGATCGATTTAATGCATCCTTGCTCACTAATATTATTGATTTTGTTAAAAACTTACCCCAACTTAACAAATATTAATTACATTGAACAATAGTATATTTAACCTAGATTAATAATAAGACTGTTCACTGTTAGTTCATGATACTTAATTGAACCTTATTGTAAACTGTTATCTATATTCTTTATTATTGAATTCAGTGCATTTTTAGTCAGTGTGCATGATCAAAATAGCTATTCTGTGGAAACTGTAGGCCTGTAGACTTGTGTGTTTTCCAAAGGGAGATCTTGATCTCAAACTCCATCTCCTGCTGTCCACCTCCATCACACTCTTGGCTAGTTTTGCTGAAACTGTGTGACCATGTAGGAGCCGATGTGATTGGAGAAACACCGGAGAACTTTCTGTTACACTTAAGAATGCCCTTCCTCATTCTCCCAGTATCCATCTCAATTCTTTTCACATCTTCGCTAGTGTCTGCTTTAATGTTCCCAGCAGTCCCCGACCCGTCTGTGTGCTCAGAGAGAGATGTATATTCAGCCTGATTGTAGAGCTTCTTCAGGATGCCCTTCTTTGGCAGTTTCGTGGGCTGGTTGTGGGAAAAAGGTTCAAGAGGTGACAGCAGAAAAGAGCTGCTGTTTGGGCTGAATGTTCTTTCCTTATGTTTCTTTCTCGGTAGGGTAGAAGCACATGGTTTACTCTCTGTAACTCCTGAGAATGAAGTATCTGGGAAGTTGGGACAGTTTAGGTTTAGCCACCAGTGGTTAGCGATGTCTTCCACAGTAGCTCTGTCCTCTGCTTTTACTGTGAGCATCCATCCAATCAATGAACAGGCCTCTATAAGAAGAATTGAAAGAGTCAGGGTAAATTCTCAATCCTGATGGTGGGCAGGGAAGTGTATGATGAATCCAAAGTCCCTTTAAGACAAGTCATTTGAATGGGGAAACATCAAATTCTCCAAAACTGTTCGCCAAGCTTACAACAAATCTGACAACAACTAAAGTCTCATAAATTTTGTTTCTAAACGCTCAAATCATGACAAAAAACTGCATTTTTCAGCCTGGACAAAGCTAATGCACATGCGCAGTCCTAAACGCGCGTCTCAGAACACTGCCTGTTTCTATAGCAACCGGAGCATCTAACGGCAGCTGCAGTGACGCAATGACTTTACTAATCAACGATTGGCTCTTTAATTTAGAAGGCAGGGCTTATTCACCATATTGGGCACTTTCTCCCAATCATAAGTAATCGGAGTACACGTCTTCCTATATATAAACTCTTTGATGAATCTCACCTGATGGGATATCAGGGGTCTTATATCGTCCCTGGCGGATCTGCTCTTTAAGGATGCTGTAACTTGTGCCATCAAAAGGCATGGAGCCATAAACCAGAGCATATAACAGCACACCAAGAGACCAACAGTCCACCTGGGACATAAAAAAGAGCATATGTCATACAGAATTGTTTATGAAGTGTTAAGTGGGATTTCAAGTATTAAATGTCCTTGTAAAAAAGAAGTGCGCCTAATAATACTGAGTGTGATGTACTTGATTATATATTAAATCTGTAATTACAAATATAGAGGTGAATTCAGGTTGATTGGGACACTTTTTCCCAGTCATCTCAATGGCAAAAGTGTCCCAATCATCCTGAATTCACCTCTATATAAATACATGACATATAATACGTTTCAATAGAAATGACATTAAAGTTTAGTTTACCATAAATGTTTGTCAGTACATTCGGCAGCACACGATATATCTATGTTTTTACCATATTTATTTATACCATATTTTAAAGACAATAGAAGTAATTATGAAATTACATATAAAGATGTACTTAAAGGGATTTCACCCAAAAATGTATTATTATTTTGTATTTTTTCCTCATACTATGGAAGTCAATGGGGTCCATCAACTGTTTGGTTACCAACATTCTTCAAAATATCTTCTTTTGTGTTCGGCAGAAGAAAGAAACTCATACAGGTTTGGAGCAACATGAGGGTGAGTAAATGATGACAGAATTAGCATTTTTGGGTGAACTATCCCTTTAAGTCCTACTTAAGTGAATCAAAAAAGGACTCTTATTTAAACTATAATACATTTTCATTTAACTGCAATTCACATGCAATTTAGGCCCTGTTTACACCTGGTATTAAGATGTGCTTTGGTCGATTGGATCACAAGTAGACGAGGGAGACACATTCCCATTTACACCTGGTGTTTTAAATCATCTCTTGTCCACTTTAAACCACTTCTGTCCTGATTTCTTCGAGGGGAGGGTCTATGGGTGGGTAAATGTATGGGCTTTTTCAGATCTTTTGATCTAATGGACAAAATAAGCTCACGCAGTTTACATATGAACACGACTAGAGATGACAGAAAAACATATGGCATCAGGTTTTGTTTCAGCTCTGATAGCTACAAGACCACACCGAACGCTGTGAGTGTGTGTTAGAAATCAGGAACGGTGAGAAAACATTGTGCTTGGTACGTTTTTCGTCTTCAAACCAAACGTGGGTCTTCAGCTGACAAAGTTTAAAACCCGTCTGGCTAGCGCACTAGCCATAATGTTTATGCGTTAGGTCATTTTGTGGCTGTTCAAATGCATTCGACCACATGAGAGTTTACACTACGAAAGCCGAAAGTGGTCAAAACTTGACAAGCTCAAAACGTATTTAGCGGCGTCCACTTGTGATCCGATCGACCAAAATGCATCTTAATACCAGGTGTAAACAGGGCCTTAGTGTCTGAAAACATTACATTCAGTTTGCAATTACGTATATACTATTAGAGTATATTATTTCCATAATAAGTACTCTTTTTAAAAGTATGCTAAAGTGTACTTCTTTTCACAAGGGTGAGCAATCAGAAAAACTGGGGAGACTGATTGACACCTCAGGGCCATGGTATGGAAGTCCGTTGACAATCTCTGGCGATGCATACAAGGGGCTCCCGCAGAAAGTGTCCAGACAGCGGCCTCTCATGTAGCGGTTGGACAAGCCAAAGTCAGCAAGCTACAAACAAACAGAGCAGTTACAGATAAATCAATTCTATTAAAATGGGTGACCTACATCTATTTATTTAATAGAATCTATTTCTGATTCACATTGGGTGGATAAAAATAGCAGAAGACCATATGAAAGGAGGTTAATTTTGAAGTAGAATTACAATTATAAATGCAGCTGCAGAGATGAATCAAATTACACTGGCCGTCAAACACTTAAAAATGTTTGATATGAAGGTTTATGCTGAATTGCTTGCACTTAGACAAATATACACTCACCTAAAGGATTATTAGGAACACCATGCTAATACTGTATTTGACCCCCTTTCGCCTTCAGAACTGCCTTAATTCTACGTGGCATTGATTCAACAAGGTGCTGAAAGCATTCTTTAGAAATGTTGGCCCATATTGATAGGATAGCATCTTGCAGTTGATGGAGATTTGTGGGATGCACATTCAGGGCACGAAGCTCCCGTTCCACCACATCCCAAAGATGCTCTATTGGGTTGAGATCTGGTGACTGTGGGGGCCATTTTAGTACAGTGAACTCATTGTCATGTTCAAGAAACCAATTTGAAATGATTCGAGCTTTGTGACATGGTGCATTATCCTGCTGGAAGTAGCCATCAGAGGATGGGTACATGGTGGTCATAAAGGGATGGACATGGTCAGAAACAATGCTCAGGTAGGCCGTGGCATTTAAACGATGCCCAATTGGCACTAAGGGGCCTAAAGTGTGCCAAGAAAACATCCCCCACACCATTACACCACCACCACCAGCCTGCACAGTGGTAACAAGGCATGATGGATCCATGTTCTCATTCTGTTTACGCCAAATTCTGACTCTACCATCTGAATGTCTCAACAGAAATCGAGACTCATCAGACCAGGCAACATTTTTCCAGTCTTCAACTGTCCAATTTTGGTGAGCTCGTGCAAATTGTAGCCTCTTTTTCCTATTTGTAGTGGAGATGAGTGGTACCCGGTGGGGTCTTCTGCTGTTGTAGCCCATCCGCCTCAAGGTTGTGCGTGTTGTGGCTTCACAAATGCTTTGCTGCATACCTCGGTTGTAACGAGTGGTTATTTCAGTCAAAGTTGCTCTTCTATCAGCTTGAATCAGTCAGCCCATTCTCCTCTGACCTCTAGCATCAACAAGGCATTTTCGCCCACAGGACTGCCGCATACTGGATGTTTTTCCCTTTTCACACCATTCTTTGTAAACTCTAGAAATGGTTGTGCGTGAAAATCCCAGTAACTGAGCAGATTGTGAAATACTCAGACCGGCCCGTCTGACACCAACAACCATGCCACGCTCAAAATTGCTTAAATCACCTTTCTTTCCCATTCTGACATTCAGTTTGGAGTTCAGGAGATTGTCTTGACCAGGACCACACCCCTAAATGCATTGAAGCAACTGCCATGTGATTGGTTGATTAGATAATTGCATTAATGAGAAATTGAACAGGTGTTCCTAATAATCCTTTAGGTGAGTAAATTGTGCTTACATATGAAATGAAGCATCCGCTACTCTCAAAAACTGTTCATGGCAGACTCTGTATAACGAATAAAAGTCATCTTTCGTCATATTTCCTACATCCAGTTAACCTATGGAGACAAAGGATGCCTTCAAACCTGTCTGTTACCAACTATGAATCATGGTGAGGTATAAGCTGCTATTTTGCAAGAGTCATCTGATACAATGATTGCTCTATATGGTTTGTAATGACCAAGGAATGAAGCGGTTAGATTGTGCAAAATAATGCAAACATTGTTCCCTTATAATGCTCCCATATTCCAGGATGACGATGCTCCTATACACAGTGCTAAAGTAATTGAAGAGATTTCGTAAACACCAGGATGAAGTCAAATGCATTCCATGGCCACCAGATCTACACATCCTTAAACCTTCATGGGGATGTTTGGGGTTCAAAATGAGAAGTCCATTAATACTTCATAAAAAATTCCAAAAAATAGGCGAAAGAATCAATGTCAAGTTCAAGAGTTCAAGGCATGTTTGACAGATTCCAGCAAGAAAATGAAGCTGATTAAGGTTGATCCTACCTGATCCTATATTAGGGTCTTTATTTCATATAGTGTTTCTGTTATTTTGTCCACCGTACTTATGATTTAAAAAATTCAATGTGCAGTAAGTTTGAATTGCTTGTCTCAAAGGGTCCATCAATGAAAGATGAAAAAGCATGAAACATATCAGCTCTTTATTAATCAGTTTGGGTTTGAATCGTTTACCTTCACATTTAAGTCCTTGTCCAGAAGTATATTCTCGAGTTTGAGGTCACGATGAACAACACCATTCTGAGGGATAACGAGATTTCTTACATTTTTTTAAACAAATGTAAAAATGAAATGAAAAAATCTCATATTTACAACTTTTTTGTGTTTACAGTGAAGTCCTAATATTGAAAAACCTGTGATTTCAAGGCTGATTTTAATGTGCTGACTGTGTTGAGATATAAATACTTACTAAATATAAATACAGAATATACTATATATAAATATACTATAGATATAAATATAGAAAACTGAATTTTTATACTAATTTTTTAAAACTGCTGAGGCAAAGACTGTTTGCTGTATTTGGAGTGTTATTCAGTTTGTAATATTACTAAGATTGCCAAACATTTCTCATTGCCAGCACTGTTATACAATGATAAACAGGAAGTTTTTTGTTAAGGGTGTATTTAGGAGAAATAAAAGTTACTAACAAATTTATCAACTTAACTGAACTGAACTTCCATATATAATTTTAATGTTGTCTATTAAAAGATGTTACATTCAGGTACATTTAGCTAGTAAAATATTGACTGTGCACTTCCATCCCCAGCACCACCTGTCTAGATCTGCTAGGGGGTTCTCCCTACTTTCCTTGCAGCAGCTCATATCCTAGTGCATGTTTCGGCAGTAGCCTTCACTCATGCCAGCAGGAGCGTAGCAAATCTAGTCCGCCAAGACAAAGTCTATATACATTCCATTCTTATCAATAAAGTGCTGTTTAAATGAATTCTGAGAATTGTGATTCAAGAAAAACTGCTCATTTGTAGAATGAATGCCATGAGATTTTAAGAACAGAAATGTGTTTACTTTATGGCAGTAATGCACAGCAGAGGTGATCTGTCTGAAGAAGTGTCTGGCCTCGTCCTCTGGCAGTCTCTGTTTCTCCTGAATGTACTCGTAAAGCTCTCCTCCACTCGCATACTCCATCACCATCACAATCCTCTCTCTGCTCTCGAACACTGAAAACACATCAACACATAAAACACAACACATTCCATTAATCATTTGGTGGGTTCATGGAAAGAGAGAGTATCTTAATCTCTCTGATACAGCATTAGGAGATGTGACAAACAAATTAGTTGTGTTTTACCCTCGTATAGACGGATGATATTTGGGTGCATAAGAGAGGCAGTGATTTCAATTTCTCTCTGGATGTGAGCCCTATCCAGATCATCCCTTAATCTCTCCTTTTTAATGGATTTAATAGCCACCTGAAGCACACAAACAGACATATTATAATCAAACACATCATTGAACCAAACACGAATGTCTGTAAGTATGCGGGTCAATGATGTGATGCTCATTTATTAAGTTATTCAAAAATACATGGAAAATGCGATTAATACAGACTTGAATACATCTCTTCTGTGATGCTCTGTTTTCAACTCTCAATTTCTCTATCTTTTATTGATATATTTTTTAAAGTCAGCATGAAATCAAAACTGACAGTTCTTATTTTTTATGGAACACAACAGTGATTTTTCCATGCACATAATCTTTAATCAAGTAACTTCCCCTCATTCTTGCAGCGACACCTCTTCTCTTCTCTGATGACATGTTTACTGGCATAAGGGTGTAGCAACCTGTCACTCACATGAGATCCACCAATAGGGAACCATCCAATCAATTCCCCATGAATCGCCCTACATTTTTTATAACAGTAAATAATTCACAAATTAATCAGAATTCCAGTCTCCGATTGATATGGATATAATTCAGGCTACAGATCAAATATTATGTCCATGTTTTGCTGACCTATGTATAACTGCTGGCTGCGAGTTAAATTTTGTACCATTAAGGTATGGTTTAGTTTCTGGTACATGTTGGGGTCTGTAAGTGTTTCACAGCATGCAATTTTGGACAGGCTAACACAAAGATCCATTGTAACCCACTAAAGTTTTACAATTCCAAAATTCCAAATATTTAGGGGCCAAGCACCGAAGGTTGAAATCGTTGGCGTTCCTATTATTATTCTTCTTCTTTCGCTCTTGAGTCTATGGCAGCCCATAGAACCGCTTGAGGGAAAGTTATAAAATGTGGCACACAGATAGAGGACAGTCTGATCTGTCAACATGGAAAATTTGGAGTCACTAACTCAATCCCTCTAGCGCCAACAACTGTCCAAAAGTGCACTCACATTTATGTTAATAACTTTTGAACCGTAAGGGCTTTTTTCCTCTGATTCCTTGGCTCAAGGCGATTCGATTGCATTTTGAATTTTCTGAAAAACCTACTTTTTCGACCTCCTCCTAGGCCGTTGCTCTGATTTTCGCGAAAATCGAACCACATCATCTTCAGACCATGCAGACATTCAAGTTGATTGGTCATACCATTCTCGAATAACGCACGAATGAATTCGACGAAGTGCCCACCTAAATGAACGTGAGGCTATATCTCCCCAACGCTTAGTAAATAGTAATATTAATAATAGTAAATAATACGGTGAAATCATGCAGCCAATACATATATTTCATAAAAACAAGCAGGGATATAACATTACCCATTAAAAACTCAAAGTGTCTGCTCTATTACAAATAATTTATATTTAAAAAATACCTAAAACAGCGGCATTAAAAGATGGAAATATAGACTAGAAAGGATGTTTAAACTTGATCTGCCCTTACGTCCATGACTCGCTGCGGAGATGCCAGTTTTGGCTGTCTTTCCAGCTCTTAACGCCGAATGTGCTCTGATAGATCAACACATAAATGCGTATCTATAACACGAATTGTATTTATCGTGCGATTTATACGCCAAAATTACTTTTTACGTGCGTATGATACGCATTGTCAACTAGGATTAGTGGTGTGGGCCAGTATCATGAGCGCAGACAGCGCGCCAGAATCGAGTTCTCTTTCGCGCTTGAACAAAATATAAAACACAGAATTATGCCAAAATGTCAGTTTTGTAGAGTATCCTCGTAAGAACAGTTTTAAATTAGTTAAATAACGTCTTAAATTAACTTAAAGAGTTGTGAGGAAATGGGACCTGTTAGACAGGAAGGGCACAGGTAAATATGACATGGGTTTATGTGAGGATTGTTTTAAGTTTAAGTTTGAAGCCTAATAAATGTTAAAAAGCTTTCAATTACACTGTAATGTTGAATGGCTATAATTAATGTTTAAAATTGGTGGGAAAATTTCATAGAGACATCAGTATCTGTATTAGAATCAGTGATACTGGCCTTCATTCATAAAAAGATGCCATTGAACAAATATTTAAAATATACTGTCTTTATGTTTTTCTACATTAATTTGGCGATTTACTGTGAAATTATTACATTATAAAAAATATATTAAAAATGTATAAAAACATGTTTTTAATTGTGATTAATCGCAATTAATCACAGAAAAATGTGTGATTAATCTAGTTATTTTTTTTAATCGATTGACAGCATTAAAAGAAAGTTTACATTAAAAAATATATTATGCATACCCACTATCTGTCTACCTTTTGTATTTATTGCATTGCATATTGTATTTTCAGGGATGACAGATTGATAAGCAGACATGCTATTTATGACTGGATGTAACTTTTGATACTTTGCGGTAAAAGTGGCTCCCCTTTTGATTTTGTCCTATCAGTGTGGCTCTCATGAAAAAAAATAGCGAAGCTTTAGCGTATTCTGCTTTAGCGTATTCTGACCAAACTTGGTGTATGTTATGCCAACCTGCAGCGTTTCGGGGCAGTGCCACCTAGTGGTCAGGAGATATGAAAAATGGACATATTTGCTAATAACTTCTGAACACTTTGGCCAAAAATCACAAAACTCTTTAGATTCGGTGCATCATGCCGAGTCATACGATACCCAGTTTTACCATTTTGGGCGTCAGCCATTTTGAATTTTGTCAAAAAATGCTATGTTTTACGAACGCCTTGGCGTATTGTTACGAAACTCGGTATGTGTCTTCGGCACCATGCCTTGAAGGTACTCAAAAAGTTTCGGGGCAGTGCCACCTTGTGGTAAAAAGTTATAACAACATTTCCAACAATGCTACTTTTTGTAACTCGTCCTAGACCATTTGTCCGATTTTCACCAAAATCGAATCGTATCATCTTCAGACCGTGCCGACAAAAAAATATGGATTTCGTGTCGATAGACGAAACCGTTTTTGTATAGCACAGCAACAAAGTTGAGGCATGGTGCCAAAATGACTCTTGAGGCTGTATTTCTGCAATGCCTTTGCATAATGACCAAACTTCGCATGTGTCATTGTCACCTCACTCTGACCTCATCACATCAACTGCGCCACCTATTGGTCGAAAGTGATAAACCATTAAATCGTATTATTTGTGACTGTATATATAATTTTTCAGCCATTTTGCCTAAATTCATCTTAAAATGTCCTTTATTGCTCATTGTTGCAGTTGGTCTGACACTCCCAGCCATGTTGGTATGTCTTATCGTCTTTGTGCTTGGCCCCGATAATTGCTGCTTGCAGCTATATTTAATAACTGAAATCATGCTGTGGCTTAAAAGTAAAGTGTCATTTCTTTCCTTATAAGAAAGTATCGAAAGCAAAAAAAATGTGGGTGGGTCCTCCCCCAGAAAAATTTTACTGGAGTAGATGCCACTTACATTAAGTGCAAATAGCCTGCCTTGTTTACTAAACATCTGGTTTCGACAGACAAATTTACAGAAGACACCAAATTTTTTTAATAGTGGCAATAGTGTAGGGGTAAAGCACATGACAGGAAGTTTTGACGCAAATCAACCCGAGGTTCGAATCCGCCTTTTGCTGAACTCGCTCTACTCCCTTTTCCCATCACATATTAGATCAAAAAGGCATTTATTTTCAATAAAAATCAAGAAAATATTCGAAAAATGGAAATAAAGCGTCTAACGTGTGTTTAATAATGAAGTGTTTATAGGTTAGGTGAACAGACATGTGCTGAATTAGAGACGGTAAAAGTGAGTGGGTCCAATATCATTGGTCTTAAAAAGTGGGTGGGTCTTGTCCCACCCACATACAATGGTTCCGACGCCCATGCCTAACAGCATCAGCAAATGGAATTCACTGATGTAAACATACATTGAAATGTAAAGCTAAAGTAATATGGAAATTTTATCACTGACAAAAACTCTAACGGAGGTCGCCGAAACCTGCTGTCTGTATGGCGGCACTGGCAGTGCCATCTGGGAAGCTGCCAAGCACCTCTGACCCCAATCTGGAGATGTGGAGAGACGCCTCGCTCCCCTGTCACACATGCACACAGCACACGGCTCGCTCTGAATGGTGTTAGTGTTTGTCTGCAGGAATCCCAGCTATGCTAAGGCTCCAAGATTCCGGAATACTTCACCTCTGCTCTAATCTGATTGGACAGTGAGTTTTTCCATTAACATTCATACATTCATACTTCATACATTCATACTTTCATACGTTTTTAGGCTGTGGAAGAGTGCAGACAGCAGGCTAGGGGAAATATCTCTTTTGTTTTTGTTAAATGACAGACTGAGTCATAAGTATTTAATTAAGTGTGCTAACATGAGGTCTACATACAGTAGACACACACAATGCACCTATTGGACGACCCCAAAAGTAAGACCCCAGGAGTAATTAACTGAGGTGAATTGCTAAGTAAAGGTGTGTTGAATGACTGACACGCTGTCAGAACTGACGTCAGAGAACATGCTGGATATTCATCTCAAAATAGAAAAATTAAGTCTTTATACATTTTTGATAAATCAATATAAAATTGGCAAAAAACCCATTAACCCAGTAATTTTCTGGGAATACTCAAGCATTTCAAGTTAAACCATTTATTTATTTATTTAAAGAGCTCTAATTAGTTTACAGTTAAATTTAAAATGTAATACTTGAGTGTTTTTCTCAGAACTTTTGTTAGTACAGTTCCATAACTCTTGTTCATTTTCACTGCATAATATTTTTTTAGTCAAATCATTATAATATAGAAAGGCATCATCATTACACTTTATATATAATCCCAGCAATAGGCTCAAGTACGCCTTCATCAACACTAAACCAGAAATATTATACTGATATGATATATCATATCATCAAATTTGAAGTATATGAAATATCATGCACCTATGAGTGAACCAAGCCCAACTTCTTTCTTAAAAACTGAATTTGTTAAAGCAACTATTTTACCGTATATCATAATAATGAAAGTCATAATTTTTAGTTTTCAAGGTTTAACAAAGCACAATCAAAATCCCTAAACCTCCTTAAATGCTAGTAAGCATTATACTATGGACATTTCTATAGCTCCTTAAGATTTGATTAATGTCCGTGATTTTTTACAGTTATGGAAACCACATTTGTAAAATCCCTGATATTTCCATTTTTATGCATTGCAAAATTTCAAATAATCTAACAATTTTGTAAATTTACCAATTTTTGTAATTGCATTGCTGATGAAGTAGATTAAAGAGAACAAGATTAGATAGATAGATAGATAGATAGATAGATAGATAGATAGATAGATAGATAGATAGATACCGTTTTCACTGAAAATAATAGATTTAAACCATTCATTAACCTAATTTTGTTGGGCTGATATCAAATAATTATCTTTGTACATTTCTACATTATGAAGAACTAAAAAATTAAAAAATACAGGCCTTACAAAATATTATTCTAAACTAACTAAAACACCACTTGTTGCTTACGACAGATATCAATAGGCTAATGCTTCATATCAGCATTTTGTGACTACATTCAAAACTACAAGGATGTCGCTCACCGTCTTTCCACACTGTCTCGCCACCGCGCGCTTGACTTTGCCGTACGCGCCCCTGCCCAGCGTCTCCAGCACTTCATAACGGCGCTTGAGGCTGTGTTTATGATGGTGTTTCTTCACTCCGGATGAAGTCTGGAGCTCTGCTCGCTCCTCCAGTGTGTGTGTGGAGGCCGCGTCAGTGAACCGCTGTCGCTCCATGGCAACCGCGCGTGGAGCTGCAGCTCACCTGTGAAGTGATACTGCGTGTTTTGAACGGCAACTTAAAACTAGTTCTTCTGACATTTACGGGGATAAAATAATAGGAAAGAAAATAGCATGTTGTTCTTTTGACTTAAAGTCTCAAACATCTTCTGTCTATATATGCGGTGGGATGGTGAGTCTCTTTTCCCTCCTGTAGCTGGAGTAGGAGGGGTGGAGTCATGCTGTCAATCATCAGCGGTGACGCGCATCAGTGCCAGCCAGACTCTGACGGATGGGATTGCTGACCCCAATCCTACCTACAGAAAATACAACTACAATACCTTACAGACAATATCACTGTCAGTGTGATTGCAGTTCAATGGCTTTAACATCCATGGTTTGCTGTTCAGAGCGGATTCAGAGAGAAACATTTTTATTCTCACTTGAGATACTTGAGCCACTATAATGTGGCCAAAAATAATAATAATTGGACACTTAAGCAATGGGGGTTTTTTTTGTTTGTTTTTTTGGAAGACAAAATTCCATCAAAACATTGCACAGAAAAGCAAAAATGTCTCAGAAAAGTGTGAGAAAAGGTATTTGCATATACCAATTGCTTTGAGATTTTGTATTCAATATAATGTAAGTTTGATATATAGGCTATATACAGTATGTGTCTTAAGGTCTCCACTTTCAGTGCATTTCTGTTATGAACAGTTTGGAGCTGAAGCTATTAGGAAAAAATATATATGAAAATATCAGTGATCATTTAGTGACTGACATGAACATCATAATTTACAAATACAACTGAACACAATATTTACGTATTAGTTGCTGAGCTTGTATTAGTATTATTGTAATTAGAAATGAGACCAAACTGAGATACATTAAGACTGAGTTCAACTTTTGAAGGAATGACTATAAAAAGGTACATTCTGATGGAAACGTTATGGGAATCTGCTCATTCATAAGCAGGTTCAGAACAAGGGATTTTTTTTCTTAAATGTGATGTCATATTTATAATGTCATTTTAAACAATTCTTCTTCAAAAATAAAGGGTTGATGTTTACATTTTATTTATTTTTGCTATTTCATGAATTGTTTTACTGATTATATTTAGCTGAAAAGCCTGTAAATATCCTATAATACATTTTAACAGATGTTGTAGCCATCTTGTACCACATATCTGTTATAATATATTATTAGTGCTAGTGCCTTAACAGGTATCTGAAAAATTACCCAATATAATGTGAAATTATGTCTTGCCGTAGAAGCATGTTGTCACAAAAGTTTGACGTATGTTAAATGAACTGTCTCTTTCAGATTTCATCAAATCGATGCAAAATGTACTAGAACTGAAGTCAAATAATCTTTTGCAACTCTATCATTTACCTATTAATTTCAGCTATTACTCAATAATATCCAGGGCAAATAAATATGTTCAAATACAACTCTGAATTAAATAAATTACTTTTTACAAATAACATAACATTTTAAATTGCACAAAACAAAACATGTACATTGCGACTTGCTCCACTCAATACTTTTTATGTAACTGAGGTTTTATTCACATAAATTGTAGGAAGGATTCTAATTAACCTCTTGTTATGGAATGTATACTCAGAACACAAAGAGGAATGGTAAACAGAGTTTATTCGAGACAGCACGAGCAACAGGCAATATCAACAGGTGACTAGACACTCAATGGAGACTTGATGTACAGTTGATGTGAGAGTGATGGAAAGTCTTTTCCTTACAGGTGCAGGGACTCGTGAGATTCGGTGAAGAGGAGACCAGGTTGGATGCACACACCTCGACCTCTGACAGATGATCATGGAGAATGAAGGTAACTCTTGGAGGTAAACGCTGGCGACTCAGGAGAAATCGCTGGAGACACAGGTAGGTAGGACACTGCAGCTCTTAAACTCTATGGTCTATATTCATAAATCTGGTCTTATTTTAAACTAGACACTTGAAATTGTGTTACCCAAGAGTCGGAATAACTCAAAGTAGTATAGGAACAGAGTAAAACAAGGTAAAATATACATGTAAGTGACTCATGTTTTTTTTTTTTATTGAAATTCACTTAGGTTAAAAAAAGGCCATTTATTTCAGAACATTTGTAATTGTAAAGAGTAGTTTTTCATTCAAATAAATCTGCAATAAACTGCTAATTATAATGGATATACAGTTACTGAAAAACTAAAGCAACTATTTACAGAATTTACAAAGTGTAAAACACTCATTTAGTTGATAAGAACTGTCTGTCATTCAGTCTGCGAGCTGCGCTAAGGTGTGTGCTTAAACTGACAGATTCAGAGGGTGTCAATGGAAACGTCAGCACTAGTGGTATTCACCAATGCTCTTTACATAAAATTACGCAAGATGACGCCTTTTGATTGGTTACTACGTCCATCCATCAAAACTTTGCTGGCAAGGCATTGGCTAGGCATTGACTAGCTTTATCCAATGAAAACCATGGGTGCTATGATTGACACCTCGCCAAGCCTGTAATGCGCTTCCTGGATGTATTGAGTCACCCAAACGCCTGTGATTGAAGGAGAGAGGCAAGGGAGGGCTTATATTCAGGGAAGAGTCTACACACAGGGGAGATTGTCAGAATACTGATTAGAATCGATATTTCATTGAAAATGGACATGATTGATTACTCTAACTCAAAATGCTCATGCAAACAAAGGAGGATTTTTTGTTTTTTTCCCTATTTTTTCATTGTGTTGGATTAAAAAGTGGGATGCATTTTGAAAAGTGGACCCTTACATTGAAATGTATGCTGGTGTTTCTTGGATTCGTCCGATCTGATCTGCACGATAGTAGATGAAAGATGAGTACTGCGTTTATTGTGTTCATGTATTTATTGCAAAAACAAGTTCAGAACATGAATCTTGAGTGTTTTAGCTTTCAAATGATGCATAGTTTGTGATAGTTGATTGAATATTTTTTATAAAACAAAAGTAAATAAAAGTACAAACACGCCCACTCCCGTCCACCCCCCCGCCCACGCACCAGTGCGGGCTAACAGGTTAACATGGGAGACAAGCTGATGGGGGAAACACTCATTATATGAGTTTATACAAAATTGCACAGAGCATAAAAGCAGTCAAGGATAACATTACGTATACCCTGGTTCCCTGAGAAGGGAACGAGACGCTGTGTCAGTAGCTGACTCTATGGGGACGGTGTCTAAAGCACGTGTGAATTCACGGCAATCTTATTGGCCGACGGTAGTGCGATGATGTCACATGGAGTGCCCGGGCGTTCAAAAGGTGCCTGCCTTACACATCATCAGATTTGAATTGCCTAAAGGAAGAGACATGTGCAGGCATGCCCGAAGCATGGGAACGCGACCCAGCATCTCTTTCCGTTCTCTATATGTAACCCTAAGACATTACCGTTCAAGGGAACTGAACGCTGCGTCAGTAGCTGACTCTGTGGGGACATTAATACCCACTATGCAATGCTGACCAAGAAAGTCACCAAGCACAACCTTGTCAGGCTTAAGCATTGAATGACTCGATGGGCCTCGACCCAGAGAAACCTAAATGCGTCAGCAACCAATTCGGCGCATCCTGTGACACCACAGCCTTGCTCCCTGTAAGCTCAGTGTTATAGGCTCTAGGAAATAACCCTGAAGCCTCTATGCTCAGCCATTTATAAAATGGGGACTCTTGCATTAGACCAGTCTGAGCCATACAGGACAGCCCTGAACCCCTAAGAGCAGAGCTAGGGGAGATAGTGTAACATGTATTGCCTTTTGTGTTATCTGTGACCCTGTTTTCCTATGTTCTGATTAGTTAATTTGGTTCCACCTGTGTTCTGTTAATTATCTCATTAGCTCCCTTGTTTAGTTCCTGCATATAAGTCCTCAGTTCTACCTCAGTGTTTGTCGGTTCTTGTTTATATTCATGTGTGTATTACTCCTGTCTGCAGTTTATTTATTAAAGTTGATGTTCTAGCATTCTCCTTTTGTCTTTGTGAGATTATCCTACACGTATGTAACAGAAAAACCGACCGAAACAGTTTATTTAGCGGCGCTTTTTCCTTTCTGTTTGGTTTTTTTAGTTTTTTTTCCCTTTCCTCATGGACCTTCCATCCGTCCAGCTACTCTGCCTGGAGCAGAGAGACCGTCCGCTGGAAAAACACACATGGGACTTTTTACATCTTGTGTGCCAGACTCATTACCCGGACCGTTTGCTCTGTGTTTTTTATTACGACAGCCTGAGCGAGCGGTCGAAGGCACGCGTTCCAGGATTTTGCCGCATTTGTGGAGTGGGTGCTGGTACACAACGACTCACCGTTCACCATCTGCCTCGTGGAGGATGATGTTGTCACCAACCCCACTCCAACACTGCCAGAGACCAGCCAACCACCACCAGCGAGCCACTCGATGGAGATGTTGCACACGCCCACCGCAGACCGTGGAGACGGCCACCCGCGAGAGACGAATCTGTACAGAGGATAAGGATGGAGTGTTTCATCGCTTCGGAGCCCGGACCACCTACAGAGTCTGACCAGATACATGAGCCGGCAACATCGTACATCACTGAGGGAGTGACTGAGGGCTGGGAGGATAGCCCTGCCCACACTCCCACCGCTATGTGTGAGTACAATCTGGCCTCTGGAGAATATGTTGAGGAACTAAAAGACATTTTTGAGGATAATTTAATAGATTTTTTTGGAGAAATTATGCCCAGTGTTCCCTGTTTCTCCAGTGTTCCCTGTTTCTCCAGCGCCCCCTGTATTCTCTGAATGCCAGCCCAGCCTCCCTCTCCCACCTCCTCAAACAGCCAGTTCCTCAGCCCTGTCTCCGCAGGTATCTGTCAGCCCCTCTGCATCTCCTACTCCATGTCCAGATCTTCCTCAGCGGTTTCGGCCACCAGCTCCACCTAGCCCAGAGAATCCCCTGGCTTTGCCTCCAGCCTCTTCGCCCATCACACCACCTCGGCCTGTTGACACTTCGGCACCGCCTTGGCTCCTCCCTCCCTCAGCTCCACCGGAAACCATCAGCCATACGGCTTCTCCGGGCTCCCTCGTCTCTCCGGCTTCGCCTTGGTCAGCCGTCGACCTGCCTGCACCTTTGGCTCCGTCTGGCTCCGGCTTCCCCCTGGCTCCGCATACGCCTCTACCCTCTGGTTCCACGGCTACACCTCGGACGCTCGGACGCTCGTCGCTGTGGCTCCACCTTTGGTGGCTGCATCTCCGTCGATTGTCCGCAGGGTGCATACCATCAAGTCGGCTACACCATGGCTCTTCCCGCCTTCGACTCCACCCTGGGGCCTCATCCTGGCTGGCCTCTGACCTAACATCTGGCTCCTCCTGCTTCTTGGTTCCCCTTGGCTCCTCCCTCCCTCCACTCCCCCGTGGATTTATCATTCAGACTTATTTTGGTTTTGCCCCTCTCCTGCTGCACGCCCCCCCTTCAGAGCCTCCGCCCTCAGTTGGACTTTCCTTTTTTGGTGCGAGGACGCGCCTTCCCGGAGGGGGGCCATCTGTAACATGTTTTTTCTATGTTCTGATTAGTTAATTTGGTTCCACCTGTTTTGTTAATTATCTCATTAGCTCCCTTGTTTAGTTCCTGCATATAAGTCCTCAGTGCTCCCTCAGTGTTTGTCGCTGGACACCATAGTTTCTTATTGTGAATGCATCGCAATGAGTGCATCCAGTGTCTGGTGGCTCTGTTCCATACAGAACTTACAAAGTCCCTTTAAGGCAAGTCATTTCAGTTGGTGGCCATCTTTGAAACACCTTTTGGGTGGCTATTTCAGTCATGCAAGTACAGCTGCTATCTCTGAATAGGGAAGCATCACATTCTCCAAAGCTGTTCACCAAGCTTACGATTAAATGTCATATTTGAAATCACCAATGAAATCTGAC
This sequence comes from Coreius guichenoti, assembly GCA_039654105.1. Taxonomy (NCBI): domain Eukaryota; kingdom Metazoa; phylum Chordata; class Actinopteri; order Cypriniformes; family Gobionidae; genus Coreius; species Coreius guichenoti. The sequence continues at coordinate 28,991,552 of CM077178.1, forward strand.
AACAACTGTCTCAAAATTTGAATCAAATCATGACAAAAAATCTAAAGGCAGCTGCAGTGGCGAAATGACTTTACCAATCGGCGATTGGCTCTTTTTTTTTACAAGGACTTATTCCACCATATTGGCCATTGCATGTTCTCCCATTCATAGTAATATGAGTGCACCGTCTTTGTATATCTGAAGTCGTTGCTACATATACAGTAAATTGGCTGATTCCTATGTCAGTTCTCCTAACTCATCTTGCTCACTGGTAAATTCTTAATTTACTCACATAAATAAAACAACTACAAGTAAACTGACAGAAGATGACAAAATATAACAATTGGACAGTTAGCAAAACCGGGTTAGGCTTTTGTTTCAGCTGAAAGGACAGCTTTCTGTGCTCACTGCCAAATGTATCACTTAATCAGCATAAGATGTTACCTTTTTATATTTTTAAGGACTGAAACTGTCATTATTTTGAACATCATTCCTGGTCAAGCACAGTGTCTAGATAATGAAATGTGCTTTTGCAAAAAAGTGTCAGCAAAGTGATTAAAAAAATCTCCTTGTCTGTGTGTTTGTGAGTTAGTGAAGTGTCATAGGTTCATTTACAGATGTGTGATCTATTTGGCACACTCATGTTTATGGGACGGCTGTGGGTGTGGTGTGGTGTGGGATGGATCTGTGAAGACTCTGATAAGAACCCAAGAACTTTTCCCATATGGACATTTCTGGTTTGGACATACTGTGTGTAACTGCACACTGAAATTCCCCAAAAATCCTTTGGCTGCTCCTATAGATGATTCCTTCACCTGTCTGTCATCACTCCATGGAAACCTATAAATGGACTCATTATTCTCAGTGAAAAGAAGAATCTTCACAGATATTCTCAGGGAGCAAAAGAAGAAAAAAAACATCTCAATCCATACTTTTCCCCCTGGGAGGGGTTTGAGGTGAGTTGCCGAAACCCCCAAACCTAGGCAGAAAGGAGCATACAATGAACATGAATAGGACAGGCATGGGTGTCTCTGAACATGCTGGAGCAAAATTCTGCGTGGAGAGGATCATCCTGGATGAACTTAAACTAGAGGAAGTAGCCCAACGGCAGACTGAAATCCACGGGCCCTCTATGAAGGAGAAGATCCATGACTCTATAAGGTAAGATTCAAAGACTCAAAGTGTGTTATGCAAGGAAAATGATGCAGCACCCTTTATGACTGATATGTGACAAGGTACATTTGCACTATCTATATAGTTTTTTTTATTCGCTTTGGTACTATTTTCACAAGGTGTACATTTTCAAAACTCTTAGTACAAAAATCCAAACTGATCACACTTGTAACAGAGCTAGTCATTCTTTCAAAACCTGATGTAATGCTTTCATTCAGTTGCACATATTTTCAGTCCACATAATCATTGTGTCATACACAAGATTATTGTAATATGTAATGAGAAAATTTGGTTTAATCACTGAAACACAACAGTATGATGATCTTTCAGTTTAGTACTTTTATAGTTTCTCAATCGCTTTGGCACATTTTTCTTAAGATTCTCTAAACTGTAAGTTCAATTGTCACAAGTGTTTGCTGGAACATCAGAACTCTATTGCATGTCTGCAAAATATAGTTACTCCCCCAAAACATTTACAGTTTTTTACGATCGCTATGACAATTTTTTCAATACTTTTAACAGTTTTCCTAAACTCTTAACACACCAACACACCTACAACACACAATTGGCAAAATGGTTAATTTCATGCCCAAAATCACACATTGTAAACTAAACTCCAACACTAATTTTCAAAATACAATAATACACTAACACAATACACGATGTCTACCAAAACCCTAAAACATGTTCTCTTCCAACAGGAACATTTAGTCAATCATAGCACAATGTCATAAAAACACTAACACCAGATGGAACTACAGAAACTGCATTATTTTATGTGTCAGGTCTGCCCTTACCCAATAGACAGTATATTTTATTGATCATAAATTGTGTCTTTTGAAGCCTCTCCACATTTTTGTTTTGTTGGGTTTAGTAAATGCATGTATTTTGTTTCTTTTGCTGCAGAAATTCAAAACAAAAAATAAATGACCCATCTCAGAGTAGCTTTATGGGATGCCCTTCAGTTTTATTTCATTATTAGCAATCACCATGTTGACAATAGCAAGTTCCTGTTCTTCATTCAGGAGCTTTCCTCTGCACCCTGAGGGAGGTGTTGAATCCTTAGATAGACAAAATACAGTTACATATTAGAGACCAGAGGCATACAGCCACTGTAATACATGGTAAAAGTATTTACACTTTGCAGTAGGAGAAGCCCTTATACAATATCCTACCTGTTGGTTTCTCGAAAATTCTGGATAATGGATGCCACTGTGTCCCGTTGCAATTTGGCTGTACTCGTTCACCAGCCTCTCTGTATGATAGCCTGTGATTTATGACATGGTCTATGATAGTAGCTCTTATATTCATCAGTTACCCTAATTCTGGCCCTTCTTTGAGCGCCACCATGCATTCTAACTCCTCAATCTCTACCTTGTCCAGGCATTCCTCTCTCTTGCCCTTGTCCCATTCCTCTCCCTTGCCCTTGTCCCAATTCTCTCCCTTGTCCTGGTACTCATCTTCCTCTCCCTCATGCAGGCATTTTTCTTACTTTATTTGTGTTGCTCTATATTGTTCCTTTTTCACAGAAGATCAGCCCAAAGAGGCTCTTTTACTGTATACCATATGGCCATGTAATTGAAAGAACATCAACACACAATTCCTAGATGGGAATCAGTTGTGATTTACAGTGGGGAGAACAAATATTTGATACACTGCCGATTTTGCAGGTTTTCCTACTTACAAAGCATATAGAGTTCTGTAATTTTTATCATAGGTACTCTTCAACTGTGAGAGACGGAATCTAAAACAAAAATCCAGAAAATCACATTGTATGATTTTTAAATAATTAATTTGCATTTTATTGCATGACATAAGTATTTGATCACCTACCAACCAGTAAGAATTCCGCCTCTCACAGACCTGTTAGTTTTTCTTTAAGAAGCCCTCCTGTTCTCCACTCATTACCTGTATTAACTGCACCTGTTTGAACTCGTTACCTGTATAAAAGACACCTATCCACACACTCAATCAAACAGACTCCAACCTCTCCACAATGGCCAAGACCAGAGAGCTGTGTAAGGACATCAGGGATAAAATTGTAGACCTGCACAAGGCTGGGATGGGCTACAGGACAATAGGCAAGCAGCTTGGTGAGAAGGCAACAACTGTTGGCGCAATTATTAGAAAATGGAAGAAGTTCAAGATGACGGTCAATCTCCTTTGGTCTGGGGCACAATGCAAGATCTCACCTCGTGGGGCATCAGTGATCATTAGGAAGGTGAGGGATCAGCCCAGAACTACACGGCAGGACCTGGTCAATGACCTGAAGAGAGCTGGGACCACAGTCTCAAAGAAAACCATTAGTAACACACTACGCCGTAATGGATTAAAATCCTGCAGCACACACAAGGTCCCCCTGCTCAAGCCAGCGCATGTCCAGGCCCGTCTGAAGTTTGCCAATGACCATCTGGATGATCCAGAGGAGGAATGGGAGAAGGTCATGTGGTCTGGTGAGACAAAAATACAGCTTTTTGGTCTAAACTCCACTCGTTGTGTTTGGAGGAAGAAGAAGGATGAGTACAACCCCAAGAACACCATCCCAACCGTGAAGCATGGAGGTGGAAACATCATTTTTTGGGGATGCTTTTCTGCAAAGGGGACAGGACGACTGCACCGTATTGAGGGGAGGATGAATGGGGCCATGTATCGCGAGATCTTGGCCAACAACCTCCTTCCCTCAGTAAGAGCATTGAAGATGGGTCGTGGCTGGGTCTTCCAGCATGACAACGACCCGAAACACACAGCCAGGGCAACTAAGGAGTGGCTCCGTAAGAAGCATCTCAAGGTCCTGGAGTGGCCTAGCCAGTCTCCAGACCTGAACCCAATAGAAAATCTTTGGAGGGAGCTGAAAGTCCGTATTGCCCAGTGACAGCCCCGAAACCTGAAGGATCTGGAGAAGGTCTGTATGGAGGAGTGGGCCAAAATCCCTGCTGCAGTGTGTGCAAACCTGGTCAAGAACTACAGGAAACGTATGATCTCTGTAATTGCAAACAAAGGTTTCTGTACCAAACATTAAGTTCTGCTTTTCTGATGTATCAAATACTTATGTCATGCAATAAAATGCAAATTAATTACTTAAAAATCATACAATGTGATTTTCTGGATTTTTGTTTTAGATTCCGTCTCTCACAGTTGAAGTGTACCTATGATAAAAATTACAGACTTCTACATGCTTTGTAAGTAGGCAAACCTGCAAAATCGGCAGTGTATCAAATACTTGTTCTCCCCACTGTATATATTTGCATAACTTCAATCAGCTGTTTCTCAGTAACAATGGAATAAAATACAGCGGATATATTTGTGTTTCAATTCACAATATAAACAGCTGTTTACCTTGACTTTAGCCTCTAAGGTTAGGTTTAGAACATGGTGTTATCTGTTCTGACATACAGTGTTAAAGCACTGGTAAATTTAGCAGTAAAAATGCAGTTTTGGTTTTGGTTGAGCTTGTGTGTAAAAGAAGTTCAAGCATTTTAAATTTGTGTTAACTATATGCATTTTGTGTCAAACCAACAATAAATGTGTTAATTGTATAGCCTACACAGACAGATGTTGTGCTAACTGTGTTAAGAGTTTAGGAAATTTGTTAAAAGTATTGAAAAAAGTGTCATAGCGATTGTAAAAAACTGTAATTCATGCTTCAAAACTTAGTTATTGTGTCAGTAAATTGGCCAATGCCACCAAAATAAAAAGTGCTGTGAGCCATACTGGTCAAAATTTTTAGATGTTTTTTCACCTTGGAAATATTTGTTATATACAAATTTCATGTTTTTTTTTCTTTTCTGTTGACACTAACTGCTTTCTGTTCTATACAATAATGTCAGTTTTGTCTAGCTAAATGCACTTGATCACACTGAGCTTTTTACTGTAAATACAGATTCAGACAGTAGGTATTGTCTGGGAAAAGTTGTTTGTTCATTTTTACACACTCTATGTCTTTCTCTAACACATACATACATGTCTCTCTCTCTCACTCACACACACACACACACGTTTGTGCACAAACTTTGAACATGGTGGTTATCATCTAAGATAAATCACTTATGTAAAAAGAATTCATTACATTTGGTAATCCAACGGAAATTGCAAACAAGTTCTACCAGAAAGACTCAGGAGCAAGAGCTCATTTGAATAAGATTTATTTAACAGTTAGTATGCAAATTAGTATCAAATAGATGAAATAAGGTTCTTTGGCGTAGGCCCTGTCCGAAGACCAAATCCGGAGGGTAGCAGATACTAGCAGTTCCTGCCTGAAGATGAAGGGAGGGGCGGAGCCTACCCCCAAAGAACTGAGAAAGGAAATAGATACACACCAGTTGGAGTACTCCTTGGATGAAGTTCCTAAAATATTAGGCAAAGAAAATAGATTATATTATTGAAAAATACAGACATTGACATGAGACTACTCACATATAGACATTGTGTTAAAATCATTAAACAAGGAAATCATTAGGCCATTGCATAAAGTGTTGTGAGGAATGCCACGTAGGCTGTGAAAGACTGCCATGTTAGGCCGTAAGACGGAAAGCCGCGTAGGCTGTGAAAGACTGCCACGTTAGGCTGAGGTACGAGAAAGTCCGCGTTGGATGTGAACAAGGCCCCGATAGGCCAGTGTGCGAGAAAGGCCATATAGGTCATGAAAGTGGCCACGTTAGGCCATACAGTGGAGAAGGCATGGGTGCGCGAATTAGCCTCAATAGACCAAATGGAAAATCAAGCCACATAAGCTGTGAAAATAAAGTATAGGAAACTGCCACTGCGACCAGGAGTTTGTATAGATAGTATACTTACCATAGGAGATTTAAGTATAAGGAGTTTATGATATGCTGTAAACTTTCCTGATGCTTGTTAAGGAACAAAGTTATCTTAGCGAAAGAAGATGTGAGTAATGTGATTTAAGTCAGAGGTTCAGTATATATAGTCACATTATACTGGGGTGGAGTTAGAAGGGTCGCTTAGGCCCTGAGTGGGGTAGAAGTGGAATTAAAGTGATTGAATTTAGAAGCATATGAAAAACACCACCACCAGTAGTTTGAATTAAGAATGTACAGTTAAATTGTGTGGCAAATGAAGGCATAAATAAATATCTATTTAAATGACTGTACGAACTATGGCATGAGAGGCCGTGTAAAGCCGATTAACACAGAAAGACCACATAGATCAGGTTACATGGAAGGCCGCGATATAGGCCATGCTATGCGAAGGGCCGCTATAGGCCAATTATACGAATAAAACGATGAAAGGCCATTAAAGGCCAATTATATGAAGGTTCATGATAGGCCAGGTTACATAATACAATAGTCAGTCATACCTGATGGCCACAATAGGCCATGGTATGCAAAGAGGCCATGATAGGCCATGTATAATACTGTAAAGGGATGCATTTGTGAAGACCGAAGCCAAAGATATTGCAGAAAAACGTATGAAACCACCACCAGTAACTAACGAAAAGAAACTACTTGATTACTACTTGAAAGTGCCTGCGTAGCGCTTGAGTTATTTGAGATTATTCAGATCTTGCTTTGAACTAGAATGTTGAGGATGACCATGTACACAGCACCTTGATAGAGGAGGCTGGTGCCCCATTCGTAGCAGCACCAGTCCAAAAGAATGTCCTATGCAGAGATGAGTTAAAAAAACCACAGTTCTTTGCATCTGCAGTTAGGAGGATTCTAAACCACTGCATTGTGATGGGAAGGCAGTTAGGTTAGGTAAACAAATAGAAGGTAGTATTAAGGTTCTAACGATAGGCTGAGAAAGAGCTCAAGTACTCAAGAATTTCAATATACTTGGGCCTGACTCCCGCTCACAGCTTGATAGAACTCTGCCGACAGAACTCCTAACCGTCAGAACCCGCCAAGAGAACCCCCAAAAGAAAATAAACCAGAACAGCATGACAAATAAGTAAAAGAAATAATCAAAATACATAGAACGCAGACAATTGAGAAACCTCGTCGTCCGATGCCCTTGCAGAAGGATAAGAATGTTTTATTTGATAACGCTTTACAAGCGAATAAAACCTTAGCTAGCTACTGAACCCTGTAAAGCTAGGCAAAGCAAGTTTATTTATATAGCACATTTCATACACAACGGTAATTAAAAGTGCTTTACATAGAAAAGATATTAAAATAATAATAGTCACAACATATGCATAAGAAATAAAAATAACAATCTTATTCCATGTCATAAATATTTATGGAATATAACATGTCTGACAGATTTTGATCATTTTGCATGTAATGACTCTCACGATGAAAGAATGTTTATAAGTTGTGAAGAGTTTGACAGCTTCACTGAGAATCATAGCATGGCCTCTTTTGCACACGTGCCAAAACAAATGCAATTTTCTTAAATCAAGAAATTCTAATCTGATGTAAACAAGAAACGAATTGTTCAGAGATCTGAACTTATTGTTATGAGAAAAAAAGTCTAATTCGAGAATTGAGCCAAAGCGATTGAGAAAAACTGTAACAATCAGTTCATTCAACAGCAAACAATGCAAGATGCTAGGGCTGTGTATCACCAACAATGTCACGATACGATACGCGTCGTGATACTAAAGCCACGATACGATACGTATCACAATATGGATCAATTTAAAATTTAAATTTCTTCAGAACAGAGTTTAGTAACAGTAATATCGGTTTATTGAATAACCAGTGTTATAACAGTTGTGATAACTGAAAAACTATTTTGTTTTTGACATAAAAAAAAAACCAATGAGTTAAATGAAATAAAACTTAGAATGGCTTTTCCTTTTGCTTTTAAAGTCTCTGCCTCAATAACGGAAATGACAATTATAGTGTCAATTATAGTCAACAATGCTCAATGACTAAACAAAACTTAAAACATATTCCATAAAAGCAAAAACTGTAACAACTTAAATTTAACTTAGTTTTCTCAAACTCTTTTAAACACCTAGTATTTAACAATTTGGTCTTAAGTGTTGGAATGTGCACCAAACAAAGTCATTTCTTCACATTATGTTAAAATCATTGTAAACGATTACATCTTCAGATTTTATGCAGAAACAACAACTGATCGACATGCTCAGAGTTAAGAGCACTCCTCTTTGCTGTAATTATATCTCCAGCAGTGGAGAACACCCTCTCTGCTACTACACAGACTGGTGCTCATTCCACCAGATGAGTGGATCCTCTGTAAGAGGTAATGGCTCTGTGTCTCTGTATTTCCTGACTTCAACCTCTGCCTGATTATACAGTGTCAGAGGTGATTGTTGTGTTTTGGGAGGGGAAAATGCATCTCCAAATAAGTCCTCAAGAGCACAAGAGTCCACATTCTTTCTCTTGCAGGGTGGTGACAGATCTGTCTCAGCATTCTTTCTGTTCTGATCTGCTTCATTACTCTGGTTCTGAAATAATCATAACATGACATTTGTAATTAATAACTTTTACAGAACTCATGTAGCCCATATTTTGTACACCACATTAATAAAAACGGATTTTGTTCTAGAACATATTTTGAGTTGATATCCAAACAAATCTATAGAATCATTATCTAGAAATCTATAGGTGTACTAAATGACTCATTGTTTAACCATTAAGATCAGTTATAATAGACAAATGTATTAAACTGAACGAGAAGAGATGCAAATCAAAAGTTTGATAGTAAGAGCTTTATGAAAGGCAGTTACTGTGAATGAAATGTTTATATACACTCACCTAAAGGATTATTAGGAACACCATACTAATACTGTGTTTGACCCTCTTTCGCCTTCAGAACTGCCTTAATTCTACGTGGCATTGATTCAACAAGGTGCTGAAAGCATTCTTTAGAAATGTTGGCCCATATTGATAGGATAGCATCTTGCAGTTGATGGAGATTTGTGGGATGCACATCCAGGGCACGAAGCTCCGGTTCCACCACATCCCAAAGATGCTCTATTGGGTTGAGATCTGGTGACTGTGGGGGCCATTTTAGTACAGTGAACTCATTGTCATGTTCAAGAAACCAATTTGAAATGATTCGAGCTTTGTGACATGGTGCATTATCCTGCTGGAAGTAGCCATCAGAGGATGGGTACATGGTGGTCATAAAGGGATGGACATGGTCAGAAACAATGCTCAGGTAGGCCGTGGCATTTAAACGATGCCCAATTGGCACTAAGGGGCCTAAAGTGTGCCAAGAAAACATCCCCCACACCATTACACCACCACCACCAGCCTGCACAGTGGTAACAAGGCATGATGGATCCATGTTCTCATTCTGTTTACGCCAAATTCTGACTCTACCATCTGAATGTCTCAACAGAAATCGAGACTCATCAGACCAGGCAACATTTTTCCAGTCTTCAACTGTCCAATTTTGGTGAGCTCGTGCAAATTGTAGCCTCTTTTTCCTATTTGTAGTGGAGATGAGTGGTACCCGGTGGGGTCTTCTGCTGTTGTAGCCCATCCGCCTCAAGGTTGTGTGTGTTGTGGCTTCACAAATGCTTTGCTGCATACCTCGGTTGTAACGAGTGGTTATTTCAGTCAAAGTTGCTCTTCTATCAGCTTGAATCAGTCGGCCCATTCTCCTCTGACCTCTAGCATCAACAAGGCATTTTCGCCCACAGGACTGCCGCATACTGGATGTTTTTCCCTTTTCACACCATTCTTTGTAAACTCTAGAAATGGTTGTGCGTGAAAATCCCAGTAACTGAGCAGATTGTGAAATACTCAGACCGGCCCGTCTGGCACCAACAACCATGCCACGCTCAAAATTGCTTAAATCACCTTTCTTTCCCATTCTGACATTCAGTTTGGAGTTCAGGAGATTGTCTTGACCAGGACCACACCCCTAAATGCATTGAAGCAACTGCCATGTGATTGGTTGATTAGATAATTGCATTAATGAGAAATTGAACAGGTGTTCCTAATAATCTTTTAGGTGAGTGTAGATGGAACAGTTATTTTGTGTAGTGAAAATGATACGTTGTGGTTTTGTGTATTGTACACAATTAAAAAAATATGCTGAAATGTTTGAAAAAAAAAAGTGCACTTTTGATGATCCGTTGTGATATTAGTAGTAAGAGTTTTCAAAATGTACACTTTACTTGTGAAAAATAGTACCAAAGCGAATAAAAAAATCTAATGGAATTGTTAATACATTGGATATTGTTGCAGTTAGCTAATAATGTCAAGGAGGATTTAGAGTACTATTTTCCATGAACACATTCTATAAAACTCTTATTCTTTCACTGTCTGCAAGGTGTTCTGTAGGACAGTGGAAGACTTGGATTCTAACGTGGATACCAGTTCTGTCCTGGATCCCCCGGTATTCCGTTCAGGAGAATGGACTTGGTGACCTGGTTTCAGGTGTCAGTGTGGGAATCATGCATCTGCCTCAGGGTCAGTTTACAAGTTCAAGTTACAAAGCAAAACTACACATTGGATAAATATTTTCAAAATATACAAACCCGATTCCAAAAAAGTTGGGACACTGTACAAATTGTGAATAAAAAAGGAATGCAATAATTTACAAATCTCATAAACTTATATTTTATTCACAATAGAATATAGATAACATATCAAATGTTGAAAGTGAGACATTTTGAAATGTCATGCCAAATATTGGCTCATTTTGGATTTCATGAGAGCTACACATTCCAAAAAAGTTGGGACAGGTAGCAATAAGAGGCCGGAAAAGTTAAATGTACATATAAGGAACAGCTGGAGGACCAATTTGCAACTTATTAGGTCAATTGGCAACATGATTGGGTATAAAAAGAGCCTCTCAGAGTGGCAGTGTCTCTCAGAAGTCAAGATGGGCAGAGGATCATCAATTCCCCCAATGCTGCGGCGAAAAATAGTGGAGCAATATCAGAAAGGAGTTTCTCAGAGAAAAATTGCAAAGAGTTTGAAGTTATCATCATCTACAGTGCATAATATCATCCAAAGATTCAGAGAATCTGGAACAATCTCTGTGCGTAAGGGTCAAGGCCGGAAAACCATACTGGATGCCCGTGATCTTCGGCCCCTTAGACGGCACTGCATCACATACAGGAATGCTACTGTAATGGAAATCACAGCATGGGCTCAGGAATACTTCCAGAAAACATTGTCGGTGAACACAATCCACCCTGCCATTCGCCGTTGCCGGCTAAAACTCTATAGGTCAAAAAAGAAGCCATATCTAAACATGATCCAGAAGCGCAGGCGTTTTCTCTGGGCCAAGGCTCATTTAAAATGGACTGTGGCAAAGTGGAAAACTGTTCTGTGGTCAGACGAATCAAAATTTGAAATTCTTTTTGGAAAACTGGGACACCATGTCATCCGGACTAAAGAGGACAAGGACAACCCAAGTTGTTATCAGCGCTCAGTTCAGAAGCCTGCATCTCTGATGGTATGGGGTTGCATGAGTGCGTGTGGCATGGGCAGCTTACACATCTGGAAAGGCACCATCAATGCTGAAAGGTATATCCAAGTTCTAGAACAACATATGCTCCCATCCAGATGTCGTCTCTTTCAGGGAAGACCTTGCATTTTCCAACATGACAATGCCAGACCACATACTGCATCAATTACAACATCATGGCTGCGTAGAAGAAGGATCCGGGTACTGAAATGGCCAGCCTGCAGTCCAGATCTTTCACCCATAGAAAACATTTGGCGCATCATAAAGAGGAAGATGCGACAAAGAAGACCTAAGACAGTTGAGCAACTAGAAGCCTGTATTAGACAAGAATGGGACAACATTCCTATTCCTAAACTTGAGCAACTTGTCTCCTCAGTTTCCAGACGTTTGCAGACTGTTATAAAAAGAAGAGGGGATGCCACACAGTGGTAAACATGGCCTTGTCCCAACTTTTTTGAGATGTGTTGATGCCATGAAATTTAAAATCAACTTATTTTTCCCTTAAAATGATACATTTTCTCAGTTTAAACATTTGATATGTCATCTATGTTGTATTCTGAATAAAATATTGAAATTTGAAACTTCCACATCATTGCATTCTGTTTTTATTCACAATTTGTACAGTGTCCCAACTTTTTTGGAATCGGGTTTGTAAAAAAACTGACAAAACCACATTGCTGGGATGTCCCCAAGAAAAAGGGTTGATAATCGTGCTAAATAATGTTTTAAAAGGATAGTTCACTCAAAAATTAAAATTAGCCCATGATTTTCTCACCCTCAAGCCATCCTAGGTGTATATGACATTCTTCTTTCATACGAATACAATCAGAGTTATATTAAAAATGTCCAAAAAATGCTTTCATCAATAGTCATTCGTCAGGTCAAGGGTTACTCTTTCGTCGTAAGTTGACTTGCGTACGGCCGGCTGCCGGAAGCTAGTTATTTTAGTTTATAAAGTTTTAAATACGGATATTTTTCTTACACAAACAGCATCGCTTCGCTTCAGAAGGCCTTTATTAACCCCCCGGAGCCATGTGGAACAGTTATATGATGGATAGATGCATTTTTATGGACTTCAAAACAGAAATACTCATTCACTGCCATTATAAAGCTTGGAAGAGCCAGGACATTTTTAATATAACTCCGATTGTATTCGTCTAAACGAAGAATGTCTTATACACCTAGGATGACTTGAGGGTGAGTAAATCATGGGGTAATTTTCATTTTTGGGTGAACTATCCCTTTAATTAAAGAGTACATAAAACACACAGTTTCTGCCAATCTCATGTTAATCTTGAGTACCTATAGAGTAGTATTGCATCCTTCATATCTCCAAAGAGTCTTTAGTTTTATCATATTTATAAAAGACAGATACGCTGCACCAAATCTTTCTGAAAACAGCCGAGCTTGTGGAAGCGTGCAGTGGGACGGAGCTAAAGAGTCACAAGCACACACACACACACACACACACACACACACACACACACACACACACACACACACACACACACACACACACACACACACACACACACACACACACACACACAAACAATACATCATGGCATTATCCCTGGTTAACTTTCGATTTACTATACGTTCGTGTTGTTTACATTATATGCACTTATGCGCCGATTGACAAAAAAACACAGACATCTGATGCAGTTTCACTCACTGCCTGCGGTTTCAACTCATGACCGGGAATAAACAAACACACTTGCTCCGTTGCTGCTCCGGAAAAACAAACTGCATCTACTGTTTAACGCTGGGTTATTTGGGAAGCTGAACAAGGTTATCTTTCCCTCACAACCAAAAACACACTTCTTTAGTGACATTGTTGATTTTGTGGTCTAAAAACAAAATGACAGCGCTGCCGACGGCTCCTGTAACCCGAAAAACGCTTGTTGATGGGCGTGCTCTTGCTCTCGCTCTGGTTGATGTGCACACACGCTCATCCGCCCATACAAGGAATCCCGCCCTGTATGTCATCATAAAGGGCCATACTCAAAAAAACTTTCCGAAACTTGTTTGAATCCTGAAGGAGTGTATTTGGCACAGAAATACTCCGTCATACGTCCAACTCGTTTTTTGAACGAGTTGGACGTATAAACCCCCCCTAAAGGGATACATTATAGAGTGTGTATAAAAAGTCTACACACCCCTGTTAAAACATCTGTTTATTGTGTTGTAAAAAATGAAACAAAGATAAATCATGTCTTTTGCATGTTTAATATAAAAATTGCAACTTTAATGCCACTGAAAACCAAAGTGACATATTTCAGAGAAAAAAAAAATTATACTTAATAACTAACTGCATACAGCATTTAGCCTATCAGCTTGGTACATCTTGACTTGGGAATATTTTCCCACTTTTCTTTGCAAAAACAGACTGTTAAATTGCGAGGACTTTATATCCACTGTAAGCTCGTCTGTGTGTTGATTGATACTCAGGTATGGCATACGCTCTCTTGGCTTCTGTCCCACCTATGTTTGGTCTCTACACCTCCTTCTATCCTGTACTGGTGTACTTCATCTTTGGCACTTCTAAACACGTCTCCATAGGTGAGGGGAAGAGAAAGAATGTATGTATGTGAAATGTGATTTTGTATTTGATACAAAACATATTTAATACATGGGTCAATGATGTGACGGGCCTTTTTTTAAGGCCTTAATAATAATAAAAAACAAAGATATGACATCCAAAGTATGTAAGGTAGTACAATTTGTCTAATCTATTTTATTGAATCCGAATAGTTTTCATTATATTTTACTACATATAAAGGTATTTTCAAGATTTTGAAGTGTCAAACGGTCATTCGGTTTAACCGTCCAAAGGCCAATACAACCATTTCAATTGTGATTAAAATATCTTAAAATGTAATAAATGTATATATTTTTTATTCTGCCGTGATTTTATAACATCATATATCAACATAGTGCAAAATGGTATTGACATTTTGTGTAGAAGTAGTTGCTTTGTTATGAGAAAGAATGTCAGGAAAAATGAATTTCATTGATGTCATTCGGAGTAACCAGTATAAAGGCACCATTTTGGATCAAGTCATGCGGTCAATATCATGTGACAGGATGTGACATCATTCAGACACCTGCAAAGGACCACACGGTCGTGAAGCAAAGTAAGTAACTTTCTGTAAACCATTTGAAAAATTAATGTTTTCACTTGCTCATACGCATGTCCCGAAAAATCAGGTCATTCGGTACAACCGCTATAAAACATAGAAAATGTTGTAATATTTTAAAAACTTGTACTAAATATAAAATGTTTGATTGTCCTTTTGCTAGCTAGCTAGATATCAGCCTGTTAGCATTGTTTGAAAATATTGTCATATGGTATAACCAAAAGTGTCATTCGGTAATACCAAAATTTTGGTTATACTGAATGACCTACTGGTTGTACCGAATGACAGCAATGTATGTTGGTCATATTTGTACATATCTGGAATAAATAAATACAACATTTTATTAATAGGAAATGTGCAGAGTATATTATTGCATCATTTTAACTGAATTTTACCTTTGCAGATGCCTTTATCAAATAAGGAAAAAGCGGCTCACTACTGGGAAAGGATCAGTGTTGATCCTGTTAAAAAAGAAGAGCTACTTGCCAAAAGAAGAGAAAGATATAATTTGTTTTTATAATTATTATTATTATTACTAATATTATATGCACTAGCAACAATTTAGAGCACCCTAGCAACTGATCTAATAGACTGCCATTCAAAGAGATCAAAAGGGATATCTTTGGATAGAAGTGTCGTAGAAATGTGAGGGTGGGCTTGTTTGACTCAGGGCAGCAAACAGCCAATCACCAATCACCTTCAACACTTCCTAGCCATGTCCTAACAACCATTGTTGAGCACCATAGCAACCCAAACCCAAAGAGGGATATCTTAAAATCTGAATTTCATAGAAGCATTGCGTTTGCTTTATATCAGTTGTCTCCAAACTCAGTCCTGGATGGCCACTGTCCTGCATAGTTTAGCTCCAACCCCAATTAAACACACCTGAACCAGCTAATTATTGTCTTACTAGGGCCTAGTAAGACACTTGGTGCGTCCCAATTCGCATACTATCCGTCCTACATAGTATTCGAAAATAGAATTAGTACGTCCCAAATCGTAGTATGTTGAAAAGAGTATTCCAAAGATACCCGGATGGTCTACCATTTCCGGTCAGAATCCGAAGTGCAGATCGACGCGCACTCTAACGGCTGATTTTGCCCACAACCCATTGCGAGTTGGACGAGGATTTGATTAGGACTACAAACGCAGATAAAAAGTGTTAAAAAACTACAAACATGACGGATATGCAAGTCCGACGGTTAAGTATAGAGGTTTAGGTAAAGGGGCTTGAGCGATTTAATTATCAGTATCTAACCTGACGAAAGTATATATATATTTTATTTTATCCACGTTATATTTCATCTGCAACAGCAGTGTCAACTTTTGTAATGATACATTTGGCCATTACCTTTTAAATGCATCATTATATTTAAATTGCAAACACATGGCAGATGAACGTGCTTCTACATTTCTCTCCAATAATTAGAGTTAAATTAAATTGAATGTGGAGGATTTTAACTGTGACAAGATGATTGACAGGGCAGTTTAAATGGTGACAGGATGCACATAACTAAACGACAGAGCTGTCCGTTAAGGATGACGAAGTAGTATGTCCCAAATCTTGCCTACTCTTCTGCTACACACTCAAAAGTATCTACTTTTTCTTCATAAAAAGAGTACATACTTTTAGGTCGTAGTATAAGTAGGCGAATTGGGACGTAGCAACTGATTAGCTGGTTCAGGTGTGTTTATTTGGGGTTGGAGCTAAACTTGACAGTGGCCCTCCAGGGCTGAGTTTGGAGACTCCTGCTTTATATCATTCATACTGACAAGCAGCCTTTGGAGTATCATCATTGGCAGCTGCCAAGCCACTCCCTATCAACCAAACAGAGTACCCTAGCAACCGTTTGGCAAGACCTATATCAATGAAATGCTTCAATGTTTTAATTACTTTAATATCATTAAGTTATGTAAATATGTTCGTTCCAATAACAATGAAATGTTTTAATGTTTGAAGTACTTTTTTACATTAATATTATATTAACAATAAAATGTGCTTTTGTAGCTATTTGTGTCTGTTTATTGTCTTAAATATTCATAATGCCAAGGGAAGTTGACATAGTCATTCGGTATAACCAGACTTGGACATTCGGTAAAACCGATATAGTAAATATTTAAATTGAATAATATTGTTTTTAATAACTAAAGGAACTACAATAATACAAATATAAAGTAGATTAGGCTTTTTTTTTCTACGTTTCCCCTTTTCTCTTTTTCATGTGCAATGTTTTACTTGAATATGTTGGAGGGTTTAGAGTAGTCAAATAAAATCATTACATTTATGAGATCAGTGATAATGTTATTTTATATTTCTTCCGTGTTACACACTATATACTATCTCAACATCAATGTCAAATCAGGTTTGTCCATGAATAATTATCTGCAAATTAATAATTTAAAATATATTCATGGTTAAACCGAATGACTTTTTTGGTTAAAATTATTTTGTCTATCTTATAAAAAAAAGGGACAAAAGCTGTGTTAATTGGTTATAAAAACCACATAATCTCATTGTTAACACTAAAAAAAAATGGTTTCAAAATTAATTATATCGCCATTATATTTTTTTTACACTTTTAAAAACCTTATTCGTCAATGACCCACATGCATATTTTTACCAGCATTCTCACGCATAATTGTCATACATATTGGATACGTAGCCTACAGTAATAATTTCTGACAGTGTGATTCAATAAAAACACCCAATTTGCCTGCCTTCAATGCTTTGTAGGAACCTTTGCGGTGATTAGCATAATGATCGGGAGCGTCTCACAGCGATTGGCTCCTGAGGATCACTTTCTGACCAATGGGACAAATGGATCAGTCGTCGTGGATACGGAGGCGCGAGACCTGCAGCGGGTGAAAGTGGCCGCGGCAACGACGTTACTGTGCGGCATCTTCCAGGTGAGTCTTGCAAAACAACACATGAAAGAATATGTGGCCCGTTTCAGAAAGGAGGTTAAGTGAAAACTCTGAGTAGGGAAACTCTCGGTTTTCTGTTTCAGAATGGGAGGTATGTCAAACCCGAGAAAGCAGGGTAAGTCAAGCCAGTTTCTGAAAGAGAGGTAACTTATACTCAGAGTCAGTTACCATGGTAACCTACTCTGTGAACCTAACCTGGTCTGGAGCAGGTTTTCTTTTGTAAACCCAGAGTTTCTTTCGGTCTTCTCCCCCTTTTAAAGCGCCAGCGGTGTTTATATTATGAAGGTAAATTGATGCCATAAAGAATCGCATGCGCAGGGTAAGATTTGTGAAAGTGTACATAAGATTGCAAGCGTAAATTAAATTTTCATGCGCAAGAGAAGCTTTGTAAAGGTGTAAATCGTCTTTCAAGTGTAAGAAAAAATATTTGCAGCATTTTACTGTTATTCGTAAGTGTAATTCATGTATTGTGAAACTGCAGCTTCATGTTAACGCAAAATAAATATGATCTGTATTTTTCTGACTTCCATTTTTCCGTGCTTACACTTTTGACACGTTTCTTTTGCCAAGATACGGCCGAAATCATTGCACGCCTATGAACATTGATTTGCAAGCGAAAACAGCAGAGTCAGGAACTGCAAAATAGATCGACCGTGTAAAACCAACCTTTGTGTAAAAAAAATAAACTGTTGCAAATGTCTAAATGACTTGTTGTGTGCGTAGGGCAAAAAAGTTCCCGAAAGAAACCGATTTGTGCAGTTCCGTCTTTCTTTTAGCTGCGCTTACAGTTCCGCCACGATTCTCTCACTCACTGAGTTTTGCAAGCGCGAGGAGGAAGGCGGGTCCACCTTCTTCTGTAGCCAATCAAATGAGCTGCTCGCTGACTCTCGATTTACTCTTATCTGATTGGTTCAATAAACACCCCAGACGCCAGAACACATCTTTATCTTCATTTGGCTCAGCATCGTTCTCGCTGCCGAAATTGTACTTTTAATGCACACATATATGTTAATAAATAAATAAATAAATAAATAAAGCATGATTGCTTAATAAGCTGTGCTCCATTAGGCTGACTATATGTGTTCATCCTGAATTCCAAACTGGTGTGTTAAGAAAGAAAATGTATGTGTATTTAGTGCATGTATCCTTCTCATCATCATCATCATCATCCTGCCATGATATTAGTTTGTAATCTTGATGCTGCTAAAAGTATAGTATCTGCACTACTACATGCATAATTACACCTGTCTACTGATCAGGGGTGATTCCAGAATTATTATTATTATTATTAGTAGTAGTATTAGTAGTATTTTATTAAAATTAGTTAATAATAATATTTTTTCCTTTAACATGTATTTTAAGGGCATCTCTAAATTATGCACCATTTATCATCTGTAATACCATCGTTTAACCTCTAGATGGCTGTATATCCCTATATATAAACATCAACATGGCTGTTTATTCCCTGTTTGCTGGGTTTTGATTCAGACATAATTAGTTAGTTTGCATTTGATTTGGATATGTATATTTAGACATTATGAAAGACTACTCTTTGTCAAAGTTGAGTTTTTATATTGATTTGAAGTATCAGTTTTGTATTAGCCTACAGTCAAATCTGGACACAGAGAAAGCATTTTGTTATTCATACTAGCTACATATATTAGCTTGATCAGTCACACTATAGTAATCAGAATCAATATTGACAGTGTGACCAGGACAATATTTCAAAATATATAATTGAGTGTTAAATACCATGGAATGTGGTCTGAAAAAGTCTTAATCAGAATGGTATTATTACATGGGTATTAAAGAATTGGTATTAAATGTTTTGATTGTAAAGTTTAACATCAGCTCAGTGGTGTAAGCAGATTATATAATATATAAAATTTCAATGCAATTCCAAACCAATCCAATAACGACACCAGCTCGAAATTCAGGATGAACACATATAGTCAGCCTAATGGTGCACAACGTATTAAGCAATTGTGCTTTTATTTATTTCTTTATTTATTAACATATATGTGTGCATTAAAAGTACAATTTCGGCAGCGAGAACGATGCTGAGCCAAATGAAGATAAAGATGTGTTCTGGCGTCTGGGGTGTTTATTGAACCAATCAGATAAGAGTAAATCGAGAGTCAGCGAGCAGCTCATTTGATTGGCTACAGAAGAAGGTGGACCCGCCTTCCTCCTCGCGCTTGCAAAACTCAGTGAGTGAGAGAATCGTGCCAAAACTGTAAGCGCAGCTAAAAGAAAGACGGAACTGCACAAATCGGTTTCTTTCGGGAACTTTTTTGCCCTACGCACACAACAAGTCATTTAGACATTTGCTTTTTTTTTTTTACACAAAGGTTGGTTTTACACGGTCGATCTATTTTGCAGTTCCTGACTCTGCTGTTTTCGCTTGCAAATCAATGTTCATAGGCGTGCAATGATTTTGGCCGTATCTTGGCGAAAGAAACGTGTCAAAAGTGTAAGCATGGAAAAATGGAAGTCAGAAGAATAGACCAATTATCAGCCTACGTCACACTGACGTCACGCAGGTTCAACTGCGCATGTCGGTTGCAAAAGACGATAGGGAAAATGTCATGTTGTGCAGTGGGATGCCAGAATCGTAAATCTGTAAACAGTGGTCTTAAGTTTTACCGAATACCATCAACTCACAGTACTTTTAATGCCAACCGCAGACGTCTTTGGTTACAAGCCCTCAGAAGAGCCGATTGGAAAGAGGACCAAATTAAAAATGCCCGACTCTGCAGTTCACTCCCGCATATTTCGCGCTCACATCTGAAGCGCACACACATACAGTAATAAAGCCGCCTCTGACATACAAGTGCAAAAATGAGCTCCTTTCCCCAGCTTATTAATGGTCAAATACACTCAAAAATAATGCCACAATGCCCATCTTGGTGAGTATTAACGTAAACACAGTCTTAAACAGGAAGAATGTTGTGTAACAGCAACAGTACTTTGGATCCATGCGTGCGTCAGGGCTTAAAGGGACAGCAGCCGAATATTGTTAATGTTATTCAAACTACAAAAAGACAAACGATCACTTACTGCTTGGACTCATTAACTTGTGTAGCTTTAATGGATTCATCTGTATTTAATTTTTTTCAATGAAGATTATCCAATGTTATTTTAAATTTGTTGTCAAATTTTTTTTTTTAAATCCAGTTTCTTACCTGAATACTGTTAGACCTACCTGGAAAATAAAGCAGTCTATTTCATTTGTATCTTTATTCTATTGTATTTATTTGTGCTATTGTTAGTAATTTGTTTATTTGTTCTTATTTTATTACTGTTTACTTGTCTTTTTAAATTTAATTTACCATTTGAAATCAAGCTTCCTTGTGCTGTGTGTAAGCTATTGCAACAAAATTACCCCATTGTAAAAAATACATTGAGTTATCAAATATTCGTGAGATAATTGTAATGGTAATTGATCGTTTAGCCTATATATGAAAAAAAAGAAGCTTAAAAGCTTTATCAAATAAAGTTATCTTTTCAGAAGAAATTTTCAATAGATGGACAAACAAATAAATATTAAAAATATCTATTTGACAGTATATGCAGCGTTTTTTCCCCGTGGTATGCATGTTTTCCAGTGGATGCTTGGCCATTTCGTTTCATCGTTTACCCATTGACAAGATGGTATGGCAAACGTATCTGTAAGATTCCACTCACTAACGTTAATTTCGTTGAATAGCCTTATCGCTGTGTGACAAACTATTGTAATATGTGCACAACATTTTGAAAATAACATCTAATTATCTATAATTAGTCATCTATAAAAATATATCTATAAATAATCTATAATCTTTTTAAATCTAACGATTTTGTACTGTATCCATGTAATTTTCTCTACGTAAATGCTATCTCTCCTGGATTTTCTGCAACCTAGCTGCGCGCGCATCCTGTATGTTTACAAACAGAAAATTGGTCTATACAGATCATATTTATTTTGCGCTAACATAAAGCTGCAGTTTCACAATACATGAATTACACTAACGAATAACAGTAAAATGCTGCAAATATTTTTTTCTTACACTTGAAAGGCGATTTACACCTTTACAAAGCTTCTCTTGCGCATGCAAATTTAATTTACGCTTGCAATCTTATGTACACTTTCACAAATCTTACCCTGCGCATGCGATTCTTTATGGCATCAATTTACCTTCATATTAAATACTTCATTTATTCATTCACGCTGCACAAATGCTTTTCTTACTGAGTATGTTTGTCTTATTTCAAGTACAAATATCTAAAAGTTATAAATTAAATCAAAGGGTGTGTCTCATTCAGTTCCCTAGCTCCCGAGCTCGTGAATCAGTATATCGTATACACGAGTTCGGGCACTGGTAAGGACAGTAAAAGACGCTGGCTCACTACACATTGGGACACTGATGACTCTATTTCCGGCGACGTGACAACGTCTTCATTGTACAACATCATTACTGGTATTTATGAACAACAGCAGAGCTTATATCTTTCTGACAGTACTTATAATGTTTTTTAAAGTACATTATGATAAATACTTTGCTTGTTACATATACGTGCAACATTTTAGCCGTAAATAAATTATAAATGTTAGCTAGATTGTGTTCATTACCTGTCTAACGATGTACAGTGGGGAGAACAAGTATGATACACTGCCGATTTTGCAGGTTTTCCTACTTACAAAGCATGTAGAGGTCTGTAATTTTTATCATAGGTACACTTCAACTGTGAGAGACGGAATATAAAACAAAAATCCAGAAAATCACATTGTATGATTTTTAAATAATTAATTTGCATTTTATTGCATGACATAAGTATTTGATCACCTACCAACCAGTAAGAATTCTGGCTCTCACAGACCTGTTAGTTTTTCTTTAAGAAGCCCTCCTGTTCTCCACTCATTACCTGTATTAACTGCACCTGTTTGAACTCGTTACCTGTATAAAAGACACCTGTCCACACACTCAATCAAACAGACTCCAACCTCTCCACAATGGCCAAGACCAGAGAGCTGTGTAAGGACATCAGGGATAAAATTGTAGACCTGCACAAGGCTGGGATGGGCTACAGGACAATAGGCAAGCAGCTTGGTGAGAAGGCAACAACTGTTGGCGCAATTATTAGAAAATGGAAGAAGTTCAAGATGACGGTCAATCTCCCTCGGTCTGGGGCACCATGCAAGATCTCACCTCGTGGGGCATCAATGATCATGAGGAAGGTGAGGGATCAGCCCAGAACTACACGGCAGGACCTGGTCAATGACCTGAAGAGAGCTGGGACCACAGTCTCAAAGAAAACCATTAGTAACACACTACGCCGTCATGGATTAAAATCCTGCAGCGCATGCAAGGTCCCCCTGCTCAAGCCAGCGCATGTCCAGACCCGTCTGAAGTTTGCCAATGACCATCTGGATGATCCAGAGGAGGAATGGGAGAAGGTCATGTGGTCTGATGAGACAAAAATAGAGCTTTTTGGTCTAAACTCCACTCTCCGTGTTTGGAGGAAGAAGAAGGATGAGTACAACCCCAAGAACACCATCCCAACCGTGAAGCATGGAGGTGGAAACATCATTCTTTGGGGATGCTTTTCTGCAATGGGGACAGGACGACTGCACCGTATTGAGGGGAGGATGGATGGGGCCATGTATCGCAAGATCTTGGCCAACAACCTCCTTCCCTCAGTAAGAGCATTGAAGATGGGTCGTGGCTTCCAGCATGACAACGACCCGAAACACACAGCCAGGGCAACTAAGGAGTGGCTCCGTAAGAAGCATCTCAAGGTCCTGGAGTGGCCTAGCCAGTCTCCAGACCTGAACCCAATAGAAAATCTTTGGAGGGAGCTGAAAGTCCGTATTGCCCAGCGACAGCCCTGAAACCTGAAGGATCTGGAGAAGGTCTGTATGGAGGAGTGGGCCAAAATCCCTGCTGCAGTGTGTGCAAACCTGGTCAAGAACTACAGGAAACGTATGATCTCTGTAATTGCAAACAAAGGTTTCTGTACCAAATATTAAGTTCTGCTTTTCTGATGTATCAAATACTTATGTCATGCGATAAAATGCAAATTAATTACTTAAAAATCATACAATGTGACTTTGTGTTTTAGATTCCGTCTCTCACAGTTGAAGAGTACCTATGATAAAAATTACAGACTTCTACATGCTTTGTAAGTGGGCAAACCTGCAAAATCGGCAGTGTATCAAATACTTGTTCTCCCCACTGTATGTGTATGCTGAAATATAATAAAATTATGCTTCCTGTTTTTAAAAACACATATCGCGTGTCGTTATCGGTCATTATGTGTAGTGAGTTGTCTCACGTGATTTGAGTTTCGCGCTTTAGAACTTCCGTTAAGGGAGCATAGTGAACTTCGATGCACCCTGGGTTTTGCGGTGCATTGTGGGACTTTTTAGGGAGCAAACATTTCAGTGCACTGCGATTGAGACAGCCCTTAAAATGGCCGACTCCCTGATTAGTGCCCTGACTACTGAACTAGGGAGCTGATTGAGACGCACCCTAAATCTAAAATCTAAAGTAAGCACGTTTTACTTAAAACAAGTAAAATTATCTGCCACTTGGCTAAGAAAAGTAATCCTAATGCAAACAGAAACAAGATTATTTTTCTTACCCCA
Source organism: Coreius guichenoti (assembly GCA_039654105.1). NCBI lineage: Eukaryota > Metazoa > Chordata > Actinopteri > Cypriniformes > Gobionidae > Coreius > Coreius guichenoti. The sequence goes on from CM077178.1 coordinate 29,015,756, forward strand.
TCTGGCAGATAATTTGCAAAATAAGAAAAATTCACTTAAATTAGTTCCTTAAGAATCTTTACCTATTTTGACTAGAAACAACCAGACAAAAATACAAAGTAAGAAAAGCATTCTTTACAGTGCAGAAACATTCATTCATTGCTCATATTTCATCATGAGGACACCGTCAAAGTGACAAAAATGGCATGTCCTTTTATACTGGATCCTGACGTTCACTTGATAAACGTCTAGAAGTACCCTAATAATTAGAATTTCCTATAGGATTTCCAGTGGTTGGATGCATTGACACATATATTCCCATCATCACACTTTTTGAAAACGGATTACTGCATGGAATGGAAGGATGCCAGATGGTAGTCCGAGATATATGCTTTAACCACCACCACCACAGCTGTTAAAATAAACACAAATTATTCACAATTTATATGGTAATCTTTATTTCCTACAAATACTTTATTATTTTTCCTGTTGGATTTTAATATTCTTCCTCCATCTCCTCTTCATCTGTCAGTGGTGCTGGTGTTTGGCTGGCCTGAGTAGAAGTCAAATGTTAATTTCATTACCCTAATTAAGAAACGTAACAGGTTGGATCAGAGAACATTTAATCATGTGAAAAGAGCATTAGACTATGTGGGGAAAGCTGCTGCACATTGAAATAGACACTGAATGATAATTATTTAATATGTCAAATGTTTGTAAAGTCATGAAACCTACACCCATTAACCTTTTATGCTTAAAGCTTTCATTTTTAGCTGCTGCCACATTCTTCTTTTGCCTGTGGGATACCATGAAAATTAAACTAATTAAGAATTAAACTTACATATTGACCCGGAAGTATGCAAACGTCTTTTTGTTGGGTGCTGTTGCCATGGTGAATCATAATTTCGGAGCTCCATTGATCGTGGCTTTTCGTAGTTGTGGTGCACGCGCTTAACTCAGAGTCAGTCTACTCAGAGTTGATTGAACTAACTCAGTTCAGAGTTTCCCGTCTCAGGGTAAGTCAACTCAGAGTTCAGAGTTGGTTGAACCTCCTTATTGAAACGGGCCCCTGGAAACACAAAAGTGTTTTTGTTAATTTCGTATTGTGTCTTTTTCTGTAGGTTTTATTGGGTCTGGTTCGGTTCGGGTTTGTAGTGACGTATCTCTCCGAGCCATTAGTGCACGGCTACACGACAGGTGCGGCCACTCACGTCATCATCTCTCAACTCAAATACATGTTTGGAGTTTCACCCAGACGATTCAGTGGACCCCTGCAGCTGCTTTATGTGAGTATTTCAGTTGGTTAAAGGGGACCTATTATGCAAAATTCACTTTTACATGGTGTTTGAACATAAATGTGTGTCGGCAGTGTGTGTAAAAAATCCACCCACCCCTCTTTTTTAATCTCCGTAAATCATAAGCAGTGTGTCAGAACAAGCTGTTTGCAGTTTCTGTATAATATGCCTAGGCCCGGCCCACGACTGCTGAAAGACTCTGCCCTATTAGCATAGACTCCGCCCTCAGTGAACTCTTATATTTTGTTGAATTGTGTACATTATCCCGTGCATCGCCTATCAACGACATCACCAGCGTTACCCTCGATTTCCGGTTTGTTTTAATTTGTCGAAACCATGGAAACACCAGAGACTAGGGCTGGACGATTAATCGAAAAGTAATCGAAACTGAAATTCAGAACCTCTAACTGACGTTTTTTTTCCATGTCGGTTATTTCGTCTTTTAATCCTGCTAATACTTTCCCCTTAAAAACATACCGCGCGTGGTCACGTGACTCCGCCCCGTCCAGTCAGCGGCATGGAAGAAACACGGAGGCGAACTCAAACACAGAGTCAACACACGCAGACAGCGTCCTCACGGAAGTTTGTCAATTGCATGTTTAAAGGCTTGCCAGTTTGAACATTCAAGTGATTTTACACCATTCAATACCATCAATATGGAAAACATCGCACTTCAGTGCTTGCAGTCTGTTTTCTGAGACACAGAGAGCCGATCCGCGTCGTGTCTCTGACACCGCGCGAGCCCTGAACTGAAGCCAGATCACTTTCACTTGCGTCTTCACTAAACTTTGTCAGTTGTATGTGTTTTAAGGCTTGCCAGTTTGGACATTCAAGCGATTTTAGACTATCGGATGTGTATCATCTACTGCGCTGATGCATTGTGACACACAAACACGCATACAGAGCAGACAGTAGCTCGCACATCACGCGAAGATCGCGCACACAGAGAGGAGTGCAGAAACTTATTGTCAACGCTGTCCTGTGATTTATCACAGGTGTTATAGCATATATTTTTCTACTTTTGAAGTAGCTACATACAACGCACAGCTTCACAATTAATAGAGAGACGGTATGACTAATTCACACACGCAGTCTCTCTCATTAATGCATTCAAATAACTGTACTCTCACGGTGCTAATTTATTTAAAAAAGAAATATCCCACCTTTAATAGTCAAGCATATTTACAGTACAAACCTTGTCAGTGAACTATGAGGGCAAAAAAAAAAAAAAAAACACTTTCATTAATCGTCATCGAGGTAAAGTGTTCAATTAATCGAGGTTTTGATTTTAGGTCATATCGTCCAGCCCTACCAGAGACGCTTTAATAATATACCGATCAGGCATAACATTATGTCCTAATATTGTGTTGGTCCCCCTTTTGCTGCCAAAGCAGTCCTGACCCGTCAAGGCATGGACTCCGCTAGACCCCTGAAGGTGTGCTGTGGTATCTGGCACCAAGATGTTAGCAGCAAATCCTTTAAGTCCTGTAAGTTGCGAGGTGGGGCCTCCATGGATCGGACTTGTTTGTTCAGCACATCCCACAGATGCTCGATTGGATTGAGATCTGGGGAATTTGGAGGCCAAGTCAACACCTCAAACTCATTGTTGTGCTCCTCAAACCATTTTTGCTTTGTGGCAGGGTGCATAATCCTGCTGAAAGAGGCCACAGCCACCAGGGAATACCGTTTCCATGAAAGGGTGTACATGGTCTGCAACAATGCTTAGGTAGGTGGTAGTGTTGTAGTACTCGAGACCGGTCTTAAGACCATTTTTTGACGGTCTTGGTCTTGTCTCGGTCTCGACCACATTTGTACTCGGTCTTGTCTTGGTCTCAGACTAAGAGGACTCGGGATTTCAGTCAAGACCACAACTGCTGGGATATTACTAAATTGCCAGTGCATTGCCTGATTTATTTATTAACATCATTAATGTGATTGGATGTAAAACTTACTGCTTCAGAAGCAATCAATAACTTATTTCTAATTTGATATATTTATTGTGCCGATTCAGAAATTATTTAGAGATTGTGTCAAATGTCACCAAAAATGTATACAAATGCTCACAAAATTCAAGATATTGTTGCAAAAAGTTCTTGTATGAGATCTGGATTTATAACATGTGATATAATAAACCAATATCACAAGAGCAAGAGAGCTGTTTTCACAAATTTGAGCATGACTGCAAACATGATATTGCTTTAACAAACATTCAATAATTTAAATTATTTATGCATTTGTAATTTACCAATTCAGATGCATCTTCTGTATCACCTCTGTAGCGCAAAGATGAATTTTGTTGTTAATGATTTCATTTGATTGGTAACAGCTCTATATAGTGTCTTATTCTAATTATATTTATAAGTCATTTATTATAAGTTATAAGTCATTTCTCAGGTGGTAATGTGGATCTCTATGAATTTAAGGAGTGCTGGTCTTGTCTTGGTCTCAACCCCTCAAAGTCTTGGTCTTGTCTTGGTCTCGGATTAGGTGGTCTTGACTACAACACTAGTAGGTAGTATGTGTCAAAGTAACATCCACATGGATGGCAGGACCCAAGGTTTCCCAGCAGAACATTGCCCAAAGCATCACACTGCCTCCGCCGGCTTGCCTTCTTCCCATAGTGCATCCTGGTGCCATGTGTTCCCCAGGTAAGCGACGCACACGCACCTGGCCATCCATGTGTTGTGAAAGAAAACGTGATTCATCAGACCAGGCCACCTTCTTCAATTGCTCTGTGGTCCAGTTCTGATGCTCACGTGCCCACTGTTGGCGCTTTCGGCGGTGGACGGGTCAGCATGGGCACCCTGACTGGTCTGTGCTATACAGCCCCATACGCAAAAAAAACTGCGATGCACTGTGTATTCTGACACCTTTCTATCAGAAGCTTGTCTGTTTGATCGGACCACATGGGCCAGCCTTCGCTCCCCACGTGCATCAATGAGCCTTGGCCGCCCATGACCCTGTTGCCGGTTCACCACTGTTCCTTCCTTGGACCACTTTTGATAGATACTGACCACTGCAGACCGGGAACACCCCACAAGTTTTGGAGATGCTCTGACCCAGTCGTCTAGCCATCACAATTTGGCCCTTGTCAAACTCGCTCAAATTCTTACGCTTGCCCATTTTTCCTGCTTCTAACACATCAACTTTGAGGACAAAATGTTTACTTGCTGCCTAATATATCCCACCCACTAAGAGGTGCCGTGATGAAGAAATAATCAGTGTTATTCACTTCACCAGTCAGTGGTCATAATGTTTAGCCTGATCAGTGTATGTTTTATTAGACAAGGCAACAACAGTTTGGATACATTTATAGACCGAAAACTGATCTTTGTTATATAGCTCAACACGTTTTCTTGACCAGTTTTCTTAACAAAAAGTGTTTATGAAAAACATTGCCTACTAGGGCTGGGTAAAAAAAATATTGATTTCTCGATTTTAATTGATTCTCATTTTTATGAACCGATATCGATCCCAAGAATCGATTAGTTTATCCTGTTTTTAGTTGATGAATGAATGGAACTTTGTAGAGCCCCTCCCATCCAATAAATCGCAATAATCTTTGTTCTTTGTTACTTTTGATATGAAACAAAGTTTCAGATTTCAAATTACGTCCATTTTATTACGAAATTAAAAAAAATGAACCGTTTTGGCGCTGTTTAATGTGGCGTGACACAACACAGTAGCGCAGCTCAGCTCAAGAGAAGCGGCAGCACGCAGCTCACATGAACGGGTCATCTTTAATACCAGTTACAGCACGAAATAAACATTAATGAACGTCTGAAGGTATGTTAAAATCCTTATGACGTCACATGTAATCGCTCAATCAGTGTTTCAACCGCAGAAAGACCAATAAAAGAGCTAGTGAACAATATGTCACGTAATGTCACATTTACCTTTAGAAAAACCATTCAGTGTCCATAAACTCGTTAGTCAGCTAGAAAAATGAACTAGATATGAGCATTTTGATAAATATATGCACCATATTACATAAGCTATTCATTATCATTTTAATGTTCTTCAATATTAATGCATGTTTAAATCCGTCAAGTTTTTAAGACTGCCGCCATTTAAATGTTTATATTTCAAAAAACTAATTGGAGTAGAAATATGATTATGGAACTGTAAAGTTAGTATTATAACTTTATTATTATAAAAACATCCTTGAGTGGGATTTATGTTTGTATTTAAATCAGTTAATTTTAACCTTTAATATTATAGCCTAGTGTAGGCTATCTGATATATATCCACAATCTATATTGAATCGAAATCGTAACCGTGTCAATACCCAGCCCTATTGCCTACCTATAAATATTTTCTGTGTGAAAATGCAATATAGTTGTGTCCCATTCACTGATCCGTATTAAAGATATAGAGAGTGACGTTGAGTGACACTTCCTCCAGGGTTTAATACTGGGATTGGTTACCAAAATGTAAAAAGTGCATTCACATAATTTGGCGTGAGGATTTTAACATTAATAATTAATTAATATTTTCCCAAACTCACCATTTTATTCCGCAGCGCCTCCACCATTGATTCTTCCCGTGTTCCTTTGTTCAGTTTCCCGCCAATCCTATGTTTCTATGGCAACCATCATTAGTTAATTTAGTTCAGCTGTGTGTAGCCATTTACCTAATTTGCTCTGTCTTTAAGTCCTTAGTTCTCACTCAGTTTTTGTCCGTCTTTGTCAGTGTCAATGTGTGTGAGGCTTGTTCTGTAATAGTTTCTTGAATTTCGTTATTAAAATTCCTGTTTCCAGTTCATCATCGTCTTCGTGAGATTCCATCAGCACGTATCGTGCTGACACCGTCACTCCAGGCACTGAACTAATATGCACTCAGATAAACCCTATTATAGACCTCAGTGGTTACACAGTGGTACACAAGTACAATAATAAATGTCGCCCCATACAAATTCAATTTCAGACACATTTTAAAAATACACATTTATTTTAAAATTTTGAATTTCTCTCTCTCTCTCTCTCTCTCTTTCTCTTTAGACTCTGGTGGAGCTGGGCAGTTTATTACCACAGACTCACATTCCCACTCTGGCGATCAGTCTGGTTGCTCTCACAGCTCTGGTCATTGTAAAAGAGGTCAACTCCTGCTACAAACACAAATTACTCCTCCCTGTTCCCATAGAGCTCATGGTGGTGAGTACACGGTGTGCCATGATTTTTCAGATGTTAGACCAGAAAACTCCAACCTAGTAGCATACAAAACAGATCAGATGCTCAGTAAACAACTTTGGGTGTATATTTCCAGATTATTGCAGGGACTCTTGTTTCTCATTATACTGATCTGAAAGCTGTTAATGGTGTCAATGTGGTGGGAGACATTCCCAGTGGGTAAGTGTGTGCTCTACATTTCATACATAGATTTAGATTTTGAGTGGATATTAAAAGTTCAACTGTTTCTTTTGAAACACCAATCCTCTTGCAAAAGGTTAGAAAGTTTTCTTGGCGATTCGCTTCTCGGTCTTGATCTCTGTTGACTGACTTTCGTTAAACCCCATCAAAACAGTCTACAGCAAAGCACTAATCCCAAGCCTCGTGAAATTCCATGACTTACACCCTCACGTGTAAGATTTACAGGACCTTTGACTTCCTTCAAAGTATCAAATATGATCCATCAGGCTTTTGAGGAATGTTTATTTGTTCATCTCTCAATCATCATTGTATTGTATTGCATTATATGTTTTGTCCCTGCTATAAAAACTACAGAGCTTTGATCATAAAACTAAGCGTTTAAGCATCATCTTAATGCATATTATTGAAGATATAGAGTGACAACTGATATTTATAAGCATTTTATGTAAGTATCTGTTATACTGTTATAAAGATCGATTGATTTACATTACAAGCTATCAGAATTTCATCTTACTTTTTAGCCATATAAATATCAGCAACTGCAGCAAATTGCACATTTTTGCTCCATTTTGGACCTCCTTGAGAATGAGATTCATATTCTCCTGTATCATATAAGCCATAAAAGCCTTATGTATGAAATATGATACTCAACAAAAAAAAAACACATATGCAAACATTTTTGATAAATATTTTGTCTAAAGGTTCAATTCCAATTTAAAAAGATTTCTGACTATTATTATATTATTTCATATGTCAGGCTTTACAGGGTTAAGCATACACAAAGTCATGTTAGTGATCTGTAACCTCTGACCTCTCCACAGGCTGGTGCCACCCAGAGTCCCAGAGGTGGGTTTCTTTTCCTCAGTGGTAGGAGACGCGTTTGCAGTGGCTGTGGTGGGATACGCCATCAGCATTTCTCTGGGCAAGACTTTTGCTCTCAAATATGGATATAAAGTAGACAGCAATCAGGTACAACATATGTCACACAAAACCGACATGAGCCAACCAACCCATGTCGCACGTATGCCATCAGTACACTTATGCTCTGGAAATATATGAGCGATGTGCAGAGGTGAGTGTCTCTCATCGTCCCTCTGCAGGAGTTGGTGGCGTTGGGGTTCAGTAATGTCATCGGTGGCTTCTTCCAGTGCTACTCCGTAACTTCCTCACTATCTCGCAGTCTTGTCCAGGAGAGCACAGGGGGGAAAACACAGGTCATATTCCACAAAAGACATTAACATTAACACTTTAAATTGCATTTAAAGCAATAAACTGATCAAAAGTGACAGTAAAGACATTTAAAATGTTACAAAAGATTTCTATTTCAAATAAATGCTGTTCTTTTGAGCTTTTTATTAATCAAAGAATTCTGAAAGAATTGAAATCAAAGTAAATATTCATTAAAGAATTTAAATCAAAGATTAATCTAAAACAACATATCATGGTTTCCACAAAAATATGAAGCTGTACAACTGTTTTCAACATTGATAATAATCAGAAATGTTTCTTGAGCAGCATATCAGAATGATTTCTGAAGGATCATGTGACACTGAAGACTGGAGTAATGATGCTGAAAATTCAGCTTTGATCACAGGAATAAATTACATTACAAAATATATTACAATAGAAAACAGCTCTTTTAAATTGTAATAATATTTCTGTTTTTACTGTATCTTTTTTTTTACCGTATCTTGATCAAATAAATGCAGTCTTGGTGAGCATAAGAGACTTCTTTCAAAAACATTACAAAATCATACCGACCCAACATTTGTACATACAGTATATACAGTATTTAAAACATAATATGCTGTCTGTTATGCACAACTACAAATATACTTTTGTGTCATGTAGGTGGCTGGAGTGATATCGGCTGTTATTGTGCTTATTACAGTTTTGAAGCTCGGTTCACTTTTTGAGGAGCTGCCCACAGTAAGTCATGCACTCAAATAAACACTAGACAAAATATACAGCTAAAATCAATATAGAGAGAAGCATTTGTGATACAGAATGACATTATGTAATTAAAATAATTGTAGTTGATAAAACTCTCTCTCCAAACATTGGCATTCATTGGTGGCTCTTGTGTCCAGTGTTGTTATTGTTATTTGTTAACTAAAACTATTACAAATAGTTTTTGGTAATTGAAACAAAGCTGACAAAGTATAAATATTAGATTTAAACAAGACTTAAACATGAAAAACTTAACAATTAGAAATGCCGTCTTGGCAACTAACTGAAATAAAAAATTAAAAAAAACGCTAAATAGAAAGAACAATACACACAAGTAAATATTGTATTGTCAGCCTACATTTACAAATTTTGTAACTCTTACTATTTATTTATTTAAAGGGTTTGTCAAAATGAAAGTTTGTAATGGTTTGGTCTCAGAGCTTTTTACTAAAGTATTCTAATAAATGCCAATTAAAAATACCTCTGGAGCCAATGAAAAAGAAATTTATTTATTTATTTATTATTTTTTTTAAATATATTTAACTACATTTTTACATAATTTTAAATATGCCTATTGATTGATTTAGGCTACTTTTTTAAGATTAGTACATTGAAAATATATTCCTTCATTTTTGAAGCGGCACTCCTGCACGTCTTGATTTTGCGTTCCTGGGTCAACATATTTTGTTGATCCTGGAACAACATTCTTGTCCAAAAACAGTCCCAGCACTATCCATACCCCTAAACCTAACCCTACCCATGAGTTATCCCTAAAATCAGAGGGAAATGATGGTGAATATCATGATGTAGAAGCACCTAACCCTTTTTGTAAGCCTAAACTTGTCCCTCAAATCTGATTGGTTGATTGGAATATTGATCCAGGAACATGTTGCTTGGTGAAATCAGGTTCAGCTGGCACTCCTAATCCTCAGTAGTTGTTGTTTGTGTGTCTGTCATCAGGCTGTGCTTTCCACCATCGTGTTTGTGAATCTGAAGGGAATGTTCATGCAGTGTCAGGATATTTCTGCTCTATGGAAGAGCAACAGAGTAGATCTGGTGAGATCTGATCATTAAAGGGTACATAACACACACTGTTTCTGCCAGTCTCATGTTAATCTTGAGTACCTATAGAGTAGTACTGCATCCTTCATATCTCCAAAGAGTCTTTAGTTTTATCATATTTATAAAAGACAGACGCTGTACCGATTCTTTACGAAAACTGCCAAACTTGTGGATGCGTGCAGTGGATGCGTGCACTTTCCCTCACAACCAAAAACACACTTCTTTAGTGACATTGTTGATTTCATGGTCTAAAAACAAAATGACAGCGCTGCCGACGGCTTCTGTAACCCGAATGAAGCTCGTTGATGGGTGTGCTCTTGCTCTCGCTGTGGTTGATGTGCGCACACGCTCATCTGGGAGAAGTGCCCATACAAGGAAGTCTGCCCTTGATGACATCATACAGGGCCATACTCTGGGGAAAAAAACGTTCCAAAACTTGTTCGAATCCTGAAGGAATACTCCGCCACAGAAATACTCTGCCATACGTCCAGCTCGTTTTTTGAAATTCTGGCCATGTTTAGTATGAGAATCCAACTCTTTAACAGTGTAAATAAGTCAGAATGCAAGAAATAGCATTAGACCCCCCCCCCTTAAAGACTAATAAATATGTCTGTCCTGTGTATGATACTGTGTCCTGATCCTTCTTTAGGGATTTTCACAATACGCTTAACCCCGGGTTATCGTCGTTCTAAACCCTGCGTTTAACCCCGGGTAAAGGAGCGTTTCACACTTGTAATTTAGAAGCGGGGTTAGCACTGCTTTTACCTGGGGTTTTGAAACCCTGATCTGGAGCAGGGTTAGCACTGCTTTTGCGCTTTTAACCCCACATTGCTGTACCAAATGTGTACAGGGTGAAACGATGCGGTGGCAGAATTTTACAACTAGATGTTTAGCAACAGACAACTGTGCCTCATATTCATATGCTTTGAACAAATCACAGAAACACTGCGTGTTGTATAAACATTAGGCTATGTTTCAACGTTTGAGGGGAAATGTCAAATGGTGACAGAAAACGAGACAATTGGAGTGAAGAAGAGACCGTTTGTAGTCAAAAAGTCTATTCAGTACAAACTTGATAGTAGGCTACGGCAATATATAATAAAAGGATGTGCAATGCTAGAGCCTTTATGTAAACCGGTTTATGCGGCGTTTGTCCAATCAGTGACACTGACTTCACATATGCAAATAAGAATGTTGCGGTTTAAGAGTGTACAGTGTGAAGCTTATGAATACCCAGGATTAATTGTTAACCACGAGTAAATTATGAGCAGTGTGAAATGTGAAGCAAGATAACCCAGGATTCTGTTTACCCAATGACCCAGGGTTAACTAAATCAAGTGTGGTCTGTTGCTCTAGCTGGTGTGGCTGGTGACGTTTCTCTGTACTGTTCTGCTGAATCTGGATCTGGGTCTGGCAGCTTCCATCATATTCACACTGCTCACAGTGATCTTCAGGACACAGCGGTGAGCGTGTGTGAAACTGTATTTGTGTGTCTATAAAGATAAAGGCTAGTTTCATAAGCATAACCATCCTAATTTCTTTCTGTCTAGTCCCAGGTACTCTTTACTTGGCAGGGTGCCTGACACAGAACTGTACTTAGAAACAGAGTCATATAAGGAGGTGAGACCTTTGTGTACAGTATGTCTGTTTAGGGAGCTTATATAATCTATATTTGTGTTTCTGGTCAGGCTAAAGCAATCCCAGGTATCACTATCTTCCGTTCCTCTGCAATGCTCTACTATGCAAATGCTGAACTCTATCAAGAGGCCCTGCTGGAGAAGGTACCACACACAACAAATGAATTACACACATGAACAGCTTTCAGCTTGTCTTTCTTTCTTTCTAGAGTGGAATCAATGTTCCAGAGCTGCTCAAGCTGAAAAAGAGGAACGAGGAGGAGAAGGCAAAAAAGAGACAAGAGAGGGAACAAGATAAACAGGTGAGAGAGGAATCAAAGAGGAAACAGGTGAGAGAGGAAAGCTGTAATGAGGAATTCTGGAAACTGTTCTGAGAGGACAAGAACATGAGAGGGTTTCAGTCCAAATACCACAGCTTAAAGACAAGCACAAACACACAATCATCATTATTACACTAACCCTACCCCTGTAAGAAACTTTCTGTGTATGTTTGAAATAATTACATTTTCAGAATAATGGTCCGTCATTATAGGTAACTATACAGGAAGTGATGCAGGACAAATGAGTAGTACTCAGTGGCGTATGGGACACCATTTTTTTTTTTTAGATAGCCAGTTCATATTAAATATAGCCTTCATAATTAATAACTTTGCTGTCGCAAAATATGTACATTGGTGTGATACACACACGGAACTGCCGTAACGCCGTTTTGGGCAGCGATGGGCTGGGACCTGGAGACGGAAGGCTGCATCAGTGTTGCCAACTTAGCGACTTTTCAGACCCCTTTTGCGACTTTTTTCTAAGAAAGCACGTTGTGATGAATATACTTGTTAACCTGATCTAGCTTCCGAGACCCCCCGGTACTGCCGCACGAGCGCGAGATCTTGCTTTCCTGCCGCTGCGCAGGCGCACCTCTCTCTGTCAGGGGCTGGAGCCATCTCTGGACTCGGGACAGGAGACAGAGTCCTCTCTGGACGTGGACCACAAAATTCTCAATAGTCCGTTCTCCTTGACGGAGACGAAGCAAGGCAACTGCTGGGTTCATGGTTGGGGGTCGAGTATTCTGTAACGCAAGTCCACTGGAGGCGAACGTAGATGAACCCAAACACAGTTTATTAAATCCAAAATGTGAACAGAAATCCAATAAACACAGGCTAGGCTAGGCTAGGCTTGGCATGAACAAGAGACATGGAACTCACCAACAATGGTACAGGAACAATACTCGACCATAGACAGTGGAAACATGAGTGCTATATATACAGACTATTGGGATCATATGACAAAAACAACCAATGAGAACAAGACACATGAAACAAGGGAACCAATCAGAATATGCATATGCAACATAACTAAACCAACCAATAGGAACATAAACGTGAAACAAAACCCGAAACCAACCGTGACAACAACTCAGACACGTTAATGTTGTGATTTAGTAATTAATTAGTAATTCTTTATAATTTGCCATAGTTAGTTGATAGTTAATAATGAGGCTAATCTCATTCAGTAATTATTGATTATATAATAAGGAACTTAGTGATGGTGAAATGAAGCTTTGCAAAGCACAGAGGCTTTTCCCTCAACTGTATCGAAAAATGGTTAATTACTTGAAGCTTTTCAACACTGTGCACACTAATGACATCTTGTGGTCAAAATGTGGAAAATCTGCATTTTACGTCCCAGAAGACCCAGCCATTTTTGATTGTTTCAAATAATAATTCAGTTTGTGTTGCATAGACTGTAAAAAAAAAATGGTTATGAAAACAACAATTTGTATTAAGGCAATGCAAATATTTAATCAATATAAATAATAGTCTTTCACGTGACGTTACTTGCACAATGTATTAATAAATGTGAATAAATGTATGGGGGGAAAAAATGTATGAATTTTTTTAGGGATCTGCTTCGATCAACACATGCAGACTTATTCACATAAACGTTTGCCTAAGCCTTAAACCCCTATGCATTTATAAGGCTCGTGCAGGAATATGATCAAAATAAATTTTGGAATGGTCAGTTGAAGTGCTTGTAAACTGGGGATTAATTCTGGAATTGCACAAATATTCGTATTAGGATTTATTCTTATCAAATAAGCGAATGACACTAGAGCTTCACAAAGGGTTTTACGCTATTTTTGTATCAGAATACGAAGCAGTCACGTGGTTGTGTGCGAAAATGAAGCTTCGGACGTCACAGATCACATGGTTATGGCAAAACGAATCAAGCTCCGATACAGTGCTTCAATGTGAAATGTTTTCGCTTTTTTGATACAAGCTTTGAAGCCTCAGTGCCGAACGTCACATCACTAAAGGAACTATCTCAGCCCTAAATTTGATATTACTTGCTGATTAGATATTCTTGTTTCCATATTAGGCCTGGGGTGTCTAGAGGATTTTCAAATCATAACCAGTTTTAAAACTGTGGGAGATCAGACATACGGGTAGTTTCAACCGATTTTTAGCATTATAATCCTCCGAATGCACACACTAGAAGATTCATTCGGACCGCAAGACCACACACCTGGCGATTGTAGTAACATTTCCACAGTGAGATGAGATCTCACGGAGACTCGCAAGATCAAATGTGACTTGAGAAGGAAAAAAAAAATGGAGGACGATCAACGTCGTCAGTTGGTTCTCCTGGCATGAGCTTTGTTAAACAAAGGAGAAAAGAATATGGGTGATTTTCTTTCTCAATAACTTTCTCCACTTTCGTGGCTGCCAAGTTGCAGCTATAGAAGCACGCAACATCCGGTTGGTGAAGCTTGCTCGCTCTCATTGGCTAACACGGGTATCACGTCAGAGGCTGCCTGATCAAGAGTCGGAAATATCAAACATGTTTGATATTTACGTTTTGGGATTGTGTGGCCTCCGACGCAATCAGGAGCAGTAAAATAATCGTAATAACACCACACAATTTGCGACAAGCCTCGAATCGGGCCACGCCTCCCGATCGCTTGGGGGGGGGGTGCAAATTGGACTCAAAATCAGGCTTAAAATCTTAGTGTGTGGCCAGCTTTAGTTAATACAGGGTGTCTGCGGGGTTTTAAAAAGTATTAAAAGGTATTAAATCAAATTAGTAAAAATTAAGGCCATTAAAAGGTATTAATCGCCATTTTACGAGGTATTAATTTTTTGATTGTTTTTTTTTTTTTTTTTTTTTTCAAACTACGGGATAAACGGTTGTCTTTCAAATTCCCTGTGCACGCAATAGGATAGCGCTACAACCAACCAGAGCAACAAAGAAGTTTTTTTCGGTCAGCAAAACTGTGGATGAAACGTTTTCTATTGGCCAAGAGGGTGTAGTTTTATAAATCTCAAACTCTGTTTAATGGTTAGAAACGTCAGGGCTCGACAGTAAGGACTGCCCAATGGCCCGGGGCCAGTGTGAAAGACTCTCGGGCCAGTTGACGGACCTGTTACTTGCCCACTCGGGCCAGTGCTGCATCTTCACAGAAGTTGATAATTTTCGCATTTATAAGCCTTTCCTATTTAAATATTAGCAACACAGCAACACTAGCTTAAGCGTGCCCACGCGTCTCACAGCCTGCGAATATTCACACAAAATTGTCAAAATGCCTGTCTTGTCGAGTATCATCATAAACATAGTCGGTTATGGCTTTTAAATGAACGTAAACATGAAATATGCCAGTTTCATGACCCACAGAATATCTTGTATGAATATGCAATATATCAAAAGAAAGAACAGATCCTCTGCTTTATTTTAGCTTCATGCATTATTTTTTTATCAACACTTGAATGTGGGTAA
Organism: Coreius guichenoti; assembly: GCA_039654105.1. NCBI lineage: Eukaryota > Metazoa > Chordata > Actinopteri > Cypriniformes > Gobionidae > Coreius > Coreius guichenoti. The sequence goes on from CM077178.1 coordinate 29,030,816, forward strand.
GTTTTGTGAAAAAATCAACATTTTGAGGAAAAAAGCAGAGAAAAATCACGTTTGTGTCAAGGACTACATCCAGATCAGTTTATGAACGATGATCAAACACAGATGGAGTCGATCGAGTCCTTGTGCTGGGTCGACATTTCATTCAGTAACATTAGGCAGTTTTGATTTATATGCTGTTTAATGCTGATGATCGTATGCACCTGCTTATGAGATCGCTCGTTTCTGTTTCTTCTTCGCCTGTGTTTTGATCAGGAGATTCTGTACTCGTTCAGGAGATGCGTACCAGCGCCCCCTATCGTATAACAGTAAAAACAGGGAAATCCGGAAAATATCGTCAATGGCAGGGAAGCATTTTCTCCTTTTATACAGTCTATGGTTTTCTCATAAAATACGAGATAACAAAAGACAGAAAATCACTCACTGTTCTTGACTGAATAACTTTAATAAGGGTTAATCTATATTTATACAGTGAAGACTATGCAGTGATATTTTACATTTGATTTTACTATTTTTGTACCTGAAAATATAGTTTAGACCTACATGAAAAACCTGAAAAGAACTGTTTTTCATTTGTATGTTTGTTCTGTTGTATTTATTTGTTCTGTTGCTCGTAATTCTATTATTTGTTCTTATTTCATTACAGACTGTCTTTAACAATATTTAAAATTTATGTGAGTTAGGCTTTTTGGAGTCAACCTTATTTATTAAGGTTACATGGATCAAAAACAATAGCTAGGCCTATTTTATTGTATTTATTACTTTTTTTGTGGTGGGGCCAGTAAAAATTTTGGCTGGGCAAGTAAAACTTTTAACCACTGGCCCGACTGGCCAGTATACTGCCGTATAAACCTGCAACTCAATGGCGTGTTGGTGTTAAAAAATATTGAGAAGGTATTAAAAATGGTATTAAAAGGTATTGAATTTACCTCCAGGATTTCTGTATATACCCTGTAATAGTAGTAGCTGAAGTGTTAGTGTAGTACTACTCATTTGCCCTGCATCACTTCCTGCATAGTTACCTATTAATGATGGACCATTATTCTAAAGTGTTAACAATTTTTTCATTTGTGATTTTTCATTTTTCAACAACCCCCTTACAAAAAATAAGCATAGCCTACATCAAGTTCATTTTATTAAAGATACTTAAAGGAATAGTTCACCCAAAAATGAAAATTATCCCATGATTTACTCACCCGCAAGTCATTCTAGGTGTACATGACTTTCTCTTTTCATCCGAACACAATCGGAGTTATATTAAATAATATCCTGGCTCTTCCCAGTTTTGTTATGGCATTGAATAGCGCCTGAGTTTTTGAAGCTCCAAAAAGCACATCCATCCATTATAAAAGTAATCCATACGACTCCAGTGGGTTACTAAAGGCCTTCTGAAGCGAAGTGACGCGCTTTTGTATCCATATTTAAAACTTTATAAACTATAATCACTGGCTTTCATTCACGAGAGAGTCGAGTTCTGCCGGAAGGATGACCTCTGACCCGACGTATGACGTAGCTCCTCTTCTCTTGTATTGAAATGAAACATTTTTTTTAGACTTCTAATTCGTGACCGCCGTTTTGTTTTGCTTTATCCTCTGCGCTTACGCATTCGTCCATTCTCACCTAAGCTTACACTATGCCTACGTCCCCACATGCACTCACATACCTCTTTACAGAAACCTTTTTGTAGTTTTAGTTCTTTAAGATATTATTTAGTAAAGTTAAACGGTTTATTAAGCGGTTATGTTTCTTGTTCATAGACTGGAGTTCTGAGAGAGTTGGCGAACAGAATGCTGGTCTCCATGAAGAATGTGAGTGAATCTGTGTGCCGCCAAAGAACGGACCATGAACACATCATCAATGACAATAGCATAGCAACAGTAAGCCAAGGTAACATGAACTGCGGAGAGCAGGACTCTGAGGAGGAGGAACGGGACAAGACAGACATACACTCCTCCAGCTGTGACAATGTGCAGGAACACACACACTCTATCATCCTGGACTTCACTCCTGTCAGCTTCATCGACACGGTCACCCTGAAAACACTGAAAAACGTCAGTCAAAACAAGTCACATTTATTTTTAGGCCTATATACACTAACCTAAAGGATTATTAGGAACACCATACTAATACTGTGTTTGACCCCCTTTCGCCTTCAGAACTGCCTTAATTCTACGTGGCATTGATTCAACAAGGTGCTGAAAGCATTCTTTAGAAATGTTGGCCCATACTGATAGGATAGCATCTTGCAGTTGATGGAGATTTGTGGGATGCACATCCAGGGCACGAAGCTCCCGTTCCACCACATCCCAAAGATGCTCTATTGGGTTGAGATCTGGTGACTGTGGGGGCCATTTTAGTACAGTGAACTCATTGTCATGTTCAAGAAACCAATTTGAAATGATTCGAGCTTTGTGACATGGTGCATTATCCTGCTGGAAGTAGCCATCAGAGGATGGGTACATGGTGGTCATAAAGGGATGGACATGGTCAGAAACAATGCTCAGGTAGGCCGTGGCATTTAAACGATGCCCAATTGGCACTAAGGGGCCTAAAGTGTGCCAAGAAAACATCCCCCACACCATTACACCACCACCACCAGCCTGCACAGTGGTAACAAGGCATGATGGATCCATGTTCTCATTCTGTTTACGCCAAATTCTGACTCTACCATCTGAATGTCTCAACAGAAATCGAGACTCATCAGACCAGGCAACATTTTTCCAGTCTTCAACTGTCCAATTTTGGTGAGCTCGTGCAAATTGTAGCCTCTTTTTCCTATTTGTAGTGGAGATGAGTGGTACCCGGTGGGGTCTTCTGCTGTTGTAGCCCATCCGCCTCAAGGTTGTGCGTGTTGTGGCTTCACAAATGCTTTGCTGCATACCTCGGTTGTAACGAGTGGTTATTTCAGTCAAAGTTGCTCTTCTATCAGCTTGAATCAGTCGGCCCATTCTCCTCTGACCTCTAGCATCAACAAGGCATTTTCGCCCACAGGACTGCCGCATACTGGATGTTTTTCCCTTTTCACACCATTCTTTGTAAACTCTAGAAATGGTTGTGCGTGAAAATCCCAGTAACTGAGCAGATTGTGAAATACTCAGACCGGCCCGTCTGGCACCAACAACCATGCCACGCTCAAAATTGCTTAAATCACCTTTCTTTCCCATTCTGACATTCAGTTTGGAGTTCAGGAGATTGTCTTGACCAGGACCACACCCCTAAATGCATTGAAGCAACTGCCATGTGATTGGTTGATTAGGTAATTGCATTAATGAGAAATTGAACAGGTGTTCCTAATAATCCTTTAGGTGAGTGTATACCTACAATACTGGTTGTTTCAAAGCAGCGTCACATTGATAAACACGAAAATAGCAGTGTTAATGTTGTAAAATTCAATTTCAGCTGTAAAGCAGCTCTACAGAAGATAATAGTAGAGATCGAAAGAGAAATGAATGGAAGCTTGTTTCCACCACGGAATAAAAAATAAAAAAGGTAAATGTGAATTTATATCTCACAATTCTGACTTACTTTCTCAGAAAGAATTGTGTGACAAACTCACAAATCTGACTTTTTTTTTCCTCGCAATTCCAAGTTCTTGCAATTCTGAGTTTATATCTAACACTTTCATGCATGAATTATGACAACCTCAGTCAGGTTTTTTTTCATGTGTTTTTATTGCTTTATTTTTTTTTTTTTTCAGAGATGTTTAGATGTCCACTTGAGTGAAAACTCAACTTTAGGTTTTAACTGAAGAGATGCTGTATTAAACATACAGTAATAACACAGCAATTCTGTGTGTATTTAACAAACCAATGAATGAAATGATGACGGAGAAGAACTTCATATTTATTTGTGCGCATCTTTGATATCAGAACATGAGTGTGATTCCATCAAAGATCTGGTGAAGGTACAGCTCTATGGAAAAACTAGTTTTCAGGTGTTTTCAGTCTCATCTGAAATAAGCAGTGTTGGGAGTAACACATTACAAGTAACGTGCATTATGTAATCACATTACTTTTTTGATGTAACTGCAAATTACATTCTAATAACACAAATACATTTATTTACACAGCCAAAAAAGTGACTGCAAATGAAATATTTTCAAGAGCAACATCCACAATAATAGTATGAATAGTATGATGCATGATGTCCAGTTTAGCGGACAGATGATTAATCAGAATTTCCTCCGCATCTAAAATCAATACTTGGAAAATTTAACAATGATATGACTCCTTAAACATTTTTTTTTAACCTGCAAGAGTCTTCTAGGATAGAAGGAATATTCCAGAGCAACTTGGCATTTCTGACATCTTTGTTTGGAGAAAAGAAAACTCCACATACAACGTCTTGCCACTTGGTGGCAGTGTATAGATGAACTAGTGTTCACTGTAGAGGTTGATGTGCAACTATGCCATCAAAACCCATGCATACGCAAGAAGTGGCTTCTTGAATAGCCGTCCACTGTAGTGACCTCTATGCGTGAAAGTGCTAAAGTAAAAACTGTGAGATATAATCTTTAAAAGAGTCACAATTACTTTTTTATTCCGTGGCAGAAACAAGTTTCCATAGTGATGACATCACACTGAGAGAAAAATAAATCATGTTGGAAAGAAAGACATGGTCATTTTTTTTTTTTTTTACAATCTAGATATTTCAAGACTTTGCTGAAGTAGATGTCACTGTTTACATCGCTGGATGTCAAGGTGGGTAAAATCTGATACATCCTTAATTAAAATGCAAACATTCACATGCTAAATCAGAAATCTAAATAACATTATTAGAATATGCATAAAATATTCAACCGTCAACAACTGCAACTTATTTTGCACTAAAATGTGCGGCTGCAGTGTGTGTAGTGCAGCAGTTGGAGCGAGGAGGATTCTTCTCAGAGGCCGTCTCAAAAGGTCGACTTTTCCCCTCTATCCATGATGCTGTGCTGCACTGCCTGTGTCAGAGAGATCTGCCCAGCTCTGAGTTTGCACTGGTGAGACTGTGATCACATTTCCTCAATCATTTCATTAATCTGTCTGCTGTCACATTCATGTGAACTGTTGCACCGTCACAGGAAATGCCCTGCGTTGCGAGGTTCTGACCAGCAGATGTCAGTATGTCTTCCCTCTTTGACTGATGTGCATATGAGAAGACCCTGTGTTACCATGACGACCGGCATCAGGATGACATGAGTTAATGGATATTGACATGCCACAAAGAAAATGTCTAGTCATTTTGAAATGTGTGTGCAGGGCTGCCATCTCTCACGCATTCAGTGTGAGACTCGCGCAACTGACACTGTTCTCACGCCACACAAAACATCACGGAGCGGAGAGGACACTGACAACGCGTCTTAAGACAACTTTTGATATGAAACAAGGTCTCAGCTTTCAAATTCTGTCATTTTTTTGCAAAATTCAAACAAATACCGTTTGGCGCTTTTTAATGAGACGTGACAGATGGCTGTAGTGCCTCAGTTTGAGTGGCAGTTGAACCGATCATCTCTTCCTCTTTACTACTAGTTACAGCACCAAATTAACATGAACGGACATTGGAGAGGGTATGTTGAAGAATAAAGTACAACTGAAGTGTATCATGTCTCATGTAATCCCTCAATCAATGTTTCAACCACTGAAAGACGTCAATAAAACAGCTTGTAAACAATGTACACGCAACGTTACATTTTTCTCAGGAAAGCCATTCAATAACCATAGGTTAGTTAGCTAGAAAAATTTACTCTAGAGAAGCATTTTGCTAAATATATGCACTATAGGCATATTACATATTCATTATATTCTTACTCATATCATTAAAAATTATAACGTTATTATAAAAACAACAATATAATTGTATATTAATTGTATACAAATCTGTTTTTATTTTATCCTTTATTATTATAGTAATGTAACAGCTGACAAGGTTTCCTGTATAGTTTAACTTTACAGCATTAGTTGAGATGATTCGAGATCGGAATCGAATCATGAAATTTGTGTCAATACCCAGCCCTAATAAAAACATCAGTCATTGTACCATGTAAACATTGTAACATGTTGTCAGTAAACTTAATAAAATTCTGTTCAGTTACCAAATGTTTTGTCAAACACAGTATGCTTTTTGTGATGCAAGGTTTTGTGTGTGTGTGTGTGTGTGTTTTTTTTTTTTTTTAAAAATCATAATTCTCAGTCCAAGCTGAACTCAAAGTTTGGCAGCCCTGTGTGTGTATGTGTGAACTGGCTTGGCAGAGGAACTGACACCTTTATCATGTTTAAAACACTTTTGAGGGATATAATTCTTCAAAAGGCTTACAGAACTCTTGATCAATTCAAAGTATTACATTAGCTTAATTGAAAACACATACATACATTTAAAATGCACCATGACCCTCATGTTTATGTACGATTAAGTGTATATTACAGTTTTCTGTTTACATTGTACATTTTAGAAACATATTTCCTTATTTTTTTTATATTTACATTTGTATGGCTACATTTTGTTCTGACGTTTGTTGTGGCAAAGTTCCAGTCAGTTTTGTAAGCATTATGCGTATATACAAACAGAAAATTGTATAATTTAATGCATAAACAAATGCAGAGACGTTTGTATTTCCTCACCGAATCCGTTTCAGCTGAATCATTATTTACACTATACACATTGTTTACCACCACATAAACACAAGAAAACAAACCGACACAACAGTATCTGTGTTTTTACTCGTAAAAAACAGAATCAACAGGTTTTCATCTTTTACGTCTATGGTTTTCATTCATCAGCACATCTCAGATCTCGCGCGAGCTGTTTAAAAGACGCCGCTTTCATCAACCAATCAACATCGCGAGAGAGGCAGACCATTTTTGAATATTAAATGAGCAGCTTTGACGGGTTCTAAAAGCCACTGTGACGTCACGCGCCGAACTGCTTTATAATCCGTGCACGCTCTAGCCGCGAGTTTCTTCACTACACACTCCACGAGCGAAACACAACCGACTGAGCGCTGCCGAAACTATCGATGAGAGCACAGAAAGTGATCCCGCGGGCGTGTACGACCGACTAGACTACAACTCAGATATTCGAGATTTAATCGCTGGTGACTGATGGTCCTCTGTGTTCAGATTCTCGCGGGATTTTTGGAAGGAGGGCAACTCGTGGGGTGTGGTGAGTGGAAAATGGGAAAAACAATGGTAGTTATAATAATAGCATCTTTTTTTTTTAGCATATTGCTAATATGTCCTAGCCTAGTTTTTAGGCTTTGCTAGATTGATAGATATATGTTGATGGATGGGCCTATAATAATAATATTTGGCAGCTTCACTCATCACAGAGCTGGATGAAGCACCTCGGTGGCAGGTGACAGGGCCTCTGTGTTCAGCTTCTCGCGGGATGTCTGTGTTGGATGGTGTTGGGTGATGTGTGTGTCCCTCCACACCATATGTATGAGAATGACCCGCGGCGTCAGGCGGGGTGACACTCGCACTCACTCTTCGCCCAAGTGAAGCGCTCTTACCACAGCGAGACGCTGCTTTATATCTCTCACAGCAGTGAAGATCAATAGTGAAGCTTCCTCGGTGGGTGACGGATGGGGTTCAGTGCAGCTTCTCGCGGGATTGCTGACTCGCGTTCGGGAGCTGTTGTGCTGAGAGCCAGTGTGAACCGGTTGTCTGGGGGGGGTTTGGTGCTGGTCCTCTTGGGGTTTCGACCTCATAGAGGATCAGCATCAGGGGTTTCTCAGACCGCTTGGTGGAGCTGGAAGGAGGTCGACATCTGCCCGTGCTGTGATGAGTGACAACGAGACGGAGGGAAGTTAGCGAGGGAAGGGTGTAAAGATGGACTTAAACGCAGCCTCGGAAGATCAACCCCTCTCGTGGAGTGTGTAGTGAGTGGAAAATGGGAAACAACTAACGTTACAGTAACAATAACAATAAGAACAATAGCTTTGCTTCGCAAGCACAAGTAATAATAGAATATTTATAATAATATAGAATGACAAAAAAAACCTAACAAAAATCATAACACGAATAATAGAAATATATCAAACTAATAAATATATTAATCAAAAATAACAAACAATAATAACATAATATTATTTAATATATAATGGATATAATAAAATATATAATAATATAAAATAATAATAAATTATTAAGATCTATCAAATAATTATATAGTGAAATTAGTAATGATAAAAAATAACAATATATAATTAATACTGGTAATAAAAATATACAATAATAATAAAATCAAATAATAATATAGAGTAACTAATAATATATTAATATAAGAATATATAAATAAAAAATAAGTAAAATGGTAATAATAATAAAAACATTGATCACAGGGCTGGAAGAAGCACCTCGGCAGATGGGCCTCTAATAATAAAAATAATAATAATATTTGGCAGCTTCACTCATCACAGAGCTGGATGAAGCACCTCGGTGGCAGGTGACAGGGCCTCTGTGTTCAGCTTCTCGCGGGATGTCTGTGTTGGATGGTGTTGGGTGACACTCGCACTCACTCTTCGCCCAAGTGAAGCGCTCTTACCACAGCGAGACGCTGCTTTATATCTCTCACAGCAGTGAAGATCAATAGTGAAGCTTCCTCGGTGGGTGACGGATGGGGTTCAGTGCGGCTTCTCGCGGGATTGCTGACTCGCGTTCGGGAGCTGTTGTGCTGAGAGCCAGTGTGAACCGGTTGTCTGGGGGGGGTTTGGTGCTGGTCCTCTTGGGGTTTCGACCTCATAGAGGATCAGCATCAGGGGTTTCTCAGACCGCTTGGTGGAGCTGGAAGGAGGCCGACATCTGCCCGTGCTGTGATGAGTGACAACGAGACGGAGGGAAGTTAGCGAGGGAAGGGTGTAAAGATGGACTTAAACGCAGCCTCGGAAGATCAACCCCTCTCGTGGAGTGTGTAGTGAGTGGAAAATGGGAAACAACTAACGTTACAGTAACAATAACAATAAGAACAATAGCTTTGCTTCGCAAGCACCAGTAATAATAGAATATTTATAATAATATAGAATGACAAAAAAAACCTAACAAAAATCATAACACGAATAATAGAAATATATCAAACTAATAAATATATTAATCAAAAATAACAAACTATAATAACATAATATTATTTAATATATAATGGATATAATAAAATATATAATAATATAAAATAATAATAAATTATTAAGATCTATCAAATAATTATATAGTGAAATTAGTAATGATAAAAAATAACAATATATAATTAATACTGGTAATAAAAATATACAATAATAATAAAATCAAATAATAATATAGAGTAACTAATAATATATTAATATAAGAATATATAAATAAAAAATAAGTAAAATGGTAATAATAATAAAAACATTGATCACAGGGCTGGAAGAAGCACCTCGGCAGATGGGCCTCTAATAATAAAAATAATAATAATATTTGGCAGCTTCACTCATCACAGAGCTGGATGAAGCGCCTCGGTGGCAGGTGACAGGGCCTCTGTGTTCAGCTTCTCGCGGGATGTCTGTGATGGATGGTGTTGGGTGACACTCGCACTCACTCTTCGCCCAAGTGAAGCGCTCTTACCACAGCGAGACGCTGCTTTATATCTCTCACAGCAGTGAAGATCAATAGTGAAGCTTCCTCGGTGGGTGACGGATGGGGTTCAGTGCGGCTTCTCGCGGGATTGCTGACTCGCGTTCGGGAGCTGTTGTGCTGAGAGCCAGTGTGAACCGGTTGTCTGGGGGGGGTTTGGTGCTGGTCCTCTTGGGGTTTCGACCTCATAGAGGATCAGCATCAGGGGTTTCTCAGACCGCTTGGTGGAGCTGGAAGGAGGTCGACATCTGCCCGTGCTGTGATGAGTGACAACGAGAAACGATAACAACAATTATAATAATAATAAAAATAATAATAATAATATATGCAGATTTAAAAAAAAAAAAAAAAAAAAGCGATCCAGAGACTACCAGTAGGAGTAAAATAAGTGATCTGCTGCCTGATACAGTTAATAATAAGGGTGTGAACCTACACTGGTCTCACGGTTCGGTTCGATTACGATTACGATTATCATGTCATCGATTCAGTTCAATTCAATATCACGATGCACTGCATCCTCAATTTTCAATTTTACTTCACATGTATACAATTTTGTCAATAAATACAAGCAGTCAGATATATGAACTGAACTTTTAATTTTACCTGCTCAAAGAAAACACGCTTCTTGAATGTATCAAACATCAAACAAAACTCAAGTCTGGGCACAGAAGACAACAGGAGCATTTAGAACAAATACACAAAAGTAAATACTAAAAGCCACTTCAGGAGGTGGTCTGGGCCACATTACAGTCAAAACTAAAGTCTAAATGCATCTGGTTGTTGAAACCACATATGTAAATTTTACTCCAACAATGCTAAAAAATAAACATGTGAGAGCGTTATGGGCTATATGACATGTTATAGCGAGATATGACAGCGCTAGTGGAGCTCGCATCGCCGCAGACGAGCAGCTGAGTATCTCTTCATCAAGCCAACGCACAAACTACCGCAAATAAAACCGAAAGTAAGTTGCAGATGCTCAACACACAATCATCTTCATTAAAAGTAAAGAAACTAAATGATCTTAGCAGTGCTGTTGCCGTGCTCTCTCCTGCTGCGGTCTTTGATTTTGAAATTAGCTGATGATTAATAAAATCCAGCTCATATCTGTTGTTTTCAGTGACGTGAACTCCATTAAATCTGCATATAGTGCGGGAATTGGAGATCGGATTTATATGTTTTGCGGAGATACATTTATGTGCCCAAGTGTAAATGAAATCGTTTTGATAAATCAGATAGCTATCTGATCTGTAAAAACACATGAAGTGACCAGGTGTAAACAGACCCTTTAAGAACACTAACGTTGATGTCATTTGATCTATTTTTGGCTGAGCTGGGTCCACCTTGGCATTGACAGGCGTTAACAGCTCAGGATGAAAACCGCTGATGTGGTTTCTCAAGTTAGTGGTATACCCCCTGCATATATTTGTGCATGACATGATTTACACACAGCCTGTGTCTTCTCCAGGTCGTGCTTACCAGGTTGTTCATAATGTGCCCAGATGTCGGTTTTTAAAGTAGTTGGAGCATTTTTAATTACTCGCACTCGCGTCTCGCCTCCCTCTGCCATTGTATGCTACCGCAACAAAGCACATACGTGACAAATGACGTCAGAAAAGCGTCAGTACATTATAATCGGTTATGGTCTGTTATTGAACCGATACCGAATCGTCCTCGTCTGCATCGCAGAAATGATTAATTTCGACACCCCTAGTTAATAATATAAAAATATTAAAAAAAATTACAATTACAACTAAAATAACAAATAATAATAAAATTATAATAATAAATGTAAATGATAATATTTTAATACATGGGCTACATTTGACAAATAAATAACTAGTAATATGCTAAATAAAACATTTTAAAATTAAAGTTGCTTCTGTGTTTTTTATGTTGAGTGTTGATGTTATGTCGAGTGTGTGGCTGTTTAGCATCTCATACTAAATGTTGACTATTTTTTCCACCCTTTACTGTTCAGAATATATTCTGTTCATGCTGTCAACATGCTGTGTATTAGATCACTATCTGGAGTCAATCACTGAGTTTATCTGGTTTTCTCAATATCACACAGTGCAACATGTTGTGTTCTGTAACACTTACACTGACTGGGAGAAAAGGATTGAAAAGTAAATACTGTCCATGTTGAAGAGAACACTAGCAGTGCAGCAGAATTGTCAGGTTTGGGGTTGTGATGTTCGGTTCCTGAACGAATCGTTCTTTTGAGCCGGTTCATTAATCAAACTGAATCGAACTTTAGTTCCGGGTTGATGACGCAAAGACGCAAAAGCCGAAGTAGCACGTCCGACTCAAAAAGAGCCGTTCAACCAACTGTCGAAGTTTGCCGAGGATTACCGAGAAGACTGATGATGAGTGAATTGACTATACTATGCAAGCCTGAGGCACTTGCTGGAAATGTGCCTATTAGGACAATTAAACCGCACGCGGTTTGGCAAAGGCTGCGATTTATTTAATGCGCAGTCAGTGCAGTACGGCTGTGATCAGTAGTAAATGCTACTCCATCTGCAAGCCAGAGGGCGCTCTCGCGCAGAAACTCCAAATATGTGCCGCAGAAGTACAATAATGAACATCATACTATCAGTGAGCTGAATAAACAGATTGAAACGCTTTGATTGATTAAACATGACTAAATGCTTCTCATGTTTGGAAAGATGTTTGACGCGTGTTGCTTTTTTAAATGCACGTTATATAAGCGACTCAAACTTGCAGTGATTTTTAGATGGAGCAGCATTTACTACTGATCACAGAGCCGTGCTTCACTGACAAACTGCGCATAAAAAATAATCGCATCCTTTGCGATTTCATAATCGCGATATGCCAAAACGTGATAAGCGGCATGTTAATTTGCGATTTATCATGCAGTCCTACTTATGACTACTATTATTGAACAACATTTTATTAAAACCTGCAAAAACCTTTCTGTCAAGACATGTAGGCTAAACTGATTTTACTATAGCTTATAGTAAAGGTTATATTTTATATTTACATTAGGGTATAGGTTAGGTTATATTTTAATTTAAGATAAATGGAGGGATGGGAGAATAGTCTTTTACTTTTAATATTTTGTAAATAATTAATACAGCATAACAAAGGAAAGAAAGAGAAACCTCATTAGCAAGTATTTTAGCCATTTTTTTATTATAAGCTCCTATTGTGTAGTTTGTGTTCATAGTGTTCGTTAAGCCTTCATAAACGACTTGTCGTGCTTTCCACCAAGTGAGTGGATCTTCGGTCCTTGGAATCAGGGGCTCTGCCAAGTAACTCCTCATTGCTGCCATTGCTTCTGATGTGGCATTCCTGACAGTAAATGAATTAGCCAACCGCTCATCAAAGTCCCCCACACTGAATCTTGCTCAGAAGAGGTGATAGGAAGCCTATTCTTAGCATGAGGTTCATTCACCTGCCTGCTGAACCCAAGTCAAGCAGGGTTGCCTCAGCCAACAGGCTAAAGAATTCAATTTGGTGAAAACGTTGCACTGTTCTGCACTGATTTCAGCTGTAACTTCTTCGAAAGGTCTCAAGATCTTGCAGGCACTGTTCACAATCTCCCACTTATCAGTGGTCAGTGTTGGCAAGCTGGGGCAGACAAGGGCAAGTGTGGCAATGATGGCATCTTTTTGCTGCCAAAATCTTTGCAGCATGTAGAAGGAGTTCCACCTTGTTACCACATCTTGTTTGAGTTGCTCTGAGACGCTCTGATGCTCCTGTGAAAGTGCTCAATGATAGTTTTGAACTTTTGAATATGTTTTAAACCTTCCCACAGAATAAGGTTTATAGTGTGGGCAAAGCAAGGCAAGTGTCTCCATCCATACATACAACGGTACATTATGTAAGGTCTTTTTTTGTTTTTATTACCTTAGAATGAGCCGTTTCTATCTCCATACAACGCGGGTCTCCTTACAGTGAAATCGCCATTTTGCGCCGCCATGTTTCTACAGTAGCCCTAAACGGATAAACTGCTCTATAGAGCGCTAGTCACTCTCTGCTGTCTCCGACGACAACATTTTTGTCCTGTGTCGGCCACCGTAGCTTCTCTATGTGCTTCGAAAGGGAGGGGTGAGCGGTGGGCGATTGCAATTCACAACCTCACCGCTAGATGCCGCTAAAATTCACACATTGCACCTTTAAAATCCTGATCAATGAAATGGCAGGTCACAGCCATAAAACTAGTTATGGTTAAAGTCCATGTAACACTACCTCTATTGCTCAATGAAATGCTTCCGCAGCGCTTTAGAGAGAGAGAGTGAGTGTGTGTGTGTGTGTGTGTGTGTGTGTATTCCGGGGTGTTGTAGTTCTTTCTTTCGCTAGTCCAACTATAGTTCGCTGTATTACAACTACAAATGAGACCAACATGCATCTTATATTGCAGCCAATCAGCTTTGGTGTTATTGGCGCGAGTCTCTTTTGGATTGTACCACAGACGCATAAAACGGATTTTATTCTTCAGCTAACAGTTCTCCAGTTCCGCGATCGTGAAAGCGAAGGCGAATCTTTCTCACCTGCCATCTTGCATAATGACCAAATAAAAGTATGATATGCCTGATAGCTAAAAAAAAGTGTTAATAAAACGTTGTAAACCACGAACTCATTTCGGTACTGACACACGGACCGATGTCAGACTGGCTGCGGATTCTGTGCACGCGTTTGCCGCCTGTCAGTGCTCGCGCAAGTATACCGAATGTGTTCTATTTCTAGGCTTATTGCCCTTGAACGATCAAATACACACATTATTATGCCTATGTTCATATTGGCGGTTATGTCGTGTGTAAAAAAGTTTGGGACGTGTGTCAGTATTGGATCTGCTTATTACTGTGGGTCTTAAAGTGAAAGCAACATAATATAGCCTAGCCTGTACCCGCTCCTGTCCTTAATGTTAAACAAAAAACAACAACGGGAAAAAACAAACAGTAGCCTACCTAAACTTAAAGCACTGTTTGTATCTGTATTTTTATGTTGTATTTATTTGTCCTATTGCCATTTGTTTATAAGTTCTTATTTTATTACTGACCGTTTACTTAATTACTTGAGAACTTTTTACTTATATTAAGCAATTGCTTTTTGCTGTAGTTTACTTGTAAGATTTTGGTCATATTTCCCACCCTAAGCGATCATGTTATTAAAGTTAGATAGCACACCACTGGACCAGCCTTTTTTTGTAATACCAAACAAGATTCATGCCTTTTGTTTGTTTTATTGCCATGTGTGACTATTGTGCATCTAACATACTAATATGGTAAATGTGGCATCCTAATTATAAAAAAAAAAACATGCAAATTTCTGGAAATGACCACCACAAAATCTGTCATTTTGATCTAAAAAAAAAAAAAAAAAAATTTTTATATATATATATATATATTTACAGTGGGGAGAACAAGTATTTGATACACTGCTGATTTTGCAGGTTTTCCTACTTACAAAGCATGTAGAGTTCTGTAATTTTTATCATAGGTATACTTCAACTGTGAGAGACGGAATCTAAAACAAAAATCCAGAAAATCACATTGTATGATTTTTAAATAATTAATTTGCATTTTATTGCATGACATAAGTATTTGATCACCTACCAACCAGTAATAATTCCGGCTCTCACAGACCTGTTAGTTTTTCTTTAAGAAGCCCTCCTGTTCTCCACTCATTACCTGTATTAACTGCACCTGTTTGAACTCGTTACCTGTATAAAAGACACCTGTCCACACACTCAATCAAACAGACTCCAACCTCTCCACAATGGCCAAGACCAGAGAGCTGTGTAAGGACATCAGGGATAAAACTGTAGACCTGCACAAGGCTGGGATGGGCTACAGGACAATAGGCAAGCAGCTTGGTGAGAAGGCAACAACTGTTGGCGCAATTATTAGAAAACGGAAGAAGTTCAAGATGACGGTCAATCTCCCTCGGTCTGGGGCACCATGCAAGATCTCACCTCGTGGGGCATCAATGATCATGAGGAAGGTGAGGGATCAGCCCAGAACTACATGGCAGGACCTGGTCAATGACCTGAAGAGAGCTGGGACCACAGTCTCAAAGAAAACCATTAGTAACACACTATGCCGTCATGGATTAAAATCCTGCAGCGCACGCAAGGTCCCCCTGCTCAAGCCAGCGCATGTCCAGGCCCGTCTGATGTTTGCCAGTGACCATCTGGATGATCCAGAGGAGGAATGGGAGAAGGTCATGTGTTCTGATGAGACAAAAATAGAGCTTTTTGGTCTAAACTCCACTCGCCGTGTTTGGAGGAAGAAGAAGGATGAGTACAACCCCAAGAACACCATCCCAACCGTGAAGCATGGAGGTGGAAACATTCTTTGGGGATGCTATTCTGCAAAGGGGACAGGACGACTGCACCGTATTGAGGGGAGGATGGATGGGGCCATGTATCGCGAGATCTTGGCCAACAACCTCCTTCCCTCAGTAAGAGCATTGAAGATGCATGTTAAAATTGCCACTTTTTGGGGGTGAGCAAAAACGTGCCGTTTTTGTGTGTGTCCCTTTAAATGCAAATGAGCTGCTGCTCCCGGCCCCCATTTCAAGAAGAGGGTGGAGCTTCAAGAGTTCACCTCCGCATACCCGCAACAGCTCATCTGAAATTGTGATTGCGAGCTTGTTGCTTGCGACTTCAAAGGGCGATTATGTGCCATTTTTAACTAGTGAAACTTGTATTTATGATAATTCTGATAGTGCGTGAGGGCAGCATCAGTGAAAACAGGCAGAGACAAAGCTAGCTTTAGCAAACTTTAGCTTTAGCCGTACAGAGTGCCAACAAAGTTCTTTCAGAAAGGAAATTTGGAAGGACTCACAACATATGTTGTCTGGATCTGAAGTTTGCGCACAAAGTGTTGGTATTGACCCATCTTTCAGAATCAACCTCTTTGAAAATCCAGCAGTGAAAAGACCCTCATTTGTAAAGCAGTCTGGCACAGCTGTTCCCTTCTGATCTATTGCTATGGTTACACATTAAGTACTCAGTTCAGGAGTCCTTCATTTGATTACCCTTGTTTGCTAGCTCTGTTTAATCCTGCAGTTTCAGTTTTCTCATTGTCTGGTGTTAGTCAAAGATAGTCGCATTTTGTTAAGTTAAGTTTCGTTGTGTTAAGCTGCATTTCTCCTGTGTCTCAATTTGTGAATTAAAGATAACCTTTTTTGGACTCTTGTCTCCTGTGC
This sequence comes from Coreius guichenoti, assembly GCA_039654105.1. NCBI lineage: Eukaryota > Metazoa > Chordata > Actinopteri > Cypriniformes > Gobionidae > Coreius > Coreius guichenoti. The sequence continues at coordinate 29,047,561 of CM077178.1, forward strand.
CTTTGTGTGAGAGTTTGACACACCAGCACCTGACAGAACACCAGACACCATGAATCTGGCCAAAAGAAAGAAACAGGCTGAGGGCTGAGGTCTGCCTCTGGAGCAGTATGTAGAGGAGTTCCTGCAATGTTACATCTGGTGTGCTGGAGCACTCATGCTCAAGGCCTGTCTTCAGGAAGGACTGGATGATGAATTATACAAACCCGATTCCAAAAAAGTTGGGACACTGTACAAATTGTGAATAAAAAAGGAATGCAATAATTTACAAATCTCATAAACTTATATTTTATTCACAATAGAATATAGATAACATATCAAATGTTGAAAGTGAGACATTTTGAAATGTCATGCCAAATATTGGCTCATTTTGGATTTCATGAGAGCTACACATTCCAAAAAAGTTGGGACAGGTAGCAATAAGAGGCCGGAAAAGTTAAATGTACATATAAGGAACAGCTGGAGGACCAATTTGCAACTTATTAGGTCAATTGGCAACATGATTGGGTATAAAAAGAGCCTCTCAGAGTGGCAGTGTCTCTCAGAAGTCAAGATGGGCAGAGGATCACCAATTCCCCCAATGCTGCGGCGAAAAATAGTGGAGCAATATCAGAAAGGAGTTTCTCAGAGAAAAATTGCAAAGAGTTTGATGTTATCATCATCTACAGTGCATAATATCATCCAAAGATTCAGAGAATCTGGAACAATCTCTGTGCGTAAGGCTCAAGGCCGGAAAACCATACTGGATGCCCGTGATCTTCGGGCCCTTAGACGGCACTGCATCACATACAGGAATGCTGCTGTAATGGAAATGACAACATGGGCTCAGGAATACTTCCAGAAAACATTGTCGGTGAACACAATCCACCGTGCCATTCGCCGTTGCCGGCTAAAACTCTATAGGTCAAAAAAGAAGCCATATCTAAACATGATCCAGAAGCGCAGGCGTTTTCTCTGGGCCAAGGCTCATTTAAAATGGACTGTGGCAAAGTGGAAAACTGTTCTGTAACATTAAGTTCTTTTTGGAAAACTGGGACGCCATGTCATTCGGACTAAAGAGGACAAGGACAACCCACGTTGTTATCAGTGCTCAGTTCAGAAGCCTGCATCTCTGATGGTATGGGGTTGCATGAGTGCGTGTGGCATGGGCAGCTTACACATCTGGAAAGGCACCATCAATGCTGAAAGGTATATCCAAGTTCTAGAACAACATATGCTCCCATCCAGACGTCGTCTCTTTCAGGGAAGACCCTGCATTTTCCAACATGACAATGCCAGACCACATACTGCATCAATTACAACATCATGGCTGCGTAGAAGAAGGATCCGGGTACTGAAATGGCCAGCCTGCATCATAAAGAGGAAGATGCGACAAAGAAGACCTAAGACAGTTGAGCAACTAGAAGCCTGTATTAGACAAGAATGGGACAACATTCCTATTCCTAAACTTGAGCAACTTGTCTCCTCAGTCCCCAGACGTTTGCAGACTGTTATAAAAAGAAGAGGGGATGCCACACAGTGGTAAACATGGCCTTGTCCCAACTTTTTTGAGATGTGTTGATGCCATGAAATTTAAAATCAACTTATTTTTCCCTTAAAATTATACATTTTCTCAGTTTAAACATTTGATATGTTATCTATGTTGTATTCTGAATAAAATATTGAAATTTGAAACTTCCACATCATTGCATTCTGTTTTTATTCACAATTTGTACAGTGTCCCAACTTTTTTGGAATCGGGTTTGTATTAGTTTCTTTCTCCTGGTAAATGTGGTGCGTCCTTGGTTGACTATAATAACTGTCCTCTGGTTGAATGGTTCAGATTTTGTTATTGAGGAAATGTATGAGGACAATACATTCCATTATCCAGTCCCGAAAACGTTCATGAGAGTGGAATTCCCGAGTCTGTTCCAGTGAGTGAAACTCCCGAGTCCATTCATGAGTGGAATTCCCAAGTCCGTTCCAGTGAGTGAAACCAAGTCTGTTCATGAGAGTGAAAAGCCCCTTTCACACAGAGCGTTGATCCCGTAAAATTAGCATAAAATTGGCAGAGTGCCTTCTGTGTGAACGCAAACACGTCCTGTGATTGATTCCGGGATCGATCTAGGGATGGGGACCTAGTAATATTGCTGGGACCAGTCCTGGAACGTGCCCTGTGTGAACAAAAGGGAGGATCAATGCCGTAAAGGGCTGTGCCTTAGTGATGACACTGAAGCTGAGATTGTTCGCCAGTTTAGTGAAACGGTATGTGATGCCCTAGTTTATGATTGAATCGGAAAAAAATGCACAAATGTGATTTCTCGAGAGATCATAAGCAAACTTAAGACGCTGCAAAGACATTGCACGTCACATCGATGTCACATTTCTTTATGGAATGTGTGTGAACGCACGCACAGAGTCTGGCAGTGTGAATAAACCAAAATCAAATGATCCCGGGACACATTATCAGTGTATTTTCCGGAATCTCTGTGTGAAAGGGGCTATTTAAATAAATGTGAATTGAATTGTGAACATTATAAACAGCACTTATGGAGAAATCACCGGTGCCATGAACCACCAAAAAAATACACGCTTTTCATACTACACATCATAACTAATCACTGTTTTGTAACAGTTTCATATTAAATCTAAAATGGGAATATATTCAAACTAATTCTTAATACAATAAATAGGTGTGCTCGACTTAAAGTGGTGCTACGCAGACCGATCGGTGTACATCAAAGTACCGCGAGAGCAATGTAGACGGCTCTCGTGATTCTTTGATGTTATACACCCAGGACCTAAAACTATCTGCCAGCGGCTGGTGACTTAAGAAAATTAACCAGCCATAAATGTTCATGTTTATACATTGATGACAGAAAACAGAAAGAGACATTTTATTGTGTTTGTCATAGTTTATAGGTTGTTTTGTTATTTTCTCTTGCAACATGCAAAGGTGGATATCGCAGGATTCACACTCTGCACTGGGTTGCTAATAGTTCTGTTGCTTTTATATGAAAATAAATATGATGAACAAGACACCCAATGTACTTGTTATTTATTTCCATTCGAAAGATGCGTTTATCAATATGTTTGGGAATATCCATACATAATTTATACACATAATGTACATGATATCAGAGTTTTAAAATCAAACATTTTAAAATAGAACAATACATCAGGGTTGTCTAAACCAATAAGCATTAAGCTGTGTCGTCAGCAAGTCGTTTCCCAACGCGCTTTTGATCAGCGCAGTCGGTGGAGAGCAACTGCGCCTGACAGCGAAGTCCGACATGGTTGCCTAGCCGTCACAAGAGTTTTTTGACATACGTCAGCATGACATCAGAGCAAGCTTGCTCATCTCAAACGAGCCTGTACTCGTACACGGTGGCGGCTGGTCAATAGGGGCCCCCTCAAGTTAGCCAGAGAAGAAGTCATTACAAAATAACATTCAGTCATACTATTCGACTGGTAGTCATGTTAGCACCTATTTAAAAAAAAATCTAAATTGTATTTTGTTCGTTTTTTGTGTGTGTTTGGGGCGCCGGACAAATGGATGTCTATAGAGTGGTGCAGGTATGACGTCACTTTGTAGGCCAACCAGCAGTTAGCATTGCACTGGTTCCCTCGAGAAAATCCCAATAGGATTTTGCCATAGGCTTTTGGATTATCGCAAAAAACAAGCTCTGTGATCAACAAAAAATTTATGATACTTACACGTTTTGTCCATCAAGATAATTATCACAGATGAACACAACTTTTATGAATTTTAAAGCCTAAATGCAGTCACCAGAAGTAAAAAGCTATAGGTAGGCTATAAACGGAATACACCACAGTCCCGCAATTTTTTTGAACGTTCAAAGCTTCCGACAACTTTTAGTTTTTATCTCAAAACATTTTCCCAGAATGTCTGAGTTATACTAGTTTATAAGAGCACAATTATAAGCATAAATAGGCTGTAAAAGCGGACTGAGTTCACCTGTTCGGCGTGATGGCGTTTAATCTCTTCGAGTAGTAGTCCCATTTAGCCACTTCTTAGCATCCGCCTTTTTCAAGACACGTAACATCTTTAAAAATTCACGAGTGGGCTAATACTGATGTATAAAACGTGAAATTGTCTTGAGCTTGTGTTCACCACAAACCTTATTTCAGCCATTTAACCAAAATCCCATTTCACGAGTTCACACTTACATCAAATTAAATAGAGTAAAGATTATGCGTATTTGGCGTGCTGTCCGGGGGAGGGCTCCGGGCTCGGAATTTTGGACCGAACCCAGAGTATCCCCCCTGTGATAGAGATAGTCTAGAACTAGACTGCATTGTATTATGGATTGTGTTGACATCTAATAAGAGTTTATTAAATCAAAGTGAGGAGATGGGGTGGTGGAGGGATGCTAAAAAACTGTCAGCGAAAAGGAGGTAAATCTGCTGTATATATACACCTCTTATCGTTGATTAAATTGATTAACTTAATGTGCTCCACTCAGGTTTAATTAGGTTTAATTATCTGAACGTGCTCCACTTGTGTTTAATTAGGTTTAATTATCTGAACATGCTCAAAAAACCCATTGACTTCGGGACGAGGGAACCAAAAGTGCTAAACTGCTAACTCGCTTCCACGTCTTGGCCTACAAAGTGATGTCATACCTGCACCACTCTATTTGGTCCGTAATTTTTTTTTTTTAAACGCATGTGACTTGAGGCTGAGCTCTAATTGGCTTGTTTCAGATTGTCCTCTCTGTGCCCCAGACCCTTCCACTTTTGATTTAAGTGAATCAATATTGCTTTTATATATTTTGACCTCATGTGATTGGAGCGTTCTCAACTTTAAAGTAGGCGCAATATCTCTTCCAATATGAATTTAAATTGTTTAACTTAACTTGTTTAAGTATCATGGAGCTTGGACGGAGTTTACTAGCTGGATGCGATGTAAGTCATGCCTTTTATTGTTTTCCCTGTTTGCTATTTCAAAGTCCTGTTACTGAAGAGTTGTGGGCAACAACACAGAAGGTCAATGAAACAATGCAGGTAAGGCAATCATCGGGGTCCAAGCACAATTGCTTGTGTAGATGATATATAGTTATGATGGACATGTCTCTTTTCAAATAAAATATGTGTCTCTTTATGGAAGTATTATTATATGTACTATATTAAAATAGACAAATTCAGTCATGTCTGCAACTTGACAAATATATGTTGTCAGTATCATTAAAATTAAGATTTATTTACTATAAGTATTTTGGAGATCACAGTTTTTGCAAACTTATTACATTGGGCTTTATTAAACTATAATTAATTGATATGCTATTTTTACTACAAGTCAATTTATTGAACAATTTTCATATAGTCTTTGCTATCCTGTGGCTCCCTCTGGTGGACAACATTAGTATTCATCTCTGAATCGCATTTATATAAATGGCTGATAATTTTTTTTTTTAAGATTATACATTTTTTAATGATTATTTTATTACTTATAATATACCCACATCAAACTCAAATTCACTGATTCGTGGTACCTTATTTCATGTTTTAACAGTTGAATTTTCAACTTTCATTTTTTAGCTAAGCAGTAATGATAAATTATAATATCACTTGTTAAATGGTTATTTAAAGCTGCAGTCCATAAGTTTTGCCTCTTTGTCGCCATTTGTGGAATTATCATATTTACATGGGTTGTGCATCGGCACGGCTCCTCAGCGCGGATGAATCTAATGTTTTGAGGAGTATGTGTGGCTGTCTTTCATTCACTGCACCGGTGTGGATACTGTACTTCAGAATCACAGATTCTGCATCTTAGAGTATGACCAAAATCAGAATTTTCACCTGAAAAATGTCATCTGAACAGTAACATGTCTGCCACTTTTGTTCTGACCAATTTACAATAAATCGCGCTACCAATTGTGATTGAATCTAATGATCGCTTAGCTCATATCACATCAAACCATGCAAATTATTATTACTGTTATACTTTGTTCTCAAATTGTTAATGTTAACAACATCAGCATTGTGTGACTGTGTATTTAGTGTGTATTAGCGTTACCTGTAGATTTCACTTTTTGTGCAGTCTAATCTTTTGCTTTTGACTATACGGGTGAATCTCCAGTTGTCACTGATAATTGTCGTTTGGACCTTTCTGGATTACAATCTGCCATCAAAATGATACGTTTAATTATTCCAGCTGCTGTGAGAAAAGACTATAAATGATCCGCCACCTGCAGCATCCTCACATGCCATAGCCTACTAGCAGGACTCCTTTACACAGACGCAAAGACGAACGGCCGCGGAAACCTACCAGTACCACTCAAATTATAACACATTATTACAAGATTACCGTTGTGAAGGTAAGGAGATAGTTTTGAACACTGGCTGATTATACTTGCTCAAAAAATTATTTTGGATAATTTTAAACCAAAAACAGGTACGGACTGCAGCTTTAACAAGTGTCAGTCCTGCATTAACAGTGCGATTCAGTTTGTTTGCGCCCCCTAATTTTTAGGGATGCACCGAAATTTCGGCCGAAAATGGCATTTTCGGCATTTTCGGTTTTTGGCCGAAAGAGAAAAAAGGCCGAAAATATGCCGCGCCGCCCATCCGTGTTCGGCGATCAGGTTTCGCTCTCTCGCAGCATGTTTTGTAACTTTGCGAGCGGCTCCGCTTCCGAAGATGCACAGCTTCGAAACGACTGCTCCGTGTTCCGCTCCGTGTGTGCGCCGCGTGCAGACATGACATTTCTCCAGACTTGTTTCTGTTTGCACTAGCCCTACTGTGCTGTAATATGGTATGGTATAGCCGCGCTGGTGTAAAATGACGCTACCCTCTCATTCACTGACCTGCTCCTCGCTCTCTGCTCACATGCTCTGATAATAATAGTTTTCTAGGACTATACATTATTTTGATAATTGGTCAAAAAATAAATCTGTTAAATCTGATTTGAACTGAACTGAATGAAGAATAATATATTGATATTAATTAGTGCTGGGGAAAAATTAATCCCATCCAAAAAAAAGTGTGTTTACATAATATATGTGTGTGTACTGTATAATTATTATGTATATATAAATACACACACATGCATGTATATATTTAAGAAATATTTGCCTGTATATATAATTTATCTTAAATATAAATATAATTTTTTTATAAAAAATATAAAAATTTTCTTAAATATATACATGCATGTGTGTGTATTTCTATATACATAATAATTATACACAGTACACACACATATATTATGTAAACACAAACTTATTTGGAAACTTTATTTTTGGATGCGATTAATCACGATAAATTTTTCCCCAGCACTAATATTAATATATTGATATTTAATATTATTTGAATATAGGCCTATTTTCTGTCTAATTATTGTGTGTTACTTTAAATAAAAGTGTGGTTATTTTATTTTATTGGCTTGTATTTTTTTAAAATTCAGATTCAGTAAAATTATTGAATTTAATTAAAACATCTAATAATAATACAATTATACAAAAAACTAATTTAAAATAAATGAATAATTATTTTAAAAAAGTAATTTTCTGTTTCGGTTTTCGGCCATGTGTATCCAGAATTTTCGGTTTCGGCCCAGAATTTTCATTTCGGTGCATCCCTACTAATTTTTTTTTTAATTGCTCGTACATACCTTTTGCCAATCCTTTTTTATGAGGACCCACCCCCTTGAACATTTATGTGTCCCGACTTGACCTCAGTTCAAAACATGGAGGAAAACTGCGCTCGTCAAGCTACGTCACAGGAAAGAAATTCTGATGGTGATGTCGTCTGAGCTGCTTTTAACACCCAAAGGTGATTAAAAAACGTGCACAGACTTTACTGTCTCAGTGTTTTTACTTTCTGTCATAGCGACTCTTTTCTCAATGTCTCGAAAAAGAGTCAGCAATCACTGGAGAAGACGAGAAACACTTTCAAAAGTTTATTTCTAAATAGACAGCAGAGTTTGTGTGATTCTCCTGGATATTTATTTTTGAATCCATCATTCAGAAAGTGAAAGTGAAGTTTCGTTTGCTGGTGCTCTAAAACGGTGAAAATGGATTCACTCCCTGCAAAGGAAATGTCGTGTCCAGTTTGTTGTGAAATCTTCAAGGCTCCTGTTCTTCTGTCGTGTAGTCATAGTTTCTGTAAAGAGTGTCTTCAACAGTTCTGGAGAAGCAACAACACGAGGGAATGTCCTGTCTGCAGGAGAAGATCCTCACGAGATGATCCTCCATGTAATCTTGTGTTAAAAAACTTGTGCGAGTCGTTCCTGAAGGGGAGAAATGAGAGCCATTCACCAGGGTCTGAGGAGGTCTGCGGTTTACACAGTGAGAAACTCAAACTCTTCTGTCTGGAGGACAAACAGCCTGTGTGTTTAGTGTGCAGGGATTCACAGAAACATGTCAAGCACACATTCAGACCCATCACTGAAGTGGTTTCATCTTATAAGGTAGGACATGTCTCTCGTTTCTTATGAGTCATAGACATCATCACATTCATACACTCAGTATTTCTCTCTGTTATATAATACGACCATATCACTGTATTCTCTTTATAGGCCTATTTTATTTTGTTCAATTCTAGGAGGAGCTGAGGTTCTTAAAAGAGAAACTTAAACACAGCGAGAAAATTAAAGGAGAGTGTGTGAAAACGATTCAGCACATCAAGGTGAGGATACAGAATCATTACAGGTGTAGCCAGGATCTCTGTACACAATTATGATTTCATGCAATGGATTCCAGTTTATTATTATTAAGCTCCCAATTTAGTGTTTTGAAAGTGACATGAGACAATCTGTTTCTGGTTCATGAACATGACCAGGACCCTTAAACCCAGTTTTAACTTTCAATTCATTCTTTAAAGTCAATTTAACAGGTTAATCTTTGTGGAAAAATAAGTACTTTTGCATACAAAGAAAATGCACAAGTGTGAACTCATGTTTACTTAACTTAAAGGGATAGTTCACCCAAAAATGAAAATTATCCCATAATTTACTCACCCACAAGCCATCCTAGGTGTATATGACATTCTTCTTTCAGACAAATACAATCTGAGATATATTTAAAATGTCCTGGTTAATCCAAGCTTTATAATGGCAGTGAATGGTAAATGAGACTTTGAGGTCTAAAAAGCACATCCATCCATTATAAACGTACTCCACACGTCTCCGGGGGGTTAATAAAGGCCTTTTGAAGCGAATCGATGGGTTTGTGTAAGAAAAATATCCATATTTAAAACTTTATAAAGAATACTCTTTCCGTATTCAATTTACGAAGAAAGTGTAACACCTCTCGCAGTTCAAAACGCTTACACCGTGTCCTAACTACACGCGATGCGATAAGATTCCAGCGACAAGCAACTTGTCTGTCCATGCCAGACGCGACGCGACTACGAGATGTGACAAAATCAATCAAAAACCGCAGCCAATCAGAACAGTGTGTGGGCGGGCTCTCGCGGCAAGTGTAGGCACCAGAGATTAATCTTGACCGCACTCGCAAGGAAATGGATATGTACATAATCAAATTCACAAATATTACACCATTTAACATTACTAAAATACATACTGAGTTACTAAAACAATCTTTGTCATAGAATATACTTGTTTGTTCACAGTTTGAACGTTTTTGTTTAATTTCAAGATCTGAGGTGAATTATCATTGTTGCTTTTAGTACGACTACGTTACAAAGCTGGGAGCACTAAATGATATTCAAAGTCACATTACACGCTTTTAACATTAAATAAAGCACATAAACACTACCTGAGATTATCATTGCCATGTTTTGTGTTGTTATTCCAGCAGCGACGTCGCAGAAATAGAAACCATTTCTAAAATAGAATCATCGTGTCGCCGTCGCGGCTGGTTAGGACAAAAACTCTAATTAACATGGAAAAGATACATTTTGTCGCGGCGCATGTAGTTAGGACACGGTGTTACGCTACGTCCGACGTCATCGTCACGCCAGTTACGCTTTTTTCGTAAATTGAATACGGAAGGCAGTCCGCCAGAAGCTAGATATTTTACATTATAACGTGTTAAATATGGATATTTTTCTTACAAAAACTCATCGCTTCGCTTCAGAAGGCCTTTATTAACCCCCGGAGCAGTGTGGAGTACTTTTATAATGAATGGATGCACTTTTTTGGGCTTCAAATTTTGACCTGCCATTCACTGCCATTATAAAGCTTGGATTAACCAGGGCATTTTTTAATATAACTCCGATTGTATTCGTCTAAAAGAAGAATGTCATATACACCTAGGATGCCTTGAGGGTGAGTAAATCATTGGGTAATTTTCATTTTTGGGTGAACTATCCCTTTAATTGCAGGCTATTCAAGGCCTGGTTTCACAAACAGGATTTAGATTAAGCCAGGATTAGGCTTTAGTTAAATTAGGACATTTAAATTTTTAAAATGTGCCTTAGAAAAAAACATTACTGCTGTGCATCTTGAGGCAAAACAATGGCACTGACATATTTTAAGATATGCCAGTGGACGTTGCTTTCAGTTAAAAAAGCTCAAACATGCAGTTCAGTCTGGGACAAGGCTTAAGCCTTATCTGTGAAACCAGGCATATGAAAATCTATTATAAGGCCCACTGAAGGAGGACTTAAGTACGTCTTTATATGTAATTTCATAATTCCTTCTATTGTCTTTATAATATAGTTAAAGTGCACTGCCAAATGTACTGACAAGCATTTATGGTAAACTAAAATATAGGCTACTTTAATGTCTATTGAAACTTTTATGTTATATTTTGTGTATGTAAAATGTAATATCAAATAACACACTACAGTTAAAAATATAATATAAGTACTTTACATGTGTCTATGTTAGTCAACACATAAAAATAAGTGTACTTCTTTAAAACATGACAAAAGATTATTAAAACATGATGATATAAAATGTAGTACGATAACACTACAATAAGGTTTCATTAGTTAACATTAGTTAACATGAACTGCACTTCTACAGCATTTATTAATATTTGTTAATGTTTATTTCAACATTTACTAATACATTATTAAATTCAAAAGCTGTATTTGATAACATTGGTTAATGCACTGTGAACTAACATGAAAAAACAATGAACAGCTGTAATTTTTTAACTGACGTTAACAAAGATTAACAAATACAGGAACAAATGTATTGCTCATGGTTAGTTCATGTTAGTTAATACATTAAAGGTGCAGTGTGTAGTATTTATGAGGATCTATTAACAGAAATGCCATATAATATACATAACTATGTTTTCAGTGGTGTATAAAGACCTTGCATAATGAACCGTTATGTTTTTATTACCTTAGAATGAGCCGTTTCTATCTACATACACCGCGGGTCTCCTTACAGTGAAGTCACCATTTTGCGCCGCCATGTTTCTACAGTAGCCCTAAACGGACAAACTGCTCTATAGAGCGCTAGTCACTCTCTGCTCTCTCCGTCGATGACATTTTTGTACTGTGTCGGCCACCGTAGCTTCTCTATGTGCTTTGAAAGGGAGGGGTGGACGGTGGACGGTTGCAATTCGCAACCTCACCCCTAGATGCCGCTCAAATTTCCACAGTGCACCTTTAACTAATGTTAACAAATGTTAACTTATTGTGAAGTGTTACCAAATGTACTGTACGGTACATGTGAATGTCTTTTAGTTATTCCACAAGTTTTGATGCATATCGTCTTATCTTGTATTCACAACTCAAAGTCCATAGTTTCCTTTATCATGGTTTATTCTTCCAAGTCAATAAAGAATCACATTTCTTGAATACAGCATAATCCTCTTGCACAGCGATGTCTTCTCGACAACTTATTTGTAGAGATACTATACTTCTGAGCCAATTTATGCTATATTACAATTATGATGAACGGTCAAAAGATTTGTGTTCTCCCACAGTGCTTCTGAACTTATTGCATGTGCGTCAATTACTTTTTACATGCACTACAAAAATGACATCACTGAACATGTGCAGTAAGAACACATATAAACCTAAGAAATATATTCAACAGTAAATTACTAATTAAATATACTAACTAAATATACAAATTAAATATTATACCAAATTTACATAATAAACGTGAAAATATAAATTCTGAAATATGGCTGTACATGTACTTTAAAGTAAACTTTTAATTTGACAATAACAAAGTGCACTTTTTTAAAGTGTACTCAAGTGTGTTAAGAAACAATGAATGTGTACTCTCTTTAAGTGCACTTAAGTTGCCTTTTATTTCATTGATATATTGTCTGCAAGTAAAAATTTGAAGTACACTACAATTGCACATTCAGTACAATTAAGTGCACTTCCTTTTCACAGGGGATATAAATGATGTTCATGTGTGTTCATTCACATGATTGATCTCTGGAATGTTTTATGAAGTTGATTAAGACTTATTTATTTAAGGCAATTTAAATTGTTGTTGCATAACAACATATAATATGTAAGAAAAGCGCATTACAAATCAAATGTATTATTAATTATTGTTATTATTATTAAGTGAATGTTATTACATTTCAGTCTCAAGCTGAGCGCACAGCGTGTCAGATTAAAATGGAGTTTGAGAAGCTTCATCAGTTTCTCAGAGATGAAGAAGAAATTGCAATCACCGCACTGAGGGAGGAAGAGGAGTGGAAGAATCAGATGATGAAGGAGAAGCTTGAGGAGATGAACAGGCACATCTCAGCTCTTTCACACACTATCAAAGACATGGAGGAGATGATGAATGCCAGCGAAGTCTTGTTTCTAAAGGTCTCGTTTCAGATAATTGATTCATTGATTGATCTCGATTCAGTTACCTATCATTTGAGGAGGTAATAAATTGTCTGTTTATTCTGCAGAACTTTCCAGTCACATTGGAGAGGTGAGTGATCTGCTGGTGTTTCTGGTCTCTCTGATCCAAAGCCACTGCAGTTCTGACTCCTGAATGTTCTTCCAGAGTCCAGAGCTCACAGCCGGATCCACAGATGGCTTCTGGAGCTTTGATTCATGTGGCGCGTTACTTGGGCAACCTGCCGTTCAGAGTCTGGAAGAAGGCGCAAGGAATGGTCCAAAACAGTGAGTCTTTAAAAAAGTGATTCTCAAACATTTGACTCCAAGGCCCTTAGTGCCCAAGACAGTATTCAAAGGCCCCCTGTGTAGGCTAAGATACGCTAGAGTTCAATCTAGAGCTTGGGTCTTATGCTCACCAAAGCTCTTTGAATAGAATCCTGAATAGAGAGTTCAAAAGAACAGCTTTTATTTGAAATAGAAATCTTTTGTAACATTATAAATGTCTTTACTGTCACTTTTGATCAGTTTAAAAAATCTTACTGAACACAAACTTTTGAACGGTACTGTTCTCAGAAACAAGGAAACAAGGAGTGGCAATATATATTAAAATCAATTATATCATTAATGATTATTAAAATAATAACATTTCATAATTGCAGATATTTAAAGAACTGAGGTTAATAAGGTTTTTTCTTTAATTCACAAATAGCTATTTCTGCCTGATAAAATAGTTTAGAGCTTGGCATAACTACAATTTTTTTATTTTATTTATTTAATCTAATTTTTTCAATTAATGTTCATTATGGCAATTTCCATGACTTTTCAATGTCTGGAAATCACACTTTTTAAAGTTCCCTCATATACAGTATCCAGGTTTTCCAAGACCAAGGGAACAAATTGAAATAAGAAATATGTCTTGATTGTTAGCTGTCTTTTTAAAGTTTGTTTTATTTTTAATCATTTTAAGCCATTTCCCCCCATTGGACGTTTATCTGTGCTGTTGCACATGCAGTGTAAATGACATATGGGTGAATATTAAAGATTGAAGCATTATGTGTGGAATAACCAGATGACCTGCTACACCAAACTACTGTAAGCCGTAAACAAGAGAACAACAACTTTGGCACACAATATAACTACAGTTACATTTATATAGCAGATCTCTGCAGTTCAGTTATATTTATTGTTTTTATCATGGGATGCAAATATAACATTTCTCAAGGCCGGGTATACTTCATCTTCCGTGTTCCACTGTGCGTGAGCATTTCAAAGTTGTGCGGAAAGATGCGCATCTAGTGGACTTTGTTTTCAAGCGCTCAAGTCAAGCCCAAGGTATAGGGGTGAATTAAGGATGGGGACAGTTTTTGAATTTCCGCCTTGCATAAGTTTTCTTGCCATAAAGTTTTCTCAGCCCAACACATGATGCATTTCTGTAATACTTAAAATGTTACCTACCCATTTGAACAGGAAAGAAGTTTATATTATAATGAAAGGATGCGTGACATACCCTTTTATGTAAACTGAGCCGAAACACCTTTTTTGGTAACATTTGGGTGATTGGGACGGCACATACAGTATTATCATTGATTTTAGGCTAGTGTAAGCATATTTATTAATTTGATATAATACTTTGATATAATTTCATATGCAAGATTTCCTTTTTCTGTTCATGTTTATTTCTGTTCAACTTCCTCAATGTTTATAAATTCATTCACAATTCAGTACACATGAAGTCGGGGGGGTTCATAATCCATCTTAATCTGTGTACAGTTCATATCACTCTTGATCATATGAATATCAGAATAAAAGCACCTGTTGATTGTGTCTCATCAGCTCCTGTGATTCTGGATCCAAATACAGCTCATCCAGATCTCCTCTTGTCTGATGATCTGACCAGTCTGACATGCAGTTCGGACAGTCAAACGCTTCCTGATAATCCAGAGAGATTCGACGAGCATTCCTGTGTTCTGGGTTCAGAGGGGTTTAACTCGGGAACACACTGCTGGGACGTGGAGGTTAAAGAGAGTTCGTCCTGGGCTCTGGGAGTAACTACGGCATCGAACCAAAGGAAGGGATGTGATTTCTTTGACACTGGTGTGTGGAGTGTGCAGCAAAGGCTGTTTGAAGAGTCTGGTTTTCCTGTCAAACAGAAGCTTGAGCGGGTGAGAGTTCAGCTGGACTATGACAGAGGAACGGTGTCATTCTCTGACCCTGTAACTAACACACATCTGTACACGTTCACAACCACCTTCACTGAGACCGTCTTTCCATTCTTCTATAGCTTTTCCCATCTGAGGATCTGTTGACTTGTTTGTAAAAGTCATACCTGTACATCCACAGCGAACAAAAATAAGTTCTAAGACAGGTCTAGTAACGCTCCCATTACGTTGTGAAAACGTTATTTCTGAATGTTCTTATCGTTCAGAAAGTCCTGTTAATGACATGTTTTAAATGGGACCTATTATGCAAAATTTACTTTTATAAGGTGTTTGAACACAGATGTGTGTCCACAGTGTGTGAGAACAACCAGCCTGTAATGGTAAAAATCCACTCACTTATATTTTTTTATAATTCCCATAAATCAAAAGCAGTCTCTTCAAGCTGAGCTGATTCTGATTCCCCTCTATAATGACGTCATTGTAGGGAGAAGCCCCGCCCAGAGCCGGTGACGACCTGCCAGCTGGAGTTGTACAATGACTGCGCCAAATGTTACATGGTACACATTTAAACAAACAGGCTCCAGTCCAGGATGCTCATTCATACATTTGGGAGTCTGCTCAAGCTGTCGCATCCATCTTTTCACATTTATTGCAATACAGTACATAACACAAATGCAATAGCATGTCATAAAAGCAAGATGAAACTAAACTATACCTGTTCTATCTTCATGCAGCATATATTCTCTGGCTCTGTAGGCATCTTACAACAGTTCCCTCATGTTGTACAGCGATTTTATCATGACGGAACATGCTAATCGATGACTACATAAATTCATCAATTAACCATTCAGAAACGTCCTGTTGCATTCCACATGTTGTCACTTCTTCTAGAGTCTCTCTATCATTGTCCGACTCCGGTTTGAACATGAACACTACTACTGACAGTTTCTGACATTTTCAGTGCGTGAGATTGTCCTGTTTTGTTGTTGCCGGTATGGGAGCATGAGCTCTTGAAGCTCCGCCCTCTTCTTGAAAGGGGGCGGGGAGCAGCAGCTCATTTGCTTTTAAAGGGACACACAAAAACGGGATGTTTTTGCTCACCCCCAAAAAGCGGCACTTTTAACATGCTATAAAAATGATCTAAGTATTTTGAGCTGAAACTTCACATACACACTCTGGGAACATCAGACTTATTTTACATCTTGTTAAAAGGGGGCATAATAGGTCTCCTTTACAAAAAAATTAAAAATGTCTTGGTTTCTGCAAACCTTAAGAAAACGTTCCATTTTATCATTTAGAAAACCTTATGGGAATGTTAATTTTGAATGTTCTCTGAACATTCTGAAACAAGTAATAATATTAAAAAACGTTAGATGAACGGTGGTATTTCGACATCACAGGTTGCCAGTTGGCGGAAAACACAGCGTATTGCAGCCATGGAAGCCAGCAAACAAACTGGGTCAGAGATCGCAGATTCTACCTGACCTAAAAAGCCTCGGCGTCCATCTAAAAATCTAAAAAAGCACGTTAAAACGCAGATAAATCAACTCATCAACTTACAGTGTGTAAGTCTCCTCATCTTCCATTGTCAATTGTGTTCGTTCCTGTTGCGTGTCCTCAAACTGGCAACCTGTGTGAGCCTCGAGTCTGAGGAAGAGGGGGCGGGGGCGGGCCAAACATTATTTTGAATTTGGACTGCAGTACCCATTTCATACTTACATACAGCACCTTTAAAGTACATTGTTCTGAAATACAATACAATTTAGTTTGTGCTTATGTTGACAAATAATTAAATAAAGGTTTGTCTCTTCAAAAATTCTATCACTTGTCATGATGTTTATTGATCAGGCTTGTGCAATTTAATCATACTATTTATTGGGTAACATGGGGGGTAAAATCTCACCTCAGCATTTTTGATGAATTGCTACGCTATTTTTAATTTTGTCATCTCTGAATATCTCATTTGTGAGATTTAGTCAGTCGAAACTATTTTGTGTACATAATGAAGAAATAGAGGAGGTAGACATGTTTCATTTTTTTAGGTGTAGTTTTAGATTCAAACTTAAATTTGATGAACATAAAAACTTTAAAAAATAAAAAGGATTAATCTAAATTGTTTTTAAACTCCGTAATCAAAAAAAAATTAAGGTGTTGTATTATCAAGCTCTAAAAATAATAAATAAAAAGCCATAACGATGGCATCACTGTGGTATTAAAAAAAAACAAAATATGCTTTGTTTTACAAATTGTATACATTTGTCATGTAAAACTGATTTTTAAATGTTTGCATAATAAGGTACCACTGGTTCTGTGTACACTGACAAAGAGACAGGATGGTAATAGTAGATGGTAAAAGGTAGCAAATGGAAATTGTAAGATTGACTTCCGTAGAACTCAATAAGCAGTATATATGATATAAAATCTTTTACAATTATGGTTAGGTGCTGTACACATATTTAAATGCATTAAATTATTGTTTTAATAATTTATGTTCATGTGTGAATATTCCCATGTTTCCAGAGTGAGAAGTATCCCTTACACGCATAGCTCGGGTCTTTACCCGGGACGTCATTCACTATCCTCATTCACTCCTCATTCATTTTTTAAAGTTAGACATCAACCTTCTTAGTATTCCTCAATCAAATGTATTATAAACTATATAGCAAGAAAAAAAAAAAATAAAATTATAAAAGAATACCCATTCATTTTTTGTAAAAATTGTATAGGGTCGCTAACGACCCGAGGTGTGTAACAGTGTAAGTATATTTTTTCTGCACAACAATAATTAAATCTTTGATAACTGAATAAGTGCAGTTCACCTTTATTCCACAAGGTGGCAATGTCTGACACACAATGATGAAGTGACGTTTCACTCATAGTTACCGCAGGCAGAAAACAAAAGAATAGGAAGAATCATCAGCAAAACTTGAAATGGCTCAGTGATTTACTGCAGAGCAAGAACTGAACGCAGTCAAATATTACTGTCACTGTCACTGATGGTGGATCTGGTGAAGAAGCTGTCAGAGACCAAAATATTGATTTTGAAGATGCTGAAAATGATAGTTTTGAGAATATGTTTGAGATGGTGAATATGAGCCAGATGCTGAATGTACTGGGAAATGAGCTCTGACGAGGACAGTGATGATGGTATAAAACATCTGCTCAAACTGAACCCTTCCAACCTCCAAAAGGTAACAAAATATGCTTTATTTTATTCTTCTGTAATTGTTACTCTAATATCAGGAGAGTTTTATATTATCGCGACAGGCAGAGATCCATCCGTGTTAGATATAGATTAAGCCAGGATTAGGCCTTGGTTCGGTTGGGACATCTTTGTAACTTTTATAAACGTGCCTTAGAAAAAAAACATTACTGATGTACATCTTGAATCAAAACAATGGCACTGACATATTTTGAGATATATCAGTGCAAGTTTCTTTCAGTTAAAAAAGCTCAAACATACATTTTAGTCATGGGACTATAGGCTTAAACCTTGTCTGTGAAACCGGGGCATGTGTATTTTTCTGTACTGTCCCTATTCAAATAAACCAATAAAAATAAAAAAAATAATTTATATTGTAAATGCATGTAAAAGATTAGGATAAAAACTTTAATTCACTTGGCGCTTCATACACGCTTGGGTTGTGGTCGAGTTGCATTTACACAGTTTTGACCAGCAGATGTCGCCAGCGTGTGGTGTTCAGTTGATTCTCAGATAACTAGATGAAAACGACATAAATCATGTTAAATCAGTCGCAAGACAGGTCAGGCCACCTATTGGCTAAATATTATAAATCCTTCAAGGGGAGTAAAAAAAAAAAAACCAGTACTTCCAATTCATTCATTGTGCATCTAAAAAATGGGATTACACGCCGAGATAGGCTACAAGCAAGCTTAGTTTTTGTACATGAAAAAAATAGACACATAATGAATTGCAGTATATTTGATATGCTTAATATGTTTTTTTTCCTTTTATCTATTATGATTCTTTCTAAGATGATTTATGTAAACTCTTTAAGTAAATTCTCTGTACATTTACAATACATATACAGATTATTGCAGGGATTAGTTTATATACTGATGTGGTTGGAGAGACATTGACATTGACAGTGCTACATTTGCCTATTTCTAAGGCCTAGGATACAACAGGAACACAGTGAACTCTGATACTGTATATTAGACCTTTAGTAAAAATCATACAGCAGGTTTGAAATCATCTGACATTGTTTTGCATTCAGCCGAGTTAAGCTGTGTAACTCTAAAAACTGCTAGTTTCTTTTTCAAAACAATACAATACAACATGACCTCACGCTAAGGTCAGAAAGGTTTCTTGGCGACTCTGCTGACTGGCTTGTTAAACCCTTATCACACACACACTGGGCTGGTGGAGCGAGATGGCCTGGCTGAACTGACTTTTGTCCTGTTTCAGTTCAGTTTTTAAATGCTAAAGATCACAGTGTCGTGAGGATGGTTCATCATACAAGATTTTATGGAGAAAATGACAAGAAAATGTCTTCTCGTAGTGGACCAGACAGCTAGAGTTTTAAAATCAAACATTTGAAAAGAGATCAATACATCACGGTTGTTTAAACCAATGAGCATTAAGCTGTGTCGTCAGCAAGTCGTTTCCCTGGGCTCTGAATGGAGTTGAGAGCAGGAACGTAGACTTTTCTTGGTCTGAGGAAAATTCATAAGTCATCAGGGCCAAAATCCATGCAGAAATCTCGGACTATATATCGCCCACTCGTTTAACTGATACGAGGGCAAGCAAAAGTGCCATCTTGAAAGAGTGCACTTTTAGTGAAGCCGACTAGAGCGTCTTGAATGGCAAACTCATCAGGGCTTTCAATACCAAAGCAAAATCCCAAGTAGGGATCGTGGATGGGCAAGGAGGGTTCAGCTGTCTCGTGCCTCGTAGAAATGTAACCACCAGGTCATTCCTGCAACTGGTCATTCGAGCCGCCCCTTACAATACTGTTTGTCTCGTTTTCTCAAAGTTCACTCACCATGGATTCAGAGATACAGATTAGCTCACACGATTCAGGTGATGATTTGTTCGATTTCAATTCCACCCCATCGAGGATCATCTCTCATCATTCCGATCACAGTCATACTTCCCAACGCTTGCGTTCCGTCATGCACATTCCTCAGCCCCGCGAACATTCTCGCCCAAATCTATCTCAAGAAAACTCTCCAACTCTGACTCGTTCCCGGGCTCCCTCTTCTCTGCCTTCAAGATCCATGAACCGAGATCGCCATACTCATAGTAGACATGGAAACCACCTTCCTCGTTCTCCTACCCAGACAGCAACATAGTGTCGGCCCAGATCCGGTACATATGGAATCCACGTGTACCAGATGTGGGCCGGATCTGGGCCGACACTATGTTGCTGTCTGGGTAGCCAGCCACCTCCCCAGCATTCAACTCCAGACAGCCCTCCTCTAGCCGCTGCACCTGAAAATAATCCAGATTGTGAATTCGTTGACTTCCTTATTAACGGGTTCACAAAAAAACATTTTACCCAGGAACAGAAATCACTCCCGGCACCTCCCATACAGTATATCCCCTAACCTTCAGTCCGCTTTTTCATAACCTGACCGCTATTAGCGGAAGAGGTTAAAAACGCATTCATGATAGGCCCCTTCAACAAACCACCATTTTCCATTATACGCATCAGTCCTAAAGGCACCGCCACCCACAAATACTCTGGAAAAAAAGAGATTCACAAGTTCACACTTACAAATAGACAGAGTATGTGTATCTGGCGTGCTGTCCGAGGGGAAGCTCCGAGCTCGGAATTTGGCCCGAACCCAGAGTACTGTCCCTGTATCTCTGGTTAGAATATTAACCAAGCAAGTGTGCGGAGACATGGTGATAGTGGGATGCAGGAAACTGTCGAGGAACGTAGGTGAGTCGGCTATGTTTATATATACACCGATCAGGCATATTATAACATATATATAACATATATATCATTATAACACTGATTATCTCTTCATCACTGCACCTGTCAGTGGGTGGGATATATTAGGCAGCAAGTGAACATTTTGTCCTCAAAGTTGATGTGTTAGAAACAGGAAAATTGAGCAAGTGTAAGGATATGAGCGAGTTTGACAAGGGCCAAATTGTGATGGCTAGACGACTGGGTCAGAGCATCTCCAAAACTGCAGCTCTTGTGGGGTGTTCCTGGTCTGCAGTGGTCAATATCTATCAAAAGTGGTCCAAGGAAGGAACAGTGGTGAACCGGCGACAGGGTCATGGGCGGCCAAGGCTCATTGATGCACGTGGGGAGCGAAGGCTGGCCCGTGTGGTCTGATCAAACAGACGAGCTACTGTAACTCAAATTGCTCAAGAAGTTAATGCTGGTTCTGATAGAAAGGTGTCAGAATACACAGTGCATCGCAGTTTGTTGCGTATGGGGCTGCATAGCCGCAGACCAGTCAGGGTGCCCATGCTGACCCCTGTCCACTGCCGAAAGCGCCAACAGTGGGCATGTAAGCATCATAACTGGACCACGGAGCAATGGAAGAAGGTGGTGTGGTCTGATGAATCATGTTTTCTTTTACATCACGTGGATGGCCGGGTGCATGTGTGTGGCTTACCTGGGGAACACATGGCACCAGGATGCACTATGGGAAGAAGGCAAGCCGGCGGAGGCAGTGTGATGCTTTGGGCAATGTTCCTTGGGTCCTGCCATCCATGTGGATGTTACTTTTACACGTACCACCTACCTAAGTATTGTTGCAGACTATGTACACCCTTTCATGGAAACGGTAGTCCTGGTGGCTGTGGCCTCTTTCAGCAGGATAATGCGCCCTGCCACAAAGGAAAAATGGTTCAGGAATGGACCAACACAATATTAGGAAGGTGGTCATAATGTTATGCCTGATCGGAGTATATATATAGGCCTCCTCTCATACTGATTGGATAGGCAATTTGAACATGTTCCTCCCGAACTTTGTTAATAAAACATCATTTAGACTTGTCTTCTTCCCACGGCACTCACATTCCAAGCATCAGCAGTATCATCCCTGCTCCAGACTTCTCCATGCAATACACTACCACCAATACTACTTTTCTGTACGCCTAATCTTCGGTTGCAGAAGCAGAATCTTTGACTGCCTTTCAGAAGCACTATGCTGGATTCTCATCAACAATCACAGACTCCCTTACGTCCTCCACCTCATTGATGACTTTCTAATCGCCACACCTCCATCCACACCACCACGGTCAGGGATTTCCACTCTCATCAATGTTTTCACTGAACTTGGCGTTCCGCTATCAGAGGAGAAAACCTCTGGGCCCTGCACCTCCATTGAGTTTTTAGGCATCAATCTTGACTCAATTTCCTTCCAAGCATCTCTGCCCCTTACACAAATCCACCGCATCACACTTTTTCTCTCCAACTTCCTATTAGCAGATAGATGCACAAAGCGACAGTTACTAGCACTTCTAGGCTACCTCAGTTATGCCATCCAGATAATCCCTCAAGGGAAATCCTTCTTGTCCAGCCTTCTGTCGAAAGCAGCAGCAATCTCCTCTCATGTTAGATGACGCATGCAAAATTATAATGCACCTTTGGCAACAATTTCTCTCATCCTGGAATGGCATTTAATTTTTCTACAATGACTAGATCACTCATCCCGATGACATTCAATTATACACTGTTAAATGAATGTCTCCAACATTCATGGTTGTGTACTTCCATGGTTGTTGCGTGGAGTCAGAGGCGCTGAGCCGGCGTGAACTCGCCACTGAACACTCAGGGTAGGGTGCCGATGTTACTTCCTCAGCAGTTCAGGGCGGGGGCGGCTGAGGGGGGCTGCAGCAGGTTGGAGGCCGGGTGTTCATTTTGCGCGAGGGTTATCCAAATTCTGAGAGTCCTGACGCTCATAACATCACAGTGAGGGCAGTTGGAACCCTCAATGGCAGCTTCCACATGGGAATGCGGTCCCAGGCAAAAGACACACAACTCATGTCCATCGGGAAGCTCAGTCGGTCCCGAGCAGACAGAACATGGTTTGATAGCCATCTCTTCAATTCACTGGAATGCTCTAGAGCAGGGATAGGCAATGTTGGTCCTGGAGTGCCGCGCTCCTGCAAAGTTTAGCTCCAACCCTAATCAAACACACCTGAACAAACTAATCAATAGCCACTTTTCCACTGTCGGGCCAGAAGCTCCGCAGTGCTTCACTAAAACCCGCCCGTAACACGCCTCTCTGGAACAACGTCACACAAACCCATAATTTCACCAACAAATGGAAGTTTTATCAGAAAACTAATCAGAAAGAAATCCCTGGAAACTAGCGAGATCGCAAAACCAACATGATAAAAGCGGCCGTTTGTTGGCATTTTTGTCGTTTAAAAATGTTAAACCCAAGTGTCAATGTTTTACCACAGTTTTACAATAATAAGTGATACATTGATCATAATGAATTAATGTGTGTCGAGATTGCACAGTAGTCACAAAAATAAAGTGGTATTTACCATTATTTCACAAAAGAAAGAGGACACTCGTACTTATTCAGTCGCATCTGTTTCTGTTTATTTGTAGTCACAGGACAGTTTGTTTACAATCACATTTAGAAAGAACGATCATTTCTACAAATTTTCCACCAATAATACGACCTGAGGAGCTTTAGCACTCTCTCCAGTGACAATCCCATCACAGTTATATTTTCAGTCTTTCTCCCGAAAAACCGGAGTTGCTTTATTTTATGACATATGCGGAACTAAATATGGATATCAGACAGTCCAGTATAAAGAGACGAGACGTACTGACAGATTAAATAAATACACGATTGTGATAGCCTATATGATTTGTCTGATTTCTTCAAGCGGTTGTATTTACCATGTTTACTATGGTAATGGTTAGCGCGCATAGTTTTTTGCATCGCATATAAATATATTTCTGCCTTATACGGTGATCAGAATCCACATCGGATCACAAACAGAAGTTATTTCAAACACTCGCTGTTGTTTGATTGTGAGTTTTGAGCTAAAATGATTTTAAAAGTCTTTAATGCTGATGTTAGCTGGTATATGAAATAATCCGTGGCGCCGGCGTTGCCATCTCCAGACTCAGATTAACTCCGCCTTTGTTCATAAACCTGCTTTGGACCAAAGTATTTGGCAGGCCAAAAAAACCAGGCCGTTGGCCCTGAGGAATCCCCGAACGAGGCCCGATCAAACCCCGGAAGTGACAGTGGAAATGCGAATGGCCCTGGCACGCACTAGCACACCCGCCTTTGGCCCGACAGTGGAAACACGGCTAATGTCTTCAGGATTACAGGCTACAGGCAGGTGAGTTTTTTTTTCAGGGTTGGAGCTAAACTCTGCAGGACAGCGGCCCTCCAGGACTGATGTTGCCTATCCCTGCTCTAGAGGATCAGCGAAGCGTATCTACTTTTGGCGACGAATCCACAGCGAAAGAGGATTGGGTCTTGCAGTTTGAAGGAGAAGATTCTGAGGAAATGTCATTCAGCGCTGCATTATATAGGAGGCGTTCCCACCCCCAGTTTGCAAGTTTGAACGCCATTGGCCATTGCAGTGCAATGGCATTATTCCAATCAGGCTTCAGTATTTCTAAGAGAAAGGTGTTTCCCATAGCGTCATCAATGACTCAATATTGAGAGACCGATATTGAAAGGGAACTGTCACTTCCTGAAAAATCGGCAAAAATATCTGCCTACTAAAAAAGAGAAGTTCCTGCAATCAGGGAAGCCACTGTGGCTCTTTTTTCGTATATTTTTTCCGGTATTTTTTTCGAGCAGACAAAACACAATAAACATTGTCATGTTATCTTGTCTACAGAGGCGGATGCCTGGTGTTTGGGAACGCAATCATGTCAGAGTTCTGGGATTTCATTAAACCTTTTTGATGACAGACTTTGGCTCAGGCATTTCAGTATGACCAAACCAACATTTGAGACGCTATGAGATTTTTCTGATCACATGATCTGTTAAGGCAAATTTATGTAACCCCTATGCAAAATCCCTATGTGAAAAAAATGAATGTTTGTATGAACCGAATTATCATTAATTGTGTCCTTCAGTCACATTAGTCTGTTAAAACCTGATATCAGGAAATCTGCCTGGCAACTAGAGTGTGTTAGCAAAAGGAAATTTGCTATTGGTGGAAAAAATGTGAAGCCCCGCCCCTTGGCGGTAGTGCGAGAAAAATATCGGCAGAGAGTGATGATATGCGCCTCCGTGCAGATGCAGAGAAGTTGGTTTGATTATTCTACAAACTTGTTGTTTTAAAGAGATTGTAAACTGATATTAAAAAAAAAAAGAATAAGATCATCATGAACACTTGAGCCATTGGATTGATGCTGTATTTCGTCAGGTGTGAACTCATGGGCGTCGGAAGCAAAAAAAATGTGGGTGGGTCCTCTCCCAGAAAAATTTTACTGGAGTAGATGCCATTTACATTAAGTACAAATATACCGCTTTGTTTACTAAACGTCTGGTTGGGCCAGACAAAATTACGGAAAACACGGAATCGTTTACAGTGGCAATAGTGTAGTGGTAAAGCACATGGCAGATAGTTTTGACGCAAATCGACCCGAGGTTCGAACTCGCTCTACCTCTACTCCCTTTTCCCATCACATATCAGATCGGAAAAGCATTTATTTTTAATAAAAATGAAGAAAATATTAGAAAAGTGGAAATAAGGTGTTTAACAATAAGTGTTTATCGGTTAGGGGTAGGTAAACAGACATTAGAGACGATAAAAGTGAATGGGTCCAATATCATTGGTCGTAAAAAGTGGGTGGGTCTTGTCCCACTCACAAACAATGGTTCCGACGCCCATGTGTGAACTTGAATCTCGGCCAGGTTTTATATGCATTTGAATTCTTCCGGAGGGAAGATGGCGAGCCAACCACCCATGAACGTTGGATCCATGGAGTCATTGATTGCTGCGGGATGTCTCATTTGATCACTGTGCGGTAGGATTTCAGTGGAACCTTGAGTGCACCCTTTTTGATATTTTTTCCTCCCCTTACTTCCATCAACTACTAAATTCCAGGGTAGGATTGGATGGAACATTTTTTTGTTGACTTTGATGTTGCTTCACTAGTTCTTTGGAACCTAAAGACAGACCCCACTAAAAGGAACATTTATTTTTTTGGTCATCTGAAAGACTGGACTGAAGGACTTGAAAATTTGATACACATACACTGATTGCGCACCACACTTTATTGATGTTCTTTCTTTTGTAACAATTGTTATATAGTTTGGTTCATTTCAATACAGTTCATATGAAATAGTAATCTGTGTGGTTATTAATAACTTATGGTTGTGCCATTTACCATACTGGAATTCATTGGCCTTAAGTTGAGTGTCCGAACCCAGTGTGTACTTACCCTTTAGTGGAGGGTTACATTTACATCGCTTTTTTTTTGGCCATTGATTTTGATAAATATGTTTCCATTGTAGTTTATGCGTATGCCTTCTTATCGGATAAAGAATTGCCGTTTCCATCCAGCATATCCTAAAATTTAGATATAAATGGGTGGATGGAAAAGGGAAGAAACAAAAAAGAGTGAGAAAATGACCATGCAGCTGCACGAAGGAGTAGGTCTACAGATAACAGTGAAGGAGCTTCAATGACACTGACCTTGAGACAGTATCACTCTGATTTGTTATGACATATGCTGAGACATTGTTATTAGGCTCCAGTTCAGTAAACCATATCAAGCTTATTACAGAAATTGGGGAAAATATATTGTGAAAACATTCTGTGCACACAGTGAAACGAAAATAAATGTCAACAGACAGCAACTTCGGTCATCTATCCATGATGCTGTGCTGCACTGCCTGTGTCAGAGAGATCTGTCCAGCTCTGAGTTTGCACTGAACATCAGCATGTTTTCTCAATCATATCATTAAGCTCCTCCTGTCACAGTCACATGAACTGTTGCTCTGTTACAGGAAATGCCCTGCATTACAAGGTTCTGACCAGCAGCTGCTGCCCATTTGAAGGACCCTGATTCGCTGAGAATTACATCACTGTTGCCCTGTGATGATGTAACAATATGGGTATTGATATATCACAAAGCATATGTCTACCATTTCCAGAAATATGTATGTAAACTGGTTTGGTAAGTGAAAACTCGTGTCAAAAATGATTACAATTGATAAATTGAGAACACAAGTATATAAATAATTATAAATTAATGAGGAAGTCCCTGATTACCGCTGATTAAAATCACATATTACACAGTGACACTCATTTTTTATTATTACTGTATGAACATTTACATAAGTAGACTTTACACCAAAGACTTTATATATAGGAAGACGTGTACTCTGATTACTTATGAATGGGAGAAAGTGAAACGCCCAATATGGCGGAATAAGCCCCGCCTTCTAAATGAAAGAGCCAATCGTTGATTACTAAAGTCATCGCGTCACTGCAGCTGCCAGCTCCGGTTGCTATAGAAACAGGCAGTGTTCTGAGATGAGCCCTAAGGACTGCGCATGCACATTAGCTTTGTCCAGGCTGTTTTTTTGTCATGATTTGAGCGTTTAGAAACAAACTTTATGAGACAGTTGTTGTCAGATTTCATTGGTGATTTCAGATATGAAATTTAATGCTTGGTGAACAGTTTTTGAGTATTTGATTTGAAGTATGTTTCCCTATTCAAAGAAATAGGAGCTGCACTTGCATGCCCAAGAGACGTTTCAAAAATGGCCGCCGAGTGAAATTACTTGTCTTAAAGGGGGGTGTAATGCTATTTCATGCATACTGAGCTTTTTACACTGTTAAAGACTTGGATTCCCATGCTAAACATGGACAAATTTTTAAAAATTAAGTTGGACGTTTGATGGAGTATTTCTGTGCCAAAAATAGTCCTTCCGGTTTCTCACAAGTTTCGGAAAGTTTTTTTCGAGTATGGGTCTGCGTGACGTCAACAAGGGCGGAATTTCCTTGTACGGGCAATTCTCCCGGAAGGGCGCGCGCGCACCCGTTGACCAGAGCGAGAGCGCAAAAGCACGCCCATCAACGCGCTTTGCTCGGCTTTAGGGAAGTCATTGGCTGTGCTGCACAGGTCACAGGACTTCAAGAAATCAACAATGTCACCAAAGAAGTGTGTTTTTGGTTGCCAGGGCAAGACAACCCTGTACAGCTTCCCAAAGAACCCAGCGTTAAGGGGTCAGTGGATGGAGTTTGTTTTTCCGGAGCAGCAACGGAGTTGTGCAAGTGGTTTTGTTTGTTCCCTGCATTTCGGCGATGATTGTTTTATAAACAAGGCCCAGTTCGACGCCGGATTTGCAGATCGTCTAATATACAGCGTATCTGTCTTTTATAAATATGATAAAACTAAAGACTTTTCGGAGATATGAAGGATGCAGTACTACTCTATAGGTATTCAGGATTGGCATGAGAAAGAAACTGAGTGTGATACCCCCCCCTTTAAAGGGACTTTGCTTTACACCAAACTACCAGATAAAAATTTAGGGTCATTACGATTTAAATTAAAAAAAAAAAAATATATATATATATATATATATATATAAAAAAAATACTTTTATCCATCAAGGACCCATTAAATTAACCAAAAGTTACATTTATAATGTTACAAAAGATTTCCATTTCAAATAAATGCTGTTCTTTCAAACTTTCTATTCCTCAATGAATCCTGAAAAAAAATATCACGGTTTGCCCAAAAATATGAAGCAGCACAACTGTTTTCAACATTGATAATAATAATAAGAAATGTTACATGAGCATGAAATCATCATATTAGGATGATTTCTGAAGGATCATGTGATCATGAATGATGCTGAACATTCAGCTTTGATCATAGGAATAAAATACATTTTAAAATATATTCACATAGAAAACAGTTCTTTTAAATTGTAGTAATATTTCACAATACTGTTTTTGCTGTATTGATCAAATAAATGCAGCCTTGGTGAGAATGAGACTTCTTTTAAAAAACATTTAAGAATCTTACTGACCCCAAACTTTTGAGTGGTAATGTAAATATCATACAAAATGTCTTCATATTTTCATATATTTTAAATATGAAACATTTTGTATTTGAAAAACATGCTGAGATATTACTTAAATTATTTAATGATTTGCATAATGATTTTATCAAACCAAATAAATGTACACAATATCAAACTGAAAATTGTTTTTATTAATTATACCATTCTTTTCTCCATAACACTGCTGTAAGATCCCAGTGCAACGTAACAAACACCAACACATAATACTGGACAACATCAGCACACTAGGTAGATAACTGACTGTCATACACAAACACTCATGATTATCTTGTGCGCCTGAGGCCTTCATTTGAAATATAATTACAGTGAAAGAAGAGTGCTTGGAAAAAATCAGCATTACTACTGCATGACAGTTGATATGCAAAGGCTCTGGTGTGGGTTTAGTGCTTTAGTGGATAATTGTGTTTATGGCATGTGGGTGTGTAGTATGGATTTGACAACGATTCACTGTGTGTGTGTGTGTGTGTGGTTCTGCAGTGTAGGGCAGTGCTGTTTGTATCTGATCATTTGTCAGTGCTGGCCAGGATATTAAATGACACTTTCATATAACAGTGTGTTTTTATTCTCTTCTGCCTTTTGTAGAAGTCTGGCTTCATTCTCAGGTGGAAGGAACTCAAGATGATGTCGCCCCCAGATAGGTGTGGTCAAATGCTGCCAACGCTGAAAAACAGAGAATCACACATGCTTTATATCACAATATACAATAAAAGCGATCTATACAACTGTTGGTGAGTTTGTAGAAGTCATTGGGGTCCATCAACTGTTTGGTCACCCATATTCTTCAAAATGTGTTCAGCAGAAGAAACTTATACAGGTTTGGAACAAGAATTTTCATTTTTGGGTGAACTATCCCTTTAAACTCCAACAATCTTTTGGAAACGAGGTGTTTTAACCACAGCACTTCAACTCAATTTGACAAAGCGGCCATAGAATACAGTTGCAAAAGGGTTGCAAAATGAATCTGCAAAAAGCAAAACATGGCTGGTTGTAGCAAGAACGTGCTATGATTGGCCAGCACAATGTGGCTGTTGTCTGATTGGCTAAGGTAGTGGGTGGGTGGAGTCCACCTATTTGGGGGACTCACCACATTTGAATAAGAAACAATATCGAGTCTATAAAACACGTCAAAACTCCACGAAGCACAACATGAAGCGTATCGTGAGGACACTTGTTTAAA
Organism: Coreius guichenoti; assembly: GCA_039654105.1. Lineage (NCBI taxonomy): Eukaryota > Metazoa > Chordata > Actinopteri > Cypriniformes > Gobionidae > Coreius > Coreius guichenoti. The sequence goes on from CM077178.1 coordinate 29,077,645, forward strand.
CAGCATTACACACCAGGACATTTGACTGCACTTGATACTGCTTGCAATCGTAATGCACGGACCGGTCTACAAGCCTTTAAATAAGAAGGTTACTGAGCTGTTTAAATGGTCATATACTATAAAATAGATTGTACAGCGACAGAAAATAAAAATGAACACAAAAACCTGCCTAGCTTACACTTGCACTCAGCAGTAGAGCGGACGAATTCTTCCTACACACACTATACAATATGACGTCACACTCGGCGTGTATGTTTTAAAAAACACAATTCAACATATAAATAACACTTTTTAATAGCCCAATTCAAATGTTTATTACTAATAAATTACTAAATGCTAAAAATGAATAAATGTAAATGAATAAAAATTTGCGAAAGCGGCACCCCTACTCCCCGCGCCCCTGGTTTGTGACATAAGAACATATTTTTGGATACCTTTTTGCAAATCTCATTTTATTTATTTGTGTATTTAATTCATTTTTGTGAAACTCCTGTATATATATGTGAATCTCTTTAAATTTATTTGTGGCTCAGTAACTATTTATCTGGAAATATGCAACCATTATAACCCCATACCTCCGCTTTAGTCATGGCTTGATACTGTTCCTCGTGTCATTTTACTCACAAAAAAGTAAAAACTGCTGTGTGTTTTCAGTGTTTTAGTTAGTTTAGTGTTAGATGTATTTTATGTAAATGTGTTTAATAAGTGTAAAGCAGTGGTCACATTTATAACGTAAGAGAGTGACAGGGAAGAGAAGACATGGTTGAATAAAGTCGTTATTTTTGTTTGTTCCTACATCTACTGACTAGCCAATAAAAATGCAACATGAAATGACGTATGCGACATACGTAAAACTTCTTACCTCAAGCTCCATTTACAAATTTGGTATGCCAAGTTGGCCTCTTTTCCCTAGCCATGACCGCGTCCATATTCTCCTCTTTCGCTTCCTCTTTTTTCAGCGCACATAAAAACCACAAATGACAACGTGGTTCATCTTGCTCTGTTTACCACTAGCACACGCTCATGACGTTTTATTCTTCTATACTAACTTGCGTCTTAGTCTGTGATTCAATAGTTGTCTTCATCGTACAGTCTACATATGTCGTGCACAAGCTTATTAGGTCCATGCCATACAGTGTGATGTGTAATGATCTTATACGATTGCCGAAATCGTAGCAGGCATTAGCCTGTTTTGATCCGGAGATTCTGTACTCTTTCAGAAGATGTGTAATAGCGCCCCCTACCATATAACTGTGAAAACATGTTAATAAGCTTTTAGCTTGGAAAGCTTCAGTTTCAAAGTAGCTTCCCAACACTATTTTTAATCATGAGTAGCTTTTAGCTTGATATGCTACAGAGTAGCTTTTTTGCATGGCAAGCAAAGTAACAACACACACACACACACACACACATACATACATACATACATACACACACACACACACACACACACATACATCACAGTCCTACCTCCATGAGAGAGCCTTTGCAGTGCAGCAGTTTGTAGAGGACGGTGAGAGGAATGCAAAGCATGGATGAGAGGGCGAGAAACCAGCCAAGCACCTCACCCCACCACGGGTACACATACACGGCATTATACACTAATCGCTTGTAGTTGACCACATGAAACAAGAAAACACCCTGCGAAACACACAGACACAAACCACTTTAATACCCTCTGAAGAATGTGAAACCCAACGTTGAAGCATTATTGCATGTAAAAACCCACCATACACACTACCGGCGTGACATAGGACCAGCACCACTTCATATATGGCAGAGGACGATAGCCAATCATACAGGCCACGTCGTCCATGAAGCGATCGGCACCTTTAGGGAGAGAGAACGAGAGTGAGGTGTTGCTGGGTTAACACAAGGACTCTAGGCCCTGTTTACACCTATTAAGATGCGTTTTGATCGATCAGATCACAAGTAGACGACACTAAATACAGGTGTAAACGGGGTCTAAAACGTTTTGAGCTTGTCCACTTTCGACCACTTCCAGAGGTAGTCAAAAACGCACTCGACCGGATTGCTTTCGTAGTGTAAACGCTCATGTGGTCAAATGCATTCCAACAGCCGCAAAAGACGACCTACTTTCCACCTACTGACCTAATGAGTAAACATTATGGGAAGCGCGCTAGCCAGACAGGATTTAGACTTTGTCAGCAGAAGACCCAAGTTTGGTTTGAAGAAGCACAATGTTCTCTTACCATTCCTGATTTCTAACACACACTCACCACGTTCAGCGTGATCTTCAGAGCAGAAACTAAAGCTGCTGCTTTTTCCGTCGTCTCCGGGCACGTTCATATGTAAATTGCGCGAGCTTATTTCCTCCATTAAATTGAAAGATCTGAAAAAGCCCATACATCTACCCACCCATAGACCCTCCCCTCGAAGAAATCAGGACAGAAGTGGTTGAAAGTGGACCAAAGAGACGGATAAAAACCAGGTGTAAATGGGAATGCGTCTCCCTCGTCTACTTGTGATCCGATCGACCAAAACTCATCTTAATACCAGGTGTAAACAGGGCCTATATGTGCATCTGCATGCTCACCATGATTTTCCCAAGTATGACATATTCGTAAAATCAATATTCCTGTTGGCATTGGATAACATTCCTATGAACCAGGGGTTCCCAAAACTTTTTTCAGCCGAAGCCCTTTGAAATGTAAAACATTTACTTAAAGAGTTTAAGCTGAATTATCCAAGATTTTAATTTTTAATATTTCAATAATTTAACAACACATTTGTATGTTCACGGCAGGGTTATTATAGAACTAAAACCATAAAAAACATTTTTGTTACTTGAAATAAAATAAAATATAAAAACTTAATTTCAGAAAATGTAAAATTTAATTTCAGCTAGTTATCAATGCAACATTTCTCATTTTCATTGACTTAAATTTTAGTTTTTTTGTAAAATTAAAATGAAAACAGAAAATATAACAATACAATTTTTGAAAATATATATAAAAAACCTATAATAGTATCTCAATGATACTAAAATAATACTGGTTCATGGTTCTCTGATGTCGGTTAATGGTTACATGACATGCACGTAAACCACTAAAATATTTTAGATTTGTAGTATTTTATTATGTTTGATTTTTTTATTTTTATTATTTATTTATTTTTTATTGAAAAGTTTTTTTTTTTTTTTTAAGAGAGAGAGAGAGAGAGAGCTGCACAACTTGGCCAAAAAAACATATTGTGATTATTTTGTCATTGCAATTGCGATTTGAACTGCATGAAATATGAAATATGAAATGAATGAAAATGTCTCATATTGCTACTGCTGAAACATATAGACAAAAAATAAAATAAATAAATAAATACAATAAACAAAGATTGTACTGCTAATGGAAATAGTTACTTTTAAGGCTGTTCTCTCTTTACAAGAGCCAACTAACACTGCAACTTACAAACCCTCAAGCTTTTATTGTTTTTTTCACTTGGCAAATGTTAAATTACAGACATATTTTGATAGACCCTTACTTTGGTCTAATTGTATGTTTCTCCAGTGTGTGGACAACTTCTGCTATTTGGTGGAATATTGGTGAAATGCTGTAAAAAATGTAATTTATGTGAATGTGAGGGTAATAAATAAAGCAAATCTAGTGCACATTGTGTTCCCAAATGCATGTTAAACTCACAGCGCTTGAAGAGATAGAGTTCGTGAGAAGCAGCATTCAATGTGAACAGAGCCACTTGCAATTTGCTCATATATATCGCTATTTCAGTTTTATTTTGATTAATTGCATGGCCACTTTTGTTTATTTCATTGTTAAATTTGATTTAAGTTAATTTTTTGCCTTTCATCAACTCACAAACCCTGTTTGGGAAACCCTGCTATAAACCAATCAGATTTGAGGTTCAGGTTGAGCGTCTCTGCTGTGGTCCAACAATGCTTTCTGGCTAGTTTAACCTAGGCAAGACTTCCTTTGTCAACCAGCATCATAAGCTATGTTTTGCTGGTTCTACTGTTCTAAAAGCTAGACCAGGTTTCCAAATTGGTCCTGGAGGGCCACTGTCCTACAGAGTTTTACTCCAACTTGGCTCAAAAAACACGCCTGGAAGTTTCTAGTATGCCTAGTAAGACCTTGATTAGCTGGTTCAGGAGTATTTAATTGGGGTTGGAGCTAAACTTTGCAGGACAGTGGCCCTCAAGGAGTAGGATTGGGCACCCCTGAGCTAGACCATCATAAACCAGCCTGGACCAGCATGGAAATTCCAACAGGTCTTTTCAGCAGGGTTGAATATTTGTTAGGATTATGTTTGTTAGCAATGTTGTTGCAGGACCAACAAAATATGTTGATCCAGAAACACATCCTACTCGGCAAAATTCACAATTACTGTGTGGACATGACTACAGATTTTTACCATACACCCAGGCCACCACCACACACTCCCAGAAGGCTTGCCAAAGCAGAGTAATCCCACTTGCCGAGTAATAGTCAAACAGCTGAAACACATACATCCCTCCCTGTACAGAGAGAGAAAGTTACCAAAAATACATGCAGGAAACATAATGTGGTGATATGAACTCTACTGATTTATCATATACTTCACTATGGGCCTCAGACGTACCTCGGTTACCATGGAAAGATCGATAGTAAAACAGGCAAAGCAGCATATTGCGACAACAATTTCACGACGCAGAGAGCCTATGAATGACTTTGGGGGCAGCATGTCCATTATTCCAGTAATAAAGCCTTCAACACCAACAAACTGAGAGAGAAAAAGGGGAAAACAGAAAAATGTATCTATTTTAAAAGGAAGCTGATGATCTAACCAAGAAATATGTGGGCAACAAGGACAGCTGAATGTGTCTAACCTTGTCAAACATTGTTGCTAGTCTGCTAGTCATAGAGCTCTGAGGCTAATCTAAGGCTTTGTGTGAACATTAAGGGGCCGTTCACACAGGATGTGTTCTTGCATTCCTGTGCTATTCTTTAATGGATGCTTTACGTACACATGCGTCACACTGAAAGAGATTAAATGGCTGGAGGTTGGCGAGTTGCTGCACAGTAGTGTTGGTTGTTAGTATGCAATTGTAGTGTACTTTTAACATGCAATTAACATGCAGTGTCTGAAAACAGTACATTTAGTTCACACTTAAGTATATTCTTTCACATATATTATGTAATAATAAGTAATCATTTTAAAAGCAAGCTAAAGTGTACTTCTTTTTCACAAGGGTAAACCTGCTATGCTGAACTTCAAATTAAAAACAAATAAAAAATGAAATGTTCTGTTTGATACCTATAAGCACCACCTCATTTTTTTTTAAGTGGCAAAGGGAATTCTGTCATCATTTACTCACTCTCATGTTGTTCCAAACCTTGTTCGAGTTTCTTTGTTCTGTTGAACACAAAAGAAGATATTTTAAAGAATCACACAGTTGACGGTAGCCATTGGCGTCCATAGTAGGAAAAAAATACTATGGAAGTCAATGGCTACTGTCAACTGTCTAGTTTGATCAACATTATTCAAAATATCTTCTTTTGTGTTCAACAGAAGAAAGAAACTCATACAGTTTTGGAATGACATGAAAGTGAGTAAATGATGAAAGAATTTAAATTTTTGGGTGAACTATCCCTTTAAGAGTCGTAGAAAAATTTCCAGATACGGTTCAGACAATTAAGTTTTTGTGAAATTTGTTGTTAGTTTTTCAGATAACTTTCTTGAAGTTTTTCTGTATTAAATTAATTGTAATTTAATCAGCTTGATCGCTAGCCTACTAAAATTTATAGCAGGATTTGTGTCATAAATGAGTGGGCGAGGCCTCACCTGACTGTCCAATCCCAACACCAGAAGCATGAGAAAGAACAGTACCGCCCACAGTGGCGCTAAAGGCATGAGCGACACTGCTTTTGGATAGGCAATAAATGCTAAACCAGGACCTGAAGGAAAAAGAAGAAGAATCCATATGTATAATGGTATTTGCATGGTACTCCAAAGTATATTAAAGGTTACAATTAAAATACCAAAAGTATGGTTCATGTAATCTAGGAGAATGGAGGACCAGAGAGTGTGATGAGGACAAAAGCATATCTCACCACTTTCTGCCACATTACTGATGTCAACGCCTTGTTCGGCCGCCATGAATCCCAGAACTGAGAAAACAACAAATCCTGCAAAGAAGCTTGTGCCACTGTTTATAAGAGCCAGAATGAATGCATCCCTACAGTGAGAGAGAGAGAAATCACCATTAGCATGCAGCAAAACACCCAACGCACAGGGTTAAACTGGCTGGATTCTGAACTCATGCAACCTTTGATCTCTGATCTGATCACATGCATGCAAACATACACGCATTACTGTCCCACAGGGATGCTGCGGGATTATGAAGCCATAAACAAAAAAACACTCAAACATTTTTTTTTGGCAGGGAGGCCTTTGTGTCATTACTGTGTTTATATACAGACAAAAGAACAATAAACCTTCCTCTATACAACACAAAACTACACATGCAGTGGGGACCAAAAGTCTAGACCTTTATTATATCTTGATTATATCATTTACAGAGAAAAAATAATAATTTACAGTGAAACACACGATTACTCAATTTAATTGCTTCACTGTGGAATTTTTAATTCATGTTATATTATATATATTATATAATACTATTACATATTAGGAAGGATAAATTGAGCAATCTTGTCAAAATCATATATAGCAAAATCAATTGAATTGCTTCACTGTAGAATTTTTCATTTTTTCTAATAATATAATATGTTATATATTATATTATACTATATTATACATTAGCAAAATTCAAATAAATGTCATAATCTTGTTAAAAATCATATTTACAAAAACATATTAGGCTCATATTTATTTACACTGTTAATGTCTCATCAATACACTATGCCCAATAGACCAATCAAAATCCACATGAATCTACTCTTATACAGTATAATGATCACAAATTTTAAATATAGTGTTATGAAATAATCCTTGTGTGTGTGTGTGTGTACAGGTTTGGCTATACTTGTGAGGGCCAAATATCTTCACTTATATAGTGAAATATTATGACGGGCTGAGTAGTGAGGACATTTTACTGGTCCTCACTAGTTAAAAAGGCATATAAATAGGGCAAAACATGTTTTTATTTAATGTTTTCCTCATGTTTCTGTGATGGGTAGGTTTAGGGGTAGGGTTAGTGTAAGGGGATAGAATGTACAGTTTGTACAGTATAAAAATCATTATGTCTATGGAAAGTCCCCACAAAGATGTGTGTGTGATATTTTGCTTACTGGTAGCAGTTGTTGTTGAATCGGTTGTAGCTCCCAAGGGCCGTCAGGGCCCCCAGACCGATAGCATAAGAAAAGAAGATCTGAGTGGCAGCGTCAGTCCATACCTGCCATCATAATCATCACGACAACAAGAATTATATAACCATGTCACATGGCTCTAGTTATTGCTTTAAACATTCAGTACACGGGTGAATCTTTGCTTACAGCTGAATCATTGCTAATGGCAGCATTTAACAGCATTTTACGTTTATTCTTCTGTTACTTTCAGATCTTAATTCTGTTTCAAAATAGTAACTGTTTGCTACTCTAGAATGCACAAGCACATTTTATGTGACCAGTAAGAAATATCAATTTTTAGTTTTCAAATTCAGCAATTAAAGCTGACATTGTTGTCTTTAATTGCAGAAATTGAAATATGATATTGACAGCAGGGTTATTATAGTTAACTAAAACCAAAACCAATTTTATTAATAGTTAGTAAGGTAGATGTTAAGTTTAGGTATTGGGTAGTATAGTGATTGCCACAGAATCACGCACGCACATATAAAAACAAAGCGCGTGTGGACAGCCTCTCACCTGTGCCTCGGAGAGTTTGCTCCAGTCTGGTTTCAGGTAGTAAATAATGCCATTAAGAGCTCCTGGCAGTGAGACGCCATGAACAAACAAGACCACCAGGACCAGATATGGGAACACAGCTGTGAAATATACAACCTGCACACACATACAGACACATTACTGTACTGCACTCTTATTTTTCCACCTAACGGTAAAACCACTGTACCTTCTGAAATGAGGTATTTCTGAATCATCACAGATTTATGTTTATTATCACAGTACGAAACCTTTTCTCTGACAGTCAAGCACAGGAAGAAAAACACTGCACGCACACATCCGCTGGGAGAGCTAATAATAAGCTTACACACGGACAGTGCTCTGGTCTATTCTCTCATGTTCGCAACAAACATTCATAATGGTTTGATTAATGTGTGTGTGTGTGTACAGTAAGGGATAATGTACAGTCAGCTAATCATTACCACAGAATAAACCCTAGCAGGGCAATCAGGACCTTGACGCAAAGCAGATAATGACCATCTGACTGTACATTATCCCACTTATTACACATCTAGTTACCAAATAGATACATGAAATATTGGTTTGAGTACTTGTAGTTTAGCTACAACCTTCCAATAAGAACAGCCATTACAACGTACAAAACAATCAACAAGGGAAATGTTCCTGTGATCAAAGCTGAATTTTCAAATAAAATATAAATATAAAATATAAATCTTTTCTAACATTATAAATGTCTTTACTGTCACTTTTGATCAATTTAATGCCTCCTTGCAGAATAAAAGTATTAATTTCTTTCAAAAATATAAAATAAAGTCTTACTGACCCCAAGCTTCTGAATGGTATACACTGTGTGTATACACATATATAATCACACACACACAGACACACACGTTTTCTTTAGACATGTTAGCACTCCTTATCAGATCCTTGTTCTTGATTTCCGTGTTTTTGTTTTCTGTTTTGTTTCTTTTTCTACGCTTCTAGCCATCATCTTTCACAAACATATATTTGTACCTTTCCAGCAGACTTAACACCCTTCCAGATGCAGAAGTAGACGATGACCCATGTAGCAAATAGGCACAAGACCAAGTAACCGCTGATGTCACCCACTTCATCCAAACCACCAGATAGACGTAGTACTTTACGCCTGATCAAGAAAGAAACATTTTGTCAAACTACTTTAACCCTTGTGCATCCTCATGGACATTTTTGTCTTTTTCAGTTTTGATCATTTTGCCTGTGTTAATGCTAACTACATACATTTTGTCACAGGTGTGTATTTTTATTGGAATTTTACTATTTCACCCCCATTTCCTTAAAAAAATTAATTTTGCACTAGGTACACAAAATACTTCCTCTTAGCATCGTTTGGACAAAAATGTCCCCATTGAAACCCATTAAAACTGCAATTTTTTATCTCAGAGCCATTTAACTATAAAATGTTGCAATCTTTGTTAATAGGCTTTCATTCTGTTGGCAAGGCTTCAAAATTTTAATTTTTACTATTTTTTACCAGATGGTGCCATTTTTTCAGGTTTGGCCTATAAATCAAATACTCACTTTATTCCTGTTTTCTGCTTCTTCATATTATAAAGCCAATTGGATAGATTCTGCAGCTATAACTGTGTGGGTGTGTTAGTATGGATGTCAGAGTGTGGTGTGTATGTATGTAATAAAAAAATTGTGTGTGGGTGTGCGTGTGTGTGCTTGTAATATTTGAGAGAGAAAAACTCAACTGCAAATAACAAATCCAACCGCTGTGTGCACCAGTGGAGATTTGCTGGCATCTAAAGCGGAAAAGTTGGCACTGCGCCCAAACAAAATCTTACTGAGAGCTCATTTTTTGAGATATCAACCTCAAATTTGGAACACAGCTTTTTTGAGATTTATGGCTTTGATTTAGCAGTTTTAGAGTTCAACATGTTTCATAAAATATATATTTGATATAAAATATTATTCATAAATCATTTTCATAAACTTAAACCTCTGTTTCACTTTTTAAACTTTTTTGACTTCAACAATAATCTGCTAAGGGTCTTCTTTAAAATGAGACCAAACTTAAGGCTGTGCTCCCAATATTCATTTTTTTATGACAGTTTTTTGACATGGACATTTTTGTCCTCTATGGACCTATGTGTAACTTTTTTTAATTGATGCACAAGGGTTAACCTGGCTATTCCAAAAATTAAGCAAAAAGGTTTGAGAGACCATGTTATATTGTAAATGTAATCATAGCTAAAGACCGCACAGCCACTGACAATATAGCAAGGCCTTGTTGCATTTGCAAATGGTTAATTAATACATAATAAAAATACATATTAAAAATTATTATTTCTATAATTATGGAAATGAAGTGCAGTGATATACACAGTAGGTGAACATGCTAGGGTTGCACCAGTCGTTCGTAAGTTCTTTCTTAAATTGGAACGTAAAGTCCACACTAGAGGCTTAGTAACTACTAGCTATTTTGTAACTGTGTACTTTTTTCGCTTGCACCATTTGTTCTTAAGGCAGAACGTAGCTAGTAGGTCGTAAGCTCTCCGTAAAGTAACGCGTAGTCGCATAATATGACGTTTTCCCTCAATGAATCAATAATAGCCGTCAAATACGTGAGCAGAAGTTGAGTTGAAATGCCCTGAATTTTAGTTTATACTTTTAAACTACTTTTGCCTCAATAACTAACAGTAAAATAAGTTTCCATTAAATACGATACTTAATCATGAATAACATAATAAATGTTTTTATATGTAAATAACATTTAGAAACTGTATTTGAAACAAAATTAATAAGGATCAATAAATAAATACTGATACAAAAAAAATAAATAAGAAATTACATTTATTGATTATGACTGATTTTATTTGACATGCACAACACGGCTCAATGGGACAGATGCACACATCGGTGCACTGTTTAGGACGGGTTCGTATTGAAGAGCCGCTAACAAAGTAATCTTTTCACATAATGTTTTCTCTCTTAAAATGTAAGCGAGTGTAAATGTCAGGATCATCATATATGTCTAAAGAATTGAAGTCTGTTGTGTAAAACAAGAGCTTATTGATGCAGTTCAGTCAGTCTGCTATATTATTCCAACTGTTACTCCTGATCGGAGCCTTCCGTAAATATTTAGTTTATACATAGAGTTAGGCTTAAGTTTAATGGTGCAACGCAAAAATATTTAGTAGTGCGTGAGTTGTAACTTAGTGCCCATTTACGTCAAAACTAGGCTAAGTTGTAACTTACGCACAGCTGGTGCAACCGGCCCCAGGTGTTTTGCATCATAACTTTTACTGTATCTGTTTTATTACTACAGCTGGAATCAGTATCAGTATTCAGATTTTGCCGTCATCATTTACTCGCCCTCAAGTTGTTCCAAACCTGTATGAGTTTCTTTCTTCTGCTGAGCACAAAAGATGATATTTTGAAGAATGTCGGTAACCAATCAGTTGATGGGCCCCATTGACTTCTATTGTATTTTTTTTTTTCATACTATGGAAGTCAATGGGGCCCATCAACTGTTTGGTTACCGACATTCTTCAAAATATCATCTTTTGTGCTCAGCAGAAGAAAGAAACTCATACAGGTTTGGAACAACTTTGAGGGTGAGTAAATGATGACAAAATTTTCATTTTTGGGTGAACTATCCCTTTAATAGCTTTAACAGCCCAGACAGCAACATAGTGTCGGCCCAGATTTGGCCCACATCTGGTACGCGTTGAATCCACATGTACCAGATGTGGCCTGGATCTGGGTCGACACTATGTTGCTGTCTGGGCTGTCATCTGATGGCACAACACTTTCACAAATGTCTCATCAAATCTGTGCCAGGGCCAAATCAGATTTGAAAACATTTAAAGGACACTTACTCCCAGAATTCCATAACAGATGATCGCAAACCCGTGGGCTCCAGGCAGCTGGCACTGTGGTTGAGGGAGGAGACGTTAAGAGGGGAAGGGGACAGTGACTGATTGAAACACACCCGGCTGAAGTTGGTGGTACAGTTGACCGTGTTCCACTCGTGTCCACACGTGGCCCACGGCAGAGGGGAAGTGAAGGAGTGGGCCAGAAAGTACAGGCCCCATACCAGAACCATGATGTAGTAGGTGTTGCAGAAGAACACGATCACCATTGATGCCAGACCAAGCCCTAGAGGAAAGAAAGACACTGCCCCTGCTCCAATACATGCTATGTCTCACATTGGACAACAAAGCCAGACAGATCAATATTCAGTTTTGCCATTAAGAATTAAAGACAATTGCTGGCAGGACTAGGTATAGATCTGTTTGTGGCTGTTGTAAAGGTTAGAGTGAGTATAAATACGTCTGGCTGTTAATAATACTCCACCTTTAAAAAGAGGCGCGATGTTCCATGTGGCGACCCCACCCTGTTTCATGAACTGACCCAGTGCGATCTCCAGGAAGAACACTGGAATACCCCCAAAGAACACCATCAGAATGTAGGGGATCAGAAACACACCTGCAACGCACATGAAATGACCAAATATTCAATAGGCAAACAGGAAAATTTTTTTATCTAAATGATACGGTAAGGGCATAACTACCCTTGTGACAGAAGTACACTTTAGCATACTTTTAAAAAGAGTACTTATTAGAGAAATAATACACTTCAAAATAAACGAAAAAACAGGTATGCTTGAGCATTATGTTCTTTTTTAGGGTAGTACATCACATCCTCTTTTTGGTTCATTTAGATGTCTTTGGTCTGTGTTGTGTTCATATTTCTGTCGAACTGGACCAGATTTAGAAGCAGACCACTTGTTTGGTGCACACCAGGGTTCAGATGGGCAGCGTTCACATTTATTCAAATGAACCGCATTAAAAGAGCAATCTCATCAGGGTTCGTTTTAATCAACCCAAACCTGCCAAGTGTGAACACACCCTAAGCATGTGGTGACACTTTATTTAAGGTGACAGTGTGATTACACAAATACGTACTAATCAACTCTTTCCCCACCAAACATGGAATTTTCCGTTATTTGTGAGAAAACTTTTTTCAGGGTTTCCGTGTTTTCATTGTTATACGGTAGGGGGCGATATGACACATCTTCTGAAAGAGTACTGAATCTCCTGATCAAAACACAGGCGAAGAAGACGCAGAAACAAGTGATATCATATGTAATCATATGCATATGTAAAATAACGCGATCACCAACATTAAACAGCATATAAATCAAAACTGCCTAATGTTACTGAATGAAATGTCGACCCAGGACGAGCTATATAGGACTGAAGCTTTGGGGGTGTTGATGGTCTTGAAATAAGAATGCAATAAGAAATAAGAATGCATGAAGCTAGAATAAAACAGAATTTTATTTTATTTTTTTAAAGCAGAGGCTCTGTTCTTTCTTTTGATATATGCATGTTCAGATATTCATACAACAAAATATTCTTGGGGCCATGAACATTTTGTGAAAATTATCAAAAACGCTGGTGGTGGCTGGCGGGGAAAGTACTTACTATAGGGGTTAATGTTAGGGTTTGGATTAGGGTTAGTTACTTGTAATTATGTATACTTTCCTGTTATTACTATAGTAAGTAACGTGTAACTACACCTTAAAATAAAGTGTTACCAAGTGTGCAGAAACATAGCCATGACAATGTACTCTCTTTAAGTACAGTTAAGTACTCTTTTATTTAATTAAAGCTGCAGTCTGTAACTGTTCAAAATTAACAAAATGTATATAATGAGTGAGTACATCATGAATCCATTTTCCAAACCGTGTTTTTGTCTTATCCTGAATCACTACAGTACACCTATTATAAGTGTTCATATTCAGACTATTTTAGACCGGTCGGGTTACCACCGATGCGGAGTAGCACAGTACCTGCGTGAATCATCATAGACATAAGCAGAGAGAAGTAGCTCCGACTACAATGTTCCTCCGCTTGAGCGCCAAAAGTTACGGACTGCAACTTTAATATTATATTATCTGGAAGTAGTTTATATATATATATATATATATATATATATATATATACATTATATACTACTATATACACTCACCTACACTCACCTAAAGGATTATTAGGAACACCTGTTCAATTTCTCATTAATGCAATTGGGTTGTGGTCCTGGTCAAGACAATCTCCTGAACTCCAAACTGAATGTCAGAATGGGAAAGAAAGGTGATTTAAGCAATTTTGAGCGTGGCATGGTTGTTGGTGCCAGACGGGCCGGTCTGAGTATTTCACAATCTGCTCAGTTACTGGGATTTTCACGCACAACCATTTCAAGAGTTTACAAAGAATGGTGTGAAAAGGGAAAAACATCCAGTATGCGGCAGTCCTGTGGGCGAAAATGCCTTGTTGATGCTAGAGGTCAGAGGAGAATGGGCCGACTGATTCAAGCTGATAGAAGAGCAACTTTGACTGAAATAACCACTCGTTACAACCGAGGTATGCAGCAAAGCATTTGTGAAGCCACAACACGCACAACCTTGAGGCGGATGGGCTACAACAGCAGAAGACCCCACCGGGTACCACTCATCTCCACTACAAATAGGAAAAAGAGGCTACAATTTGCACGAGCTCACCAAAATTGGACAGTTGAAGACTGGAAAAATGTTGCCTGGTCTGATGAGTCTCGATTTCTGTTGAGACATTCAGATGGTAGAGTCAGAATTTGGCGTAAACAGAATGAGAACATGGATCCATCATGCCTTGTTACCACTGTGCAGGCTGGTGGTGGTGGTGTAATGGTGTGGGGGATGTTTTCTTGGCACACTTTAGGCCCCTTAGTGCCAATTGGGCATCGTTTAAATGCCACGGCCTACCTGAGCATTGTTTCTGACCATGTCCATCCCTTTATGACCACCATGTACCCATCCTCTGATGGCTACTTCCAGCAGGATAATGCACCATGTCACAAAGCTCGAATCATTTCAAATTGGTTTCTTGAACATGACAATGAGTTCACTGTACTAAAATGGCCCCCACAGTCACCAGATCTCAACCCAATAGAGCATCTTTGGGATGTGGTGGAACGGGAGCTTCGTGCCCTGGATGTGCATCCCACAAATCTCCATCAACTGCAAGATGCTATCCTATCAATATGGGCCAACATTTCTAAAGAATGCTTTCAGCACCTTGTTGAATCAATGCCACGTAGAATTAAGGCAGTTCTGAAGGCGAAAGGGGGTCAAACACAGTATTAGTATGGTGTTCCTAATAATCCTTTAGGTGAGTGTATATATATGTGCATGTGTGTGTGTAAGTTTTGATGTACACTACAAGTTCACAGTGGTAACAAGGGTAACAATGTCTGTAGCTTAGTTCTTAAAAGTTAGTTCACCCAAAAATGAAAATTCTGTCATCATTTACTCAATGTCATTCTATTCCAAACCTGTATGACTTTCTTTTTATCTGTGGAACACATAAGAAGATATTATTATTCCAAAAAACACTAGACCCCATTAAGACCCTTCTTTCACTTTGTGGACAAATAAAATATAAGAAATATCCTTTTTTTCTCCCCAAAATACCTTTTTTTGTGTTCATGTTTAGAATGACATAAAATGTTTAGTATATGATGACAGAATTTACATTTTTGGCCGTACTATCCCTTTAAGTAAACTCTTAAAATGTACTCTTTGTGTATGTAAGAGAGAGAGAGAGAAAGTGTTAAGTGTCATGTTGTTTACAGACAGATAAAGAATCCAGAGGTTTCGTTTCAACTCCATAGACACAACTGACATTGTTCTTGAGATGGCGTCTGAATCTCATGACACTGACTTATTGACATGTGTAGCAACTCATAATGTAATAACTTCACATAATGTAAAAACTGCACATAATGCAATAAGTATTACATTATTATTGTAATAAAATGTAATATTTTTCTCAAAATGTAATAAAATCTTGAGCTCATAATGTAATAACAATTGTTACATTATGAGAAATTTATTACATTAAAAACTCACCAAAAAACATGTCATGTTTTCATTATTGTAATAGCTTTTAAAACATAAAAAATATTAGTATTCCCTTACAGTACATTTTTAAAAATCTAAAGCCAATCTTTAACTACATGCAAAATGCAACAGATTTAAATATTCATGCTATTATTATTATTATTATTATTATTATTATTATTATTATTAAACAAAGCATTGGTATTCCTTTAAAGTGGATTTTAAAAATGTAAATTCAGTCGTAACCTGCCTACAAAATCCACCAGATTACTGATACTAGTTTAAAGGTGCAAAAGTTCTGATTTTATTTATCTGGATTTAGATTTTTCAAAATGTACTGTAAAGGAATACCAATGCTTTATGTTAAATAATCATATAATAATAATAATAATAATTGCATGAATATTTAAATTTTGCATTTCGCAGGTAGTTTAAGACTGCAATAATGAAAATATGACATGTTTTTGGTGAGTTTATAATGTAATAATTTCCTCATAATGTAAAAATTGTTATTACATTATGAGCTCAAGACTTTATTACATTTTGAGAAAAGATTTACATTATGAACATTTTATTATAATAATAATGTAATACTTATTACATTATGTGCAGTTTTTACATTATGAGTTGCTAGAACATGCTTCAGCTGGCACGAAAAACAGAAAGTGAATGGGAAACAAAAAAAAAGCTGATAACTCTAAGCAGCGTACATCACCACCTTCATACGTCAGAAGAACTGCACAGATGGTTAATGTTACAAGAGAGGGAGAAGAGAACAAAGAACAGAGTGTCACTTCTTCAAACTTTGATAAACTCAGGCCATGAACATTAGACAGCCATTGTCCTTCCTCTTTGTTCCTGTCTGTCGTTTATTTTTCTCAGCGCTTTGACCTTCTAACTTATCTCTACCGGCAGATACTTCATTACATTTCAGATGTTTCAGTCTATTAGTGTTAAGAGTGTGCATGAAAGAACAACAGAATGTTTTTGATGTTTTTTTTTTTACTCAGGGTCACTGACTGATCATTAATAATGGAGTGTAGCGATGCAAATGTCAAATGTGGTCTCAAGACTTTTAGACATGATTATATGTGTGGGTATCTCACCTCCTCCGTTCTTATAACAGAGGTAAGGGAATCTCCAGACGTTTCCAAGACCAACTGCAAATCCAACACAAGACATGATAAAGTCCATTTGTCTGCTCCATGTTTGTCGATCTGAATGCCCCAGTTCTATCGTGGGGTCGCCTGTATCCACCAAACCCACACGAACACTGGGCTCAGCCTCAGACACCTCCGTATTGGACCCCCCAGTCTCTGACACCAAAGGACGGGCGACTTCTGCTTCCTCCTGAGATTCATCTTCGCACATGCCTCCATCATCTGAGAGAGAGATGAACATGAATTTGTGAATGTTTGACCCTCTTTTGCTTTAATGACAGCAGAATTTGAGCTGTATATACATATATATATAATGCAAATGCACCCATACAGCATTGAGGGTTTGATTGATTGCTGTGTTCCTATGACATCAGTGGCAGTTTTATGCATGTCAGAGATGCAGTTGAATCCAGATTGGAGCGGATTGAAGGACTGTGTGTGTGAGAGAGAGCATGTGTAAGGAAGAAAGTGAAAGAAAGACACTTGATACAGGTAAATACATGAAGAGACCAGATCCGGATCTTGTTCAGACACACGGAGAGTCCGTCTAATGGAAAGATACATTACACCAAACACCATTCTGATTCCTTTCGATATCATTTTATAGATTACATTTTACGTCAAAACCCTTAAAATGTTATTAAATGTATTATTATTAACAAACAGGCATGTAAACAAACGAATAAACATATAAAGTCATTCTTACTGGAGAAATGATCTTCTGGCGACATGCCGCGCGCTGGCCAGCAGGAGCGTTGCGCGCCCGAGAATTTACAAATAACGGTTCCTTAACGTTTTTATTTATTTGTTTACTTTTAATTCGCGTTGTTCAGTACTTTTCCGTGGGGTTACTGTCTGACTATTTATATAAAATTGATCTTCAGCAGGAGGTTTATATGATTGAGCTCCAAATTGTAATAATTGACGTGCGTCGCAGGCAGACGAGGAATAAGAGGGTCTCAAAAGCAGTCGACAAAGCACTTGAAGGTCAGCCTGAAGAATCGCATGGATGTCGGTTAAAGAATGATAGTAAGTCTTAAGGAATCTCCCGGTTTGGTGAAGTAATATAACTGGAAAGCAGGTGTGATGTCGGCGCCCGTCTCGTTGGATATTACACTGCTCTGAGCATCAGCGCTCTGCTCGCAGCGTCCCGGCTATCACGCTCGGCGCGGCGCTGTGATTGGCTAACGAACGTGCGCTCGTCTGTGATTGGCTGATGTCCGATGAAGTCACACACAAACGCGTACCTGACTGGAGACGCGTACTGATAGGATTTTTCTTTACTTTGGGAAAATGTTTTGTCTGGAATTGTTAATTAGAAAAAAAAAGAGCATTTACACAAACACAAAATATACTTACTTAATCTTTTCATTTGTTAACAAAATTTTATATACATAAATGTACATTTTCAGGTCAGAAACCACTTTTTTATGTTTTGTACAACATTAGAGTTAGCACAAGAAGGCTTTAAAAAGTTGAATATAGAAGGCGGTCTGCCGGATGCTAGATATTTTACTTTATAAAGTTTTAAATATGGATATTTTTCTTATAAAACCCCATCGATTCACTTCAGAAGGCCTTTATTAACCCCCTGGAGCTACATGGAGTACGTTTATATGGATGTGCTTTTTGAGCTTCAAACTCAATGGACCCCGTCACTGCTATTATAAAGCTTGGATTAGCCAGGACATTCTTTAATATAATTCCGATTGTATTCATCAGAAAGAAGAAAGTCATATACACCTAGGATGGCTTGAGGGTGAATAAATCATGGGGTAATTTTCATTTTAAAGTGAACTGCTCCTTTAAGTATGATGCTTCCATTTCAAACTTCTTTATAGAGACGTTAGAAGTAAGCATAATATTTAACCCTACTAGTTTGCATTGTACTGAAGTGGATATAAAAGCTCTTTCGCCAATGCTACTCACTGGGCAGAAAATAACATAATATATAGTGTATAATACATACAAGCACAGCCAACAGCTGTGAGAAACTATTAGTTTTCTAGTGAGTCACTAAAAGCCCCAAAATTCCATAGACTCTGTATTAAGCCTCAAGATCCAGGGGGTATTAAAGGATCTTTTGCAATAAGAGCTTACATGCAGTTCTCTCGCGTTCCTTCAGCTGCAACAGCACAGGAGAAATAAAACTAACACACACATTTTGGATTACAGGGACATTCCAAAGGCATAATGGTTTTTATACTCTACAAACCGTATTCTCTATCCCGCTACACCCTATACCCCTTCCCATCACAGAAAACTTTTTGCGTGTTTACATTTTTAATAAAATCGTTTGGTATGTTTATTTTGCGTTTTGAATTAAAAGGATATCGGCATGTCCTCATAATGTAGAAGGTGTGGCCTGAAACCTGAAAACACACCACAATATAAGGACTTTGCATCCTCATAATGTAGCCTAGGTCAAACCAGTGCATGCACACACACACGCCATATTTGAAAACAATAAAAATATTTATTTTTTAAATACGGCATGTGTCATAACTTTCAGAGAATATAGCTCACTTAAAATACAAACAGAAATTATAAGGTTTTTAAAATGAAACTGCTGTTAGAATCCCTTGAGGATACATAAGTACTTTTCTATAATTGTGCCGAGTTTCGAACCATCTAAAATATCCCTTCCAGACCTGGACCATTAAAGTTCAAAACTCAAAAGACAGGCCAAAGTTTATTATTTATTTATATAAATAATATTTCTTGTCAACATATTACAACTAACCCTAACTACTGTTGTGATTTATGCTTAAAATGGGCACCATAAATGTAAGGATTTGGTCTATATGGGCACCAAATAATATTGTGAATTTTGGCCACGTCAAAGAGATAGTTCATCCAAAAATGAAAATTCTGTCATCATTTACTCACCCTTAAGTTGTTCCAAACCTGTATGAGTTTCTTTCTTCTGCTGGACACAAAAGAAGATATTTTCTGAATATGGGTAACCAAACATTTATTTAAATGGACCCGGATGGATCCTGTTGGCTTCTAAAGTATGGAAAAAAATATTATGCAAGTCAATGGGGTCTATCAACTGTTTCATTTTCATTTAATAATTTAGCAGATGCTTTTATCCAAAGCAACTTACAAATGAGGAGAGCAATAGATGCAATCAAACCAACAATAGGGTAATATATGCAATTGTGGTGACTAGTCCCAGTAAGTCCAGCACAGTACATGTAGCAAGTTTTTTTTTTGTTTTGTTTTAATGGATATAGAGTAGGTGATGGTAAAGGTGATGATACATGGGGCAACTTTGAGCGATGTTGCTTGGGCACTTTCCCATTGAGAATGGGCAACAAATTTCTATCTGGATACTTTAGATAGGTCGTGGGCCCTGTGTCTCACCTGGTTGCTCATTGAGGGGCAACATTGCTCAAAAGGTTCCCTCGTGTATCATCACCTTAAGTGTTAGTATTAATGGATCGATGCATCGAAAAAGATGTGTCTTCAGCAGTTTCTTGAAAATGGCTAAAGACTCAGCAGCTTGGGTTGAGTTAGTCAGGCCATTCCACCAGCTTGGAGCAGTCAAGGTAAAGGTCAGTGAAAGTGATTTTGTGCCTCTTTGGGATGGCACCACAAGGCACCGTTCACTTGCAGAACGCAAGCTTCTGGATGGCACATAGGTCTAAAGTAATGAGTTTAGGTATAGAGGTGCAGAGCCAGTGGTTGTACTGTAGGCAAACATCAGTGCCTTGAATTTGATGCGTGCAGCAATTGGCAACCAGTGCGATTTTATGAGGAGAGGTGTGATGAGCGCTCTCTTCGGCTTCTTAAAGACCACTCTCGCTGCAGAATTCTGCATCAGCTGCAGAGGTTTGACAGTGCATACTGGAAGGACTGCCATGCGAGCGTTACAATAGTCCAGTATGGATAGGACAAGAGCTTGGATAAGGAGTTGTGTAGCATGCTCTGATAGGAAGGGCCTGATCTTCCTAATGTTGCATAAGGCCAATCTGCAGGACCGGGCAGTTCTAGCAATGTAGTCTGTGAAGTTCAACTGATTATCAATAATAACTCCAAGGTTCCTGGCTGTCCAGGATGGAGTTATGGTTGACTAACCTAGCTGAATGGAGAAGCTGTGATGAAGTATTGCATTGGCCAAGACCACAAGCAGTTCTTTCTTCGCAAGGTTTAGTTGAAGGTGGCGGACCTTCATCCAGCAAGAATGCCTGGCCCAGCCAATCAGAAGCTTGGCCCACCCTGGCCCCATGCCAAATAACCGATTTCAATATTTCAGCTCCAGATTTTGAGAGAGATCATGGTTTTCGGTTGCTTGCCATCAAAAAATCTGCTTGTTATTTAGAAACTAGAAAGCCTGATTTAAGTCTGTTTTTTTCAGTTTAAGCATTCAAACGATTTTAAATCATTTCGCAAAAAGACTCCCTCGAGAGCCGCGTCTAGACTGTTCTCTTTTGCGTCTCATGTTCACGCGTCGTTTCTTTACAGAGAATGAACATTTCTGTTATTTTTCCACTAACCTATGCGATCTGAATGGTTTTGAGCGCTCTCTCCCATCTCACTGCCATCACACTATAGCGGGGCAGAAATGTCATCAAAATTTGTGAAAAACACGATTTAATGAGTTACTTTTCTTTGTTATCACACAAGCAACAGTGCTGTCTTTCCGAACATCTGCACTGTGACAACAGAAAAAAAAGAAGTTACTGAGTAACTTCCATAGACACATTCTGTTTTTGCTCTATCAAAGAAAACAGAACAGCAGAACCGCTGCGTCTCCAAGCAACACTGTGTTTTATTCCTCAAAGAATCAACGTATTTGAACAAATCAGATGAGTAAATGATTTATTTAAGCTACCCATTCATAAATACAATCGTTTGCCAAGTTAAATAAATTATCACTGTGAACGAATCAAGCACTGTGAATTCAACTCACTCATTAATACAGTAGCCAGGGACGTGCACAGACCTTTTGAGGGGCATGTGCTAAATAGGGCTGTTCGATTCCGAAATTTTTGGAATCTATTCCGATTCCAATTCCTGGTTCCGAAATCGATGGAGTCGATTCCAAGAATCGATTCCGCACTGTTGTTTTCGATTCTTGTTTTTTTTAAACGAAATTGATGGAGGAACCTAGTCCCGGAGTGACCGCAGGATATAAGGATGTAGAAAGTATCCTTCTCTAAAGCTTTATTTGCAGAAGATGAAGATACATTTCGATAATTGATTTTAAATTGTAATTATGGATGCTCCTGAAATGGCCCATATAGCCCAGCAGTAAATGTGATTTAATAGATAAACAGGATAGCACATTATTCAAGGATGTGCATTTATTGCATGGTTAAAACTATGTCTAAAATGCATGTGCACAGTTAAGTTAAATGACAAAGTTTACTTAAGTGCTTTTGCACAGAATGTACGAGGCAAAATAACCATAATATTAACAAAAACAATGACATAAGAATGCAAAGTTTATCTGTCAATCAGACGCGCGAGGAAGTTGCGTTCGTTACTATAGCAACAGTAGGCTCTCGGTCATAAATCTGTACTCTAGGTGCATTTTCTTTCAGAATTATAATTGGATTATAGAAAGGAAAAAAACCCCTCACATCTGTATCTGTTATTCTGAGATATAAACTCGCAAGTGCATGATATAAAGTCACAATTCTGACTGAGAAAAAAAGTCAGAATTGTGACTTTATATCATGCACTTGCGAGTTTATATCTCAGAATTCTGACTTTATAACTCGCAATTGTGAGAAAAAAAGTCAGAATTCTGAGATAAAAAGTCGCAATTACTCTTTTTATTTTTTTATTTAGTGGCGGAAACGGGCTTCCATAGAAAAGGGAGTAGAGCGAGCTCAGCAAAAAGCGGAATCGAACCTAAGGTCGATTTGCGTCAAAACTACGTTTCATGTACTGTACCGTACCGTTACGCTATTGCTACTTTAATTAAATTTGTGTCTTCGGTAATTTTGGCTGGCCCAAACAGACCTTTCGTGAACAAGGCGGCCTATTTGTACTTAATGTAAACGACAACATTACTGTTGTCCATTACTGTACTATTAAACCATGTTTTACTACGTTTATACATGTGAAGACGAACGGGGAGTAGCTATGCTAGATTCAAAAATTAGCTAGCTAGCGAATACGTGCATATCAACAGCGTAAACATGAATTACACATGCGGCCATAATATGATTAAATGTTAACAAATTAAGTGTATCAGCAATCATAAATCAAAGAACAAATTTCTTAGAAATATATCAAATATATCACCTAGATAATATATAATATTATCTAGGAGACGACGATCACTTTGTGTAAGTTCCAGTACGAAACAGCGCTGGGCGCACCTGTGCTTATTTATGATTTTCCGATGGTAAAAACAAATTAACTGTTGTATTACTTATCTTATTAACATTTTACAAAAGTCAAACTCAAATGCAGTTACGGGGTTTTTGACCAGCGAATGTGTGCAATTTTGTCCGTCATTAAAACGGCGGCATCACATTATATTTTCATCAACAGCTATATGGGCGCTCAGTTTTTCCTGTTATAAAATACATTTGGCCAAAATCTCATTTTATAAAAGATGAAATGTTACTGTATGCACAGCCTATTTAAGTGTAGGCTATTGGCTATGACTAGATGGCAAATGCTAGCCCTCTCTCTCAGGTCCCACATGTCTCAGACCTCAAATACATAAAATACGAGCCTTTATAGACATAATATTTCTTGCGTAAAGAAAACGCTGTACTTATTCAAACAACAAGATCTTTATTAACCCTTGCAAGACTTCGTTCTGTGGGGCTGCTGCGGTGTTCATTCACTCAAAGATAGAGGGGGCGGAGTTATGAGGTTTACTGACAGTCCAACAAGATTTAGTCACAAGCTCTTTTTAATACCTTTCATATGTGTACAACAGACAGACAGACGTAAAGGGTGACCAATAGCATTGATTTATTGAAGAAGAAGAAAAAACACCACCACCACCAAAAAAGGGCACTTCGGAGTGTAAGAGCAAAAAGGGCATGTGCTCTGCACAGGTTGAGCCCTACCTGTGCACGTGCCTGACAGTAGCTGACCTACTGGCGGTTTTAGTTTCATATTTAAAAAGTAGCCTATTATTTAATTAATTACTAGCTACTAATTACATCTTCAACAGTGTAATTAGATTACCAATTATTCTCTTTCTAAAAACTACTCCATTACTTATTATTAATTACTTTCTACAAACCCGATTCCAAAAAAGTTGGGACACTGTACAAATTGTGAATAAAAACAGAATGCAATGATGTGGAAGTTTCAAATTTCATAATATATTCTGAATACAAAATAGATGACATATCAAATGTTTAAACTGAGAAAATGTATCATTTTAAGGGAAAAATAAGTTGATTTTAAATTTCATGGCATCAACACATCTCAAAAAAGTTGGGACAAGGCCATGTTTACCACTGTGTGGCATCCCCTCTTCTTTTTATAACAGTCTGCAAACGTCTGGGGACTTGCTCAAGTTTAGGAATAGGAATGTTGTCCCATTCTTGTCTAATACAGGCTTCTAGTTGCTCAACTGTCTTAGGTCTTCTTTGTCGCATCTTCCTCCTTATGATGCGCCAAATGTTTTCTATGGGTGAAAGATCTGGACTGCAGGCTGGCCATTTCCGTACCCGGATCCTTCTTCTACGCACCCATGATGTTGTAATTGATGCAGTATGTGGTCTGGCATTGTCATGTTGGAAAATGCAAGGTCTTCCCTGAAAGAGACGACGTCTGGATGGGAGCATATGTTGTTCTAGAACTTGGATATACCTTTCAGCATTGATGGTGCCTTTCCAGATGTGTAAGCTGCCCATGCCACACGCACTCATGCAACCCCATACCATCAGAGATGCAGGCTTCTGAACTGAGCGCTGATAACAACTTGGGTTGTCCTTGTCCTCTTTAGTCCGGATGACATGGCGTCCCAGTTTTCCAAAAAGAACTTCAAATTTTGATTCGTCTGACCACAGAACAGTTTTCCACTTTGCCACAGTCCATTTTAAATGAGCCTTGGCCCAGAGAAAACTCCTGCGCTTCTGGATCATGTTTAGATATGGCTTCTTTTTTGACCTATAGAGTTTTAGCCGGCAACGGCGAATGGCACGGTGGATTGTGTTCACCGACAATGTTTTCTGGAAGTATTCCTGAGCCCATGTTGTGATTTCCATTACAGTAGCATTCCTGTATGTGATGCAGTGCCGTCTAAGGGCCCGAAGATCACGGGCATCCAGTATGGTTTTCCAGCCTTGACCCTTACGCACAGAGATTGTTCCAGATTCTCTGAATCTTTGGATGATATTATGCACTGTAGATGATGATAACTTCAAACTCTTTGCAATTTTTCTCTGAGAAACTCCTTTCTGATATTGCTCCACTATTTTTCGCCGCAGCATTGGGGGAATTGGTGATCCTCTGCCCATCTTGACTTCTGAGAGACACTGCCACTCTGAGAGGCTCTTTTTATACCCAGTCATGTTGCCAATTGACCTAATAAGTTGCAAATTGGTCCTCCAGCTGTTCCTTATATGTACATTTAACTTTTCCGGCCTCTTATTGCTACCTGTCCCAACTTTTTTGGAATGTGTATCTCTCATGAAATCCAAGATGAGCCAATATTTGGCATGACATTTCAAAATGTCTCACTTTCAACATTTGATATGTTATCTATATTCTATTGTGAATAAAATATAAGTTTATGAGATTTGTAAATTATTGCATTCCTTTTTTATTCACAATTTATACAGTGTCCCAACTTTTTTGGAATCGGGTTTGTAAATCCCATATCAATCTCGACCAGATGAACAAATATAGACATGAAACTGCTCTTTTAATTCTTTCAAATAAATAATATAAAATTGCATAAATTATTCTTGAACGGACCAAAATATTTAAAGGGAGAAGGCTACATTACAGTTTAACATAAGATGTAAAATTTTGATGTTAAATCCACTATTGTTTTATATAGAATTTTTGTTGTAGTCTATACAGTATTTGAATCACATCAGAAGTAACTGTAAATTACAAAGAAATTAAGAGTAATACCTTACTTTACTTTGAAATTACAGTAATAATTCATTAGTTAGTAATGCATTACAGCAACACTGATTATGCAACTGCAGTGTAAATCCATTCATGCCGCATCTGAGTTGCATTGTGTAAATACATTGATGGATTTTGTTGATACTGAGTTTATTTGATTGGTAATAGACATACAGTGTCTTATTCTGATTGAATTGATTGATTTAATGTAAGAATCTGACATGAGGACACAGATATGACAATACATTTAAAAATACCGTTCATCTCTGACTTTATTGCTCAGTGTTATTTCACGGTTTTGATCTTCTCTTGACTGAGAGACACATCCTGTAATTTATTGTATTATAATATACCTCTAAACTTTGACTAGGCTAGACATGTTGCATATTAATTGGTCTAGGAACCTCAAAGGATATTTTAATTTTTGTGTATTTTTTGCTACTATATAATGATGTAGTTGAGGTCATTTGTAGCGTAGGCAGAGCCCAAACATAAACTCAAGCCCAGGGGGCCCCAGAGCCCTCAGTCCTGCCCTGATTCTATTTATTTGTGCTATTGCTTGTAATTTGTTCTTACTGACGGTTGACTTGTCTTAATATTTATTAAAATACTAATAAGACTTTTTTTTTGTGGTGGGGCCAGTGAAAATTTTTGCAGGGCAAGTAAAAATCTGGACCAGAATTAACCTGTAGAAAAGCTCCTTTGCATTGATCCCTGTAAATATAGAGAGTTCCTTTCAAGACCTGCCTCTTTTGTTATAAAATAGTTTTGTTACTGGGAAAAAATAATGAAAAAATAATGTTAAAAGTCTGGGCCCACCAGGAATTTCACTTGGCCCACCCTGCATCTCAAAGCTGGAGCCGGGCCTGTTTGTTATTAACTAGCATCAGTTATATTACTTCTAATGTAAATTAGAAAATCATATACTGATAATATACAACAATGCCAAGGTCTCTGGAAAGAGGTTTGGTTAAGTAACATTTACGTTCCATGTGGTTGAGTA
Source organism: Coreius guichenoti (assembly GCA_039654105.1). Taxonomy (NCBI): domain Eukaryota; kingdom Metazoa; phylum Chordata; class Actinopteri; order Cypriniformes; family Gobionidae; genus Coreius; species Coreius guichenoti. The sequence continues at coordinate 29,104,639 of CM077178.1, forward strand.
AGCAGTCCGATGGCACGTCTTCCACTGGTGCTGGCTAGCAATGCAGTGGAGAAGAGGTGCCGGAATCAGTTTCAACAGCCTTGAACACGAAGATCTGTGGAGCACCAGAAAAGGTCCTAAAATCTGGAACATGCAGATGAGGCCCTGAAGTAGGTGCAGAAGGTCCTTAACAATCTGGAACATGCAGACGAAGGAACCTTGAAGTGAAGGTTTGCTCTCCAGAGCTTAATGTCTCTGCAAATGTCTCTGTGTGTCTTCTGCCTTTCTGGGCCAGACACTCAGAACTTGGTCAGTCCACTTTTGTCTCTCTGGCATGGAGACATGTTATTGTTACTGTCTCGCTAGACTAAGACTCTGAACGTAGTCTTTGTTAATGCCTCTTTCCTCACAGACTGGAGGCTCAGAACGTGGTCATATCTGACAGTCTCTCTAGATAGGAGATTTAGAACCTGAATGTATCTGTTACTGCCTTCCCTGTTACGGGTCTGTATGTATCTTAGGGAGACTGAGAACATTGGTGTATCTGTTAATGTCTCACTGGATGATCCAGAGAAGGTGTCTGTTGAAAGGGTACATTTATCCCTTTCCGATGAGGAGATTGCAATTTGGCGCTTCTCAATTCCAGTGCAGTGATTGGCTGCTGGCACCAGAGGACACACACACAGGGTGGCCCTCCATTCTTTCCCCTGTGGAACTCATTTGCATAATCTAAAGCACACATAAAGTGTCTTTAATGTTTTACCGATGCATTTCTCACTTTCTATTTGGCAATATTCCAAACAAAAAGAGTCCAAACAAGATGGGAAAAGTTTGAACTGCCATGCATGCATTCATTTGTACATTAACAGTTGAATTTGTGAGATGTGACAATACAAATAGCTCTCACTGAGAATACTTATTTCTCTGAATAATTATGAAATGGATGTGTGTAGTTTACATCAGTTTTAAGGTTTCCAAATCTGAACATAGTTATGAATGGATTGGATGGATCATTGTGGCCTCCCTTTGTTTCAGCCACTGCTCTTACATCCTAAAAATTCCTAAATAATTTTTATGGCGGTTGGCTTTAACCTTAGGGATTAGTCCCATGACGGGTGCACGGTAGAAACTGCTTGTGAACCAATCCAAGAAGTCCTGTTCTTCCCACGCTTGATGTGTGTCTGTTGCCCTAGCATCCGTATCTGATGGTGTTGGACATATCCAATCGAAATATTGCAAACCTTTCTCCACTGTTGCAGTAAGAGTGGATTGTGCTGTTCCCTACACTGCTGTCTTACAAGAGCTGCAAGTGCATCATAGCTGCTGTGCATGTGTAAGCAGAGACCTTTATTAGTTTAAGTGAAGATAATGCCCTCTTGTGGGGAAAACGTACACTTGCGTATCAGTGAAATCTGTGTTTGAGTATTGAGGTTTAAAGGGTTAGTTCACCCAAAAATGTTCCAAAAACAATTGTGTCATTAATTCCTCACCCTCATGTCGTTCCAAACCCGTAATACCTTCGTTCATCTTCAGAACACAAATTAAGATATTTTTGATGAAATCCATTATTACCACTTTGAAGGCCCAGACAGGTAGTAAAGACATTAAAATAGTCCACGTGACTCCAGTGGTTCAACCTTAATGTTATGAAGCGATGAGAATACTTTTTGTGTGCAGAAAAACAGAAAATAACAACTTTATTCAACAATTTCTTCTCTTCCGTATGAGTCTCTGACGCGGTTCATGTGAGCACCACGACACGTGTGTGATGCTGACGCAGGAGCTGGCCAATACTGAGCCGACGTTCTGGCGTAGAACCCGGAAAGTGAACAGTGTCAGACTGACATGGAAGTCGTTATTTTTTTGCGAATAATAAGTATTCTCGTCACTTCATAAAATTAAGGTTGAATCACTGTAGTTACACAAACTATTTTAACGATGTCTTTACTACCTTTCTGGGCCTTCAAAGTGTTAATAACGTTTCTGGGGGGCCAGAAAGCTCTCGGATTTCATCAAAAATATCTTCATTTGTGTTCTGAAGATGAACGAAAGTCTTATGGGTTTGGAACGACATGAGGGTGAGAAATTAATGACAGAAATTCATTTTTAGGTGAACTAACCCTTTAATTCTTACAAAAAGTTGACCAATTAACTGAACACACCACCCATACCGTTCTACAAGTATGAATTTATTTACTTATTAGTTTAACTTACATATCTGACAATTTCTTTGTTTGAAATAGTGCATTAAAATGGAAAAAGACAACCTGTGCTCAACCAAACCTGAGATAAATAGACACACATTATGTGACTATATTTATATATATGTACACACCACACATTTATAAATATTAATAAATAATAATAAGACTAAATCATTTAATAAATGGTGACATGACAAATAAATATAATTTCAATAAATATGCAACACTGAATAAATAAACTCTTTCATAAATAATGTATAACTTGTGCGACACCAGCAAATTACTTCAGTGAATGTTTAGCTATTATTTTCCCTGTTGAACTCATGAATATTAAATGATATGTCACCGGAGCAGGGGGTGACAGCTATATAAAGGTCAAGCTTGCAGCAGCGGGAATATCTCTTACTGGACCAGCTTTTGATTTCCTAAACCAGGCTTCACATGAGGACTTGTCTAGCGGAAACTGATTCTAGATCAGCGTAGAAGGAGGTCTGGTTCAGAGGTCTTGGTGAAGGTCTCCATGATCTGGCCTTTCGCTTTGCTCCTCTGGATGCCACGAGACCAGACGCTGGTAACGCTCCTGACGCTGCTGGTCAGGGTCGATGTTCACCCACACACTTCCTGTCCATTTGAAGCCCTGAGTGACTGAACAGTCGCCGTGGAGAGAGAATTCATCCAACTCTCCAACCCAGCCTGATGGAAATGAATGGAGAAGAACAACGTGGAGTTCATTAACATTCATTATGCATACACTACCGGTGAAAAGTTTGGAATAATTACGAAAATCACCATTGCCATCTGAGAGGTGGTTGTACCACAGTAGAGCAGTTCCAGCTACAGGTTTGACCTTCAGATTTCCTTTATCACAGTACTGCTGAGAGAGATCACCTAACACCTGAAACACACACAAGTGAAGCCTCAAACAGTGCAATAACGTCAAATGCCTAAGATAGCCATCACAATTCAAGACCTTCTTCCTGTTGCTGACTGGTTGATACGGCAACAGAGCTCACCTCCCCCTGTTGCCATAGAAACAAGACATGGCTCACCTCCTCCTCGTACGTCCTGTTGTCAGCCACAGGGAAGCTGGTCTCTCCACCTCCATCCGCCGAGTTCAGATACAGCAGGACCGTCAGATACCTGGGAAATAGGAACGCATTTATTATGCCACAACATTTTTACGAGTCAATCAAATTAGATACAAAACGTCTTAAAATGTACCTGCATGCAACTTGGTTGGAGGCGGAGTTATTTGCTGCCAGATGTGTGTGGGCGCAGCTGCTGTCAGGGTTTGGGGGGCTGCTGTCATGGTGGGCGTGGCTGTACCCGCCCTGCTCATAACGGACAACTTCCATTGGCTCGCTGAGATCGACCAATAAGGACGGCAGTCGCGTTAAACGGGTCACTCTGGAGAAAAGAAAATAGTTTGTCTGTGCTTTTATGTGCATGTCTTAAACTAGCTCTACTTTGTGTTTTAGTACACAAGAAAGAAGCCATTTAGCAGACTTTTTAGCAGACTCATGTCCTCCTGGGAAGTTCATATTTATGAGTTGGGAAGTCGTGTTTACGACGTCAGGTGCGTTCAAGTCACTTTTGTCGGAGTAAGATGGCGGTGTACCTTCTATTAATTAAAATGGTATTCCACCATGTTTCTCACTGACATGCCCCCAACTTGTAAAGATTGGGGTTTAAAGAAAATCCAGAGCTTCCCACTTTGGTGGCGTTCATGTGCGTTCAACTCGTAAATATGATCTTTCCGACATGACTTGAATGCACCATTTTACTCAAAGCAATGTACCAGAACAATCCCTTTTAATCGCACAACCTGGGATAAAAGGGATAGTTCACCCAAAAATGAAAATTCTGTCATCATTTACTCACATTTATTCATACAAATGAAAGTCAACGAGTAGGTGTCCAAAAACCCCCCCCACACATTTCAAATGTTTTTTGTCCATAAAATGAAAGTACAATGAAAGTCCCAAAAAAAAGAGAAAAAAAAAAGTTTCAACTGTTTGTCCATACAATAGAAGTCATGAGGAGGTGTCAAACCAAATAAAACACGTTTCAACTTTTTTTTTTCCATACAATGAAAGTCAATGAGAAGTCCAAAACAATTGGATTAAAACAAGTAAAGGATTGGAATTATATGAGGGCGAGTAAAGAGAAGGTCCATGTACCTTCTGGTCATTTGAGAAATAAAGAGAAACAAGAAGTTTGTTCTTTGTTTTTTTGTTTAAGAAACAAAACAAAAAAACAAAAAATAATTAAAGTTACATGAGTAAAAAAAATTGTTTACTGCTAATATTCGATTCTTATGTGTGGGCAGCCCTGAAATGCCCTTTTTCAACTCACCCCGTTTTCTGTACAGCCTTAGTCCCATCCTACAAAATAACAGTTAATGTAGGAGATCGCGCTGCAAAATTACTCTCTATATTAAGCACCACTTAACTTTTCTTCAAAACAACTGGCTGTTGCATATAGGCTATTTCTTGCAAATATGTCACCTATCTCATATAGCACAGCAGCACTGCACTCAAGCTTTACAGTAAAGCTGCAAAGAAAAAATATACGGCGAAAAAAAACTGAAAAAACTAAACCTTTATTCAACAATTTCTTCTCTTCCATGTCAGTGTCTGACGATATTCACGTTGTAAATACAGTGCAGCGCTTCCGGGTTCTACATCAGAACGCCGGCTCAGTATTGGCCGACTCCTGCATCAACACCACGTTGCATGCTTTGTGTTGCTCACGTGAACAGCGTCAGAGACTCACACGGAACAGAAGAAATTGTTGAATAAAGTCGTTATTTTTGTTTGTTTTTTGTGCACAAAAAGTATTCTTGTCACTTCATAACATTAAGGTTGAACCTCTGTAGTCACATGGACTATTTTAACGATGTCTTTTCTTCCTTTCTGGGCCTTGAAAGTGGTCGTTGTGTTGCTGTCTATGTGGGGTCAGAAAGCTCTCAGATTTCATCAAAAATAACTTCATTTGTGTTCCGAAGATGAACAAAGGTCTTACGGGCTTGGTTAATAATTAATTAACAGAAATTTCATGTTTGGGTGAACTAAACCTTTAATAATGTATGCTCTTGCTTCAGTTCATAATTCAAAAGTATATAACTGGGTTATTTTTTTATGTGTGGTCGGGTTTTTCCATTGCCACCTACCATGCTACGCATGCACTACTCACACTAATTATCCTACAAAATGACAAATTGACAAAAATGACAAAAATGCTTAAGAATGTGAATTGGGATGCACCTTTTTACTATAGAAATGAATGAGAAGTGCCATAAACTGAATCCAATCTACCACAAAATTGTCTGTGACTCACTTCTCTTAATAACAGCTAATTTTTCGGTGTGTATTCTAAAAATACCTCATAAACGTACTCCACACGGCTCCGGGGGGGTTAATAAAGGCCTTCTAAAGCGAATCGATGGGTTTGTGTAAGAAAAATATTCATATTTGACACGTTATAAAGTAAAATATCTAGCTTCCGGCGGACCGCCTTCTGTAATTAACTTACGGAAAAAGCGTAACTAGCGCGACGATGACGTCAGATGTAGCGTAAGCGCTTTGAACTGCAAGAGGCGATACACTTTCTGCGTAAGTTGAATACAGAAGGCGGTCCGCCAGAAGCTAGATATTTTACTTCGATTTTGCTTCAGAAGGCCTTTATTAACCCCCCGGAGCCATGTGGATTTACTTTTATAATGGAAGGATGCACTTTTTTGGGCTTCAAATTTTGGGCTTCCATTCACTGCCATTATAAAGCTTGGAAGAGCCAGGACATTATTTAATATAACTCTGATTGTATTCGTCTGAAAGAAGAAAGTCATATACACCTAGGATGGCTTGAGGATGAGTAAATCATGGGCTAATTTGCCTTTTTGGGTGAACTATCCCTTTAATTCTTATTCCGTTTCTGAAACAAAAAGAAAAAAACAACAAACTAATTCACAGGTAGCAGATGACCAGAAGCAAATGACCAGAAGGTACACGGACCAAACAATATCAGACTTTTCATTTCAGGGTGAAGTATCTTCAAGTGCACAATTGTGACGGATGGAACCAGGATCCTTTTGATTCCCAGCCCTGAGCTTTAACCACTACTGCACCCATCAGAATGTATCACCTGTTTCTGATGCTCTTAAGCAGGTGGTGTGTGCCCTCTCCGAGATAAAGCCGTGTGTGTGTGCTTCTCTGCCTGACCTCGGCGTGTCCGTCGAGGCCTTGGCCAGCTCCGCTGTACTGCAACACTCCACCACTGACACGCTTAAACTCCTGCAGAGACAAAACTCCTGCAAACACACACCAGACACGAATCTCAGTCATGCAGCAATAAAAACACATTCTGAATCTGCACATTAGGCTTCTATTTGACCATTTAAAGCAAGATGTCATGATAAAAAAATAACAATAACTAGAATTTAGATTGAATTTTTAAAGAAAATGAGTGGTGCAATGCTAGTTTATTGTTATGTGGTTGCAAGGATGTTGCTATATGGTTGTTCTGAATGTTTGAATGCATTGTTACGTGGTTGCTAGGGTTTCCTTCAGGTCCAAGTCTCTATGATACTCTAGTTTCTTTATATGGCTTGGATCATTACTTCATTGTAACTCATTGGGATTCGTCAACAAGCAGCATGATTTCAGTCATCATTCATGTCGGTAACAAATTCACAAACTGTGCGGGACAAGTTACATGCTGGGGTTTCATATTGAGGGCTAGGGGTGTGTTTAAATTCTCAACTTTAAGTATGAGTAATTGAGATGCTCGTCTCAGCAAACAATAAAAAAAATATAACAGTTGACGGCAGCATGACAATGAACAAGGCGAGAATAAAGAGAATAGCATTTGCCTATTTTTTTCTCCTTTACTTGCGGGTCAGTGAGTCTTTACTCTTTCCCCTCCGGAACCGAACCACAGCAGGATGCTCTCCAGACAATAGGGCAGGGGGACCAGAAGAGGGGACACTACCTCAGTGAGTCCGTATGTGAGGCGGATGTGTGTGTGTGTGTAACCCTCATATTAATGAGACTCTAATAGGATCCATCCGGAAGCTGCTAGAAAACACTGCATGTTGCGTCATTGTATCAGACCCACCACTCTCTCACACACACAATTTACTTACCGGAAGGGTTGGTCTCAAGCCCTGTGTGGATTTTCCGTAAATTGTATGAGCTCAGCCAAGATCCATCAGTCGAATGGGACAGACTCAAAATCTGTGGCAGAACAGATGCTTTTAACTCTGGGAAAATTCATTTCATTACCCTCTTAGTTTCTATCTCTCCCAGTTCTCTCCATATTTACTCTAATCCTCGAAAGGGAGAGTTCACCCAAAAATAGAATTCTGTCATCATTTACTCACCCTCATGTCATTCCAACCTGCATGAGATTCTTCCGTGGAACAACAAATTAGATATTAAGCTATCAAACAAGCACTACAACGTTTTACCGAAAGTCATTATTCAGTGAAAATATTCCCCTCCACCACAACTATTTGTTTCACAGAAAAGACATCAGGGTGAGTAAATGATGACAGAATCCCTTTCCCCTTTAAGCTATTGAACTGATACATTTAAGGTTCAACACCAGCAGTAAGTGTAGAATGACTGTGCCTGACCTCCTCCCTCTGCAGAAGACCGTCCTGGTTGAGATCGAGCAGGCTGAAGAGCTCATCTTGAGTGAGCTGTTCCTCCTGGCTGTCAGGGGCCGTGAGGAGAGAGCTGTGGGTCAAGCCCTTCAGCTGGGCCAGCTGCATCACCACACTGCTCTCCTCCACACTCAGGAACCCTGGGATCTCTGGAACACACATCAACATGCAGACATCAGTTCATGCACTACCAGGAGTTGTGTGTATGTGTTTGGATTTAAATAGGCAATTACTTGCTGTGATTATTATGTTTCTAGCATGTTATATGTTTGGACACAGTTCTTCTAACCCTAATTGATAACATCACAACATTTATTTTCATCAAGAGGTGCATCAATGTTTGGTCCAGATCTTGTAATGACAATGCAAGAGTCCAGCACTCTGTAAAGTCTCCTCCAGCACATCCCAAAGACTTTCAATGAATTTAAGCTCTGGACTCAGGAGATGCTTCATGTGTGAAAATGATTCTTCATTCTTTCACAGTCTGAGCTGATGACATTTTCATCCTTGAATATGGCCATGATGTGTCTTCCTACATGGTTGTTTAAGAAATGAAAAGCTACACACTCCATCAATTAGGGTTGGAAGAACTGTTGCCAAACATATAACATGCTAGAAACATAATAATCACTGCAATAATGAGCCAATCATTGACTCTTAAGCATTTGCCTAGTTAAATCCAAAAAGCGACTTTTTTGGCCAGGCAGTGTGTGTGTGTGTGTGTGTGTGTGTGTATGTGTGTGTATATATATTTATATTTTTATATAAATATATATTTTTTTTTTTTTTTGCAAGGATGCATTTAATTGATCAAGTGACAGTAAAGACATTTATAATGTTATAAATGATTTCTATTTCAAATGAATGCTGTTAAAAATGGATAATCCTGAAATAATATATCACGGTTTCCACAAAAATGTTAAGCAGCACAACTTTTTTCAACACTGAAATGTTTCTTGAGCATCAAATCATCATATTAGAATGATTTCTGAAGGATCATGTGATCATGAATGATGCTGAAAATTCAGCTTTGCATCACAGGAATAAATTACATTTTAAAATATATTCAAATAGAAAACAGTTATTTTATATTGCAATAATATTTCACAATATTACTGTTTTTACTGTAGTTGGTGAGCATAAGACTAAGACTTCAAAGAAAATCGTAACAATCTCAAACATTTGAACAGTAGTGTACATACATAGACACACACACACGCATACATATATATTGGTTATCAGCCAATATTACAGATTAGTTGGTATTGAATAGACAATTGTTCATGCTCATTTCCCCTGTTTAGATTACTTTTGCTGTCATCTAACGCTCACTTAAAGGTACAATATGCAAGATTTTTCGGTTAAAATATCCAAAAACCACAAGAACAATGTTATATATTTTGTTGATCTCAAATGTTTCCAAGAATGTTTAAATCCAAAGAAATAAGCGATTTTAACCAGGACACGGACCGTGTCCGTGCGTCGCCTATCAATGACATCATACCCGCGTTAGCCTCGATTTTATTTTGTAGAAACCATGGAAACACCAAAGACGCTTTAAATTATGATGCGTTTTATTAGACAGGTGAGCAACTTTTTGGATACATTCATTGACAGAAAACTAATCATTGTTATATAGCTCAACACAGTTAGTCTTATTGTTTAAATCTGGTTTTCTTGATTTAACGCGAGTACCATGTTTTACCATGCCTAATAGTGATCTAGCTTACTGCAGTGTGAACAAGTGTCTCATAGTAGCCGCCGAGTGAACGCACAGAGTAGCACTATAACATAACTTTCAACACACTCAGATGTATCTAATATGATAAACCAGCGCTGCGTTACCCCACATACACATGAGCGGAAGAAGTGGAAGAGGCGACTGCGGCATAATAAAAGCTCTGCGAAATCAAGGCATCATCAAGCTACACCTTTTGAATAAGCGACCTCTAGTGGCGAAAAATTACATATTGTGGCTTTAAAACACAAATAATGTAAATCACACTCTTAAATGTAATCTTCAGTAAATCTCACAATATCCATTTCATACTGTACATTATAATGGTGTGATGCCTAAATTAACGTGTAGCATTTAAAATGATTGATTTTAGTTCAGTGTTTTACTTTCAATTTGTTTAAATAAAACAGTATAGAATTTAAACGTACCATTTATCTGTGATCATCAAGTACTGCTGGTATTTATATAGCAGACTTTTATTTTGCAAATAAAAACCTCTGCATTTTTTATTGGATTACAGTTAGTATAGCATAGTTATAGGTATAATTTTAAAAATAGTGATGCAAGTGTGGTAAGGTGAATGCCAGACCGTTGCTATGTGGTTGCTAGGGTGTTGCTTATCAGCAGAAGATCCCAGCACACTTCTTAACAATGTGTTAAGAGTGTCTTAAAAGCTGACATGATTTCAGAGCATCCCTGTTTGATCTATTGTAGCAGTAAGTGTCTGTGAGAGTTACACCGAGAGGCAGACAGAGAGAACGTCAATGAGGGGGAGAACATTATGAGATTAGACTAAAGGATTAAAGGATCACAGTCACACTATACAGGGCTAATCAACAGACCTGCCCTCCACCGCACTTCACTGCAAACAGGTGTTAATGTCATCAGTTCTCATTTGGTGAGAACCATCATTTTCAGGTGAATGTGAGGATGGCTTGAACAGATGTTGGCAGCAAAGAAGTACCAGTCAGTCTGACTGGATCTATCTATTTTAAGACCAACTAGCATTGAGCCAAGGGGTAATCAGTCTTACTTTTCAGATTCAAATTACACTAATCTACCTTTTCATGTACTTAAATTATGACCAGTCTTAAAGAAAAAAAAAAACTAGTCTATGCAACTGGTCACAGAAGTTTGGACTAAATTCGTTATCTTAAAAAAAAAAACATTTGATCCAAAAGGTTTATGCTTAAATGAGAGAAATGTAAGTGCCTGAATATGAATGTATTTACAAAATAGGGATTTTAATAAGATTTTTTTCAAATAATTAAATTAAAAATGTATTTATAAAATCTATATATTGTTTGGAAATAAATATTTTAAATGAATAAAAAATTCAATAAAATTAAAATGAAATAAATAAACAATACTTTCATTTGTGTTATTTTAGTCTTGATGACTTTACTACTGTTAAAAAATAAAAAATGTCTGACTGGTACAGTATATATTAAGATTTGTTTAATCTGGGTAGTGTTCACATTTTTAAATAGCTAATATAGTGAACAGTGGCCATTAAGTTATCAAATCTAATGATTTGCGCCCATCCCCCTCTTTAGGACTCATGGTATTGCCTGACCCATTGAGAGTGTTAATGAGACTGTGCCATTAATGTGTTCTGGGGGGGCCATTGTTTCTCTGGGATGAGTGAGAGTGCTCAGTGATTTAGATCGCTGTATATAGGTTTCAGTGTTATCTATCATCGTTATTGTGTTGTGCCATTCAAATGCAGATAACGCATAAACATATACACGCACAGAGACGCACGCTCTTCATAAAGCTCTTCCGCATGGTTTGTCCACGAGAGATGCAGTCGCTCTAACTCATTAGACTGGATGAGGGGAAAGAATGGGTCCTGGGAATGGAGTGGACAGGAAGTGAGGGCCATTTTTGGGGTAGACATTGTGTAGTGCTCCCAGCAGGGGAAGAAAAACTCCTCAGCATCACACACGCACAGACGCGACTCCAGCCCTCTCACACTTACACACTTCCTTTCACACACCTCTGTCACAGCCAACCCTTCCTCAGGGGTTTAAACTTTACACTTTCACTGTCTGACAACTTCTCATACAGTCAACACGAAAATGAATATCTATCCATCTGTCTATCTGTCCATCTAACTTTCCATCCATCTAACTATCTATCCGTTCGTCTGTCTGTGTCTGTCTGTCTATGTATCTATCCATCTATCCATCCATCTATCCATCCATCTATCATCCTACCTACCCATCCATCCATCCATCCATCCATCCATAAGCATGTGAACACCTCCTCTAACTCGTGGGTAATCTGTTGGGATATATTATTAAAGTCGCACTCTTCAAGAAAAAAAGAGAGCAAAAAGGAAGTGTGTGGTACAGTAGAGCTCACTGTTCATCATCTCCAGCAGAGAAACGGAAGAACTGGCAAGTCACACACAGTCACACATACACACCCTCCTTAACCAATCCAATTTCACGTCCTGCAAAGTCCCGCCCTCTCCCAAATGGGCCTCAGGCAGTGGTGTATAAATACACCTATTACTGATTTACTCTGACACTACCTTACACTGACCCTCCAACTCTCTGACCCACTCTGGACTATGATGCTGACAGCGTCCGCTCTACTGCTGCTTCTGCTTGGCCTAGGCATCAACGCCATGCCCAACGGACACTGGGAACTCCAGGGATCCTCTCGTTGTGTGCCCATCCCAACCAACATGGCCCTGTGCCAGGGTCTGGGCTACAACAGCATGCGGATACCCAACTTGCTGGGACACGAATCTCCAGCTGAAGCGGTGCAGCAGAGCACCAGCTGGCTGCCGCTGCTTGCCCGAGAGTGCCACCCGCACGCCCGCATCTTCCTGTGCTCGCTCTTCGCTCCTGTGTGCCTCGAGAGGTAAGACTTACTTCTAAATAGACTGACCGTTAAAACTAGATGATGTTAAAAAATATATTGTAGATATCATTTCAGTTGTGGCTCATGGTCAATGTTACATGGCATTTAAATCAGTTAAATGGTGTCATTATCATGCAAATGAGTACTAATGTTAAGCGTAAGTGAAAATCACCTGCAATGAAATTTGGGCCACAAAAGAAATGACAATATAGCAAGACAATACTCTTGCTTAAGCAAGAATGTGTTTATTGGATTACATTCATTTCTGTTTGATTAAATCAATTAAATTTGATTTATATATATGTGACCCTGGACCACAAAACCAGTCATAAGGGTACATTTTTTGAAATTGTGATTTATACAACATCTGAAAGCCAAATAAATAAAGCTTTCCATTGATGTAAGGATAGGACAATATTTGGCCGAGATACAGCTATTTGAAAATCTGGAATCTGAGGGTGCAAAAAAATGTAAATATTGAGGAAAATCGCCTTTAAAGTTATCCAAATGAAGTCCTTGGCAACGCATTACTAATAATAATATTTTGATATATTTACGGTAGGAAATTTACAAAATATCTTCATGGAACATGATCTTTACTTAATATCCTAATGATTTTTGGCATAAAAGAAAAATCGATAATTTTGACCCATACAATGTATTGTATTGTTGGCTATTGCCACAAAAATACCTGTGCGACTTATGACTGGTTTTGTGGTCCAGGGTCAAATATATATAAAAGGTTTACTTTACTGCAATAGAAACAATAGCAATTGTTGCTATTTTTAATGCTTTTTTTCATTACTTTCTGTGCTCCAAATCTTAAACATGGCTCTGCGATGGCCCAATGAAAATACTTCAAGGTGTGGGTTCAGAAACCAGACATCTTCAGCTACTTTTCCACATCAAATCATCACAAAGCTCCGAACAATCAGTGAATGTGTCTCTCGTCACTTTTCAGGATCATTTCACCATGTAGGAGTTTGTGTGTGTCGGTACGGGACAGCTGTGCCCCCATCATGAACTGCTACGGTTACCCCTGGCCCAGAATACTACAATGTGACCAGTTTCCCAAAGATCACCTAATGTGCATTTCCTCAGTTGAGCATATGCAAAACGGCACCAGCAATGAAGGCCGAGGTAAATAAAGATCTTTTTTCTACCATACTCATACTTTTGAAGAGCCATGTAGACAAAAACAACGCTGGGTTTTCTCCATCAAACTGGTTTTGTGGTCTGTTTCAGTGGTGCCGCGTGCGAGCTGCACAGATTGTGAGTTAGAGGAGGCCACGTCATCCAAAGAACTGCTCGACCTCTTCTGTAAAAGTGACTTTGGTAAGAAACGCTTGTGTTTGCTTGTTCACCAAAAATGATTAATGCTGAAACTCATTACTAATTCACTTCCTTCTCTCTGCTAGTGGTTAAAGTGCGTCTATCCAAACTGAACTCCAGTAGCTCTGTCCTGACCATGTTCTCCCTGGGTTCTCGGCTGGAGGTCCTAAAGCACGGTCCACTGTTGGGAGGGGAAATGAGGAGTCGTCTGACACTGTGGCTGGAGCGAGACGCCACCTGTGTGGGCAACCTGACCCGCAACCATCCCGATGGGGGAACCTTTCTGTTGACAGGCACTGTGACAGGCAAGAGACTGCTAGTCACTAAAGCTTTCAGCTGGGGAAAACGTCAGCGGCACCTCAACCAAGCAGCACGCAAGTGGAAAAGCCATCGGTGTAGAGGGTAGAGTTTCAGATGGCGGGACAAAGAGGGTGTTTAAAAATGTATCTCAGTGTGTTCATAACGTTGTAAATAATAGAAGATAATTGTACTATATTTTTAAAAGATATTAAACGATTTAAAATGTTTTTTTGAAAGTAGAGTCCACGTGTCCATTTTCTGTCATAAATCTCAAAGCTACTTTCACATCCATAATTAATGAGTCAAACTCAACTTCAAGATTTAAAAAGATAGTTCACCCAAAAATGAAAATTCTGTCATAATTTACTCACCCTCAAGTTGTTCCAAACCTGTATGACACAAAAAGAAGATTGTTGAACAAAAAAGAAGATATTTTAAAGAATGTTGGTAACAAAACAGTTGACGGCACCAATTGACTTCCATTATATATTTTTTCCTCATACTATGGAAGTCAATGGGGTCCATCAACTGTTTGGTTACCGACATTCTTCAAAATATCATCTTTTTTTGTTCAGCAGAAGAAAGAAACTCATACAGGTTTGGAGCAACATGAGGGTGAGTAAATGATGACAGAATTAGCATTTTTGGGTGAACTATCCCTTTAATGTTCATAAAACCAAGAAAAAACATTTTTAAACTGCATGTTTTGAAAGTTCAGAGAACATTTAAAAATAATGTTTTCATAATGTTAGCAAAATCCATACTATAGAAGTCATTGGGGTCCATCAACTGTTTGGTTCTTCAAAATATCTTCTTTTGTGTTCAGCAGAAGAAACTCATACAGGTTTGGAACAACTTGAGGGTGAGTAAATGATGACAGAATTTTCATTTTTGGGTGAACTATCCCTTTAATATATAAAAATAAATCTCTACAGATGAAACTCACCAAACAGCAGTGGTTTCAAGCTGAGGGTGCGCATGTTATGGGTCCGATCAGGAACAAGAGAAACTCTTTGCACATGCCCAACCTGAGTAGAAAAGATACAAGATGTAAGTCTCATTAACATTGGATTATGCATAAATAAATCACTCACTGTCTTCACTACCGAATGAGGGAATAATGACTTGGATAGCTAGCATAGCCGGATATTAAAGGCATTTTTAAACATATCAAGATAAATAATTTATAAACGTGATTATTTAAATTCTGCATAGCTATAAAAATTGTCTTGAAATAATTAAAATAATGCTGAAATAAAATAAAATATTAGATTTTTTTCAAAAACTTAAACTTAAAAAAAGAAAACCAGCCTTTGCAACTAACTAAAATAAAATAAGTTTATATTATAGTACTAAAATTACTAAAACTGAAACTAATAAAAGTGACAGAAGCACTGGTCTTGTGCCCTTTGTTCCCTATGTTCCCGCTTCTTGTTTGTTGTCATAGTCTATGTCCGAAATCGCCCCCCATACCCTTATACAGGGCACTATTTGAGGGGACAGCCATTTGTAGTGGTGTCCGAAACCATAGTGACACTCGCTCAATCACACAATGCACCGCAATAACGAGAGTACAACTGATGTATACTCAACGGCTAGAGAATACCCATAATGCACGTGAGTTGAATGAATTCCCGCATCTGACCAGAAGATTGCGCCCGCAGCTGAATCGTCCATCCATCAATTTTCCATACAGGTATAAATTCCCTTTTAATTGATTAAATAGTTTGACATGGTTTTTACAGTTTCCATGACAGAATTCAAGATAAATCTTTCCATTACTACTGGAGCTGACAGTTTGCTACGTTTCAAAAGATTATTAAACAGCAAGCACAAACTATGTAAAAGCGGCAACCCTTCCGGCACTCAGTGTCCGAATTCACTCACTCGTTTTCATTCACTCATTCAAGTGGACTATACTAATGGAGCAATGTAGGGAATAGTGAATGAAGGTATAGGGGACGATTTCCAACACAGCCTTGGTTACTGATTTGGTTTCCCTCGTTATTGATTCCTTTCACATGTGTCCCATCTAGTTTCCTTGTTAGCTCTGTATATTTAAGCCCTCAGTTTCAGTTCTTGTCTATGCTGTTGCGTTATTTTGCTCCTGTTATTTATCCCATGTTTCTGGTTTTGGATTATCTTCTTTGTTTTGTTTAATAAACTACGTTTGACTGCAATTTGGATACACCTCTCCTTCTCCTCTTCTTTGCCTCCCCTGCACACATAATAAAACTAGTAAAACCTAAACTAAAATAAAAACTGAAAATATAAAAATGAAAGCAAATTAAAAACATTAATAAACACTAAAATTACGCCGCCCCCAGTGGGAGGCATATAATAAAAATGTAAACACTTTTTCTGTGTGAAAAAATGCTTAAAATTTGAAATTTAAAGCCACAATATGTAATTTTTCGCCGCTAGAGGTCACTTATTCAAAACAAAGGCGTAGCTTGATGATGCCTTGATTTCACGGAGCTTTTATTATGCCGCAGACGACCGCTTCCGCTTCTTCCGCTCATGTGTATGTGGGGTAACGCAGCGCTGTTTTATCATTTAGATACATTTGAGTGTGTTTAAAGTTATGTTATAATGCTACTCTGTGTGTACGCTCGGCGGCTACTATGAGACACTTGTTCACACTGCACTAAGCTAGATCACTATTAGGCATGGTAAAACATGGTACTCGCGGTAAATCAAGAAAACCAGATTTAAACAGTAAGACTAACTGTGTTGAGCTGTATAACAATGATTAGTTTTCTGCCGATGAATGTCTCCAAACACTTGCTCACCTGCCTAATAAAACACATCATATATTAAAGCGTCTTTGGTGTTTCCATGGTTTCTACAAAATAAAACCGAGGGTACCGCGGGTATGATGTCATTTATAGGCGACGCACGGACACGGATGCTTATTTCTCTGGATTTAAACATTCTTGGAAACATTTGAGATAATGTAAGTACACAAGTCAACAAAATATATAACATTGATCTAGTAGTTTTTGGATATTTTAATCTAAAGATTTTAAATATTGTGCCTTTAAGGGAGAAATGTTTTCTGAATTTCTTCTTCGCCCCCTCCAGTCTTAATGTATTACTATTTTAAATATACATGTTTTACATCTACATATAAAATTAAATGAGGGTGGGGGTTGGTGATTAAGAATGCATCATTAATTATTTTAAACATTTTAAAAATTTTAATGTTTCATGTTTTCTGTTAGTATAGCAATCCACTGGTAGTGGGGTAGATTGTACTTGACATTAATTTACACAGCTTAGGGCTAAATTTTATATATTCCACAATACATTAATTTGAAACAGACAAGTCTGAGAATGTTATCTCAGAACGTGACATATAATGCAAAAAAAACAATCATTTTAACGTTTTTTTTTTTTTTTGTTAAAAAAATAATAATAATCACCTTTTGAAATGGAAAGGCAGAACAGGATAGAAACATATGTCATATATCACATAATGAATAATCAATAATGAGAGCATGTACCCGAATGCCCTCCAGGCGAGGCAGATGGAAGGAGAGCTCTGGGCTCAGGTTTGGTGATGGGGATTGGTGTTCAGTAGGCATGGGTCCTGGGACACTAGCACTTTTCTCAGGGGGCACATCCTGCTCCCCAGACCCCGTGTTATAGTGCACATAAAGAAGCAAAGCTATGATATTAATTATGTAGATGTGGAAGAAGGCCATCACCACCACGAAGTAAGCCCTGGAGCAGACGCTGCTCTTCTGGATGTTCATCCGCTCCCGGCGGACCGGGTGCCGTGGTGGCGGAGGGGGGAAATGATCCGACTCCCCCTCCAGCCCATGCAAACTCTCCTCATACTCACGCATCTCCTAAATCACTGCTCCTCCGTACATTGCCCTGATCTAACCTCTCACTTCAGTAGATCAGTCGAGCTTCACGGCCAACAGACTTTACCTGGCTGGTGTGTTACCTGGCGAGCGTTATTACACACTACAATTTGCCTACATGGCGATTCAGATGCAGATGCAGATATTGGCCATGCAATCATAAAAAAGGTCCATCATTTGTGTCGATAAGAGATCTGTGCAGGAATTTCTTCAGGCTGAACCGGAGGAAAGATTTAGGACGATGTCCAATGGGCGATTAAATCATCATACACATCATACACATAACAGAAGAATAAAAGGGAGAAAGAAAAATAACAACGCACGACTTTATAAGCGGAGATGGAAAATAACAACAGCGTTTAAAATCGTCTGTCATTCGCCCTACAAGTAATGCGAAGCAACCGACGCTAAACTAGAAATGACGAATCAACGGGTCCTTTCAAAATAAAAGCAGGACTTTTTTTTATTTTGCTTAATTTTATTTTTAATATAATTTTGACATAACTTTTTATTAATTACAAATACTAATATTTACTTAAAAATATTTGATTCGATTCTATTCGATATTATTTTATTTTATTCGAAATTATGACATAAATCATAATTTCGTCTTTTTTTCTAATCTCATAATCTAGTATGTCATCATTTTGACGTTTTATTTTATGATTTCAACTTTATCAGTTTGTCATTATTATGACTTTTATCTCTTAATTTCGACTTTTTATGTCATAATTATGACATAGAATGTCAAAAGTGTCATAATTATTAGTTAGTATGTCATAATTATGACATAGAAAGTCAAAAGTGTCATAATTATTAGTTAGTATGTCATAGTTTCTACTTTTATGTCATCATTTTGACTTTTTAAATAGTATATCAAAACATTTGTTTCTTATGTGGCGAAAATGGGCTTCCGTAATATTATTTAGACAATTTTATCAAATAATTTCATCAAGCGCAATACTACATAATTTATAATTGACAAGTACTTGAATTATTTTTTTAATGACGATGTTGCATTATTGTTTGAAACGGAAGCTCTGGAAAAATCCAACGATTTTTTTAGGGGCGTGGTTTGAGGCCCCGCCCACCCGTACTCCTGCGACACCACCAGAACAGAACCTCGGGAGAACATACCAGAAAACCTCTGAGCATACGCTGACCATTACACACACACATACACACAGCCGCCAAAGTCATGTAAGTGTGTGCTCTCTGTTGAATATATCTGTTTTGGTTTTCGTGAAATACAGCTCGTTACTAAAAACCAGTACTGAATAACTGTGTAGACTGTGAAGCTTATCGCTAGCCAGCATTAGCTACTTCCGCACGACTCATTCACTCCTCTCGTAGTCGTTAAACTATCCAGTAACTCAATGAAACCCCCTGCAGGTTTATTAAACGCTATATCTAAAAGCATTAGGTTCAGAACTCTGTTGAAATGTGTAATAATATAACGCAAATAATATAAGTTGGCACGTTACAGTTAGCCTGAGTAAGGTCACAAATGTTAGCATGTTGCGCCGTTTTGCCACCCAAGTCCGTTCATAAATATACACATATGTGTAAAATTGTATTTTAGTATCGACGAACTCGCTGAAAGAGTTGCTGATGTAAGGGAGTTTATCGGTTTCTTATATGGTTGAATGAGTCGCGAGAATGAGCGCGCGCCGCCTGCACGTGCTGCAGGGCCAGAGAGCTGGAATGAATGAATGCACACACTCATAACACTCATTCGGTGAAGACAGCTATTATATCTAAAGCTCTGTGCATTTAAATAAACATGCTTAATTTTATCCCAATGGCCAGAGTATTTCCTCACATTGCTGGGACTCAGATTTGAGCATATTATATTTAAAAAAAAAAAAAAAAAAAAAAAAGCTTGTGCCCTAATGGTATTTCACATCAGTTATCATTTAATTAATGTGGTTGTATGGGCATGTACAGTATGAGGATGGAATTGAACTCATTTATTCCACCGTTGTTTAGTGTTTACTTGTTTCATCTTCAGAGCACAAGCATGGGTCACTCAGAACCGCAGGGGGAATTTGATACACCATCCTTTAGAAAAGAAGCAGTAACAGGCGGCAGACTGAAGTGGTGTCTCACAGATGTCCATGCCACCTGCTCTTTGCAGATCTTTTTTGAAATAATCGAGTTTTCTGTACCTCATCTGCGACTAGTATTTGTGGGGAATGGTGTTTTGACACCCAATATTTAAATTAGTGGTCAAATGATGGAGTTTCATTGGATGATGCTAATACCGATATCTAGTGGGCAAGGTGAACAGTATCTTTTTTTATTATATATTTGTAATTATGTTTTGTCAAGAATTTTAATGGTAAAGCAGCGGAAACAGATTAGTGTAAACAATATTATTAAAATATTTATAATTCATTTCTTGTCTAATAATTTAGTAGTTGCATCAAAAAGTAGAAATTATTTAAAAACAGTTTTCCATATAAGCAATTAGACACTTATTGGAATAAGTCAGTAAAAATTGTAATACATTTTAAAATGTAATTTATTCCTGTGATCTAATGATCAATTCAAAAAAAAAAATTGTCAATGTTGAAAAGAGTTGTGCTGCTTCATATTTTTGTGGAAACAATGAAAGTTCAAAAGAACAGCATTTATTTGAAATAGAAATATTTTGCAACATTATAAAAGTATTTAATGTCATTTTTGATCAACTTAATGTATCCTTGATGAATGAATGTATTAATTTCTTTAAAAAAAAAAAAAAACTTTTGAACCGTTGTGTATAGTGTTTATATAAGGTTATTTGTAGCAAATTTTGCACAATTTACTTATTTTTAGAGATGCACTGATGTATCGGCCGACGATATTTATTGGCCAATTTTTAATCAATTTAAAACATTAGCATAACGGTTATAGCATGAAAAAGGCAGATATAGCAAACCCAAGGTTTATTAATTAATGAAGTCCCTGAGTTGTATAGTGTCTGTTGCATAATCCAATGTTTTTCTCTTGGTAAAGTAATTAAATACTTGAAATCTGTACAAAATACAGCAGGGCTCGACAATATGGAGTACGTACTGCCCGGAGCCAGCTTGAACCACGATCGGGACAACAGAACTGTTACTGTCCCAATCAGGCCAGTGCTGCATCTTAACGAAAGTTTATCCGTTGCATGTTTTTAAACCTTGCGAATTTGAATATTTAAGCGCAAGAAGACGCAAAAGAGAACTAAATTCTACTCGCTGTGTGAGAAGTTTTGTGAAAGTCCTCTTTCACTTCTGATTCACACAAAATTATATGAAAATGCCCATCTTGGCTAGTATCCTTGTAAACCTAATCGGTAAACCGCTGAGAAACGCTTGTGTACCAGTATATTGGATCCGTGCAGCTCTTAAAGTGACCGCAAAAGACACAAAAATCACTCACTATTGATTTAAACAAAAAATTGCTCACTCCCCCAATCGATGTTCAATAGAAATTATTTGATGATGCAGCAGTAAACAAGCTAATATACCTTAATGCGTGCATTTTTTAACTTTGCTAATTTAAAACATGATCAAAACACTAATCTATTTTAATGACAAAAGTTCAAATAAGAGAGAAAGTGACAAATATCGGAATCGCCCAAATAGTTGTTTGTTAAAAATGGTATCGGCCAAAAAAATCCTATTGGTGCATCCCCACAATAGTTACTATTTTTCAAATATATGTTTTCAACAATATATGGGAAAATGTGTTTGACAAGGCAGTTGGTATATTTTGGCCAGCACAAATGAGAACTAATCGGTCACAGGGGCTTGGTTATAGGCCAATGCATATAACCATAGAATGACCAAATATCAGCTGATCGATCGGCCTGGCCGACATATTCTATACATTATTTTAAATTTTCCTAAAATTATCATTTCCATAAAATGTTTATCACTAAATTATTCTATCCATTAATCCTTAATTTAAATTTCCTCATCAGGCATCCAGCAACTGCTAAGTGGTACGACAGACGGGACTGTGTCTTCATTGAGTTTTTGGTGGAGGACAGCAAGGATGTGAAAGTAAATTTTGAAAAGTCCAAATTTGGTTTCAGGTATGTTATAATTTCAACATCTATGTAAAACACCAAAAGTTTCTTATTGTCATTGCCTTAGACTCTAGGCTGTCATTTGAATGTTTTGTGGTTTAGCTAATGTTGTCTTCTGTGTTCTTCTTCAGCTGTCTCAGTGGGACGGATAATATAAAGCACTCAAATGAAATTGACCTTTTTGAATCCATCGAACAAGATGTGAGTTAAGCACGCAGTTGAGATATCATGTTTCAAATGATTTGCTATAGTGGGATGTACATTTCAAGATGCAAGTTTTGTTTTATGCTTTACTTTCTATTCTTAGGGGTCCAAACATAAGCGTACAGACCGGTCAATCTTGTGCTGTTTACGGAAAGCAGAGGCAGGGAAATCCTGGCCCAGGTTAACAAAAGACAAGGCAAAGGCAAGTTTATTGTTGCTGTAAATGGGTTTTTATTTAAGAACTTTATCAGATATATCTTGACAATTTGAAGTCAAATTCAAAGTTGTGTTGATTTAAAAGTGCCCATATTATGCTATTTTAAAGGTTCCTAATTTTGTTTTGGAGGTATCCTACAATAGGTATATACACTGATCAGGCATAACATTATGACCTAATATTGTGTTGGTCCCTCTTTTGCTGCCAAAACAGCCCTGACCCATTGAGGCATGGACTCCACTAGACCCCTGAGGGTGTGCTGTGGTATCTGGCACCAAGATGTTAGCAGCAGATCCTTTAAGTCCTGTAAGTTGCAGGTGGAGCCTCCATGGATCGGACTTGTTTGTTCAGCACATCCCACAGATGTTCAATTGGATTGAGATCTGGGGAATTTGGAGGCCAAGTCGACACCTCAAACTCGTTGTTGTGCTCCTCAAACCATTCCTGAACCATTTTTGCTTTGTGGCAGGGCGCATTATCCTGCTGAAAGAGGCCACAGCCACCAGGGAATACCGTTTCCATGAAAAGGTGTACATGGTCTGCAACAATGCTTAGGTAGGTGGTACGTGTCAAAGTAACATCCACATGGATGGCAGGACCCAAGGTTTCCCAGCAGAACATTGCCCAAAGCATCACACTGCCTCTGCCGGCTTGCCTTCTTCCCATAGTGCATCCTGGTGCCATGTGTTCCCCAGGTAAGCGACACACACGCACCCGGCCATCCATGTGATGTAAAAGAAAACGTGACTCATCGGACCAGGCCACCTTATTCCATTGCTCTGTGGTCCAGTTCTGATGCTCACGTGCCCACTGTTGCCGTTTTTGGCGGTGGACAGGGGTCAGCATGGGCACCCTGACTGATCTGCGGCTATGCAGCCCCATACGCAACAAACTGCGATGCACTGTGTATTCTGACACCTTTCTGTCAGAACCAGCATTACCTTCTTGAGCAGTTTGAGCTACAGCAGCTCGTCTGTTTGATCGGACCACACGGGCCAGCCTTCGCTCCCCACTTGCATCAATGAGCCTTGGCCCGCCCATGACCCTTTCGCCTGTTCATCACTGTTCCTTCCTTGGACCACTTTTGATAGATACTGACCACTGCAGACCGGGAACACCCCACAAGAGCTGCAGTTTTGGAGATGCTCTGACCCAGTTGTCTAACCATCACAATTTGGCCCTTGTCAAACTCGCTCATATCCTTACGCTTGCCCATTTTTCCTGCTTCTAACACATCAACTTTGAGGACAAACTGTTCACTTGCTGCCTAATATATCCCACTCACTAACAGGTGCTGTGATGAAAAGATAATCAGTGTTATTCACTTCACCTGTCATAATGTTATGCCTGATCGGTGTATGCATGCAAGGTAAAAAAAAAAAAAAAAACACTTACATTTTCTCATAATATACATTGCACATCACCACTTTTCTCATAGTGTCTGAAAATGGTTAGAAGATTCAGAGTGCTTTCACACTGGCAGTTTAGTCCAAAACGGGGCATGGTTCGCATGAAAAATTGCTAATGTGAAAGCTGTCATGCGGACCCGGGGTGCACACCGGGGTTCAGAACCCGAAACCACGTAAAGCAAGTGGTCTGAGTTCGGTGGCAATCGAACTGTGGCCCGATTCACATGAATGTGAAAGCAACAGGTAAATAAATAAATGCCTTTCACTACTTGAGTGAAAACAGCTGTGCGAGCCCTTATAATTACCACACAAAAACCAAAAGGCCATAAATGGCTGAAATCAAATCGAAACTATTGCTGAATAGGACAGAGCTTAAGTGCAAAAGTCAGCAATAACAATTACCACGAGTGCAGCAGAACGCGGCAGTTCTTCTAAATAGCCACGGTTATAATTAAAAAAACAAATTACTATGACAGTATAAATTACAAATAAGTAGAAAATCGAAATGAGTCGTCCTACTAGCAGGTAATAAACTAAGCAACACAACAGAACTGAGTATTCAGAAAAACACTTACGCGATCAGGTAACGCGTCTTCATGTAACGCACATACAGTAAACCCAAGTGTCATTTACTCTGCTGCGCATAACACCAAATTAATAAAAAAAACGATATATTGACTGCGTTTTCTATCGTGCGGCGTGCACATTTGTGATGACATAGGATGAACACAAGTGCACCAGGGTTCGATAGAATCGAGTTGAGTGTGAAACAAGACCAACGCTGCAGGGGGCACCGGAAACAATTGCATTCGGACCGCAGCAAACGTGCCCAGTGTGAAAGCCCCCAAGTCTCTCTAAACCCCTCCTTTCTGCGAGCCTACTCTACTCTGATTGGTCAGGTGGCCCAGTCTTTTATGATTGGTCTACTCTGCTCTAATAGAGTGGTGCAGGTATGACGTCAGAACCCGGAAATCTTAATTCGCTGCTGGTTCCTTTGAGATTTTCCTATGGGGTTTTAAATAAAGCCTGTGGTAAACGTAACCTGATAATACTTTTACGTTTTGTTCTACAACATACACTGCACATACTCACACCCCAATCTAGTTACTTATTAAAAACGTACGTTTTCAAAAATGAACATAACTGCTTAAATTGGCATTTTCGCTATGGGTGCGTTTAATTAAGCTGTAGAACAAAACAAAGTATAGTCAAGTTATGTTTACCACAGGCTTTATTTCACTCATAAATCGAAAAACCCCATTATAAAACCCCACAGGAAAATCTTAAAGGTGATGAATTAGTCTTCCAGGTTCTGACATCATCCCTGCACCATCTATATAGAGAACTGGATTGCTCATGACGTCATAGAAAGTGAAGCCACCGCGTCGCCATATTGGTATTCCCTAGTAAGCTCACACGTTTTATTGAATTAATCGGAAATTATGATTTTACTGGGAAAACATTGCCTAAGGAAACACCATTTTTATATCTGAAGTCTCGCTGTCGGGAATTTCCCCTGCTTATTAAAAAGTTACTTTAATATTCATTACAGTAGTAGACATCAGATTAGCTGACGGACGAGAAACTTCAGCATGTGTATTACAAATGTCAAAGTGCGCATTCTGAAATCAGAATAAAGATTTATGCCTTGTAACCTGAAATCGCCTTGTACTGTTGTGATTGGTCAGGTGGTCCAGTATGTTGTGACTCTGCTCATATTACTCTGCTCTGATTGGTCAGATGGCCCAGTCCGTTGTGATTGGTCTACTCTGATTGGTCAGGTGGCCCAGTCTGTTATGACTCTGCTCATATTACTCTGGTCTGATTGGTCAGATGGTCCAGTCTGTTGTGATTTGGTCTACCACTTACAGCATGTGTCATAAATGAAACGCCTATCACTATATCTGAATTTCTGCTCCAGAGGCTTCCTCAGCACTTGATGCACAGTGGCTGCTTCCGAAAGCTTAGGCAGCTGACTTGTTGCCTTGCTGCCCTATCAGGCAATCACTCTGCAGGCAGCGTTTGCGCACAAAGGTACCTCACAAAACTGATTTTGGATAGACATCTGAGGCAGTGTAACATTTGAATGATCTACAACTAAATGAAGAGAGCTTGTGATAACCAAGCGAATATTTAATTACAACAATTCTCGTTAGAAATAACATCAAAAGTGGAAAAAGTTGGTCAAAAATGTACGTTTACACACAAACTGACCAGCAACCTTTTCAGACTTTTTGTTTTTAGCTCAACTGTCACAGAATGGAAAGCACAGGATTGTGGGATATCAAAGGCAGCAAAGGATACGCCTATGCTGCTTTCAAAAATCGATCAGATGAAGGTCTTTCAAGAGACAGGAAGTGAAGCTAACATTGGATTCAGGCATGCCTTGGTGCCTTCCTACCATGGAATGCATCTTCCGAAGGCAGCTTTTTTCAGCTTTCGGATGCAGCCAGTAATATGAAAAGTAACGATGGCGTTGTTTTGAGTCCTCATCATTTGGAAGTGCAAAGTGGATTTGCAGTACTGAAAACAGCATCTTCTCGACATGTCAACAACACAAACCAAACTCTTCCGGGCGTCAGCTACAACTACAGTGTTTGAGGGTCAAAGCAGACGTTGTTCGCAGGCAGCCAATGTAGACCACAGGCTGGCATTATGCAAATTTTTCCCGTTGTTACGTAGGTTTGTAACAGGAAGTGAGACTGGGATTGTTGACAACTCGTTTCGGCAGTTCAGAATCGATTCTTTCTTTTAGGAGACCATAACTTTATTTGTTGTTCACTTTGATCTTTAAAACTTTGCAGACCTTTTACGTTCACTAACAGCTGCACACACTACATGAAAGGTAATATTCGAAAAAGCATAATAGGGGCACTTTAAAAATGTCAGTCATGTACTTGTATTTTGTATTCACTGTATTTTGTTTGCCCCAAACCTGAAAAAATATACCGAATAATAGCACATCTGGTTTAAAGGCACAGACGTTGGAAGGATGTACTTGAGCTCTGTGGTTTGTAACAAAAGAGCACAGTGTTTGCTTTGCGTAAATTATTTTCTGTGGCCAGTTGCATAAACTGCTTAGACTACTCTTAAAAGTTAGTCATCTAATTTGTTTCTTCAAGACTGGTCCTAATTTCTAAAAGGCAGTTACTTTTAAGGTAGACTGGTCTAACTGGAACTGAAAAAGTAAGATTGATCACCCCTTTGTTAACTGCAAGTTGATCAAATTAGTTCTTAAGACACAGTCTTAACATAGTGGCTAAGTTTATGCAACTGGCCCCAGGTCTTAAAATGAAAAAGTTGTTTGGCCGTCAATCTAGTCAGTTTTTAAATCTAGTTAACCATTAGTGTATCAGTAAATAATTATTAGTTACTCCATCAGTCTTTAATATCAGTGCATCCATACTTAGATTGTTGACTTGGTTAAGATAAAACTTAATTGTTGTCTTTTGTCTACAGCTCAACTGGCTTAGTGTTGACTTCAACAACTGGAAAGACTGGGAGGATGATTCAGATGAAGATTTGGCCAACTATGATCGCTTTTCAGAGGTTAGTCCTTTTCAGTTCAAAAATAGCTATTCACCTTCCCAGCAGTATTCCCTATTATTGGAATTTTGTGAGGAATATGCCTGTAATTAATGTGCTGTACTGACATGATTTGTTGGTTTTTAGATGATGGGCAACATGGGAGGAGAGGATGATTTACCTGATCTAGATGGAGCAGATGATGTAAGATTTAATAGTTTCTGCTGCATGTGTAATGAAGTTTAGTAAATGTGATAGTTCACCCAGATTATTCACTCACCCGCATGTCATCCCAAACCTGTATGACTTTTGTTCTTCTGACATTAAACATATTTTGAAAATATATATATTTTTTTGTCCATACAATAGGCCCATTGTTGTTTTGTATCCCATTGACTTTCATAGTATGAACAAAAACATTCTTCAGAATATCTTTTTGTGTTCCACTGAAGAAAGTCATACAGGTTTGGAACGATGTAAGGCGAGTAAATGACACCATTTTAATTTTAGAGTGAACTAACCCTTTGAAGGGATAGTTCACCCAAAAATAAAAATTATCCCATAATTTACTCACCCTCAAGGCGTCCTAGGTGTTGATGACACTTTCTTTCTTCTATCTTCTCAGCCAAACACAATCAGAGTTATATTAAATAATATTCTGGCTCTTCTCAACTTTATAATGGTATTGAATAGTGTCTGAGTTTTTGAAGCTCCAAAAAGCACATCCATCCATCCATCAAAAAAGTAATCCATACGACTACAGTGGGTTAATAAATGCCTTCTGAAGCGAAGCAATTGGTTTTTGTTAGGAAAAATATCCATATTTAAAACTTTATAAACTATAATCACTGTCTCCCGGCAATGAACGTACGTGCATTCACGAGAGAGTCGGGTTCCGGCGGAAGGGTGACCTCTGACCCGACGTATAATGTAGCGTAAGCTTAGGTGAGAATTGATGAACACGGAAGCGCAGATGATTGAGCAAAACAAAACACCGGTCACAAATTAAAAGTCTAAAACCAGAAGTTTGGGAAAAGAAATTCCGGCGGTTTTCGATATGAGAAGGTGAGCTACGTCATACATCAGGTCAGAGGTCACTCTTCCGCCAGGACTCGATACTCTTGTGAACACATGTATGGCCATTGATGAAAGCCAGTGATTTATAGTTTATAAAGTTTTAAATATGGACAATTTACTTACAAAAACCCATTGCTTGCTTCAGAAGACATTTATTAACCCCCTGGAGCTGTGTGGATTACTTTTATGATGGACGGATGCGCTTTTTGGAACTTCAAAAACTCAATGGGTCTCATTCACTAAGCATGTGTATGCACAAATTTGTGCGTGAAATGTGCGTACGAACGATTTTAAGAACAAATCACAATTCACTGAAGATTTCTTAATTTTTTTACTAAATTTACAAAAAAAATATAGGAACAACTGAAACCACATGTACGCAAAATAACTTTCTCTGTATGGCTTTATAATCGTGTTAAGAAGTTATATTTCATCCTAACATTGACGTATATTGCATTAATTGTATTATATAATCCATATATAAAATTATAATGAATTGTTAAATAATACAATTTAATTTCATCTTAAATACATTCGATCATATACAGTTAAAGAGTAAGAAAAGCTGCGTTATAGCTTCAGCTACGAGGTTTCTATGAATAACGCAAATATACGCGTATGTACAGCTGGCTAATGAGAGCTCTGTAATCTGGGTCTTTATAAAAGCTGTTTATTGTGAGAACTGGTGAGAATGGCACACTTGGCCATTATGGGATAATTTCCATTTTTTTTATGAACTATTCCAAACCACATATTTGTAATTGACTAGTTGGGGGTTGTCTAAATCATTATTCATCTAGTCCACCTCAAGGAAGCCCGGTATAATTGGGCTCATTTAGGGTGGGTCACATCCAATCACATGCATTTCTTAAGGGGGGTGGAGCACAACAGAATGGAACAGAACACAGAGTTCTCAACACCCTTTTAACACTTGATTGTTTTCTTTTCAGGAATCAGCTGATAGTGATGATGAAAGTAAGTTTCCCTGTTTTTCTAGCTTGTACTTTCAGATCATTACTGTTTTGAAGGGATAGTTTACCAGAAAGTCACTATTTACATTTACCTTTCTCATAATTTTTATCCAACCATTTAAAGTCATCTCAATCTAATCAACCCTTTCAAGCTTCAAAATGCATATAAAGACTGTAAACAAATCAAATCCAAATGAATCAAGTTGTTTAATCCAAGTCTTATAAAGAAACACGGTTGCTTTATATGATGAATAGATTTAATTTATTCACATGTAATCACTGATCAACGCACATACATAGTGCACATCCAATATGGAAAACAGAAGCTCAACCGTACTTGCTTGACACGTGAGAACAGAAATTTCCCTTCTTGTCGTTCCAAACTTGTATGACTTTCATCCATTGAATGCAAAAGGTGAATTTGAGTACTTTCGAATGTTCTGGTGAGCTCCAAAAAGAAACAAAAGCACTATTGAAAGTGTGAAAACTCCAGTCCTCATTCATTGTAACTGCAAGAATGGCAGCTGTTACATTTATACTAGTACATAATGGATTTTCATCATTTGTGTTTTACAGAAGAAACATACAAGTTGGAACAACATGAAAGTAAAGCCCAAAGTATACTTCGGCCGCCCGCGTTCCGTCCAACGTCCGATTTTTGTGTCCATGCAGACAGTGCGCATACAAAAGTGCATGCGCAAGGTGAATGTTGAGACAGAAGAGTCCACTAGGTCAGGGGTTTTCATACTGGGGCCGCAAGAGTGAAAGGTCCGTGGAAAAGTCTAAAAAAAACACTGTAAAAAAAAAAAAAAAAAAAAAATTGGATTGAAGTAAATGAGTAAAGCAATAAATTAGATCTAAATAAATAAATAAAATTTTATTTAGAATTTGAGTTAATCTATTAAATAAATTAGATTAAAATAAATAAAATAAATTTATATAAATACACATTTTTTTTTATTAAAATTAAATAAATATGCAAGAAATAATACATATAACAATACATTACTACATTGAGTAGAACAAAATATATAATAATGTAACAAACTAATTTTAGATTTATATTATTTTTGTGTATAAATTGTTTATAAAAGACAGATGCCTTATAAGTTTTAGGATGGGGGTCCCTCACACAGGGATGATCATATTTGGGGGTCCGTGGCATCTAAAAGATTGAAAACCCCTGCACTAGGTTGACAATATGCAATTGTGATGTATTGTGCACTAGTCGAAGAAGAGTGCAGAAAGAGCGAGACAAAAACAACTCCATCGTTTTTGTTTTGATTCTTGTTCTAAACTTTACACGCAATGGCGGATCCACCACTTTTCTTCTTCCGTCCTTCCGAGCGAATGTGCTATAAGTGACGCAACTCAGTGCTGCTTTTGTCCTGTCTTGTAGATTATAGGAAAGCAATTGTACTGCGCATGTGTCGAACTCGTCCATCCGCGCTCATCCACGGTTGAGTGTACTTTGAAAACTGCGCGAGACGGAGTGGAACGCGGAAAATGAAGTATACTCGGGCCTTAAATTATGACAGAATTTTGTTCTTTTCCTTAAACATGTTTGTGGTTTTTTTTCCAGAAATGCCAGATCTGGAATAAGCAGCTGGCACATTGTGGACAGACAGAGGAGGAGGGGGATGACATGCAAATGAAAAGAGCAGTCATCTAAATGGTACATGATCTCAAAGAGAGCAAAGCTGATTCATTGAGATTCAGTGGGTTCATAAGCATCACCTCTGTCCACTGTTCAGTGGCTGCACTCCAGAAGATCGACATAACCCTCTGTTGGGAGTTAATATGCATATTGTTGTACAGAGCTTCGTCGTCCCTCTCCTTATGAGCAGTCCCAGCTTTTTTTTGTTTTCTTTTAATCTGTACTAAAACATGATGTATACTTAAACTGTTTGGAAAAACTGCACTGTATTCATATTTTTTCAACTGATAAGCAATAGATGTGATGGAAAGTTTCTTTTTTTATTGTAAGGCATTGAAATTAAAATGGAAAGTGACAAACTTTGCAGAGGTGAAGGGAGTTTGTGTCTTGTAAAATATAGTTTACAACCTTGTGATTAAAGCGTAAGAACTGTAAGTAGCAGTTATTAGACATAAGACCCACCTCCCTAACATACTTCAAACATTAGTCACTTGAGGTGTTACCAGATTTGTTGGTGGTTGATATTTTCTGCTGACTCCCTCCGAAATTATCCATTTTTCCCAAAGTCTATATTGGCACTGTATTTGGTATTCGACTGTTAATGTCTTTAATATTATGACTGCAGTATGATGGCTTTACTTGGAAACAGAAAGGTATTGTATGTTTCAGATCAAGTCTAAAACAAAAAGACCAAATAAGTCTGCACTATCAAAAATGTGGGTGTTAGACAGGACTGTTTTGTGCACATTGCTGGTTTTCAAAAGAAAAAAAGCTTTCAATTTTGTCTACGTATTTCTAATAAACTGCTCAATGCTTACCTTTTCATTTTGTCTGCTAAACTGTTAAATGGATGGTTCACCCAAAAATGAAAATTGCCAAATGCCATTAGTGGTGTTTCTCAGAATATCTATTTTATTCCACGGAAGAATGGTCAGGTTTGGAATGACATGGGGTTAGTAAATGATTGCAGATGTTTAATTTTTGGGTGAATTACAAAAAAATTGTTAAATATTTTGTTCAGTTAAAATGTGTAAAAGTATATATTTAAGCCCAGAAGCATATCGACTAGTTTAGATGCCCATTTAATGAACTTTTTTTGAAAAAAAAAAAAAAAAAGAGTAGAGACCCCGTCAGGCAACCTGGTTTCAAGTAACTTTGTTCAAAGTCGTAATAGTGATGATACACATTAGCAAGTAAAACTGCAAGGGGTTCAAATTTGTTTTTACCTGCCAACTCCGTATTTGCAGAGGCGTACTTTTATAAGACATTACGCCGTGAGGTCACGAAGGAGGTGCTATAATAACTTCATAAAGATGCACGCGCTCGCCCTATGACTACATGCGGATATTTCAAATGAGCTTGTGAGGATGTAGTCTTTGCATAATTTTCTACCATGTTAATTAAGTAGAAATGTGGCCACTTATTTCAAAGTTGGATATTGTGGGTAAATACAGTGATTATATATTTTGTATGTCGGTCGGATGAATGGAATGGCCTCTAACTATCCGTAGCGGACAATCACTTCCTACAGCCGCATTCTGGCTGCGCATCCATTCCTCTCCAGTGACTTCAGATTGATCATCGCTCTGGGTCCTAAAGCCGGACCTGTTTCCGTCCGAGCCCTACTTTCTGCACTCTTTTGCACATAACGTCTGCCCCGCTTATTTAAAAATAAAAAGGGTATGTTTTATTGAAATGGATAGTAAGAATTTGTTTGTAATTACAACACAGGTTTGTTGTTGGTTGCAACCAGGCTCTGATCTCTCTCTGAATAGACACGATGGAGCTAATAGATGCAGACAAATGTGTTTCCCTTTTACGTTTTTTGGTCTTTACCACTGTTAAAGCTGTTGTAAGTGATTGTTTTGGAGTACCACACATAAAATGTACCTAAACCTAACTGACATCACTGTGTGACAGCCCTTGCTCTAATGAGACCTATACAGTCTTGTCTATTTCCCATGTGTTAGGCAATCAGGGGCAACCCTCTGAATCTTCTTTCATATATACACAGACAGGGGAAGTGATTAACACTGATTATCTCTTCATCATGGCCCCTGTTAGTGGTTGGGATATATTAGGAAGCAAGTGAACATTTTGTCCTCAACGTTGATGTGTTAGAAGCAGGAAAAATGGCAAGTGTAAGGATTTGAGCGAGTTTGACAAGGGCCAAATTGTGATGGCTAGACGACTGGGTCAGAGCATCTCCAAAACTGCAGTTCTTGTGGGGTGTTCCCGGTCTGCACTGGTCAGTATCTATCAAAAGTGGTCCAAGGAAGGAACAGTAGTGAACCGGCGACAGGGTCATGGGCGGCCAAGGCTCATTGATGCACGTGGGGAGCGAAGGCTGGCCCATGTGGTCCGATCAAACGATCCGATCAAATCTACTGTAGCTCAAATTGCTCAAGAAGTTAATGCTGGTTCTGATAGAAAGGTGTCGGAATACACAGTGCATCGCAGTTTGTTGCGTATGGGGCTGCATAGCTGCAGACCAGTCAGGGTGCCCATGCTGACCCCTGTCCACCGCCGAAAGCGCCAAAAGTGGGCACGTGAGCATCAGAACTGGACCACGGAGCAATGGAAGAAGGTGGCCTGGTCTGATGAATTACGTGGATGGCCAGGTGTGTGTGCGTCACTTACCTGGGGAACACATGGCACCAGGATACACTATGTGAAGAAGGCAAGCCGGCGGAGGCAGTGTGATGCTTTGGGCAATGTTCTGCTGGGCAACCTTGGGTCCTGCCATCCATGTGGATGTTACTTTGACACGTATCACCTGCCTAAGCATTGTTACAGACCATGTACACCCTTTCATGGAAACGGTATTCCCTGGTGGCTGTGGCCTCTTTCAGCAGGATAATGCGCCCTGCCACAAAGCAAAAATGGTTCAGGAATGGTTTGAGGAGCACAACAACGAGTTTGAGGTGTTGACTTGGCCTCCAAATTCACCAGATCTCAATCCAATCGAGCATCTGTGGGATGTGTTGAACAAACAAGTCCGATCCATGGAGGGCCCACCTCGCAACTTACAGGACTTAAAGGATCTGCTGCTAACATCTTGGTGCCAGATACCACAGCACACCTTCAGGGGTCTAGTGGAGTCCATGTCTCGACGGGTCAGGGCTGTTTTGCCAGCAAAAGGGGGACCAACACAATATTAGGACCAATATTAGGTCATAATGTTATGCCTGATCGGTGTGTGTATATATATATATATATATATATATATATATATTATTCATACCCAGGCCAAATTTTGAGTTAAAGTGAATTTTTATTTGGTGAATGGGTAACTTCTGACTGGAAATGACAAGTGGGCAAAGACAGGACAAAATGTTCCATGTCCAAAATTATTCATATCCCAGATCTGCAAAAATGCAATCTTCTGCACTTGAAAGTTGATGAACCTAACTTTGCTAGTCAGTTTATGGTCAATTGCGAGTTTAGTGAGTACCTCTGGTTGCACATTGTGGATGCTCACAAGAAAGGGAAAGACTACAAAGGTACCAGTGGCCACTGTGCAAAGCATTTAAGTTCAAGGAGTTTCACCAAAAGTCAAAAGCCAAAAGTGACAATTGATTCTGTGGTCTGACGAGACAAATATTAGTAGTTTGGACATAGGGATGTGGCTTTTATTTGGAGAAAAAAAGGTGAAGCATTCAACCCCAAGAACACCATCAACACTGTCAACCATGGTGGTGGGAACATAATGCTTTGGGAGTATTTTTCAGCCAATGGGCCAGGCAACCTTGTAAATGTAAATTGCATCATGAAAAAAGACTTCTGAAGCAAAACATCAGACAGTCTGCAGAAAAACTTGCCCTGGGGATGCAGTGGACCTTCCAACAAGATAACAAAACACACAGCAAACGTGGTGAAGAAATTGGTTGGCAGAGAACAATAACATTTTGGAGTGGCCAAGCCAGAGTCAGACCTGAATCCAGTTGAGAATTTGTGGAGAGAACTGAAGACCAGAGTGATGGCAAGGAAGCCTTCCAACCTCAAGGACCTGGAGATCTATGCAAAAGAGGAGTGGTCCAAAATCCCAGTGGAAATGTGCAAAAAAACGTTTGAGAGCTGTGATGAAAAATAAAGGTTTTGCCATTGATTATTGAGAAAGGGTATGAATAATTGTGGGCATTGAATGCTTTGTCAAAATGTCAAAAATAAAAAAAATAGCTAATATTCTTTGTTAATATCTCTAACACAATGTCTTACTTTCTTTTGTCACCTTTTTGTGTCATTTCCAGCCAGAGGATGCCTATTTGTCAAATAAAAAAAAATCACCAAAATTAAAAATTTGGCCTGTGTGAATAATTTTAAGCACAACTATACTGTATATATAGAGAGAGCTGGGTAGATTACTTACAAATTGTAATTGGATACTGATTACTAATTACATGACAAAAATTGTAGTTAGTAACGTAATCCATTACATATTTAAGGTAATATAATCTGACTACACTGTAAACCCTAACTGCTTGCCTCAATTTTTTTGAGTTTAGCCAACTTATTCGGGTTTACAGTATACTTTTGGATTACTTTTATATGACTTTTGACCTAACTTGTTTATCACATTGATTTGAGTAGAATAATCTTAAAAAAATACAAAAAAAGAAAATATATTCCATTCTTTGTTATCAACAACATGAAGTGCATTAAATATTACATTACGTCAGGGTTTCCCAGACTGGGGTTCGTGATGGAACTGCAGGGGGGTTGTGAGTTTAATAGAAAAGCTATTAAATTAAATCATAAAAATGTTAAATTAAAATAAATAATTTTAAAATAAAAACAATAAAAATAAAACACTACTAAAAAAGATTAAACGTGATTTGTTTGCCTGCATGTCATGTGACCATTAACCGACATCAGAGAACCGTGAACTTTAATTTTATTAATATTATTTTTATTGACTTAATTTTATTATTGACCTAACTTACAAATTAAAATCTCAGGGGGTACTTCAAGTAAATATATTAGGTCAAATAAATTTCAGATGACAAAAAAGTTGGGGAATCCCTGCATTGCAAATATGAAATGATGTGAATTTGTACAGTTTAATGTGTTTGAAAGACAAAAGCCTTCAAAAGGCATTAATGCATGGTTAAATAACTCACTGAAACTGAGTGATAATTCAAATAATAATTAATGTGTTAATCAGGAGTTGATTAGATATGCAATGTTGCAATGTTGAGAACTTGTTAAAAGTTAAATGATTTGTGTAAATCCAGTGATCAAATGTTGTGTTTTGCTCAGTTTTCAGTGATAGTCACATGACCAGTGGCTGGTCTGTGTAATTCCACAAACCTGGACCTTCTGAACGTATACAAGCTGTAGGCGTTTTTAGAAAGGACATTTTTAAAGATAAAAAAAAAGAAGTAGTAGGGAGAATCAATGAATTATGAATATTTGGCTGCCATTGTTAGAATCATGTAATCAATAACACAGTAACTGTATAGTCTGAATATGAGTATTTTAAAATGTAATATAATCTAATTACAAGAACTAAATTTTTGGAATCTGATTACGTAATCCAGATTACATGTAATCAGTTACTACACAGCTCTATATTGAAATATTAAATGAAATGAAAAGCTACAATCCATCAATTAGGGTTGAAAGAACTGTTGCCAAACATATAACATGCTAGAAACATAAAAATCACTGCAATAATGATCCAATTATAGACTAGTAAGCATTTGCCTATTTAAATCCAAACAGCAAACTTTTTTTTGGCCGGGCAGTATATATATCTATATATAACTTTTAAAAAGAGTACTTATTATGAAAATAATACACTTTAAAGAAATGTACTGGATGTAAACTGAATGTCATTTAACTGCATGTTAATTGCAATTATGGAAATGTATCATAGTTTAAATTTATATCAAATGCAATTAGTCCTTGCAACTATGGAAAGGTATTATAGCTTACATTTAGGCCTATATTAAATGCAATTAGTTCTTTTTTGACCCATTTAAGTAGGACTTAAATTCTTTATATGTAATTTCATAATTACTTCTTTTGTCTTTGAAATATGGTTAAAGTGTGCTGCCAAGCACTTATGGTAAACTAAAATAAATGTTATTTCTATTGAAACTTGTATGTCAAATATATTTGTAATTACATAGTTGTAATGATAAAGTTGCAATTTAATACTTTTAAAACGTAATATCAAATAACGTAAAAAAAAACCCTATATTAAAACAAATTTACTTTAAAGTAAAACTTTGAATTTTACATTATTACAAAGTTTACTTTTTAAAAGTGTCCTTAAGAAAGGAAATATAGTCAGAATTGCACTTTAGTCCCTTTTTATTCCATTAATGTATTATCTGCAAGTAGTTTTTTTTAGTAATATACTGTTAAGATTTGAAGTACACTACACGCCCACATTCACAAGGCATTGTGGTCGAGACTGGTTTGTTTCAGAAGTCCATGGTTGGTCCGTAGAGCACCTAGTCGGCGCTAAGACCCAGAGGCGCGCGGCCGTCGAGCCGTCATTCACTTCCTCTTTCGGCTCGCTCTCTTTCTCTCCTATGTGATCATGGCTGCGCTCAAACATTACCAGCCATGTTTGCAAATCTGAAACCCAAAGGTTAGCGATTTACCCGTTTATTATTTACATCGCTTACACCCTCTTCATCCACATTGGTCCTTTGCCGGGGGGCCAGATTCTCTGTCTCCTGTGCGATCGGCACATATCAAGGTTGGGCAGTTTTATTATCATTATACGGGGGAAACTTTTGAGAGTGTGTTGTGTGTGGGTGATGCTGCCTCATTTTCTCTAACCGTATATCGAGAAAAAAACGTGAATTAATCAACGGAAGATGACCTTCTGAGACGAGATTATTTTTTAATATCGCTTTTTTTACAGGCAAGCTTTAAAAACATTAGCCACCCACGTCTCAGAGACCACAAACAAACCCTCATATTTATATAATCAGCCCGTTTTATCTGTACGTTTAACGTCTTTAATTATTTAAATAACGCACAAACCCGTGGTTATGTAAAATAAGACCCGCTGTTTTCATTTACACCGTTTTCATCGATGAATGAACACTGTTACATTATATTCGTGTCCAATTTCATTCATACTCCAAAATATTGAATTAACATACATGTTAATCGGCGAATATTGTTTCAAAGCTCATAAACGGTCGTGATGAATCGTTGTTATGCGGAACGCAGGCCTCATTTTGTCATGTCATCATCATCAGCGCTGATATTAACCGAGCACTTTAATCAAACTTCATATCGAAATATCGTTTTATAAGTGTGTGTATATCGCTAGATTTTCATTATGAGCATCACTGAATAGTCTTCCCTTCATCTTTGTGGTCATATGTCTTATGTACATGATTAATCTGTTATCTTCAAGCAAAGTCCTTTTTGTTTTCGTTTTTGTGTTGGTTGTTTGGCCGCATCTTTTCTTCTTTTTATGCCTAATATGTGCAGATACAAGACTAAAATGACATTTAAAGAGAATGAAGACATCGAGTAAGAGTAGATATGAGCTGGTTTACCCTGAGTTGTGGTGTTTTAGAGTTGGAGAAGTTTAATCAAATGTGGATATATATATATATATTTTGTGTGTGTGTGTGTATGTGATGTGAGATCCAGAAGCAGCGCATGGTCAGGAGCAGTGCTTAGCCTCCATGCTAACCGATTCCCACATCTCCCTCCTTTCTTTATTAACATTTCCCCCTATAATATTTAATTGAATATTACTCTTTTGCCGTGTGTGTTGCTTTTTAGTGACGTATGTCGGCTTAACGGCCATTTCTGAATGAAATCCTACCGTTTTGAGTTCGATGTTTACTGTTAGCTGTGCGGTTAATGATGGACACGCATACAATAATTAGTGCTGGATTTGATCTATATGCATAAATCTATATCAGGTCATATAAATTAGCATTTTTTTTTAAATGTCCAGGATTAACTTGTTGTTGTGTTCAAAGTGTTATTGAGTTTGAGGCTGGTGTTCAGCATCTGTGTTTGTGATGTGTGTTATTTAACGCGATTGCTCGGGCATCTCATCGGCTTTATCTGCGACATTTTATGTAGAGATGTGAAGAGCAAAATTTGTGATGTCCGCCACAGCAGTGCTTATTGGCTGTGACTCAACCATGTACACCGGCTACCTGCACGGCGTTCTGAGCGTTCGGTGTGCCCTCAAAGATGCCGAAATTCAATTAGAACGTTATGAACGCGCCTACAATGCTGAAAAATGCCATATAGTTAGGCAGATCACTGGGTATTGGAACACAGCCACTGTCTTTAGCACTGTGCCACTCTGGTTCGTAAACATTAAACGCTCTTTACTAAGGTTGAATGAGAGTTTGAGTACAGCTTCTTTTTTTTCTTTTCTTTTCTTTTTTTTTTTTTTTTACTACAGAAAGACAAGGATCTGCCTATTGTTTAAAATTGTGATTGTGGCACTAGTAAAATAATGAAATGGGAGTCTGGCTATTTGGAAGATTTAAATGAATTTGTCCATGACCATTTATTTAAATGGATGGTTCACCCAAAAATGGAAATTACCCCATGATTTACTCACCCTCAAGCCATCCTAGGTGTATATGACTTTCTTCTTTCAGACGAATGCAATCAGAGTTATATTAAAAAATGTCCTGTCCAAGCTTTATAATGGCAGTGAAGGGCAGGCCAAAATTTGAAGCCCAAAAAAAGTGCATCCACATGGTTCCGGGGGGTTAATAAAGGCCTTCTGAAGCAAATTGATGGGTTTGTGTAAGAAAAATATCCATATTTAAAACTTTATAAAGTAAAATATCTAGCTTCCGGCGGACCGCCTTCCGGATTCAGGCGCTACACTTTCTTTGTACAAAAACCCATCGATTCGCTTCAGAATGCCTTTATTAACCCCCCCCAGAGCCGTGTGGATTACTTTTATAATGGATGGATACACGGTTTTTTTTTTTTTGGTCTTCAAATTTTGGACTGCCATTATAAAGCTTGGAAGAGCCAGGACATTTTTTGATTTAACTCTGATTGTATTCGTCTGAAAGAAGAAAGTCATATACACCTAGGATGGCTTGAGGGTGTGTAAATTATGGGATAATTTAAATTTTTGGGTGAACTATCCCTTTAAGGTGAAGCGTGTGATTTTCACAGGACAAAATTATTATTATTTTTTTTTTTGTTGTAAAGATGTATTTTTAAATGGTTTGACAGGTGCATGTGACACCAAGGTAAACAATAGCACAACATATTGAACATTCCTGAAGCTCAGACAGTAAAAGCATGGCGCTAGCAATGGCAAAGTCATGGTTTTGATTCCCAGGGGAATGCATGAACTAATAAAAATGTTTACCTTCAATGCAATATAAGTCTAACGCTTACGCCAAAATTACATCTGCTGTCTATCATGACCAATGTCTGAAATGACTCAAGCAGGTTTCTTAAATATTTTATTTTATATTAGCCTGACTATCATTGGTTGGACAAATGGAAAGTCTCGCCCTAAACTTAATTGGTTGAGCCAGTATTGGATTGTTCAAGGTGTTCAAACAAAGCAGTTTTGTTTGAAAGAGTTATAGAATGCAGAATCGCATATTAAGTAGGCACTTTAACTGGGCATTTGATGAGGAACGAATTTGCGACTAAAATGTGTTCACTGCAGTATAATTGTAACCCGGACGTACTACATTCGTCATGTTGACACTGTCATATGACCTATAACATCAGTTACATCGCTTTACGGCCATTCACAACTCTTCTCCCGTGGCATCATGGGATAGTAAAGTGTCCATCAGTAGTAAGTCATACAGACTGTTGTTTTGCTATAGTTTTATGACCATCATGAATTTGGACATAAGGAGCGTAGGGAAGTAGGCATATTCAAAAGTAGAGACCGTGTTTACACTTAAATCATCCGACAAATGGCTTACTTGCATTTTATTTATTTTTTTCTTCGGACAGATGGAAGCAAATAACCATTTTAACTATGGGCCTCACTCTTCTGTGTCAGCTAACTCAGGACTGAAGCATTCCTCAGGAGATTCTCTCTATACTAACGGGTCCTCCATGAGCTTCCCCCAGCAAGGGAAAAGTGAGTATCTATCTAAACTGCTTTTTACTGCTTAATATTTTTGTGTAAACTCTTATACATTTTTCAGTTTTTTTTTTTTTTTTTTGATGAATAGAACATTTGAAAGAACAGCATTTATTTGAAATAGAAATCTTTAGTAACATTATAAATGTCTTTACTGTCACTTTTGATCAATTTAGTGCATCCTTGCTGAATAAAAGTATTAATTTCTTTTTCTTTCTTCTAAGTTTTACTGGCCAGAAACTTCTGAATTGTAGTGTATCATGGTTTACACAAAAATATAAAGCAGCACAGCTGTTTTCAACATATAATAATAATAAGAAATGTTTCTTGAGCATCACATCATCATATTAGAATGTTTTCTGAAGGATCATGTGACACTGAAGACTGGAGTAATGATGCTGAAAATTCAGC
Source organism: Coreius guichenoti (assembly GCA_039654105.1). Lineage (NCBI taxonomy): Eukaryota > Metazoa > Chordata > Actinopteri > Cypriniformes > Gobionidae > Coreius > Coreius guichenoti. The sequence goes on from CM077178.1 coordinate 29,146,212, forward strand.
TTTCATCACAGGAATAAATTACATTTTAAAATATATTCCAATAGAAGTTATTTTAAATTGTATAATAACATTTCACAATAGTATTGTTTTATAGAAATTGATCAAATAAATGCAGAGCATTTCAAAAACATAAAAAAAGTCATATTTATCCCAAAGTTTTAAACCAGTAGTGTATCTTTCTGTTTTTTAATAATGCTGTTCATCACACAGATCTGAATGGCGAAATGAATGTGAATGGCATCACTACTGCAGGTGGGAGCAGCCAGCCCAGCGCCCACCCTCCCTCTTCCTCTTATCCTCATATGGGCAACCATCACCTCCCAGGCAGTGTTGGATATGACTATCTGTGGGGCCAGTCTCAGTACAACCCAGCGATGGGGCCTGTCCCTCCACACGGGTTGCACCAGAAACCAGGCTCCCAGGCGGGGATACAACCACAGCAGCCTCAGCACCACTTCCAGGGGCAGGGACCGTACCAAGTCAACGGCAGTATTGGACTGTCCCGGCAGTCCCCAGGTGCTGTGCCGCAGTACTGGGGAAGGGGTAATCCTGGGCAGCAGCAGCAGGGGGGATCTTCTATGTCCATGGGATTTAACTCTCACAGCATGTATGGGACTTATCCCAACCAGGGGCATCCTGGCATCCCACCATCCCAGCATCACCAGCAGCCTCCAGCCGTGCAGCACCAGTCTGCAACGGCACATCATCTCCAACATCATTCACACCACGCTTCACCTCAACACCAGCAGCCGCAACAACAACAGCAGCAGCATTATGGCATGATGCCTAATGGAATGCCATATTACCAGCATCCTTCACACCAGTCCCAACCACAGGCCCAGACTCAGTCCCAACCCCAGACTCAGATGATACCACCCGCCACGCAGAGTTTTACGCCTCCACGAGGAAGCCCTCAGCACCATCACGTGGGCAGTGGAGGAGGCAGAAGCAGTCCCCACCACATGCAGGTCCCAATGAGGTCCCCTTCTGCAGTGCCTGATAGTGGTTCGCCTAAGAGCAAAGAGATGCAAGGTGAGAGTGTCACACAGTCTTCAGTGTGTTAGAAACAGGGTTATTATAGTTTCAAATTGTTGTATTTTCAATTTCGATTTGCAATTTTTTTTTTTCCACTAACGTTAAAAACACTGTTTGCAACTAGTAATGTGCGCAATGACTAATTTCATTTGTTTAAAATGAAATTTTGCAACCGACTAGTCGCCCTAGTGCCCACACGTGTCCGGTGTTGAACGCGCTTCTCGTGTATGAAAAGTATCTGTACACACAGGGCTCCAGACTGCGACCAAATGGTTCCTGCTGGTGCGACTAAATTTTGTTAGAGGTCCAAGGCTCAACAGTGCGACCATTTCACTCGCATTTGCAACTTAAAAAAAAGACTGGTTAATAAAATAATTAACCTGTTATTTAGTTTCATTAACCTGATGTACCAATAATAAAAACTATACAGACATTTTTAAAAATAACAAAAACTAAAAAAAAAATGACAAAACAGAATTACTAAAACTTTTAACTAAAATTAAAATGAAAGCAGAATTAAATTGAATTTAAAATATTAACAAAACTATATATTATCTCAGTGATACTAAAATAATACTAGTATGGCAAAATCTCTTACAGTGTGTTTTTTATATATATAAATGCAGAAATAGTTAGTTGAGCTAAATACGCTCCTTTCAACTGAGAAGCACAGGTGCTTCTTGGGGAAAAAAGTAAGCGTCAAGCCCTGAGGTCGCACTGGTGTGACCACCACGTTGCCCAACTGATAAGAGCTGCCATTTCTGTTACATATGAGAAACAGCAAACGAAACAAAAGGGGAAACACGCTACTCGTTTGAGTTGACGGTCCAAGCTCATACACAGGTCGATCTCGATCACACGACACTGTTACTACACAACACTGGGAGATCCAGTGAGAAAGCGTTTGAATTCACCACAGAATTAATAGCATCGCTACTGTGAGATCTAGAGGGAAGCGTTCGGTGCAGAAATGTTCTAAACCATAGATATCAGATCAAACAGTGCTGACGTGGAAACCAGGAGAAACATTGAAACACAAGCGAAGTTCAGGGGTTTAAGGGTGTACTCACACTAGGCACGGTTGCCTTGTACCGTGCCCGAGCGTGATTGTCCCCCCTCCCCACTCCCCCGCTGGCCTGCACTCACATTGCACTTAACATACCGGGCCACTATGCAACTTTTTTTTGAAGAAGAAGACAGAAAGAAACAGACTGCCTAATAGATTTATCATTTATGCCGCGCATCGATTTTCACTTGATTGCACTGCACGTATCAGAAGATTATTATGGAGGCAGCTGACATTGATGGAGGAATTTGCAGCTTTACTCGCAAAATACAATTCATGTTCATCAATAAGGTGAGAACCAGGCCCGTTATAAACCTAAATATACTTGAATTAATTGAAAAGTGTACCAAAGTAGTAATAGTTTGGTGTTTGCTGTTGTAATGATGACAGTGGCACACAGCTGTTCTGTGCTCCGGCACGGTTAGCGATCACACTACATGCGTACCTCGCCCGAGCCCAACTGAACCGCGGCCCACCTCTTCCAAGCGGGCCAGGGCCGGTATTGTGGCAGAAAGTTTTTTTTTTTTTTTTTTTTTTTTTATAAAACATTATTTATCTCAAGGTTCGTACAACCTTTTGAGAGTGAAATTCAAACCCTTTTCAAGGTCTTTCAAGTGCCTCAAAGATCTAAATCTTATCCGATTTTTTTTTTTTTTTTTTTTTAATGTTATTTATTTTTAATGTGATTTGTAAAACTAAAAGTTTAAAGGTGTTGGAAAAAACTAACACTTTGTGGCAAACAAGCACTTTTATTTAAAAAAAGACATGAAATTACCACTATAACCAGTCGTTGGCGGCAGAGGAGCACTTATTTAGCCATTTCCACTAATATATGGAAAAAAAGTAGGAAGTCACAGTCTCATGAAAAACAAAAACTTTTCTTTGAATTTTGACGGAATTACACAGAAAACAAGTAAAGAGTGCTCCTTTTACTATCACTGAAGCTGTCAGTCAGTTCAGTGTGATACTTTAGAAGAACAATGGTACATTTAATTAGAGTAGAATATTTACATTTATTAAAAATGACGTTTTATTATTATTAATTATTGTTGTTAATAAAAGTTAATTTGATCAATTCAAGCTCAGTGCTTCACTGTTAAATTGCCAATAAACAAATGTGTAATATTATTAGTAATGGAACTTATTACCAAAACAATAGTAATTTTATTATTAAATTAACTTTATGATAAATTTGACGGATGGCAAAATCACAGGAAAAGCTTGACGTGTACTGGCACCTATACATTATTTAAGCGTATTCTCTTTGTTAGGCTGTTGATGTAGCAACTGTTCAAGTGTCTCATAAGTTTCATTCATAATGTTTCTCCTTTAATTCAATATAAAATTTCATACTTTATTGTCCCTCATAACCGGTAGTATAACACGCCTATAAGCAAGATTACTTGTTATATGCTAGTTTTGTATAGTCTTTCAAAATATTCCCTTACCTTGCTCATCTTCTGATTGGTCATTTCTCTGTGGACATTCGCCGCTACAGAGAAAACGAATGCATGCAAAATCTGAGGCCAAATGAAATTTTGTTTTCCACTCTAGATACACTTTTCAACATAATATAAATTTTAAATTGTAACATTAACATGAGTTATTTAAACATAGCCTTTGTAAAAATATAAAGCAAAACATTAAATGTGCAAAAAACATGTAAACAACACATATTTATACTAGCAGCAGCAGTATCGTTTAATTGACCAGTCGAATACTCTCGTACATCCCTAATTGCAACTGGTGGCACTGCTGCCTACTATCACTTTTTTTTCTCTTAAATAAAGCCTTATTTGCATAGCAAATAACTCTCAAATTTCCATTAAATTAATACCATTGACTGATTATAAAAATGGCATCATGTTTTATCATGCATGCTCGTTCTGATTTCCTGTACTTTAGGTGGTGCAATGCACTTCCTGAATGGCTTTTATCACCACCAACACTGGTATTCTAATTCTGTCCTCTGGTGAAAATAAGTCTGATTTGACCAATGTTATTTCAGTCAAAGGTAATTAGACGTTTTAGATTAGGAAGTGATTCAAACTGTCTAATAGTTTAACAGGTAATGTCTTGCCCCAGTTCTACATTCTGCCTCACTCATCAGAAAATGGAAAACTGCATGAACACATGCAACCTAGATACAATAAAACAATCAACAATACTGTGCTTTCCACTGAAGATCAAAATGCATTATCTGTCTTTTATTTATATATTTGTTTTACTCTGCTTTGGCCTTATTCACAGTGTATTTAAATTGCTCTTCTGCTGAACACGAGGAGCATGTTAGAGGCATTACTGTAGTTTCCACATTGATGCATATGCTGATTTTGGAACTGCTTACTCGTTCACTCATTCACCGTGTAGCGAATGCCTCATAGTTTATTACATGAGAGAATAGTAAGAGTAAAGGAGTGAATTCGGTGCAGATGCTGCACGTTAGCAGCATAGTGCACTACTTTCCAGGCCATGTCTCTGACCTAAAAATCCAATTTTAGTTGTATTTCAAATCACATACGAATGTTTGTGGTTTGTTGCTACGTGTGTGAATGTTTTTACATGTCTTGCTAATAGCTGTTGTGTGTGTTTTTTGTAGTTCATATGAAAGAGTCCTTTAAAGAAACAGATAAAGGCTTCAATGGAGTCGAGAGAAGCTCTGTACCCCAGCGGTTGCCCAAAACTGATGGTTTTGCTGTAAAGTCCCCTGGCCCTGTTTCCTCTACCGACTATAACCAGGGTGTGCAGCATCCATTGGACGTGGACGTGGAGAAACCTGCAAAACAACGTCAGGAGATGGGAGCTGCCGCAAAGGAGCTTAGTTCTTCCCCCGTCTCTGGCCCTCCTCCACCACTGGCTAGTCCGCCTCGTAAAACATTGACCCTGCCTCATCAGACAGTCTCTGGACATGTTTCTGGGCAGAATTCACATTCTTCATCTTCAGGATTTTCATTATCTACAGCTTTGGGTGTCAGCACAAACGTGTCCGTGTCTCCACCCTCCCCTCTCGCGTCACCTTCTCAGACGGTCCAAGGCCTAAGACCTGGCATCTCTGCACCTTCATCAGCTGATGGGACACCTGCTGGACATGGTACAACTCCTTCAATGTCTTCTCCTAAGAGCTCCAGGGCTTCACCTGCTGTTTCGCACAGCCAGTCTGTGCCGTTTTCTTCTAAGATCTTGATGCATCCTCCAACGGTGCCTGTGCCTCCTCAAACAGTTCCTCTGGCAGAGGCCCAGGGGTCAAAAAGTCCACAGGTCTCTCCAACACCTTTATCTTTAGCTGCGTCTCCATCTGTTGTCTCCGCTCCTCCTGCATTGGCACCACTGAAAGGACCCCAAGAGGCATCACCTCTAACAGGCCAGAGTCCTAAACATCCTGCTGCTTCCTCGACGCCAACATCTGGTGCCGATAACATCTCTCTCCCAGCAGTCTCTGCACTTCCATCTGTTGTCTCTGGTTCTCCTCAAGTTCCCGCTCTGGCGTCATCTACACCATCTCCCGCTGTTAGATTTTCTTCTCAGGCATCCTCGGCACCTCTCAATGTTTCTCCTGCTCCAAACGTGTCTCGTTCCCTTGTTGGCTCTGCGGCTCAACCTTCAGATATTGCTGCAAACGTGGATGTTTGTTCTCGCAGTTCAGGGCAGGTGGGTTCTCATGGTGTAGCACGGTACAACTTTGGGGAATCGCACTCTACTCCTGGTAAACATGAGGCCTCTGCTTCCCAGAGTAAAGTTGGAGTCATAATTGGCACATCCAAAAAGGAGTCCAACAGTGAGCCTCAATCTGAGATGCATAATGTGCAAACTCATGGTAGAAACCTTGAACCGGCTTTCGTTGTTCCAAAGGAACCTGAGAGAGACACTATGGCAGTTGGCAGAAAAGACCCTTATAGTATCAAAGATCAGGCTACCCCAAGGAAAGGGGAAAGTGACACTTTAAATGATACTTTTGGCACTGACACGTCACTGGACTACCCGTCCTTGGCTGAGTCAACCTACCTTGAAAGCTCAAGAGCAGAGGATGGGAGTTCTATGATGGACACTTTTGATAATTCTTATAGTCTTTCCCAGATGGGAGACCAATCAAAGTTTACAGAAGGATCCATGTTTGATGACTCCAGGGACTTGCAGGAGACTTCTTGTGAAGAACAAAACTTGAACAGCTCCATGACCTCTACAAGTTCCACCGAGGAGACTTCCCTCAAAGATAACACATCACTACTGGACGACTCTTTAAACAACACCTCACAAAACTGCTCCTCCCTGCTTTCTCCATCTATTAATGCCTCAACCCTCTCTGTCAAAGGTGAGATTCCCAGTGCACTAATAATGCATTTACTCTCACTTGTTTCTAAAGAACCTCATAGTTGAACAGTAACATACATTTCCTTTTTTAGAAGGGATTCACCAAATTTTAGCCGATATTATTTTCATATTGTGACAGATTAAAATGCAATACTATTTTGTCTAGATAAAATAACACTTAAAGGTGCACTATGTAAAAAATTTTCAGTAAAATATCCAAAAAGCACTAGGCCAGTGTTATATATTTTGTTCAGTTGAGTACTTACAATATCCCAAATGTTTCCAACTATTTGTAAATCGTGAGAAAATTGCTATTTTAACCAAGGAACCGGGACGTGTGAGGGAGTTGCCTGTCAATTGCGTCATATCTACGTTACCCTCGGTTTCCGGTTTTATTTTGCAGAAATGCTTTACTCTTACTGCAGTGTGCAACAAGTGTCATATCAGCCGCCGAGCGAACGCACAGAGTAACGTCATAACATAATTTTCAACACACTCAAATGTATCTAATATGATAAATATAGCTGCGTTACCTCATACTCATGACCGGAAAAGCGGAAATGGTGCCCGCGACTGTGGCATAATAAAAGTCCCGCTGCTCGCGAGGCGTGTGTTGCGTTCATCTTATTAACAATCGCTCCCACAACACTCGGTTCTGCTCTGCTTCATACTACAGTAACGTTAATAATCGCATCCATGAACATGATTTCTGCCCGAGTCCTATCCTGATTCTTTTCAACCGACTGTGAGGTGAAGACCACATGTCCCAAGATTCTGCGCTCAAACTTGGCGTCATCAAGCTACGCCTTTGTTTTGAATAGGTGACCTCTAGCGGACGGAAAAGTTACATAGTGCACCTTTTTAACTAAGACCAACCTTTTAAATTTCTAAGTGTATTTAGGCATCACCGCATTATAATGTACAGTATGAAAAATGTATATTCATCTGAGATGCAGTGTTAATGGTGTTATTAACTTAAGAGTGTTAGATGGCAGTAAAGGTAATCTAAATGTAAAAATAGAGAAAGTGAACATTTACAATTACATAGCCAATATTGACCAATTAGATGATAAATTCACTAATATGGTCTCAATGTTGTCCTGATATATCATACATCCCTATTTTTTTTCATTAAAATGAATAGTAATAATACTCATTCAAGTGTACGTGAACTCTAAAGAGTCTAAGCATGCAAATGGTTATTTGAATGCTTGGTAGACATATTGTGATCAGGAGCTTGGGTTTTAAGTTTAAAAAGGACATATTTGTTTTCTAGTTATTAAAAGCAACACATTTTATTCCCCATAGGTGATCAGATTCTTGGACCCGATACTTCAGACCTATCTGGAGGTGACCGAAGATCTGCGCTCTCTGCAATGACCGCTAAAGCTCTGCAAGTGGTTGTAAGCGGTTCTGTTGAAGGGACGACCACACATATATCTGAAGCCCTTATCGCCATGCCAACAAAAAAGCCACGGAAGCCTAAAACCCCAAAGATGCCAGTTGCTGTTGCTGAAAGTAAACGCATTGTTCATTTTTACTATCGTGCTGGCGTAGTTAATTTTTTTTTAAAATTAGTAATTTTCTTTAAAGGCATAGTTCACCCTAAAATAAAAATAAAGTCATCATTTACTCACCCTGGTGTTGTTCTAATGCAGTATGCCGTTCTTTCTTTTTTCAGACCACAAAAAGAGAATTTTTAAAAATGTCCTGCTCGCGCTCATCATATAATGGCAGTGAATAGCGACCAGCACCAAGCTTTTTAAAAAAGACACAGAAGTGTCACAGAATGATCCAGTGCTACAAGTGTCGTTTATTCCAAGTTTTCTGGGGTATACGAAAGAGTTTGGTGAAAAGTTCACTCCGACTCGCCCAGAAAAGCACACAATTTGTGAGAAATCAAGATTATAAAAAAAAAAGTATCCGTGTACTTTCTTCACTTAGTTGAATATCTCTGGACAGGAACTCCGTTTATCTGATGACAGTTGACAGATGTGAACGCGATGACTTTTTGTTGCGACAAACGCAACAAATATATTAGCCTCAGAGAAGAAAGTACATGGATTGTATTTAATTTCATGTTTTTATTAATCTTGATTTCTCACAACTTGTGTGCTTTTTCTGGGAGAGTCGGAGTGAACTACGGCACTAATAGGGTCTCACAACACGAAAGATTAGGTCAGGATTTTCATTAAAAATACATTAAATTTTGGTTTGTTTTTCACCAAACCCTATCGTATACCCCCAGAACGCTTGGAATATATGGCACGTGTCACATGGGATAATTCTGTGCTTGCTAAATGATGACTTAATTTTCATGACTTAATTTGAACAATCCCTTTTAATGAGTCAGATGGATAAAATTGTGTTAGATGCTAAATACTGTCTTACTCAATTATTTCCAGTTGGCTCTCCTGATTGCATGATCAAGAAGCGGAAGTTAACACCCGACGGCCCAAAGGTGAGAAGGAGAAAGAAAACTGAGGAGAATACATTGACTGCAGTGAAGAAGAGGAAAAAGGATATGGAGAGCATCTCTACTGATAACTTAAATCCTTCAAATGCTCCGCTTTACCTTCAAAATAATCCACTGACCTTTGTCCACGACTCAAGACTGACCAATAATGAGAGCCCTATAGTCCAACCCAAGAAGATCTGGAAGCGTAAGATGAAAGAAGGCATGAATGAGGCAAAGCCTTCCAAACCAACCAAAACTGAGTTGGCAGAAGGAAAAGCTGAAGATGATGATAATAGCTCCACAGCAGGTATCTACATATTAGGGGTTGAAATTTGTTCTTTTTAAGTAGTGGTCAGTCTATTTTGTATGCATACTTCTGGCACTTAAGCTATATTTAATTGTTTGTGTGTCACAGGTGACACCCCAAGACGTAGGGTTGCAACTGAAGAGCAAGTCCAGTTTCCTTTGCAGCACGGGTGAGCAGTCCTTTGTCCAAAGTAGCGTCAATCAGGCCTAGCTTGGCACTTGCTATTTCCCAAAGAGCCCATGTGCTCCTATTTAAAAAAAAAAAAAAAAAAATTTTTTTTTAAGGAACTTAAGGGGTCCAATGGAAATTGATCAAATAATTTGTTTTTCTTAAATTGATACGAGGAGACAGCAAAATTATTTAATTTATTTGAATAAAAAATGTATACTAGGTTTTTAAATACTTCTGCTTCATACTGAATTCATTTAATGCCAGGAACAATTTGTGTAACCAAAAACCAAATATCCAGGAAAAAAAAAGTTTATGTAATGCACTTGGAATCTCATTTACTATTTCTAGCTGCGCATTCAAACAGATAAGGGAAATAAAATGTGAACTCCATCTACAACATACTACAATATTAACACTATAAAGTAAACCTTGTCATAATTCAGCAGTAGATAAGCAATTGCTGGGCAATATTGTGGGCTATCTCACATAGCCAGACCTTCAGACTGACGGCAGAAGGTCTGGACTCTATCGCAGCTTTCATTGGCCAAGGACCGCCCAAGAGGATGTTTGACTGACATGTAACGCAACCAATCTCAGTTCGTTTTGTTCCACGTCATGTTTAAAGGCGTGAAAATGTAAAGTCGATATGTCCCTGCAATAACAGACCGCCGTGCATCTATAAATTATTCATTCAAGAATGTTGTGCAAGTTTACTGCAACAATGGAGCCGCGAACTTCACATACTTTTGAAAATCCAGCGTTTAGTTGATCCTGGTAAGCGCTCATTGTCACAGTTGTAAACATGACGGCGTTCTTCTTCCACGAGGGAGTTTGGCGTCACAGCATTTGTTTCCAGTCGGACCGTTAAAGAACGCAACACACATCTCGCAGACATCCTGTAGAATTCATCCAATCAGATGACGACTTCGAAACTCCTGAAGTGTTTCCAGAAAAGTGTGCCATATGCATCAGACGTTCAGCCAACGGTCCGTGGGCATGACGTCTGAGGCTGAGACTATGAAAACCGTAACAATGTACAACAGTGCAACATTTTTAGTTTGAATCGTGTAGCGCTCACAATTATTTAACTAAATCATACTCTTTTGAAGTTTAATAATCACATTAAGCTGTATTGCAAGTTGCAACTCCTGTTTTCTATCCCCAAAGTTATTTAATGGGATAGTTCACGCCCCCCAAAAAAACCTTTCATCATTTACTCACCCTCATGTTGTTCCAAACCTGTATGAGTTTCTTTCTTCTGTAGATATTTTGAAGAATGTTGGTAACCAAACAATTGATGGACTTCCGTAGTATTTTTTTTTTTTTTTCCTTCCCTACTATGGAAGTCAATGACTACCGTCAACTGTTTGATTACCAACATTTTTCAAAATATCATCTTTTGTGTTTAACAGAAGAAAGAAACTCATACAGGTTTGGAACAACTTGAGGGCGAGTAAATGATGACAGAATTTCCATTTTTGGTTGAACTATCCCTTTAAGACCTGCAATATTTAGGACCTACTTTTTATTCTCACACATGCTCCTAATTACATTTTACAGTTTGCACACACCTATTTTTAGCTGAAGATGCAAGTGAAATACTTGCACTGTCAAGCCCTGATAACAGATTACAATTTAGTTTTTGTCTTAATGGTAACATTTGCAGGATATATGGTAGCTAACATACAAATAGAAATCCGCTCCAGCAATCCTCTCAAAATAGTTTTTAAAAATGCTTATCCAGCAATTTCAAACAGCTGGAAATTGATTGGTGTATGTATGGCAATCCTATTTCATGTGCTTTTTCACATTTGCTAGCTGGAAGCGAGAGATTAGAGTCAGGAGGCTTGAGGACCGGCTGAAAGGGGAGACGTGGTATTACAGCCCCTGTGGCCGGAGGATGAAGCAGTTCCCTGAGGTCATCAAGGTGAGATCTGTTATACTTGTGCAACAAATGATTTCCCACAATTAGGTTCACGATTTTGGGGAGGAATCAAATTTTCTGATGATAAATTGTGATTTGCAATTTAAAATGAGCATTAAAAAAATTCCAGGTTTGCTGAGCTTGTTTAAAGGGCTGCACAATTTGGCCAAAGTTTTGTGATTTATATAACAATATGGCTATAAAATAACAATATTAATTGTAATAGTGTTAATAATAATAATAATGATGATGATGATGATTATTATTATTAAATTACTAAAATTAAAATGACTTAATGATTAAATACAAATTACTGAATAAAAACAAAATGAGAAATTACTATTTTAATATTTCTCTGTTAAGCAGTATTTACTGCGAGCTGAGATCTTGAAAACCCCAGATCATGAGCTGCTCATGTGTGCCACTTCACTCTGAAGCACACAGCGTATATACATATTGAATTAAATGCAGCCTATGCGATTTGATAATCACACTAAGCCATATAGTGATTTCCGTTTGTTTCAAATAACCGTGCAGCCCTTTCCGCAATACCACTGTAACGTCATCTGCATGAGTGATTTTAAAAAGGCTCGTCTTCATCCAGTTGCTTTGGTCTCTCCTACATTCTCCAGTATCTGAAGAGGCATCAGGATGGTCTCCAGGGCGTTTCGAGAGAGCACTTCAGCTTTAGTCCACGCATGCCAGTGGGTGATTTCTATGAGGAGCGGGAAACCCCTGAGGTGTGTATTAAGATGTCTACAGGAGCTACAGACACGAGAGCTACATGCACTGTTGCATGACATGCTGTTTCTTTTGAATCTGTTACAGGGTATGAATTGGTTCCTCCTTGCCAATGAGGAAGTGCCCTCCATGATCATGGCTATAACAGGCAGACGTGGTCGTCCTCCAAATCCAGACAAAGAGCCTCGTCCTCGTGGACGCCGAGCCAGAGGAGCCCAAGGTAGACGGCCAGGCCGACCTCCCAAGGCCAAGATGGAGGATCTGCTCAGCAAAGTGGATGCCAGGCTGCTGAAGAGACTGGAGGAAAAGGGTGAGTCTGAATATTCTCAACTGGAAAACCTGCTAGCATGTAGGAATGAACAGAGATGTGGGGGCAAGGTACAAATGATCAACACTGTGCTCTGCAACAAGATGGGTTACTTCAGGTGGATTGTCCGATTAATACAAAATAAACTTGTTGCAGAAGTGCCACCTTTTTACCCTTTTATTTTAGTCTTGTAGTTTGAGCCTTTTTGTCAGATATAATGAGCAGTTGATGTTAATTGTTTTACAGTGGATCTCACTGAGGACGAAAAAGTAAAACTGGTCAAGATCAAGAAGAAAATGAAGAGAAAGGTAGGCTAAATTCATATTTACTGTAACAAGTTCATTTTGCACAATATTTGTTTTTAACTTTTTCATCTGTTAAAACTGAGCATCTGATTTGTCTCATGCAGGCAAGAATGAAAAGAAAGGAGGATGCAAAGAATAAAAAGATCCGGCTGGAGAGACGGAAAGCAAAAGTAAGAGAAACAAACTCTATTAAAAAACATAGTCCCATTTCCACCAAAATTACCCGTAACAGTTTGTCCCAGGAACTTTTTCCACCCCCCGACCTGTTGCTGTCTGCATTTCCATCACGATCTAAAGTACCATGGAGATTAGGCAAATTAGTACGATGATGTAGGACTGCTTGCGACTTTCCAGTTCCCGCTGGATTTCGTCCTCCGCATATTAACTTAATAAAGCCTGAACCTCGTCATCAGTCCATCGGTCATATTTTTTAAACTCCATTGTTGATTCGAATAGCAAACAACTCTTACTGCACGCACCGCAACAGACTTTCAAAAATGGTGGTTGAAATAAAATGCTGCGTGGAGTCGACCAATCAGCATGTTCAGCACACCAAGTCCCACCCCTGAAATTCCTGAACTTTGAAAAAGTACTACCTCATGAGCAGGGACTTTCTGAGGAGGAAATTTTTACCAGGAACTTAATTTAGACCCTGGTTCCTGTGGTCGAAACACACCAAGTACCACCCCAAAGTCCCTAGTTCCTGGGGTGGAAACGCGGCTTATGACTACAAAATAATTTTAATTTAATAGATTAAAACCCCAGTGTTCCGAGCTCTGATTGTGTTTTGTGGTGTGTTTGAGCAGTTGGAGAAAGCCAAAGAGCAAGAACAGGATGATGAAGACCAGTCTCAGACTCTGAGTCCGTCATTTGAAAGCCCTCTGTCAGCCGCAGAGGGGCCCAAGAAGCCTGGGCGCAGGAGGAAGGTCGCAATACCAGCGGCAGAGGTAGAGTTGGATCCGGAGAAGGCCAGCCCAATCAAGAGAGTGGCCAGAGCCCGCAGCAAAGCCAAGGCTCTTGCTAAGGCCCAGGCCCAAGCGGAAGCCGAAGCGCAGGCTGCTCTGGCAGCAAAAAGGCAGGCGGAGAGGCGGGCACAGGCTCAGAGACGAATGGAGGAGAGGAAGAGGCAGCAGATGATCTTAGAGGAGATGAAGAAGCCTGCAGAGGACATGTGTCTCCCTGATCATACGGTGAGCATGATATGCTGAGGGATTCACACATAGTAGATAAGATTTCCCACCTGGCAAATTCACAGTTTACTTTTGAAGCCACATTGATAAATGGAACTTACTGTGAATTTGTTAGGTTTATGTCTTGCACTCATTTAAACTAATACCTGGAAACTAGTCACGTTTTGGCGAAATCCACCATTCTGACATTGTACTCGCTGTGTTTAGAAAAGTTTTTAATGCCATTTTCTTTTAATCTTACTTCTGTATGATGCCTAATAAAGTAGTGTTAATAAGCTCAGTGCTTCTGCTTTTCCATAAGCGCCACCTACTGAAACTTGCAGTTTCATTCAGCCCATCTGCTGTTTTGTTCACACCAGTTATATAATATACATTAACATTTATTAGGAAAAAGTGAGGTTTTTTCATTTCACAGATTTTTTTTTGTTGTCAAAAACTTGTATTATTTGAATGGTAAAGTTGTTTAAATCATGGATTTTATGGTTAATTTATAGTTTAGGATGTTACCGTAGACATATGTGTTGTTTTAAAGAATGTTGCTACCTAAACAATATGTAGTTGTTTTCAAATAGAATTTTCCTAAATGATTTCAACTGCTACTTTCAAGAAATATTTAAAAGAATAATTTCCATGTTTTTTTTGGGTGAGGCTTGGGATACAGATGTCACCATGCTAATTGGCCATTGTTCGCGTTAATGTTAATGCTTGTGCTTATTCTAATGCTAACCTGTTTTCACGCTAATGTGCTAATATGAACGTGTTTAATGTTTAATATACAGTCATGTAGTGCAGGGTTTTCGACCAATGGGATTTCTATGTGGGCTAATCAGATGATGCTCCAGAAATGAAAACTTAAGACAACTTAAATGTAGTTTGTTGCTGATTATGACAGTAATTGACACGGATGAGAGATTTTTGCTTTACCATGTTGTTTGTAGTCAGGACAGCGTGTAATGTATATGTCCACTGAAGCAAAAGTACTTAAGCATATTCCAATTTTTTCACAACGTTCTCGTCTGCTCTCAATGCTTTCTCCGGTCTGCTGACATCTCCCATAGAAATTTATTGAAACGCCCACTCTGCTAGTCTCACTCTGCACCAGTGGACACACACCATAATACACATTGCTACCATTCTCACACTACAACGAACATGCCGATAATCCTTTTATTTGATGGAAGAAAAAGTAGTAGCCTACTATATTGTCGAGTACATCTCTGAATGTTGGGTAATTAAAGTGTGATGTTATACCTGGGATGGTTTATTCCATCGCTCATAATGTTGTCGTCTGTCTCCCTCTGTAGCCCCTCCCAGTATTGTCACGGATACCAGGACTGGTGCTTTCTGGTGTGGCCTTCTCTAATTGTTTAAGGGTGGTGGAGTTCCTGCATGGTTACGGAAAGATTCTGGGGCTCCAGGTGCCCAAGGATATTCCCAGCCTGAGCACCCTGCAGGAAGGGCTTCTCGGCATGGAAAAGAGCCAGGGCGAGCTCCTGGATCTGCTCATTAAACTGGTGGAGGCCGCTCTGCATGATCCTGGACTGCCCTCATATTACCAGGTTTGTCGTCTTTTAAGTGTGATATCAGTGTATTACATGTATTTTTCAAGTTGAAGTGCAATGTCATGTGGGTTTGGCACTAAATTTAAGGCATTTGAGTGATCAGGGATTTAATGAAGGTTGGTTTGTTTCTCTCTCCTGTCTCAGTCTGTGAAGATCCTGGGGGAGAAGCTGGTGGATCTGGAGCTGAGCCACAACACTGTGTCTGAAGTGCTGCGGATCTTTCTGGAAGCCCATGGCTTTGAGTTGGAGGTGTGTAACAGTCTCCGTACAAAGAGCTTCCAGACCCTCAAACCTGATGTCAAAGCCTCCATACTGGCCTTCCTGGTGGAGGAACTCAACGCCAGCAACATAGTCACCAGGTCAGCAGGAATTCAAATCATATTATCATCCTAATTTGATCTATATCTAGATCTATATATTTAAACATTTTCAACTGTTCTGTTTCTGCAGGGAGATTGATAACACACTAGAGAATATGGCAACCTACAGGAAAAACAAGTGGATTATAGAAGGCAAACTACGCAAGTAAGATCCTTACATCTTATCCTCAAAACTTTTTGTGAAAAACAGTCAATTTGGTTGGTTTTCTGAAATCTGGTGAGACTATGAAATATTTGAACACATGATGAAAATGTGTGTAATTTATCACAACAAAACAACTTGAATTATTCTGTTTGTACGTTAACTTGAACTCTCCTGTTATCTAGCTTTTAAATGCATTGCGAGGGCTCGCCACCCTGGGTAACGTGACCATAAACAATAAGGGATTAAAACGGACTCTGGTGTGATTTGCTCTGTTAGTGCGGTTCATTTGAATGAGTGTGAATGTTGCCATCCGAACCCTGTTGTGCACCAAACTGAAGGTGGGTCTCGGTCCTCTTCCAAACAAACTCTGGTGCGATTCGACTGAAATATGAACGCAACACAGACCAAAGACATGTAAACGAACGATGTTGTCCATCACAGTTTGGTACAGGCATCAGAACCATGTCTCCTCGCAGCAGATCTTCATTTGTGTGTGTGTGACGGAGGGATTCCTGCCGCTGTTTTGACTCCTTTACACAATTTATAAGCTCTTTATGAGTTCTCAGCTGGTCAAAATACCATCATATGTAGGCTTCGCACATACAACAAACACATTTAGCCCAGCACACAGCATTGTTTTGGTTGTTCGGTACGCATCGTCGCAAAATATACGTCATTTTATCTTTAGGTTCTTAAAAATGCCAGTGTGATCACTAAGCAAACCAGGACTAAATGTATCATTTTCTTTTTTTGGTCCGGACCAAAAGAACCAAGTGAACTGAACTACAAGTGTGAACACACCCTAAAATTACTTCAAAGTGACCATTGCATGCGCCCTTTGCGGGCTACAAATAGTGTCCCCTTCCCGAAATTACCTTCTGTCGCAGAAACACCGTTTGGAATTGGCTTATAAAGAAAATGGCGACGCTAGCTGCTTCTCTTTCTGAATTGCTATGTAGTTACAGTATTAAACTGGTGTTAGTACTTGTTGATGACACACGTTTGGACCAAGTGTGAGAGCAGTCTAAAGGCCTGTTCACACCAAGGACGATAACTATAAAGATAAAGATATAGTTCAAAAAAGCTTTCTCAATATTAAAGAATAGCAGAGGTCACACCACAGCTATAACGATAACGGCACAGAGAAACAATATAATTGGAACCACTTTCAGAATGATTTTATCCAGCTGATGAATGATAAAAACATCCTGCAGTAACAAGCTTGAACATTTAAAGCGGCAGACAAGCACCCGCTTAGAATAAACAGAATGATATCATCCGTTGGTGTGGATGCTAATATTGTTATCTTTTATAGTTATCGTTCTTGGTGTGAATGGGCCTTCAGACTCTTTGTTGGCTTCATCTTTGCTAAACGCGCGTGTTTTGTGTTTTTGTGTCTGAACAGACTGAAGGCTGCGCTGGTGCGGAAGACGGGCCGCCCAGAGGAGGAGCTGTGCTTTGAGGAGCGTCGGCGCAGTGCTCGTGTGGGCGTGGCCGAGGAGGAAAGCATCGAGGAGAACTGCGTGTTGGAGAGAGGGAGCCGCCGCAAAGCCAAAGAGGAACCCAAAAACACTGAGGTACAGATATCAGAGCTGTGCTTATGGATTACAATTGCAAAAATGTCTGTGATTTAATGATCGTTTAAATCCATTTATTTAATGCACTACATGTCAGATGTCAGTCAATATATGTATACCTTGGCTGATGATTAGATAAATTCGGTTGATTTATATAAGACAGGGTGTACTGACAACAGCTACTCTGAAGATGTGAAATGGTGTAATCTACTAAACATTTCCTTAGTGAGTGGTGTTAGTTAAGAGAAAAAAAAAAACTATCTTGACTTGCTCAAGATCACTGAATTTTCTAATGGCCTTCTAAACCTATTCAGCACTACAGTACTTTCTAGAAGATCCTTCAAACTTGGATGTGATTAGAGAGTCAAAAATGAGCCACTTCACCATTTTACCTTGTGACTTTTAACCAACAGTAGACAAATGTGAAAATGCAAATGTGGTATTAAATTTGAAATTAATATGAAATATTAAATGTCAGTGGGTAAAAGCGATTCCATGTTTTAACTATCCCCCCTCACAGGTTGAGAGCCCCAATACCTGCAGTGTTGCCGAGCTGGAGCGTCAGATTGATAAACTGACCAAGGTAAAATATTTAATCTCAGCTGCTGAAAATGACATTTTTGAGAGTTATTTTAAAAATCATTGTATTCTACTCATCATTAATGAATGACAAAATAATTATTTTGATACAAGTTAATAATTATTCTATACAATATGTTCTGTCCTGTGATTTATTTTAAAATTAAACTTGGAGCATGTATATTATTGTAAAGTTAGACCAACTGAAGGAAATTAGTATATTCAGATAAAAACCTATTAATATTATTAGAATTAAGTTACTTGAAAAAAATCCTTGCCTAAAATGAGTATAACCTTTCAAGAGAAGTCCGCACACTCTACCAAAGAAGACGTCTTCAAATGCGAGATAAAATCAATCCTTTACTGAAAAAAGGGCAAAAGTCGGTCACGTGTGCCAAGCTTACACTAGGCTTGTTCGACTTCATGCGGTGCTGCAAAGATCGGCTGCTGCCTGACAAAAGCAATGCATTCTGGTTAGAAAATTTGTCTGACTTTGATCGGCGCTGCAGCCGCCTTACGATCACGTGTGCCATCAAAACGAGACCAGCCGCCTAGGTCAGGCACTGCAGTTGCTCAAAATCGTCTGCGAAAGCC
Organism: Coreius guichenoti; assembly: GCA_039654105.1. Taxonomy (NCBI): domain Eukaryota; kingdom Metazoa; phylum Chordata; class Actinopteri; order Cypriniformes; family Gobionidae; genus Coreius; species Coreius guichenoti. The sequence goes on from CM077178.1 coordinate 29,164,861, forward strand.
TTGATGACGACACACTTTATTTTCATTGGTCAGATTCTGTGATGACAAGGACTACGTGTGTTGCGTGTTTTTTCTTAGACAAGTTCCTGTATTAAGCCAATCTTGATATTGAATATCTGATATTCAAACAAAACATTAACAAAAATTAAGATTATGCTATCTAGTAAATATGTATTCATATTGTATAAGAGTAACAGTTTGGAAGAAAACGTTCTGGTTAACCTATTGCACATATTTGGAAAAAATAGCGTGGTCTGCCATGAATAACGTTGGTTCAGCACACTACGAAAAGCACGAAGTGTCCGACCTGACGGCCATCTCTGTACTCCTCCTCCGCCTGCAACCGGCAGATCTCGCCAGCCGGTGGCAGGCTAGTGTAATTTATCTCAAACAAGCCTAATGTTTAGTGCAGGAGCCATCTTAATTTAAGGAGTCACATGGTTACATAGATCACATGATCAACCAAGCCAGAAATATTTTAAAATGAGTATATACAGTTTTAGACGTGGTGAGTCCAGAAGTTTCAAATGTTGGTTATGAATTTTAAATTTTCACTAGAGATGCACTGATACTAAATTTCTCTCGCCGATTATTCAGAATGATATCTGCCGATATCAATGCCGAGCCAGTTGAAAATAAATCTCTCCCAACTAATGCTGTAAACTATACAGGGAACCCTCTCAGTTGGTACATTACTATATTATATATAAAGGTTAAAATTAACAACAGAGCCTGACCTATTTATTTTCAGATACAATAATAACTGAATTGAATAAAAACTGAAATGTTTGTATACAACTCAGTTGCACATAAGGCAGTTTTCATAAACACTTGAGTCTATCAAAATCTGACTCTATTATTGAGTCGGTCAAAATAAATAATATATATTTTTATTTTTGTCAAAATATTTTCTTCTGTGTGTTCAGCGCCAAGTGTTTTTCCGCAAGAAGCTGCTACAGTCGTCACATTCCATGCGAGCAGTGTCTCTCGGGCAGGACCGGTACCGTCGCAGGTACTTGCTGCTGCCTCATATGGGATGTGTTCTCGTGGAGGGAGCCGAGGATATCTTGGGTGAGTGGAAACTCCCAGCATGCAGTTAGTCTGGTATCTTTTGCTCACATAGAGATATAGACCTTGTCCCAAACGCCACATTTACGGTCCCCTAAAAGTCTTTACTTGATGCAGTTAGTAGTCTGCTGTGGAATCACAAAAAATCAACAATTTTTAATGAATCTGTTTATTGCAAACCATATGCAGAACAAAAACATCACAGACAAGTGCAATGCATGTAAAACACTGCACGTTTAGTTTCTTCTTGGTTTTCTTGTTACTATGGCCACACGATTTGGCGATTTAAAGTTGAATTGTGATGTCCATATAAAAATTGTGATTCCGATTTCAAATGCCATTGGCACAATTTGGCCGAAAATCTTCTGATTTATCATCAATATGGCATTATTATTATTATTATTATTATTATTATTATTATTATAATAATTATCATTATTGTTAATGTACTATTTGTAATAGTCGTAGTAAATAAAAAATAAAGAAAAATAAGAAATATTACTTGTAATATTTCACTGAAAAATAAAAATACTATTTTAGAAAAATTCTTTTTTTTCTTTCTTTAACATAACTAAAATTACAATACAAATATTTAATACATTTATTATAATAATAATAATAATAATAATAAATAATAATAATAATAATAATAAATTCACATGGCTAATATTAGTAATTTTGGAATGGTTGTCAGTTCAGTTTAATTTATATAAAAAAAAATATTAAGTATTAATTTCTTGTGCAGCCCTTCTTGTTACCCACATTAATGTCCAGTTATTACTTCCCTGTGTTCAGCCTCAGGTGAAGTGACGGTCAGTGATGAACCTGTGACTTACGTGAAGGTCATAACCCCAGTGAAAGCAGAGGTTAAAGCTGAGCCTCCCCTCTCTCCGGGTTTCGGCACATGGCCCGCCTCTTCTCCTCGAGCACCCCAGCTTTCCCCCACAGAGGTGGATCCTCTACCCGGCGAGGCCTCTCTGATGAGCAGCCCCCGAGGACGGGGACGGCCCCGTAAGATCAAACCGGAAGTGGAGCTCCACCTTCGAACTGCCAAGAACCGACGGCGACGACGCTGTAGCAGCAGATCAGCAGGTGAAGAGTCAGCCCTTAACTCCCCTGTGCAGGATCTCGCTCAGCCTGCTTTCCAGGCCCCTCTCGAGCAGCCGCAGGACACAGAGGCTGACGGTAGCACGCCGATCGCAGCATCTGGAGCCGGTCAGGGTGAGGATAACAGCCAGCCGGAGGACAGTATGAGGGAGCAGGCAGAAAAACAAGGCCAGTGGTTCAATCTGTTACCTAAAGAGCCGTGCGACGAGGCGTCTCTCTCGCAGCCATGCGAGAACACCCCTGCACCCACTTCATCTCCCGCTAAAGACACTCCAGAACCCCTCGGCTGTGACCCGCTCGCTGCACCTCCACTGCAGCCTCCGACGACACAGGTTCATTCTTCAATAATATCAGAAAGTCAATGAATATCCTGAATGCTGAAGATTTCTCCTTCTGATCACTTCTCCCTGTGTCCTCATCCTCAGATGCAGATGGAAGCTGCTCCTCTTCCTGTTCCTCAGGTGTGCTCCACTCCAGCTCCAGCTCCCAGGGCTGGTAGGAGGCGCAGAAGAGGTAGCGGGCCGTCCCGGGTGACCTCTCGATCCAGCGCGGCCAAGAGGCGCGGCAGACCTCCCTCCAATCTCTTCCAAGAGGTTGAACTGAAGTACTTCACTCAACTGATGGTGAAGCCTATTCCGTTAGGTGAGTGGCGTGATGTTAACGGACTTGACAATGAAAGACGTTTTTGCCCATCCTGCATTTGTAGATTATAAAAGTGCTTTTCTAACCCTTGCCAACTTTACCATCCAGTTTTCTTTTAAATACTAAACATAGGAATTGCCATTTGGATGGATGTTCATAATATTTGAATATGTCACTAAGGCAACTTTATCTAGCCCAGAGGTTTTTAGAGGAGTTGATGAAAAGCTAATAATGAATTAAGTCATAAAAATGTAAAATTAAAGGATAGTTCACCCAAAAATTAAAACTGTCATCATTTACTCACCCTCAAGTTGTTCCAAACTTGTATGAATTTATTTCTTCTGCTGAACACAAAAGATATTTTGAAGAATGTCGGTAAGAATGAGGAAAACAAAAATACTATGGGAGTCAATGGGGCTCAACTATTTTATCAATTTATAATTCCTAAACCTCAGTAGTTTTATAGATTTAGAGCAGAATGCATCACGAGTTAATTTTCATTTCACATGACACTCTGTTGGTACAAAAGCAGTAAAATGTGACATTTATTATATAGCATTTATTACCATTTACATATTCAAATATTGTTTATGCACCAAGAAAAATGTTTATCTTAAATGACGTTCTAAAGCTCTTTATTTCCAGCAGTGCTTCTTTCATTGGCTAAGGGACGTTTACGCGACAATGTTCTAAAAACAGAAACACTACACGCCTATAGACTGAACATGTAATACGCATGACGTCACCGTTTTCACAAATATGCGTTTTTGTAGTTTATATGGAGACCATATCGGTACCGTTTAAAAAAAATTGCATTTTCAGGCTCCCAAAACGCTTGTCGTGTAAATGAATGGCCAAAACGCACAAGTTTTCCGTTTTGAAAACGGTGTTGTGTAAACAGCCCCTAAATGTCTTTCTCTCTACTGCAGAGATGGTGAAGGGCTGGTGGTGGATCAAAGAACCGGAGGAGCTGACAGCCATTCTGAGCACCCTCCACCCACGAGGCATTCGAGAGAGGGTTCTCCACAAACACCTCACTAAACACATGGAGTATCTGGCTGAGATCTGCAGACGTCCCGTGACCGGTGAGGAGCTGGAACATGCAGTGTGCGAATTCAGGCTCTGGTTGATGGCAGCATGTTTAGTGCGTTCTTTTGCATTGTTTCTTCCCAGATCCCATCTTTCAGAAGACCATGGAGGATGGCGATGCCCTGCTGGAGGCGTCTAAACAGGCATGGAGTGAGCAGGAGAGAGCCCTGAAGTTAGACATCAGTGTTCTCCAGTGGGTGGAGGACCTGGAGCAGAGGGTAGTTGGTGCAGACCTTCAGCTCAAGGTAAAGGAAACGCATTGAGCAGATTTAAAAGACATTTTTTCCTTCATTGAAAGAATCACAGCACTATAAGGTCTTGCTCCAGTAGTGACCACAGGGTGGCGCTGTTTGTTTATACTGCATTTACAACACACAAGCACGCTCACTTTATCACAATATGTCCACAATCTCTATTTCCAGGTGGCCATTCCCAACGCGGAGAGTGAAACTGAGGCTAGTCAGGAATCATCAAGCTCTCAATTTCAGGTAGTGACAACCAGCAGCCCACACACTCAAGTGCTCAGGGTCTGGTAATCCTAATGTGTAGAGGAAACTGCTCAGTGAATTATACTTAATTTGAGGACTGAGCAATTTCATAAGGTTGTGTCATAATCATTAAAAGTAAATTGTCAGGGTTGTGGCTATCTATTTATTTATTTTATTTTTTATTTTATGAAATAAAAAATAAATTAAATTTATTATTATTATTATTATTAATAATAATAATAATAATAATAATAATAATAAATGCGTTTAATAAATTGAAAACCAAACATTGATGATGATGATGATGATGATAATAATAATGAATAAATAAATAATTAAAAATAAATACATTTTTTATATATATATTATTTCAGTATTCCTATTATAAAATTAATTAAATAATATAGTAACTGTAATAATTTAAAAAAATAAATGAATAAATGAATAATAAAGAAAAATCATAAAAAATAAATACATTTAATAAATAAAAAATATAAATAACAATAAATAAATGTAGTAATGTTTAGATTTTAAAAATATATTTGTAATTTTTTTTTTTTTTCTGAAAATGATTAAAAATTGATTAATCTTATGTGGGATTTTAGTTGTTTTATCTATTATTATGTTTTAACTTGGATTTCGACATCAGAAAAGCCTTCGAAGCTGTCATGGCATTAAGAAAAGCTAAGCAAACAAATTAAAAATGAAAGTTTACAACACTGGACATTTGTTTCAGATCTATACCCCTCCCGAGGCGGACTCCACGCGGGAGGACCTGCAATATTACGAGCACGAGGTTGACCCTAAGGACGACTGGATGGTCAAGACTAAAAAGGAATGGTCCGACCTCCTCCGAGTGCCCAGCAACCCCTTGGACATGGCTGTTCTCCGACTGGCTAATCTTGAGCGGAACGTTGAACGGCGTTATTTGAAGGAGCCGCTGTGGAATCTGGCAGAGGTGGTCCGCTTGGCACCTCTCACCCCTCCACCTGGTGGGGAGGAAGTCCCGTTAGATGCTGTTAGGTGGGTCAGTGTTGATGGTTGTTTGAAAGATGATGCTTTGGAGATATTTTCTTTTTAATCATCAAATAGCACTTAATTATTATCCTATGTAATCATATTTTTCAGTCTTCATCAAAATAAATTTTTGTTTTAACATAAACAGTACATTATATGTGCTCTGGAGCATATCAAACATGTTTGTTTGTCTTTATAGCTTGGAAAGTGAGATCACACCCAGGTTGAGGACGTGGCGGCAGGGCCTGGACCGTTGCCGCAGTGCGTCTCAACTCTCGCTCTGTCTGCTGCAGCTGGAGAAAGCCATCGCATGGGAGAGATCCATCATCAAAGTGGTGAGAGCACACACATAAGCTCAGCTTCAGAGCCTGTATGATTATTATTATATGATGCATACAATTTATTATTTATACATACCTGACAGATATCACTAATAGCGCTTTTCCACTGCATGGTAACGCTTGGTATGGCTCGGTACGGTACTGCTCGGCTTAGCTTGCTTCGCTTTTCCACTGCGTGGTACGACTCGGTTCGGCACGGCTCGGTTTGGTTTTCCACTGCAGTTAGCACCGCTTTAAAGTGGGTGGGATTATAGAATGATCGTTGTAATTGTGCCGCCTCTACTTCTCGGTATGTGGATGTTTTTAACTACAAGACGAAGAAGTTTGTTTCAAAGGAGGCTGATGGCAGCAAAACAAAATACTGCTAAAAACAAGAGAGTCTTAGGCACTCGTACAACAAAGCGCAGATGACGACATCACTTGATTTGCTCGATGGCGCACAAGGGTAAACTAATCTTGTATTTAGCAATGTGTTTAGGGTCTCAATCGCTATATCACTGTCACAAAAGCAAATAATGGTAGTGACGATTCTCTCTGAACAATCAGTGATCTGCAGTGTTTACACGTCACTTTTTAGTATCGGTACGGCACACTTGGAACCTTAACCAAGGTGGTACTATTTAAGCGAACCGTACCGAGCAGTACCGAACTGCACCATGTAGTGGAAAAGCGCCAAAAAGTGAGCTGTACCGAACTGTACCATGCAGTGGAAACGCGCCATAAAATCGAGAAATCACTTATTTAGGTCTATATCAGTGTCTAAGGCCGTTTACACCTGGTATTAAGATGCGTTTTGGTCGATCGGATCACAAGTGGACGATGCTAAATACAGGTGTAAACAGGGTCTAAAACGTTTTGAGCTTGTCCACTTTCGACCACTTCCAGAGGTAGTCGAAAACGCATTAGACCAGATTGCTCTCCGTAGTGTAAACGCTCATGTGGTCGAATGCGTTCCAACAGCCGCAAAAGACGACCTACTTTCCACCTACTGACCGTACATGCCTAAACATTGAGAAGCGCGCTAGCCAGATGGGATTTAAACTTTGTCAGCAGAAGACCCAAGTTTGGTTTGAAGAAGCACAATGTTCTCTCACCATTCCTGATTTCTAACACACACTCACAGCGTTCGGTGTGGTCTTGCGGCTGTCAGAGCTGAAATGAAAGCTGATGCTCTCCGTATGATTTCCGTCGTCTCCAGGTGCGTTCGTATGTAAATTGTGTGAGCTTATTTTGTGCATTACATCGAAAGATCTGAATCCAGCGGGGGGAACTGGGAGCAATCCAAATCTGCTTCGGACCAGGTTATCGAACCTAGTGTGGAAGCTTAGGTTAGCGAAACAGCTATCGCATAGCAGTGTTTGTTCACTAACCATAAATAGTGGGACTAGTTTTCTAAATGGGAAAACTAGTCCTATCCAAATAGGGCTGTTGAGTAAATCTGGTTGAATGTGTTTTCTCCAAACTGATGTTCATATGTGTCCACAGACGTGTCAGGTGTGCCGTAAGGGTGATGACGACGAGTACCTGCTCTTGTGTGACGGCTGTGATCGTGGGTGTCACATGTTCTGCCTGAGGCCAAAGGTCATGCAGGTGCCAGAAGGCGATTGGTTCTGTCCCACCTGTGTTTCCAAGGTATGTAAGTTTTTAAATATGCAGCTGCTGTTTTTTTCTCTTTTTTTTTTTTTTTTTTTTTTTTTTCTTCATCTGATTTACATTGTAATCTTGAAAAATGTGCACGAGTTTTGCTATTCGTATATTTTTGTCTTTGCCTGTTTATGAGAGACATTTTTTTTGCAGGAAAACGGTGACACTCCGAGATCACAGCGTTCGTCGCGTCATCGATCAAAGCCGCGGAAACGGCGTCTTGCAGAAGATAGTTCAGATGAGGATGATGGGTACAGACGAGGCATGACCACACGACAAAAAGATACTGCACCTTCCTCAAGTGGGACGAGCATCTCCCCTTCAAAGCGCAGAAGGATGACCACACGAAACCAGCCTGACCTCACCTACTGCGAGTGAGTCTTCAGTTCTGTGGAAAATAATATTTTCATAATATCAACCAGGAGGGACACCTTAAATGTATTGTCTCTCAAACAAAAGAATTGATTCTGAACTTCCTGAAACGACTTGTCAATCACAACAGACTGGGCCATCTGACCAATCTAAGCAGAGTAAACCAATCATAACAGACTGAACCATCTGACCAATCAGAGCAGAGTAGACCAATCACAACAGACTGGACCATCTGACCAATCAGAGCAGAGTAGACCAATCACAACAAACTGGGCCATCTGACCAATCTAAGCAGAGTAGACCAATCACAACAGACTGGGCCATCTGACCAATCAGAACAGAGTAGACCAATCACAATAGACTGGGCCATCTGACCAATCAGAGTAGACCAATCACAACAGACTGGACCATCTGACCAATCAGAGCAGAGTAGACCAATCACAATAGACTGAACCATCTGACCAATCAGAGCAGAGTAGACCAATCACAACAGACTGGACCATCTGACCAATCAGAGCAGAGTAGACCAATCACAACAAACTGGGCCATCTGACCAATCAGAGCAGAGTAGACCAATCACAACAAACTGGGCCATCTGACCAATCTAAGCAGAGTAGACCAATCACAACAGACTGGGCCATCTGACCAATCAGAACAGAGTAGACCAATCACAATAGACTGGGCCATCTGACCAATCAGAGTAGACCAATCACAACAGACTGGACCATCTGACCAATCAGAGCAGAGTAGACCAATCACAATAGACTGGGCCATCTGACCAATCAGAGTAGACCAATCACAACAGACTGGACCATCTGACCAATCAGAGCAGAGTAGACCAATCACAACAGACTGGACCATCTGACCAATCAGAGCAGAGTAGACCAATCACAACAGACTGGGCCATCTGACCAATCAGAGCAGAGTAGACCAATCACAACAGACTGGGCCATCTGACCAATCAGAGCAGAGTAGACCAATCACAACAGACTGGGCCATCTGACCAATCAGAGCAGAGTAGACCAATCACAACAGACTGGGCCATCTGACCAATCAGAGCAGAGTAGACCAATCACAACAGACTGAGCCATCTGAGCCAATCAGAAAAGAGTAGGCTCTCAGAAAGGAGGGGTTTAGAGAGACTGAATCCTTTATCAAACTGTTTTCAGACTCTTTGAGAAATGAGGTGATGTGCTATATATATTTTGAGAGAAATTGTTTTTTGAACTTGGATTGGATGTAAACCTGTTGTAGGAGACTGCAAAACAAAATTAGGAACCTTTAAAATAGCATAATAGGGGCACTTTAAAATTATTTAATTGATATGTTAGTTAAATGTAACATTGAAATAATACATCAAATCTTACATTCTCATAATATTCATTTTTAAATGCAAAATTTAAGTTGAATTTTAGAAAGCATTGTCCAGTTGCTTTTTATTAATTTTGTCATTTGAATTGAAATTTAACGCAATTGACAAGTGGATAAAGAAAAACAATTTGTAAATGCTTTTTGAGTGCCATTTAAAATGTTGCATTTATATAGATTCATTGTATTATTTGGTACTCATTACTATTTTTATTAATTATTGGTTAAATTTAACTTTCATTAACATTCAATGAAATAAACATTTCAAATGTCTATTGAAGAATTTTAGAAGTTAACTTTTTTTTCCATTGTTTAATAAATTTATAATTGGTTTTTAAGTGGCACTCTTCCTATTCATATATATCATTTATATATATTTAACATCTGTTGATTTGAATATTCATCTTGGTGCATCTCTGACCTGAGTCTAAATGAATTTGCTACGTGGAATAATTACCGAGCTGTTTGATGTGCTGTAGGATCATTCTGATGGAAATGGAGGCTCACTCAGACGCCTGGCCTTTTCTGGAGCCGGTCAACCCCCGCCAGGTGCCTGGCTACCGACGCATCATCAAAAACCCCATGGACTTCCTCACTATGAGGGAAAGACTTCTGCAGGGAGGGTAAGAGGGAATCCACCAATCACAATATTACAGCAGTGTTGAGTTGTTCATTTCGTCAGGTATTTTTTTATTTAGTCTCAGTCTTAGTCCTGTGTCAAATGTGCTTTTTAGTTTTTATCATATTTAGTCAACCGTGTCCTGTTTTTGTTTAGTCAAGTTTTAGTCGACTAAATGTCTGAGCAGTTTTCGTCAATGAAAACTTAGTCACATTTTCATCATGCTGCATTGAAAATCCTGATTATTTTGCTCAAAATTATAATCACGATATTGTCATTTGAGAAATGTATTTTTACATTTCATCAGAATTGTTGCACTTTCACCTATAAGCACAAATCAAGAGAATCTCGACCCATAAGCATGGTTTGTTTTACCTCATCTAGTTTAATGATTTATTATAGGCTATTTATCATGTAGGCCTAATGGAAAAATAAGAAACATCTCTAAAATTTAAAACTGTGAAATTCCAAATTACTTCAATGTTTTTCTATTAAAACAACAGCAAAAAAAAGACTTTGTATTGTCACACAGAGGTTGCGTAAGTGCAGTTATTCAGCAAAGACAATCACAAATAGTCGAGAGATCCATGCTTGGATTTATTACAGTTCATCACTGAGGAGGTTTGATGGCAGATTTAGTCACACAAACAGCACAAGCGTGCGAGAGAGAGCTCGTGTGCACATGGGTGCCAGATTGCAAAGTTTAAGTAAACCACCGGATAGAACACATGTTCTTTTTAACCATTTGTTTGTGTAATTCTATTTATTTGTTTAATTGATAATTTATTTACGCTATTTTATTCACTTTTTTATATTGGACCAATCACAGCAGACTGGGCCATCTGACCAATCAGAGTAGAGTAGACCAATATATATTTATGTATTATTAATTTAATTTAATTTATTTATAAATTAATTTGTGAACTAATATTCTAACTTTTCCTCAATCATTTATCAGTTCTTAAATGTCCAATTGTGTACTGATGTTAACGTATGTTGTGACCAAAATAGACACTGACACAGTCAAAACACTAATTAAAGATCACCATTTCTGCCCTCCAAACCTTTGGACAAAACCGGAAATTAATTTCCAGCTATGTTTCCACCTGTCTCAGGTACTGCAGCTGTGAGGAGTTTGCTGCCGACGCTCAGCTGGTTTTCAACAACTGCGAACTCTTCAACGAGGATACGTCGGAGGTGGGCAAGGCCGGCCACTCCATGCGGCGCTTCTTTGAGAGCCGCTGGGCGGAGTTTTACGAGAACAAGGACAAATAGAGACGCTGCCCTCTGCTGCATGGGAGGAAGCATTGGAATGCCACGCCCCTTTGATTGAGGCTCATTACTACTAAAAACTCTTTCTGGAGAGCCCTCCAGTCTTATGTATGCATACACATGTAGATATATGTATAAATTTGTTCTGTTTGTTTTACAAGTATCTGTTTTTGCCCCCCCACACCCACCTTGAATAAGGCTCAAACATTTCTTTATCACCTGGTATTACGGCGTACAAACTTCTCATCTTTATTCAGTTTCATCCGTCACTCTTTTGGGGTAGAAGTACTTCTACAGGACTTGATTGTGTCATACTTGATGTCACGTGTCAGAGACACACCTCTATCAGGACGTTCGAACATTTACTTGACGCCTTCTGCTCCATAATGTACTGCTCGTGGACCACGCGTGTCCCCTTGATTGAAAATGTAACGTAACGTGCTTTCGAGACTAGACGCAATTTCCTCAGTATATTTTTTATTATATACTATATATACACTTAAAGACAGAAAAAAAATAGTTGGGATTATTTAATAGCAATAGACTGTAGTGAATCTGTACAGACATGTCGTAGAGAGATGTATAGGTGACTCATGAAATGGCCAGTAAACATACTATATCACGTGTAACTCATCACGTCTTTTGCTTGTAGAATATTGGTCTTACAAACTGGAGGTTTGCCATCTTTTACTAAGGTTTTTTTTTTGTCATGCCCCCTAAACCCAGAAAATCAGTGTTTGTTCATGATGAAATCTGGCGTATAGCAGAATCATTTTAACCGCTTCAACAAAAGGCCGGTTTTAACTCTTATTTTTAAGCTCCGCTAGCTAGATAGCCATTTTCAAAGCTTTTACTTGGTGTATGACTATTGTCTGTGAGGGGAAAAACCTTTAGACTGTATTGATATTGGTTTATATGGAAAGGATATGTACGTACTTAAGACCGTATAGGTTTGTTTAGCTCCGCTTATTTTCATTGGAACAATATCTTCGCTGTCTCTTCGGTATGACTGGATCTGGTTTGCTCTTGGTTTTCATGAACATAATGATTTGCTGAAACCCTTGCATCCTCAGACGTTTAGACTGTTTCATGTGTTTTAATGATGTGTGTGTGATTGTTTGAACCTGGACCAACTCCCTCAAAAAGGACATTGTAACCATTCTTTCTCAAATGAAAATGCCTTGCATCATTAGTGGTTTAACGGACCCATAAGGATGTGCAAAATCTGAGCGTTTTCATCGTCCCCCTTATTATTCAAAAGCAGGATAGTGCAGCACTGAGTAGAGGAGCGCAGTAGAGCACATTATTCATGTTCATTCATACACTGAACTCAACGTGCGCAGCAGGAAACGCATCATTCGCTCTGTGTTCCTCATCATACAAAAAGGGACATATTTGCTTCTCTTTTTTTTTTTTTTTTACAGATGGAAAACCTGAAGACAGTACTAGAAACCAAATGTGGTGTTAGTGGATTTTTAATAATGTACAGTTTTTGTGACTTTAAATTTGTTCCTTTCTATATTTTTAGGACCAATATATCGTTTTTAAGAGGCGACATTAAAATGACCATGTTGTTTCAAGGTAATGTAACACGCGTGCATCTGTAGAATGTACTGTAAGCGGAAATAAAACCACATCTAGTAGACGAACATCTGGTCTCCCTAATGTTTATTAACTGTATTGTGTCTGGTAATAAAGTTTAATATATTTAAGCAATATTACACAAGCAAGAATACTCTAAACATCAGCACTGCCTTGATTGCCTTGAGTCTGATATTGCTTTTATATATTAAGAAGTTAACCTTATGAAGTCTGTTGTCATATTTGATACCTGATATGCACATTTCTAATGCCTCTAATGATCAACATGAATAAAACTACTGAAAAAAATAAACCCTGTTGTACACAATCCTCTACATGCCAAGTAAAAGGCCTTTTAGTATAGTTGTAAAAACATCCCCTTCAGGTTGTGATACATGTCTTTTTCTGTTAAATCTTAAGTAAATGTTAGAATACATTTTATATTAATATTTCAAGATGAACACTTAATGGACTGAAGGTTTGCATGATTATCCATAAATCATTTTTTAGAAAACGTATAAAACGTATAAAATACGATCCATCAGTTTTTTGAGGAATGTTTATTTGTTCGTCTCTCAATCATCATTGTATTGTATTGCATTATATGTTTTGACCCCACAATAAAAGCTACAGAGCTTTGATCATAAAACTAAGCATTTAAATATCTTAAGACATTTTGGACATAGAGTGACGATTAATATTTATATCCATTTTATGTAAGTATCTGTTATAAAGATCTCATCGATTTACATTACAAGCTATCAGAATTGACTTACCTTTGGCTAAATATCAGCAACTGCTCCAAATTGCGTGTGTTTGCTCAGTTTGGGCCTCTGAATAAAATAGAGGGGTTTGAATGAATCCGCGTTTTTGAACGAACAAGACCTTTTCACAGCCGCGCGGCCGCCATCTTTGATTTTTTTTATTTTTTTAAAAAAATTTTTTAGCGGGAATGAAAACGAGGCTCTGAGGGACATACATACATCTTTTCAGTGGGTTGTATTGTTATTTAATATGTTTTTGGATTGTTCTACTAACGAAACACTGCAAAATATCTTTCCAAGAAATGTCTAGACGACAACAACAACAACTCCAGACAACGTGAGCTGTGGAAAATAAGTGATCTAGGAGTTTATGCAGATGCAATTGAAAACACAGTAGGGCCTAAGTCTATCGATCACAGCCTCCGAGCCTCGCTTTCATATCTGTCATGGCGCTGCTCTGAATAAGGTCCATTGAGTTCAATTGATAAATGTAGTAGCCTACCTAACATAGTTCCAAATGTATTCTACAGTGACCTATATATAAAAGTCACTGACAACTTTGTGACAGGCACTACTACTGGTATCCGCGATTGACTGTAGATGTTATTATTGCTCTAATGGTAGAGCCACCAAGGCTGGTAAGAAAATCAACGTTTTTCAAATAAATGTTTTTAATATTTTGGAGTGGGGATTTTAGAAAAGTTACCACAGAACATCATGAAAACAAGTTCAACAATTGGGCTTGACAGAGTGGGAATGTTCCGTGTTATTTGGAGCAGAGAGGCTGTAACATAGAAACCCTTGTGTTGTTGTGTTGGTTGTGCAGCATCACGGGCTCGAGCAGCAGGTGGTCGGACTGTATCTGCACGCTTTGTGTTGCACAGATCCCCGGAGCGCGTGTCTTCAGCACATGGTGCAGGTCAGGCTGCTGTCTGTCCCAGCTGGGCCTGGGTGATGCCCCTTTCTGTCTCTGGAATCTAGTCATTTTTCTTTTGAGTATTATTGTATTTGTTTCATTTGATTTGAAAGAAGAAAAAAACATATTTCTGTACACTTTCTAATTAGCCCAGCTCCTTGGTATAGGACCTAAATATATTGTTGGTCCTGACCCTGAAAAATATACATAATAGCAAATATATGAGTATTCACATTTTACACTACAAATAAAAAACTAAACGACTTCCCTTTAGGGAGACAAATTCTTGTTTTTTTAATGGAATATTGCGGTATTTATTGTAAATGATTCATCTGTGTGCATCAAGGGCGCCCGCAAGCACCCTTCTGAAACCTAAAATGACAAATGGGACGCCCTACTGTCTCATGGACTTAACGGACACGCACACGCGGCAGCCACTAAAATTCCACAAGACCGAAAGTGCATATGAAGTGTGCCATTTGGGACAGGGCCTCAGGGCTTCCAGTAGGGAGACCTGAGGTGATGTCAGTAGGGAGAGTGGGAGAAGTGGGAAAAGAAGAGGGGAAACGTGCAAAAAAACATATGTATGCAACTATATCACTCATCTCATTATGAGTATGATATTAATATTTTAATAAAATAGGCTAATATGTCATTTATGTATGCTATATGTTTGTTATGCTTGCTATTACACGTATAGAGCAACAATAGGCCTATTCCTTTTTCTGTCCAACTAGCTTACATAACCAGATAGGAAAATGTGATTTTGTAACGGTGTAATTTTTTTTAACCCTCATCCCTCCCTCGCACTTTGTAACAAATCCTTCCCTCGTGGGTCAAAATGACCCGAAGCCCTAAAATTATACTTTTTTATGTCCAGAAAGCTTATTTCATTTCATTTTGATAATATTTTTCTATTTTTCTAATGCATTTTTTTTTTGGAGATTTTATTTACCTTTAAATTACTAGATTTTATCAATAAATAATAAATAAATAATAATTTAAGCACATTCTTCACATTCTAATAACTCACAATTTCATGTGTAACCCTTTTAATTCAGCTCAAAATATCATACATTGGGTGTCTTTGCCGAAAAATAATATAACATGATATTTCATGACTCATGCACTAGATGGCCTCATAGCTTTATATGGAGCAAATGAGCTGTTCCGCTGGGTCCTAAAGTCAGTTTCTCTTCAGTATGCATTCAGATACACATGTAGACATTACAAAATAATTTTGGGGTAAAGTTTTAGCATTTTTAGTTTGAATTTTGAGCATTTTTAAGTTTAAGTTTTTACCGAAGTATTCCTCGCATTCCATTCATTCCTAAGGGGGTCAAATTGACCGATGAAGGAAGGATTTGTTACTTTTTAAAATTTCGAGCACAAAACTCCTCGAATCCAGTCAATTTTTTTGTGTATTTGTGGTCCAAGAGAGAACCCCAAGTCCTGGGGTCTTGGACCACTCCAATGAACACACAATTTTATTTTTATTTTTTTTGTTAAAAAAAGAGTTTCGGGTCAAAATGACCCAACGGAAGGATGAGGGTTAAACAAACTTAATATTACTCACTTTATTAACGTTTGTACTGTACAGTTTGCAGTTTTGTACTGTGCAGTTTTGGGGGATTTATTGTATTTTTGTATTTGCTTCAACTTGTAATAATTTAAATATATACATTTATATAAAATACCAAAAATTGATTCACTCATTTCATTCATGGTATTTCTCAATTTCATTCATGGTGATAACATGAAAAATGTGCCATGGTTTAGTCGATGAGTTCTGCCATCTACTGGAAAACAAACACTTTTAAAATGAAAATAACATGAATTTTCAACTACAGAAAGGGTGGTTAGCCCAGGGCGCCATACAAGCTAGAACCGCCACTGTCGACCAATAGCAAACCACAACCGTCCAATCAATTCCCCATGGACAAAATCAAGCCCCGTCCTCTTGTTCCAGAAGCCGTTTCACTCGGATTTGCACAATAGGGAGTAAAAGACTTCCGTTTCATGTCGACATTAAGGTCTGATGTGCAAATCCTATAAAACCAGAAACCAACATTTTAGAGACAGCTGACTGTAACATTTTTGTAACAAGTTCTTGCAATTTTTCATCATCAGTGTCGTAACACACAATAGCACACCTGATTTTATATCATTTTTTAACCATATTTCATAATAAAAGTAAAACTCAAAAATTATTTAATCTTGTGGAGAATTGACTTCATACAACTACTAAAAATCATCTGACACCAGCTGGTTAAAAGTTATTGGACAAATGGCCTAGAAAAATTAAATTGACTCTAAAAAAAAAAGGTCATTTGATTGCAATTGACAAGTTTGATGTTTTGTTGTTTAATGAAATGACATTTAGACATCTTTAAGTGTCCAAATATTTTGAACTCACTGTAGAAATCTCTTTTGCTGTGTCCCAGTTCAGAGGCTGCATCCTTCGAAGGACTGGTATAACCCCCAGGAGAAGGGTTGAGCCCCTCTGCTCTAGTCGTCTTGCTCTAACTTTACCTTTCCTAACCCTGTTCTACCCATTTCTGTCCTGCTCTTTTCTAGTAACCCTTAGCTGGCAGTTTGATGCTGTGTGATGCACTCTGTGTGGTTCCGGCTGCTGTGTGTGTGTGTGTGTGTGTGTGTGTGTGTGTGTGTGTGTGTACTGTTGGTGTCAGCATTCTGTGCGTGGAGAATGGAGAAAAAAGGTTTCTACACTGTCAAGTCGACCTCCCCTCGCTGGCCTACGGCGGGTTTAGGTTCACAAAAGAGGGGATCACAGCGCCACAAACCACCAGCATGAAGTGGATTACAGGCGGGACGCACACACACTCTCTGCTCGCCTGACATCTCCAAGTCAGTGTTGACCTTGATCTAGTCTGAGAAGTTGAACTTTCACTCTGACCTGCAATCAGCCACTATAATCCAACCATATTCAAATATAGAGCACCGCCCAGAAGTGTGTTGAGAGGCTGCCACACTTGATCACTGACCTTGGGTGAATCTCAGAAAACCTGTCACGGTCATACTTCAGAGAATTAGGCACATCTCCTCCAACTTATTCTCTTAATTATAACTTTTGCCTCAATAAACTAATTAATTACTGCTTATTAATAGTTATTAAAGTAGTTGTTAAGTTTATGTATTGGGTAGGATTAAGGGATGTAGAATATGATAGAATAAGGCATTAATATGTGCTTTATAAGTAATAGCCAATAGTAATATGCATGCTAATAAGCAACTAGTTAATAGTGAGAATTGGACCCTAAACTAAAGTGTTACTAGCTAACACAGTAACTTTTGGCCTGGTAGCGTTAAAAAACAAAACTGCATGCATTTTGCAGAAGAAAATTGTTTTGGTTGTGCTTCGGCTCTGCGTGACTGTGGATGAATATGGTTATAGTACTGCTCATAAAACATTCACTACTTTAGCTAAACCAGTTTAAATGGAAAGGATCTCAAGCTGACTAGCTGAAAATGTTCTGTAGCTTTACCCATTAATAGACACCTTTAATAAATTCCAGCACAGCGCTACAACAACCATAATGAAATGAGCCTTCACAATAGATGGGTTGTTGACGTGACATGGCATTTTCACTGTCACATAAGATAAAAATGAATATAATTAGTATTGTCATCATTTAAAATGCAGTAAATGGTTAAACATTTCTTTGTCTTATGGACCTGTTGATATAAAAACTGCTTTGTCTTCATATTTTTTTTTTTTAGCCAAATCTCAAAATTGTCCTATTTAAATAAATTACAACTTTTATAAATTAAAAAGAAAAGCATACAAATGTTAATAAATACCTCGGGCATAATTTTACACGTGTCTATTTTAGTAAATGATAATCATTGTTTTCATCCATATATTTCTAAAAGCGTAGGAACTTGATACATTTTTTTCACTGAAAACCATGTCCTCCGGTGTGACACCATATCCTGATTTTAAATCGGGCAATTGCACTGTCAAGTTTAATTAGTTGAAGGACCCCATTCAAGGTCATGTCAGAGATGGTCTTAATATAGGGAGATGAGAGGGTCTGTATCTCTTACCATTGGAGAAAGCACAACGGCTAACTTGGATCATGTGCGGCACCTCTCAGCCTATCGTGTAATGGCAGTGACGTCAGTGCCCGCCGTTCAAAGTTTTATGACAGTCAGTTACAGTTTACGTTAATCAGTTTCTTGTGGATTAGCACGTTGGTCTTGTGAATACATGTTCTATATTTGGTGTTATATCGCTAGTAAAGGTACAGTAGGATTGCATTGTTTGTGGAATGAGCTTTACTGAGCGGAAAAAAGAGCACAAATATCTCTATTTTCTCCATTTAAGAATACACTAAAAACTTCATTCTAATTTAATACATATTTAATTCATTATGTGTACTGTTTTACCTTCATTCATTAAAAAGCGTTATATCATCATCATTAGGAACACAGCAGAGTCATAAATCATTACAATATACAATAACCCCTATGTCACACCATAGGACACATTTCAGTAAAAATGTTCAAACAGTGAAAGAATTGACAAAGTTAGTGACCCCTTATGTTTTCTAAAACATCAGACTTCACACTACATAACAATATGCATTTTTTCTTCAAAGGTGGTGTTTTACAAAAAAAATGTACTGCTTATTTGTCAACTACCCAGATAATGCTTTACAATGAACTCTGTTAGAGAGCTACATATGGCAATTTATCTGTTCAATAAAACACCTTACTCACCTGTTGATTAATAAAAACGCCATCTATGTGTCGCTTTTACAGCATTTCAAATCCCTCAGTTCTCGCCATTTCTGAAAAGCCAAGCCAATGTTGATTCTTGTTTTATTACGAGCTCTGTCATGTTCTCTTTTTGCCGGTAGACTCTCCTCTGTTCAGTGTTTTTTTTTTTTTTTTTTAAAGCAACAACAACTAACCTATGCTACTCCTACACCATACACTCGTCAAAGTACTTATAATGGGTTTACCATAGTGAATCAGGGTGAGACAAAAACACGTTTTGGAAGAAGGATTGATGGTGTATTGACTCATTATTTTAAATTTTGTTAATTTTGAAAAAAAAAGTTACATAGTGCACCTTTAAACTTAAAAATGAGAAATGTTGAAAGAAAAACAAATAAAAAAGTTTGTTGAAGTACTAAAATGACACTGAAATAAAAATAAATTAAAGCTATGTATATTTATAAAAATAACTATAAAAATGAGAAAATCACATTATAAAATGACTAGGTTTTTTTTGTCCATCGACTTGGCTCGTTTATTGAATGAGATTTTTTTGTTGCTTAAAACAATAATTTCACATCTCTGAACAATATTTTCTTGTTCACACCAGATTTGAATTTATTCACTTAAGCAAAATGTGTTTTGGCACATGATTGTGTGCAACAAACAATAGTCTACAATTTGCACACTGATTAAATGCACGTGGCTTGTTGAATGATCCATTCAATTATCAAAATCTGTCAGACATTCATGTGCTTTATTCCACAACATAAAATGCATCAGTAATACCACCTTGTGATTTTTTTATTTTATTTTACGTGTCCTAAAAAGGATGGTTGCTAACAAGTGTCTAAATGGGACTACAGAGGTTGTTGTGTGCATTAACAGGTAAACTACTCACTTCTCAGCCTCATTGTGTTTATAATCACACTCTTGCAAACTATTATAACACACTTTCAGGGAAAAAGGGTTTTAAATTAAGACTGGAAGCTTAATGATAGTGAAGTTCAAGTCATGTGACCGTGATGTAGTTTGTTTATAGCCTATGTTTAGCCTAGTACTTCTGTCCATTGTATTCAGGCTTCAGAAAAGTTGTGCTCATTTGTGAAGATTATCGTGATAAACAAAATGTGAAAGAATCATAATCAGCTTATTTTCTGCAATAATGCAAAAGTCAATGGAAAAATCCTATTGGGTTTTTGTGGAGGGAACCAGGGCAATGCTAACATACAGGTTGGCCTACAAAATATAGGGATATCGATTAGTCATATTTAATTAAATGTTTCTTGTGTGTCTGCTATATGATGCTAGAAATGAAGCACATTTCAGTGAAGCTGTATCATTCTTATCCAGTTTGAATGAGTCTAAATTAAACATATTTAAAGGCCAATAAAAGGTCCCGAATGCATGTTTAGCTCATCTAAAACAGGCCACTTTAAAGAGCCGTCTAGCACTGCGGCATCATAATAGGTGTCATGGCAACTGAATCAGGCTGTCGCCATGGCAATGATCACAGGACTTCACAAGTAGGATGATGAAAGGAGAGAAACGGTGGATAATATATGTGTGCACTTTCACTCATTTATTCACCAAAACCCAACAATGGCAGATAACGATAAACCAAAAAACCTCAGTGTGTCTTATTGGCCAACACTCAAACCCTCACTGCATGCACTAGTGGTTTAAGTTGCTCTCTTTCAACCTAGAGCATGTGTATACGAGCGACCTGTTGCATCTCGCCGATGCTGCCCAGGGTTGTTGCTATACAGAATTAAAGCTTCATGTGCCCAATTGAAGTTGATGTTTATGATGCATGCTGAGCAGCTGTGGAGGTTTGTCAGCACTGCTAGGCATTTAGCGGGAGAAAGGGAGGGGTGATCCCTTTGTGCCCGGGCCTCCTGTAGTCTCCTCCACTGGAATTAATTAGCCTCTTTCTGACAGAAGACACCCTTCCATTGCCGCCCGTGCCCTCAAACACACACTGACATCAGGACAGACATACAGACTGACCCACTGACTGACGGATTGTAAAAGATCAGACTTGGAATGGCAATAAAAGAGGTAAGGACAAATAAAACACATTGATTGGTTGCTGGAGATTCAATTAAATTTGGCGTCCAATTTGATGTGGATCCAGTTTGTGTAAAAGATCAGGTTTTAGGGTGAATTTATGATGAAATGCAAGCTACATTTTTTTCTATTGGGTTCAGTTGATTTTAGTTCAATGTCTTTCCATTGGAATAAATGTATGGTGACACTAAAAATACTTTTATTTATTGACTGCTTGTATCGTCACAAAATGTAAATTATATTACTTTTTATATGTAACTATATATTAATATATATATATATATATATATATATATATATTTGTATATATTTGAATTTACAACTTTTTTTTTCTTTATTCCTTTTTACTTTATTTTCTGTCTTTATTTCGTTAGTGTCTCACTTCATTCAATCGTTTTCTTTAGCTAAAACAGTTTGCTGTCTCTATTATGTTTTGCATTTAGCTACACTTTTGGAATATCATCAATATATTGTCATTACATTTCAAGGTTTACTCTTAATTTTAACTAAAAATGTTGTATTTTGCTTTGTGGACGTTTTGATCATGTAAATTACCGTCATCTTATTTTGTAATATTTTGTAAAAAAAAAAAACGTTGTATATAAATGAGTGTAAATTATTTGCTGGTTACTGATAGTGTTTAATAGCCCTTAAAACAGTCGGTTCATCACAGGTTTAATGTCAGTTACTAGTTTTATTTTCACCGTTTGATTCACACCAGGAGCTGAGGAGCCGTCAGTTTTGGCAGGGGATTCTGGCAGAGATTCTTGGTTCCTTGGTCTTTGTATGTGCTGTGTTGGGCTCTTTAGTTCCGGGGCCGGACGGGGCCTCCCCGGGGCCCATCTACCCCGCACTGGCTGCTGGTATGGCAACTGTGGTTCTGGGATATTGCTTTGGTGAAATCAGTGGGGCTCAGGTAAAGAACTGATTTATTTATTTATTTGTTCTCGTAGCTCAACTGGTAAATTGTGGTGTTAACAATGGCAGGTCATGTGATTCAGAGAAAACACAAACAAAGTCCCTTTAAGACAAGTTATTTCACTCGGCGGCCATCTTTGAAACGCCTCTCTGGCATGCAAGTGCAGCTCCTATCTCTTTGAATGGGGAAACATCAAATTCTCCAAAACTGTTCACCAAGCTTACCATTAAATCTCATATTTGAAATCACCAATGAAATCTGACAACAACTGTCTCATAAATTGTGTTTCTAAACACTTAAATCATGACAGATCCTGCATTTCTCAGCCTGGACAAAGCTGCAGTGACGCGATGACTTTACTAATCAACGACTGGCTCTTTCATTTAGAAGGCGGGGCTTATTTGCCATATTGGGAGTTGCACTTTCTCCCATTCATAAGTAATCAGAGTGCATAGTCTTCCTATATATAAAGTCTTTGACACAAAGCCCTATAATAACACCTTAAAGTCAACATTAAACAGAAGTTGCAATAATCTTTTCTTCCCTATTGTGACATACTGTATATCCGAGTGAAAAAGCTCAAACAAGAACAAATGTAGGGCGTGACTTGATTTTGTCCATGGGGAATTGATTGGATGGTTGTGGTTTGCTATTGGTGGATCTCATGTGAGTGACAGGTTATTGCCCCGCCCTCATGCCAATAAACACATCATCAGAGAAGAGAAGAGATGTTGCTGCAAGAAGGAGGGGAAGTTACATTGATAAAAGATTATGAGGGCACATGAATTAAAAAAAGATGTGCATGGATAAATCATTTATAATAAATATTGATTTCATGGTAACTTTAAATGCACTGTATGTCACTTTGGATACAAATAATAAATGTGCATGTTGTTTCACTGATGGTTTGCTTTAACTACTTAATAGGCTTTAAGAATTGGTAATAATCTGTGGGATGGTTAGTGTTAGTGTAAGTGAGAGTGTTTTGTTGTTTTAGGTGAATCCTGCAGTGACTGTGGCGCTCTTGGCCACGCGTAAGGTGGATGTGTTCAGGGCGCTGGTTTATCTGGTTGCCCAGTGTTTGGGGGGGATCCTCGCCACTGGCCTTATGTACCTGGCGCTGCCCCTGAAGTCCACCGCACAGAACTACATCAACAAGGTTCAGAGTTTTTCCCCAAATACAGGACATGTTCAGACCAGCATACTGTACCTGTTGGTCCTGCAACAACTCACATCCACCAGTCAGATTTTAGGGTTAGGCTTTTATTTATCAACCTAAAATCTCCCACTGATTTTAGGGCTGGTTATCCCTATAAAGCCTACTGTATCATATTTGATACATGGGTTTCTAAGGCCTCTAGATGATCAACATGATCAAAACTTGTATTTTGTTAGAAAGTTAAAAAAGGCCTTTTAGTATAATTGTAAAAACGCCCACCTTTAGATTGTGATACATGTATGCTTTAGCTGTGTAATCTTATGACAGATTTTTATAAAGTAAACATAAGAATGCATTTAATATTGTTATTAATATTTCAAGACGAACACTTACTGGAATTAAGCAACTTAGGTTTACTTGATTATACAAACATATTTTGTTTTAGAAAATTCATGCTAACATGTATCAAATATGATCCATTAGGCTTTTGAGGAATGTTTATTTGTTCATCTCTCAATAATCAAAGTATTGCATTGCATTATATGTTTTGCCCCCGCTATAAAAACTACAGAGCTTTGATCAAACTAAGCATTTAAATATCATCTTAATAAGACATACTATTGAAGATATAGAGTGACAACTGTTATTTATTTACATTTTGTGTAAGTATCTGTTGTTATAAAGATCTCATTGATTTACATTACAAGCTATCAGAATTTCATCTTACTTTTCATATAAATATCAGCAACTGCAGCAAATTGCATATTTTTTCTCAGTTTTGGCCTATATTGAGTACTGAATAATATTGAGGTATTTTTTTTGCTCATTGAGTATGAGCTTCATAATCTCACTAATATATCATACTGAGCCATAAAAGCCTGATGTATCAAATATGATACAAAACAAAAAACACATATGCAAACTTTTTTATTTTTTAGAATCTTTTATCAAATATTTTGTCAACAGTTTTTTTCTGACTATTGTTTCATACCTGTTTTTTCAGGGTTAATGGTTAGGTAGGGAAGGAGTTACAACTTTGCTGGACAAGTATGTTGTTGCAGGACCAAGCCTCATATTTTGAATAGAAATTAATCTCTCATATAATAACATGAAGAGGTCTATATGTTACTATATGTTATCTAAAAATAACTTCTATAAGAGAGCACTTTAACAAATTGATACTACAAGATACTACTAGACCTCCCTGACTAAAATAAGTATACTTCAAGTTCATTTTAAGAAAAGTTAATTTATATTTTTAAGTATACTTCATGTAGTAAGTATACTAATATCAATGTACTAGTAGTTTAATGTACAATGTAACTTGTAAGTGTACTATTTCAATACTGATGACTAAATTGGCCCACTTTTTAGTGTATAAAAGAAAACTTTTAAGTGTACTATAAGTGTAAGAATGTAAACTTTGAGTACACAATTAGTTTACAACTAAGTTTTTTGTTTGTACTGCAACTATCCTACAAGTGAAGGTATAGATATATTTATAGTTTACTTGTCAAATACTTGTAGCACATTTTTTAGTTTATGAAAGTACACTTTGAAATAAATCAATATTTTCAAACAATGTAAGTTTATAAGACAATAGGCCCTATCATACACCCGGCGCAATGCGACACCAGGCGTGACGTAAGTGTTTTTTGCTAGTTTCAGCCCGACGCAGTTATCATTTTCACGTCCAGCGCCACATTGTTTAAATAGCAAATGCACTCATGCCCATCTGTTCGCCCATGGGCGTGCTGGTCTGAAAACGAGGTGTGTTCAGGCGCATTGTTGGTGCGTTGCTATTTTGAGGCAACTGAAAACGACTGCGCCATTGACCAAAAAAATACCGCAGTATTTTTTGCCTAAAGGCGGGTGCACAACGCGTGTACACTCTACTTATTACACACACAAGGACGCGCAGCAGCACACAAACATTTTTAAATATTAAAAATAAAAGCTCACAAATTCCGCCATGTAAATAGCGAATCTGCCATGGCGCGAGCGCAACTGGCTTTTAAAGGGAATGGGAGATGAGACTCTGATTGGTTTATTGCACGTTACGCCCAAAACACACCCATTACTCATTAAGAGTCTAGGTACAACCCTTTTGGACCATGCGCCTGTTTAATTTTAAGTATATTTCTGAGAAGTACATAAAAAGTAGACCAAAAGTGTATTATTTTTAGTTAAAAAGAACTATACTGATAGCACACTTGGATACACTTCTTTTTTGTAAGGGCTGTGCTTAGAACTGTGCTGTTTAAAGATGTTTTGCTCTTACTTTCTAGTCCATAGAGATGCAACATGACACTCAATGTTAAAGCCAATAAACAAAACAAATCTAAAACTTCCTTCCTATTTCCTTCTCTGAAGGTCCCAGTGGAAATGAACGCAGGTCAAGCTCTCGTGATGGAGATGCTTGCCACGTTTGTCCTGGGGTTCACCGTATTTTCTGTGGAAGATCAACGCAGGAGAGACGTAAATGAACCCGGAAACTTAGCCATTGGGTTTGCTGTAACCACTGCAATCTTTATCGCTGTAAGAAATTAATACATTTATTCAGCAAGAACGCATTAAATTGATCAAAATTGACAGTAGAGACATTTATAATGATTTCTATTTCAAATAAATGCTGTTCTTTTGAAGTCTCTATTCAACAAAGAATCCTGACAAATATGTATCACAGTCTCACACAAAAATACTGTTTTCAACATTGATAATAATCATGTTTCTTGATCATCAAATCATCATATTAGAATGATTTCTAAAGGATCATGTGATCATGAATGATGCTGAAAATTCAGCTTTGATCACAGGAATAAATTACATTTTAAAATATATTCAAATAGAAAATGGTTATTTTAAACTGCAATAATATTTCACAATATTACTGTTTTTACTGCATTTTTGATCAAATAAATGCAGCCTTGGTGAGAATAAGAGATGACATTCAACAACATTAAAAAATCTTACCAACCCCAATCTTTTGAACGGTGTTGTATGTACATCCCTTATGACTTTGACATTGCTAGTGAACTACCAGTCGAACTACATGAACACTGAATCTATTGTCCATTTGACAGCTATTTTTAATTATAATTTATAAATTTTTTATGAATAATGATCCCATTGTTCTGTCCTCCCTCTGCATGTATTCTTGTAAATACACATAATAATAATTATATTTAAATGCATGTGTGTGATTTAGGGGAGATTTTCTGGTGCCAGCTTGAATCCAGCTCGCTCCCTTGGTCCCGCTATAATACTTGGATATTGGGAACACCACTGGGTAAGTTAAACAGCTATTTTAAACAGCTCTGTTGACTAGTTAGTACTAATTAGTACAGACGGAGATGACACATTTCTGCATTTAACATCACAAATCTAGAAAACTTTTTCTTACAAAGTTTTTAAAGTAAATTTATGACAATATAATTTGGGACATATCTCACCAGCATTAAATTACAAAAAAAAAAAAAAAAGTTGTGGAAAGATTTTTTGCTTTTGGAGCAAGTGGAAACGTAAAAGCAATATTTGTCTCCCATGTACTTCTATAGACGTTTCCCCTGCTGTTGTTTACTTCTGCAGTCCAAACCCTGAAACATCTCTGAAAAGGGTTCATTGAATTGCTAGAATACAATTGGGGAGATGAGTATAGGTTATTTTATGTTTTTACCAGTTTTTTTAAAGGCACAATATGTAAGATTTTTTGATTAAAATATAAAAAATTCACTAGAACAATGTTATATATTTTGTTGACTTGTGTACTTACATTATCCCAAATGTTTCCAAGAATGTTTAAATCCAGAGAAATAAGCAATTTTAACCAGGACATGGACTGTGTCCGTGCGTCGCCTATCAATGACATCATACCCGCGTTACCCTCGATTTCTGGTTTTATTTTGTAGAAACCATGGAAACATCAGAGAGGCTTTAATATATTATGTGTTTTGTGAGCAACTGTTTGGATACATTCATCGACAGAAAACTAATCATTGTTATACAGCTCAACACAGTTAGTCTTATTGTTTAAATCTGGTTTTCTTGATTTACCGTGAGTACCATGTTTTACCATGCCTAATATCGATCTAGCTTACTGCAGTGTCTCATTGTAGCCGCGGAGCAAACGCACAGAGAAGCATTATAACATAACTTTCAACACACTCAAATGTATCTAATATGATAAAACAGCGCTGCGTTACCCCACATGAGCGTTGCGCTTGTCTCTCATTAGCAATCGCTCCAGCAGCCTCGTTCCGCTCCCACCCTGCTTCATGCTACAGTAACGTTAATAAATCTTTAATACATCAGCTCATCCATGAATATGATTTCTGCCCGAGTCGCGTCAGATTCTTTTCCACCGGCTGTAGAGGTGAAGACAACAACTTACATACTGTGCCTTTAATGCTATTGATCCGTTTTCTCTTGTGTTCAGGTCTACTGGATCGGGCCAATATTAGGTGCAGTCCTGGCTGGAGTATCCCATGAGTTTATTTTTGCCCCCAGTGCGTCCAGACAGAAGCTGGTGGCTTGTTTGACCTGTAAGGACATTGAGATTGTGGAGACGGCCAGCGTGTCTCGATCGTCCCTGTCCACCGTCACACAGAGCGCCATGAGAAACAAACAAAGCAACAAACTGGAGCACAGCTAAGCTCAGATTCAACTGATTAAGAATTCGTTTTTTTATATTTAGTCAATGTCATAAACAACCAATCGATGGGTGTTATTCATGAAACATGACCAGAACAAATTTTGTGTCATTTCTTCATAACCATTCTTACATAAATTGCGGCATCCAAGTTATTAAGAACAGATTTAAGAATCATTTACATAGACGTTTGTCCTGCTCGTGTTTCATAAATGAGGCCGGTCAAGTGGAAAATGACCACATATTTCCATAAAAATCTGTAAATAGTCAATGAAAATGCTTTCAAACTAGAATATTATATTGTGGATCAGAAGCAGTACTGCCTAGTACTGTCTTAATCCGTCTATGAAAAATTAATGCTGTTTGTACAAAACCCTCAGCTTGAACATGGGTAGTTATAAAAGTGCCAAACATATGCCTATGTGGCTTGAGCTTGCTATTTTGGTTCAATAATATTCAATATGGTAACACTTTAGACATTCCACTGACTATAAGTAACTTTTTAACTATATGTCAACTAGCAGTCATTTGAGTATCAGTAGAGTGTCTGCTTAATAACTCTTTATTTCGATGCTCCTCTACAGATATTACTGACTATAAGTTACTTTGCAACTACATGTCAGCTTATTCTACTAACCCTAAAACACAATACTTACTAACAATCAACTAACAGTCTACTACTCTAATGAGAGTCAGTTGATATGCAGTTGACAAGTTACTTATAGTTAGTAGAATGTCTAAAGTGGACCATCGAAACAAAGTGTAACCTTAAATACTTTTTTCCAAATCCACCGTTAGCCAAATAACGACAGAATTTCATTTTATTGTTTTTTTTAATCGCTGTTATGCCAATGTGTTTGTTGATAGTGTCATTATATCTTTAGTTTAATTATTTCTTCTGTAGCAAGATATAGAATTGTGTTCTCAAGATTTACTTTGTTTATCATTTGGCGCAAAAGTTGACTTTCAAATTTTTGAATAATGGGATTCTTAAACTCTTACTGTACTTGAGTCATATCAAACTATAATCTTGTGTAAATGTTATTAAATAGGAGTAAAAGCACACCCGCACATGTACAATAACCTCAGCTTTTTTATTTCCTTACATGACACGAAAAGCATTTATGTTTTCTCGCATATATTTGCTCTGCTACAAATTACTCTGATCCACATTTCAACTTGTAATTGTAGCATAATTTAATAAACGGTAATATTGTTTCTCTGTGTTCTTGCAGAAAGCATGCTGAACATTTTCACACTATATTTTGCACTTTCATCTGATACAAAATGTTCAATGGCAGTATTCCCATATCAATATATAATATTATATAAATTTGCACACACGCACATTCAAATTCACACATGTACACAGGTAGTATGTTGTGTTCCACATTCACACTTGAGTATACATGCATACATCATACATAGCAGTTAATAACACACACATGCACTTAAACAATGAAGAACATCTACACAGTGCCAGCCAGCATTTTGTTTTGTTCAACATGCATGTGTATGAGTGTGTGTGTGTAAGTGAGGGAGTAAAACAGATGAGATCAGCGATCCTAATTCACCATCAGCTCTTCTAACAGAGGGATTTTCCAGGGCTTTATCCGGCTATGAGGCCCCCTGCCCCTCCAAAACCGATCTGCTCCTCACACAATACAAACCTCTGTCTAATCACTTCTGCCCTGAACAAACCAGAACCACCAGCATCATTCAACTATATATCCATAAACTGCAATGCACAATTTTATTTTGAAAGAAAATTATTTGTTTATCTATACCATTGTGTTTACAGTTGGTGGCATCACTAAACATCCTGATGAATTTGAGATACAGTGCATCCGGAAAGTATTCACAGCGCTTCACTTTTTCCACATTTTGTTATGTTACAGCCTTATTGCAAAATGGATTAAGTTCATTATTTTTTTCCTCAATTCTACAAACAATATCCCATAATGACAACGTGAAAGAAGTTTGTTTAAAATCTTTGGAAATGTATTAAAAATAAAAAACGTAAAAAAAATCACATGTACATAAGTATTCACAGCCTTTGCCCGATACTTTGTTGAAGCACCTTTGGCAGCAATTACAGCCTCAAGTCTTTTTGAGTATGATGCTACACCTATTTTTGGGCAGTTTCTCCCATTCTTCTTTGCAGGACCTCTCAAGCTCCATCAGGTTGGATGGGGAGCGTCGGTGCACAGCCATTTTCAGATCTCTCCAGAGATTTTCAATCGGGTTCAAGTCTGGGCTCTGGCTGGGCCACTCAAGGACATTCACAGAGTTGTCCCGTAGCCTCTCCTTTGTTATCTTGGCTGTGTGCTTAGGGTCGTTGTCCTGTTGGAAGAGGAACCTTCACCCCAGTCTGAGGTCCGGAGCAGGTTTTCATCAAGGATGTCTCTGTACATTGCTGCATTCATCTTTCCCTCGATCCTGACTAGTCTCCCTGTTCCTGCCGCTGAAAAACATCCCCACAGCATGATGCTGCCACCACCATGCTTCACTGTAGGGATGGTATTGGCCAGGTGATGAGTGGTGCCTGGTTTCCTCCAGACATGACGCTTGCCATTCAGGCCAAAGAGTTCAATCTTTGTTTCATCAGACCAGATAATTTTGTTTCTTGTGGTCTGAGAGTCCTTCAGATGCTTTTCACAAACTCCAGGTGGCCTTTTACTGAGGAGTGGCTTCCGTCTGGCCACTCTACCATACAGGCCTGATTGGTGGCGTGCTGCAGAGATGGTTGTTCTTCTGGAAGGTTCTCCTTTCTCCACAGAGAAACGCTGGAGCTCTGTCAGAGTGACCATCGGGTTCTTGGTCACCTCCCCGACTAAGGCCCTTCTCCCCCAATTGCTCAGTTTGGCCGGGCGGCCAGCTCTAGGAAGAGTCCTGGTGGTTCCAAACTTCTTCCATTTACAGATGATGAAGGCCACTGTGCTCATTGGGAAATTTTTCTGTACCCTTCCCCAGATCTGTGCCTCGATACAATCCTGTCTCGGAGGTCTACAGACAATTACTTGGACTTCATGGCTTGGTTTGTGCTCTAACATGCACTGTTAACTGTAGGACCTTATATAGACAGGTGTGTGCCTTTCCAAATCATGTCCAATCAACTGAATTTACCACAGGTGGACTCCAATCAAGTTGTAGAAACATCTCAAGGATGATCAGTGGAAACAGGATGCACCTGAGCTCAATTTTGAGTGTCATGGCAAAGGCTGTGAATACTTATGTACAGTGGGGAGAACAAGTATTTGATACACTGCCGATTTTGCAGGTTTGCCCACTTACAAAGCATGTAGAAGTCTGTCATTTTTATCATAGGTACTCTTCAACTGTGAGTGACGGAATCTAAAATCCAGAAAATCACATTGTATGATTTTTAAGTAATTAATTCACATTTTATTGCATGACATAAGTATTTGATACATCAGAAAAGCAGAACTTAATATTTGGTACAGAAACCTTTGTTTGGAAATACAGAGATCATACGTTTCCTGTAGTTCTTGACCAGGTTTGCACACACTGCAGCAGGGATTTTGGCCCACTCCTCCATACAGACCTTCTCCAGATCCTTCTGGTTTCGGGGCTGTCCCTGGGCAATACGGACTTTCAGCTCCCTCCAAAGATTTTCTATTGGGTTCAGGTCTGGAGACTGGCTAGGCCACTCCAGGACCTTGAGATGCTTCTTACGGAGCCACTCCTTAGTTGCCCTGGCTGTGTGTTTCAGGTCGTTGTCATGCTGGAAGACCCAGCCACGACCCATCTTCAATGCTCTTACTGAGGGAAGGAGGTTGTTGGCCAAGATCTCGCGATACATGGCCCCATTCATCCTCCCCTCAATACGGTGCAGTTGTCCTGTCCCCTTTGCAGAAAAGCATCCCCAAAGAATGATGTTTCCACCTCCATGCTTCACGGTTGGGATGGTGTTCTTGGCCCAGACCGAGGGAGATTGATCGTCATCTTGAACTTCTTCCATTTTCTAATAATTGCGCCAACAGTTGTTGCCTTCTCACCAAGCTGCTTGCCTATTGTCCTGTAGCCCATCCCAGCCTTGTGCAGGTCTACAATTTTATCCCTGATGTCCTTACACAGCTCTCTGGTCTTGGCTATTGTGGAGAGGTTGGAGTCTGTTTGATTGAGTGTGTGGACAGGTGTCTTTATACAGGTAACGAGTTCAAACAGGTGCAGTTAATACAGGTAATGAGTGGAGAACAGGAGGGCTTCTTAAAGAAAAACTAACAGGTCTGTGAGAGCCGGAATTCTTACTGGTTGGTAGGTGATCAAATACTTATGTCATGCAATAAAATGCAAATTAATTATTTAAAAATTATTCATTATTAATTATAAAATAATTAATTATTTTCTGGATTTTTGTTTTAGATTCCGTCTCTCACAGTTGTAGTGTACCTATGACAAAAAATACAGACCTCTACATGCTTTGTAAGTAGGAAAACCTGCAAAATTGGCAGTGTATCAAATACTTGCTCTCCCCACTGTACATGTGATTTTTTATTTTTAATAAATTTGCAAAGATTTTAAACAAACTTCTTTCACGTTGGCATTATGGGGTATTGTTTGTAGGATGGAGGAAAGAAATAATGAATTTAATCCATTTTGGAATAAGGCTCTAACATAACAAAATGTGGAAAAAGTGAAGTGCTGTGAATACTTCCCGGATGCACTGTAGATAGATAGCTAAATAGATAGATAGATAGATGGATCGATGGATGGACAGACAGACAGATAGATAGATGAGAGATAGATGGATGGACGGATAGATGATAGATGGATGGATTGATGGATGGACAGACAGACAGATAGATAGATGATGGATGGATGACAGATAGATGATAGATGGATGGATGGATGTACGGGCAGATAGATGATAGATGGATGGATGGATTGATGGATGGACAGACAGATAGATAGATGATGGATGGATGGACGGATAGATGATAGATGGATGGATGGATGGATGTACGGGCAGATAGATGATGGATGGATGGATGGATGGATGGATGGATGGATGGATGGATTGATGGATGGATGTACGGGCAGATAGATGATAGATGGATGGATGGACGGACAGATAGATGATAGATATATAGATGGAATGATGGATGGATGGAAGGATAGATGATAGATGGATGGATGGATGGACAGACAGATAGATAGATGGATGGATAGATTGATGGACGGATAGATGATAGATGGATGGATGTACGGGCAGATAGATGATAGATAGATGGATGGATGGATGGATTGATGGATGGACAGACAGACAGACAGATAGATGATAGATGGATGGATGGATGGATGTATGGGGAGATAGATGATAGATGGGTGGATGGATGGATGGATGGAATGATGGATGGACAGACAGACAGATAGATGATAGATGGATGGATGGACGGATAGATGATAGATGGATGGATGGATGTACGGGCAGATAGACTACAGATGGATGGATGGATGGACAGATAGATGATAGATATATAGATGAAATGATAGATGGATGGATGAAAGGATAGATGATGGATGGATGGATGGATGGACAGACAGATGGATGGATGGATGGACGGATATATGATAGATAGATGGATGGATGGATGGATGGACGGATAGATGATAGATGGATGGATAGACGGAATGGATAGATGATAGATGGATGGATGGATGGATGGATGGATGGATGGATGGATGGATGGATGGACGGACGGATAGATAGATGGATGAATGGATGGACAGATAGATGATAGATAGATGGATGGATGATGGATGGACGGATAGATGATAGATAGATGGATAGATAGATGGATGGACAGATAGATGATGGATGGATGGACGGACGGACAGACAGATAGATAAATAGATAGATAGATAGATAGATAGATAGATAGATAGATAGATAGATAGATAGATAGATAGATAGATGCATGGACAGACAGTCTACAAGTGCTGGGAAAACAATGTTGCTCTTTTTATGTGACCATCAAGATTAAAGGTTTGAAGTTTTAATACCTGACCGACGAGCGAGAGACGGACTGGAGGTCAAACCCCAGAGACAGATAAAGGATGTTTTCACATGCGAGCTTCATGCTCTGAGGAACAATGGGTTTCCTGTGCTCAGGGATTTGGATGCATGTATCTGAACACGGCTGGCTCATATCTCTCAGCATAGGGCCTCTCTTGAGCCACGGGGATGGAAGCACATTGTGCGTGTGCGGATGCGTCACATTATTCCGAGGATGAGCCTTGTGTGTGTTTTATGTGTGAGTTCAAGTCAGCACTAACTCGCCTGTCACATTAAGTTCTGATGAAAATCTACAGCCCTTTCCTGATATTACAGATCTTAGACATGCTATAAGCCTACATCCTTTTAGAAAGGAAATGTCATGATCTCAAAGTGTGCCCCACTGAAATCTGATTGGTGGATCTGTTTTATACTTTAGAGGTGTCGCTCGCCTCAGAAATATACGTCCCCTTTACTTTGAGCCCTGATGTTCCTGTCTTAATCTCACTCTGATTGAGTTTAATGGAGAGAGCAGTGAGGGAAGTGTGCTTGATATGGGATGCCCCCTTTAGCTTCTGCCTCTCGGGGGGGATTATGTCGTCACGCTGGGCCCCGAGGCCATTATAAATGCCCCCGTGGCCCCTTTGTGGTCCGTCAGACCAGCTCTACTTGGTGTGGGCAGGATATGCTCCATAACCTCTTCTGTGTCACTCAACTAGAATTAGCCCTGTAGATTTAGCCTTTAGCATTGATGTTCGGGTCTCTTTGACAAAACCCTCCAAATTTTCTTTGCGCACACACACAATCACACACACCTCATGTTTCTTTAGCAGTCTGGGTGTTGTGCGGGCGAAGAGAAACAACATTGGCAGAGACGACCTGTGTGCGGCTACATGTGTGACCGTTTACTCACGGCTTCCCACACAGCCTTAGCTAACGGCTAGATCTATTAGGTGGACTTTCATCACTATTTTTGCCATCATTTCCCTTTTTCATTTATTTATTTTGTTGCGGCAGCTTCACCTCAACTAGCTAAAGTCACACAGGATTTAACTTTTTGTTTACTTTTTAATTTTTGTTTTTCAAAGACACTTCCTTTAGCCATTTTTGCTAATTCCAAAAAAAGCTTCGGTTTTTAATTGTAGTTGGATCTCATAAGTCACGATGTGGGAGTTTCGCTCTATGATGTTCTGGCGGGCGGTGTTTGCCGAGTTTTTCGGC
This sequence comes from Coreius guichenoti, assembly GCA_039654105.1. NCBI lineage: Eukaryota > Metazoa > Chordata > Actinopteri > Cypriniformes > Gobionidae > Coreius > Coreius guichenoti. The sequence goes on from CM077178.1 coordinate 29,199,928, forward strand.
ACCATGTTCTTCGTGTTCTTCGGGATGGGCGCAGCGCTGCGCTGGACCTCCGGGCCGTACCACGTCTTCCACACTGCCCTCTGCTTCGGTTTTGCTGCTGCCACACTAATCCAATCCATCGGCCACATCAGTGGAGGACACATCAATCCGGCCGTCACCTTCGCCTACTTAATCGGCTCTCAGATGTCCCTGTTCCGAGCTTTCTTCTACATTTGTGCCCAGTGCCTGGGGGCCATGGCAGGGGCCGCGGCCCTCTATGGAGTTACACCCAACAACATGAGAGGCACACTGGCACTTAACACGGTAAGAGTGACTCCAAAAACAAGAATTATATTTTATATATTTAAATTTTTTTTTTTATTTTAGTTTTTGCTCTATAATAAAATATGAATTTTTATTTTTAAATTTTTAAAAATTGATGTATTCAATTCCTATTTATTATAGTTTACTTACTGTATATAGTACATTTTAGAAGTACACAGAAGTAGATACACAGTAGTACACAGTAGACTGCACTAACAGGCCCTTACATTTAAATCTTCATCAATATTTTTCTCTGTACCTGTTTATGTCTGTACAGCTGCAGCCTGGCATTAGTGTGGGAATGGCGACCACGGTGGAGGTGTTTCTCACCATGCAGCTGGTGATCTGCGTCTTCGCCGTCACAGACGAGAGACGAAATGGCCGTCTGGGTTCTGCCGCTCTGTCCATTGGCTTCTCTATTACCATGGGCCACCTGATGGGGGTGAGAAAGATTCTTTTTTATGTATGAGTTTTTTAAATGTGCAGTACACTAAAAATGTAGCATGTTATTTGTCTTTGAATCAGATGTACTACACTGGTGCTGGTATGAATCCAGCCAGGTCTTTCGCTCCTGCTGTTATCATGAGGAATTTCATCAATCACTGGGTAAGAAAAAAAACAGGACCTGTAAAATACTGAAACTGTCCCGTACTAAAAAATATTTAGTGACCTTCTTTTTCTATTCTGATAGATAGATACAGACAGACAGACAGATAGATAGATAGATAGATAGATAGATAGATAGATAGATAGATGGATGGACGAACGGATAGATGATGGATGGATGGATGGATGGATGGATGGATAGATTTTAGGCAGAAAGACAGACAGACAGATAGATAGACAGATGGATGAACGGACAGACGGACGGACGGACAGACAGACAGACAGACAGACAGACAGACAGATAGATAGATAGATAGATAGATAGACAAGATAATATTTAGTGACCTTCTTTCTGTCTTCTGTCAGGTGTATTGGGTAGGGCCCATGATTGGTGGTGCTATGGGTGCCATCCTGTACGATTTCATGCTGTTTCCCCGTATGCGGGGTCTCTCTGAGCGGCTAGCCACTCTCAAGGGCAGCCGACCCCCAGAGGCCGAGAACCAGCAGGAGACCCGCGGGGAGCCCATCGAGCTCAAGACTCAAACCCTATAAACCTGCTAAGAACCTGTGGACCGAAATCTGGCTCTACCTCACTGGACCATCTCGCCCCAAGCAACAGCCAATACACCTCAGTTAAAACATACATCATGACATCAAAATACAAACCCACACAGAGGGGCGCATATCTACACTACATTCATTAAGGGAGCTGAAATGAGTACAGCACTCTGTGTAATATTATAGGTTTGTTGCTAATATCAGTGCAGGGCAGAGGGCGGTGCTGAGGCCGGGGGTCAGGTGGATGTGGGCGGGGTTTATGGTCTGAGAGGGGTTAGAGCAGTTTATTTAGGCATGCTTTTCACTTTTCATCTGACTTCACTTTCACAATTCATTTTCAATTTCGTTTTCTACACCAAACATCACCATTTGGATGTATGCAACTTAACCAGGGTTTCACATTTTTTTTCATACGTTTTTTATTTATTTTGAATTTCCGTGAGAGTTCATGTGGGTGTGCAAGTGAGTGCAACTGTGTGGGTCTTTTTGTGTGTGTGTGTGTGTGAGTGTGAGGCATAACATGCACAGGTATGTAGGCTACATGTGTTTAGCTAAGTGCATGAACAAGTGTTTGTGTGTTTGTCAACTGAGCATTTATTTTGGGTTTTTATCATTACAGCTCGCTCGTGTTTGTACCATGCTTATGTTTTTCTTATTTTTACGGGACTCTAAGACACCCCAAACTGTATTGTTTGCAATGATATTCCATTCCTTTTAACTTTCACACAAACCACCCGTGGACTGAGCTGTTTTAAAGACACCGGTCCTTGCCACCAGTCTTTGCAATTACTTCTCAAGTTTACAGTGTCTGTGTTGCCTTTCATTAAATCTTGTTTGAGGATAACATTCATGACTGGGTAAAAAAAGCAATATGAATCATATTTGAATGCAAATAAATAAATGAAATAGAAATGGGTCTTTGAATATATCAGGCGCACACGCAGCGGTTTGCTCCTCATGAACTGTGCAGGAATGAATATTAACACTAGATGGCGCAGTACAACTGTTTGTGTGATCTCAACTCCAAATATTCAGCTGCCACTAGGGATTTATTATGGTGGGGTTTAATGAGAAATAATGACATTTAGAAAAATGGCCAGTATTTGTATTTGCTTTCAGTAGAACAGAATTTAATGATACTAAGAAGGACACAATACACAGACTAGATCCCATTCAATTAATATAGCTTTTATGCATTTCAAATTTGCAGAAAAACAGATCAGAAAAATGACTCATCTTGCACTACAATTTCTTGACCAATAAAATGGTATAGGCCTATGAATGTCCCTCCTCTAATGCTTGCCATTGGCTAAAAGTTTATCAAGTGAAAGAAATTACATTTATCTAATTTGTTTAATATTATATAGTAAACTATTACACCGATCAGGCATAACATTATGAAGTGAATAACACTGATTATCTCTTCATCACGGCACCTGTTAGTGGGTGGGATATATTAGGCAGCAAGTGAACATTTTGTCCTCAAAGTTGATGTGTTAGAAGCAGGAAAAATGGGCAAGCGTAAGGATTTGAGCGATTTTGACAAGGGCCAAATTGTGATGGCTAGACGACTGGGTCAGAGCATCTCCAAAACTGCAGCTCTTGTGGGGTGTTCCTGGTCTGCAGTGGTCAGTATCTATCAAAAGTGGTCCAAGGAAGGAACAGTGGTGAACCGGCGACAGGGTAATGGGCGGCCAAGGCTCATTGATGCACGTAGGGAGTGAAGGCTGGCCCGTGTGGTCCGATCAAACCATAGACTGTAAAAAAGATGGACGACGCACCTTCACTCTCTTCCGTTGACGTAAGTGAAGCCGCCAGTGTTGAAATATGGCGCTGACATCTTGGAGCCCGAGTCTGCGCAGTAGTGAGCACGAAGTTGAGCCGCGATATCAAGGTTCCGCCCACACTCCCGCCTAATCAACAACTTTCTGTGAAATAAACAAGCTCCAATCTCCTCCTGAAGTTCCCGAAAAATGTCTGTTGGTGCCTCAGTGACTACTTCGCTCAGAGAAGCTGTCAATCTCAGCTGTCAATCATAACGTCACACCCCCGTTTTTATAGCATCAAATAACTAACTAAAACCAAACTTATTTAGAGAACGAACACTTGAACTAACATCAGCGTGATAAAAACTGCATAAAATGACAGCAACCATCTTTGGAAAAAATGTATTTGAAGTGTAATTTAATTGTTTAGTTTGTCTATGTCCCATTGCATTTCATTGAGAGGGTGGGCTTTATGACCTATACTGGATCCAGTCACCTGGGGGCGATCAAGACGCTTTGGCTTCAGTTTTCAGGACTCGTGTGGCACACTTGGATCTAACAGACGAGCTATTGTAGCTCAAATTGCTCAAGAAGGTCATGCTGGTTCTGATAGAAAGGTGTCAGAATACACAGTGCATCGCAGTTTGTTGTGTATGGGGCTGCATAGCCACAGACCAGTCAGGGTGCCCATGCTGACCCCGTCCACCGCAGAAAGCGCCAACAGTGGGAACGTGAGCATCAGAACTGGACCATGGAGCAATGGAAGAAGGTGGCCTGGTCTGATGAATCACAGTTCATCAATCACTATTCACAGTTTTCTTTTACATCACATGGATGGCCGGGTCCGTGTGCGTCACTTACCGGGGGAACACACGGCACCAGGATGCACTATGGGAGAAAGGCAAGCCGGCGGAGGCAGTGTGATGCTTTGAGCAATGTTCTGCTGGGAATCCTTGGGTCCTGCCATCCATGTGGATGTTACTTTGACATGTACCACCTACCTAAGCATTGTTGCAGACCATGTACACCTTTTCATGAAAACGGTATTCCCTGGTGGCTTTGGCCTCTTTCAGCAGGATAATGCGCCCTGCCACAAAGCAAAAATGGTTCAGGAATGGTTTGAGGAGCACAACAACGAGTTTGAGGTGATAACTTCGCCTCCAAATTCCCCAGATCTCAATCCAATCGAGCATCTGTGGGATGTGCTGAACAAACAAGTCTGATCCATGGAGGTCCCACCTCGCAACTTACAGGACTTAAAGGATCTGCTGCTAACATCTTGGTGCCAGATACCACAGCACACCTTCAGGGGTCTAGCGGAGTCCATGCCTCGACGGGTCAGGGCTGTTTTGGCAGCAAAAGGGGGACCAACACAATATTAGGAAGGTGGTCATAATGTTATGCCTGATCTGTGTATGCATATCATGTACGTGTAGCATCGGATCATTCTGCGATTCTTTTGCATCTTTTTTAAAAAGCTTGATGCTGGTCGCTATTCACTGCTATTATATGGACGAGTGTAAGTGACTTTTTTTGGTCTGAAAAAGAAAGAACGGCATACTGCGTTAGAACAACACCAGAGTGAATAAATGACTTTTTTTAACTAAAGCCTGAACTGTTTGTATCATATATGTATAATTTGACCGCTGACTTCCCTAAATATGGTCAGGGTTATAGATATGTTCACATAATCAGCCAGTATTCGTTTTTCCAACTTGACATGTAGGTTGTGCACAAAAAGAAGTTGTCCAAAAAAAGAAAAAGGAAAATACATCTGCACAAGATAATGGGAACATCGCACACTGTGCACATAGAAGCATCTGGTTAAAGGACTGTTTGTCGTTTACAGGTGCTCATTTGGATTGAGGTCTGAGGCCTGGTGCATAAAACTTCCTGTAGTTTCCATAGTGATAGTTTGCCTACTCACAAAAATATATAAAGCCCTGCATAAAGCCCTATTGCCCTCCATTCCCTTCATTTGCATAGATTTGTTTGCATGTCCATGAACTCTTGGATTGACTCCAGCTCTTCCATTGAAGCAGCCATAAATGGTTGTTAAGCTGCCTTTGGTTATTCGTGGTAAGCACATGTATACTTCCGTGTTATACAGGAAAGTATAATATAGGAAACAAAGGAAGATCCAAAGAAGAAAAACAAACTCAACTGACAAGTTGAAGAGAGTTAAGGAACAGATATAATATAATATAATTGTCACATGGCAAAACATTTGGAACAGTGAAGCCAAACTTACGTAAAAGTCAAAATAATCACATCATTGAAGCTCAGTTTTTGTAAATGACTTTATTACTTGTTTTGCATGTTCTGGTCTTATGGCTTTTACTGTAAGGTATTTTCATAATTTGAGTTGAGTGTCGCAGGGTAGATTAATGACAACACTGTTCTTGTGAAAACAAACAGATTGTCCTGGCAATGTATCGTCTTGTGCTATCCAAACGTCCCCTCAATCAGGACTTTTCTCATGTGTTCCTGCTGGCATTTTGTCCTGTAGTGTCATTTGTGGAGCTATACCAATGGGAACCACTGACATTTGTCACAATACTCTTTCTTTTGTCCTTTCAGCAGATGTAGATATTGACCAAAACAGTCTAAAAAGCATCACGTATAAGACAGGACTAGAATATGATTAATACTCAATGTTTCAATGTCTATTTCCTCATGATTATTCGCAGGCGAGCTGAATCCATGTGTTACTGAATGCTGGATTAATGCTGTAACAATCTATGATTGTGATGAATCTTAAGGGAAGAGGAACTACAGGAACTGAAGAGGCCTTTGACAGAGGCGATACACAGCGATAAGCAGAATTACAAATCCTATGCAATGCTACATTTCTAGAAAAGTTATCTAATCTTGGAAAAATTCTGGTTAAAAAATTCACATATTTTTGCTCAGGGAGAGGGAAGCACATTTGTGTCATAAGAACAGCTATATAAAAGAAAAAGGCTTTGTGCTTAATAGATCTTCCTGCAGAGGTGCACATCCAACCTTAAAAAGTCTTATAAGCAGTATATATACACACACACACTACCGCTCAAAAGTTTGGATTAAGTATGTTTCTTTTTTTGAAACAAGGATGGATTAAATTGATCAAAAGTGACAGTAAAGACATTTATAATGTTACAAAAGATCAAATTAATGCATTCATCAAAGTATCACATTTCCACAAAAACATCAAGTACAACTGTTTTCAACATTGATAATAATAATAAATGTTTCTTGAGCAGCAAATCATCATATTAGAATGATTTCTGAAGGATCATGTGACAGCTCAGAATTCTGCTTTGATCACAGGAATATTCAAATAGAAAATACTATGTAACATAATGAAATAATAATGTAAAATTGTAAATGCATAACATTAAAACATTAAAAAAAGCCTACTGCTCCCAAACTTTTGAACGGTAGTGTGTGTATAACCTGTCGTTTCTTATCATACACTGGATCCATCTAAATTGCAATCCCTGCAATCCACCATTTATTCATCTAATATTGGTTCTTCAACAGTCTTCTACTACCAATAATGACAATAATATAATAATTAATCATAAGAGTAACCAATCAGAGAAAGAGTCCATAAACTGAGGGATAATGAAAAGCAGAAAAACTCGAAGCCCTTTGTATGCGACCCCAGTCACAGGCTGATGATGTCACAATTCTCCATGATGTTCTAGTGCAATTTCAGCATACTTGGTCGGTTCTTGTAGCCTGCTCTACAGGCGGTCGGTGTGGAGCTGATGAGGAGGAAGCTGGATGAAGGCTGCGGTGGGGGCGCCTCCGACAGAGAGGGGGGTGGAGGTGGCGGAGGCGGAGGAGGGCCCGGGGGTGCCCTGAGGGTACATGTAGCTCAGGAAGCCTGGCGAGGGGGCGTAGGGATACTGCTCGAAGGCCGAGGAGGCGTACTGGTTGTAGGCAGTGCTGAAGTCAAGGTAAGGGCTTGTGGCGCTGGAGGAGGTGACCTGTGCGGGCAGGACCAGACTGGGTTGCAGGAAGGCCTGAGGGTAAACATATGGCTGGCTGAGTCTGCAAAGAGAAACAGAGAGAGAGAGAGTGAGTGTGTGTTAACTCTTTAACTAGGGTTGCACGACTGATCGAAAAGGAGTAACGCCATTTTTCCCCACTGTGTCCGATATTAAAATCAGTGCGACACACTTTGCAAAAGGCGTGGGCATTGTCGATATGGCTTTGAGAAATATGAAACTGAATTCTTCCGTCCAGCTGTTGTTAAATTTACATGTATATTTTGTTTCGTTTTTCAACAGAGCACCACCTGACTTCTCCCATTTCTACTAGTGATGCTTGATTCAGTTTCCCATGTCTTCTACCTGCGCAGATATCAACAGTGCAACTGGGTTGTAGGTTCCCAGGTTGAGGTCACAAATGAGTTTGAAATTTGTATGATGTGTCGATTGTGTGAATAGGATGCGTTTCATACAAGATCTGGCAACTTGACAACCTTGGAATAATATATTGATGTGATTATTCATATAACGAGGTTTGAGCCATACAAATTACGAGAAATAACAAAACGGGAGGGGGGCGGGAGATAGGTGTGCAATACGGGAGTGTTGACAGGTGTGATCACCACCCAGAACTCTTGATATCAGTATGGGTGTCGACCATTAAAAACCCATTTCAGTCAACTCTCTAACTCTATCTATCACCATTTCAGTCGTATTTGACTCTTGGTGATTCTATGGCCATCTTTTGCCATACACGAGAGACTAACCATGAATTTTCTGGGGTAGGTTGCCAGGTCTTTTCCCAACCATCCACATTACATGGCTTGGGACTCACACACACATTCACACCTACTGCACCTATTCACAATCACCTATTCTGCATGTTTTTGGATTGTGGGGGAAACCGGAGCACCCGGAAAAAACCCACGGAGACACAGCCCAGCAAACATTGGTCTGATGGCAACGTCGTGTCCCTAGCCAAAAATAGTCGCGGTAGGACGCCACAAATCGGTAAAAATATGTAACAAAGAACATTTCCTAAAAATGCATTCAGATACGTTTGTACATGTCTACAGTTCTCTGGGGTTGCATGTATAATTGTTACTTTGACTTTTAGCTACGTGTAGTTCAATATATACCCTGTTGTGAATCAGTTGTGAGGGGACGACGTGCATTATTTATAGTCCATCACGACCCTCCTTGAAATCCTTGTGAAATATGCAAAAGCAATTGTGCTTACACCTTGGTTATTACTGCAATAATTAAAGTGCCCCACTTTTTTATGGAATGTATGCATATACATATAAAACAGATATATATCCGGTCACCATTTAGGTCTGAGTTGGATGTAGATTGCCAAAACTGTGCTGCCAAGATGTAGTAACAAAAGATGTAGTAATAAATCTCACGATATTACAAAATCCCGCGATAGGATAGATTATCTCGCGTGATAGCGTTAGCGCGTTATCCCGTTTATTTTAACAACCACGAGAGGAGGACTTGAGGAGAGAGCTGTTTCGACATTTTTAAAAAAAAAATCTACTGTTGGGTAAGTACATTTTGTATTATTTAATTAACGTGGTTGAGTGTTACTTGTTTGACACGAAGGAACCGAAAGAAATGATGCCCACATTGTCAACTGAAATTTACTTTGAGTTTGGCTAAAATTAGCTAGTAGGCTAAAAGTTACTTTCAACTTAAACACAGTATGTTTAATGATACAGTCAAAGTTATTACTGTAACCTATTAATGTAGCCCCTGGAGAGTTTCTTTCAGAAAGTAAATTATCTGAAAGAGACTGAATGTTAAACTGGATTTGAACATGTACACTCACCTAAAGGATTATTAGGAACACCTGTTCAATTTCTCATTAATGCAATTATCTAATCAACCAATCACATGGCAGTTGCTTCAATGCATTTAGGGGTGTGGTCCTGGTCAAGACAATCTCCTGAACTCCAAACTGAATGTCAGAATGGGAAAGAAAGGTGATTTAAGCAATTTTGAGCGTGGCATGGTTGTTGGTGCCAGACGGGCCGGTCTGAGTATTTCACAATCTGCTCAGTTACTGGGATTTTCACGCACAACCATTTCTAGAGTTTACAAAGAATGGTGTGAAAAGGGAAAAACATCCAGTATGCGGCAGTCCTGTGGGCGAAAATGCCTTGTTGATGCTAGAGGTCAGAGGAGAATGGGCCGACTGATTTAAGCTGATAGAAGAGCAACTTTGACTGAAATAACCACTCGTTACAACCGAGGTATGCAGCAAAGCATTTGTGAAGCCACATCACGCACAACCTTGAGGCGGATGGGCTACAACAGCAGAAGACCCCACCGGGTACCACTCATCTCCACTACAAATAGGAAAAAGAGGCTACAATTTGCACGAGCTCACCAAAATTGGACAGTTGAAGACTGGAAAAATGTTGCCTGGTCTGATGAGTCTCGATTTCTGTTGAGACATTCAGATGGTAGAGTCAGAATTTGGCGTAAACAGAATGAGAACATGGATCCATCATGCCTTGTTACCACTGTGCAGGCTGGTGGTGGTGGTGTAATGGTGTGGGGGATGTTTTCTTGGCACACTTTAGGCCCCTTAGTGCCAATTGGGCATCGTTTAAATGCCACGGCCTACCTGAGCATTGTTTCTGACCATGTCCATCCCTTTATGACCACCATGTACCCATCCTCTGATGGCTACTTCCAGCAGATAATGCACCATGTCACAAAGCTCGAATCATTTCAAATTGGTTTCTTGAACATGACAATGAGTTCACTGTACTAAAATGGCCCCCACAGTCACCAGATCTCAACCCAATAGAGCATCTTTGGGATGTGGTGGAACGGGAGCTTCGTGCCCTGGATGTGCATCCCACAAATCTCCATCAACTGCAAGATGCTATCCTATCAATATGGGCCAACATTTCTAAAGAATGCTTTCAGCACCTTGTTGAATCAATGCCACGTAGAATTAAGGCAGTTCTGAAGGCGAAAGGGGGTCAAACACAGTATTAGTATGGTGTTCCTAATAATCCTTTAGGTGAGTGTATGTTTTCAGTAACTGTTTTAAAAATATTTTGTAATTTTAGAGTTGCTAAACATGTCCTCTGAGTACCAAAAGAAGTGAAGACGACGAAGGGCAAGGGTTGATGGTAGCAGCTTTGAATCCGAGGGGTCAGTGGAGCCAGCCTTGGCATTCTGGACCCTGGCAGGTCTACAACGTCACTCAAGAAAATGGATTCAGAGAGTGACCTAAAACTCTTTGAAGAAAGATGTTGAAAACAAGTTGATCTGTGTAAGTTGTGACAAAGAATATGTATATATTTGTGTGTGTATATACAGTGGGGAGAACAAGAATTTGATACACTGCCGATTTTGCAGGTTTGCCCACTTACAAAGCATGTAGAAGTCTGTAATTTTTATCATAGGTACACTTCAACTGTGAGTGACGGAATCTAAAACAAAAATCCAGAAAATCACATTGTATGATTTTTAAGTAATTAATTTGCATTTTATTGCATGACATAAGTATTTGATACATCAGAAAAGCAGAACTTAATATTTGGTACAGAAACCTTTGTTTGCAATTACAGAGATCATACGTTTCCTGTAGTTCTTGACCAGGTTTGCACACACTGCAGCAGGGATTTTGGCCCACTCCTCCATACAGACCTTCTCCAGATCCTTCAGGTTTCGGGGCTGTCGCTGGGCAATACGGACTTTCAGCTCCCTCCAAAGATTTTCTATTGAGTTCAGGTCTGGAGACTGGCTAGGCCACTCCAGGACCTTGAGATGCTTCTTACGGAGCCACTCCTTAGTTGCCCTGGCTGTGTGTTTCGGGTCGTTGTCATGCTGGAAGACCCAGCCACGACCCATCTTCAATGCTCTTACTGAGGGAAGGAGGTTGTTGCCCAAGATCTCGCGATACATGGCCCCATCCGTCCTCCCCTCAATACGGTGCAGTCGTCCTGTCCCCTTTGCAGAAAAGCATCCGCAAAGAATGATGTTTCCACCTCCATGCTTCACGGTTGGGATGGTGTTCTTGGGGTTGTACTTATCCTTCTTCCTCCAAACACGGCGAGGGGAGTTTAGACCAAAAAGCTCTATTTTTGTCTCATCAGACCACATGACCTTCTCCCATTCCTCCTCTGGATCATCCAGATGGTCATTGGCAAACTTCAGATGGGCCTGGACATGCGCTGGCTTGAGCAGGGGGACCTTGCGTGCGCTGCAGGATTTTAATCCATGACGGCGTAGTGTGTTACTAATGGTTTTCTTTGAGACTGTGGTCCCAGCTCTCTTCAGGTCATTGACCAGGTCCTGCCGTGTAGTTCTGGGCTGATCCCTCACCTTCCTCATGATCATTGATGCCCCACGAGGTGAGATCTTGCATGGTGCCCCAGACAGAGGGAGATTGACCGTCATCTTGAACTTCTTCCATTTTCTAATAATTGCGCCAACAGTTGTTGCCTTCTCACCAAGCTGCTTGCCTAGTGTCCTGTAGCCAATCCCAGCCTTGTGCAGGTCTACAATTTTATCCCTGATGTCCTTACACAGCTCTCTGGTCTTGGCCATTGTGGAGAGGTTGGAGTCTGTTTGATTGAGTGTGTGGACAGGTGTCTTTTATACAGGTAATGAGTTTAAACAGGTGCAGTTAATACAGGTAATGAGTGGAGAACAGGAGGGCTTCTTAAAGAAAAACTAACAGGTCTGTGAGAGCCGGAATTCTTACTGGTTGGTAGGTGATCAAATACTTATGTCATGCAATAAAATGCAAATTAATTATTTAAAAATCATACAATGTGATTTTCTGGATTTTTTAGATTCCGTCTCTCACAGTTGAAGTGTACCTATGATAAAAATTACAGACCTCTACATGCTTTGTAAGTAGGAAAACCTGCAAAATCGGCAGTGTATCAAATACTTGTTCTCCCCACTGTATATCCATCTATCTTTCTATAGTGCCCTTTTTAAAATACCATATTACATTATTTCAATTGTTGTCACATGTAGGTCCAGCATCTGTCCAGAGTTGGTGGATCTTCTGTAAGAGACTGTGGTTTACACAGGTTTGGAACATGAGGGTGAGTAAATGACAGAATTTAAATTTTTGGGTGAACTATCCCTTATATAATGATTATTCAGTATTTTGTAATTGCTATTTTAGTTTGGTTAACAGATGTTAAACATTAATGAAAAAAATAAAGAAATGTGTGGCTGTTCAAAAACAATAAAATGTTGTGCTAAATCAGAACATGCTTCTTTTTTGCTTATGTCCACAAATAATGTTTTCTTGTTTGTGATGTACACGTGATTAAAAACGTTGTATGGACGTTCAGGTCTGACTGGACCGATTTTGGACCTTTTTACAACCTTTGTCAACGATGTGTAAACCTCAAGACATAACTGATTGCCTTTCACGATGTTACACAATGGGTGTGTGATTATTTTATATGCAGGCTTATATATACACTTAAATTATGCAGCAACACATTTAAACATCCAGAAGACGACGCATTTAGACGTCCAGGGACGCGCAGAAAAGACGTGGAGTTCACGGCCAGATGACGTTCAACTTTCATTTTGGAACTATTTCTCAACCATGACGGGACGTGTCGGAGGGACGTCTTTTCAACGGTCATTAAACGTCCAAATGTTTGCTGGGAGGGAGGACATGCAAACTCACAGAAAGGACTGAATGAGCCAGGATCAACCAGGGACCTTCTTTCTGTGAGGCGACAGTGCTATTCATTCAACTACTACACTGTTAAAAAAAGTTAAACCCACTAATAGTAAAACATTATGTTTACAGTAAATACTGCCTTAAATTTTGAAGTCAAATCTAAAGTCACAACCTGCATTGATAAGTTCATTGCACTTTGAATTAAATTGAAATATTGTAAGGTAAAAATCATACATTTAAATTGTATAAGGTTTATACATGCTGTCAATTATAGTTACTATACTATATAGTTACTCACTGACAAAGAAAATATGGACTTTCATTTTAGTTACCATTTTTAAAACATTTTTTTTAAATGTGAGTGGTGCTTGCCCGTGAATAAGTTGTTTTTAAATCTTTCCCCGCCACTGACCAGTTTTTCAGGCAATCCATGTTTTCACTGTTATACAGTAGGGGGCGCTATTACGCATATTCTGAAATAATACTGACTCCCCAAAAATTAAACAGCATATAAATCTAAACTGCCTTATGTGTTGAAAACAGATGTGCAGCTTAATATTTTTGTGGAAACCATGACACATTTGTTTTCAGGATAATTTAAGGAATAGGAAGTTCAAAAGAACAGCATTTATTTGAAAAATAAATCATTGTAACATTATAAATGTATCACGTTTGACCAATTTATATGCATTAATTAAAAAAAAAAAAACTTTTGAACAGTAGTTTAATGTAGCTATAACATGAATAAACATGGTGTATTCTAAGTGCAGATACTCTGCTGTGGCAAATGACCTGCTCACTGACCTCATTAATGTTTCTTATAAGTTTCTGCCTGATGATATCATGGCCAAACATCACAGAAAACTGAAGCACTACAGACAGAGAGAGAGACCAGAGGCTGAACCACCCTCAAAAACAAAGAGGAAGCCAGAGGGGCTGCCGACATTGAGCTCGAAATATTGAAAACACAAAACCGGCAACATCCTCATTCACACTCACACATCTGCAGCAGCATACACTTCCTTTCATACACACGCATACACAGATGCAGTATCATTCGTCTGCCATTCCCTTGTTGCCGTCCTGGGCTGAAGGATGATTTATAGGGACTGACAGTGGCTTTGTGGAGTAGGCAAATCAACTGAGTCTGTCGTCCTTACTGACCCTATTCATCCTAGCAAATGCTAATGCAGACAGGGAAATAGAGGGATTGAGAGAGACAAGGAAGAGGAGAGAGAGAAACAGAGAGAGAGAGACAAGGCAAAATAAAGAAGACCAAAGTTGACAAGGGTGTGAGGGCTGACAAAGTAGGGCAAACCCATTGCTACAAATTAGCTGAAAATGAGTGTGTGTCTTTAGTGGCATACATAGACATCTGCCTTCTGATCTTTATTTGACCTTATTAGGTCTTGGAGCCTTAATTAATGAGCTGGTTGAAAAAGTTTTTGATCTTATTGTGAAAGATTCAACAATGCATATGTTTAATTTTTGTTTGTTTTTTGACCTTGTAATTTTTAATCAAAATATAATAACTCCATGTTCTGGTGAAATGATAGACTTCTCTCTGGTGACGTATGACTTCTTCAATCCTTTATCCTGCTTAAAGACCCTGATATACTCACTTTTTTGTTCCCTTTGGAATGGGAATTCGCACTGCGTCCCTTAGAGGGTGCTATGGGGAATGCAGTGTCTGGTTCCCCTTCTCAGGGAACCATGGTTACACGAGTAACCTGAGATGTTCTTCGGCAAGCAGCTTTCCAGTATTAAACATGAAAAAACGGTGTTAGTCTCACAGTGTTCGGGATAAAGGCCCGTTCACACCAAGGGCGATAGCTATTAAGATAACAATAAAGATATAGTTCTAAAAAGCGTTCTCAATATTAAAGAATAGCAGAGCTATTCAAACCACAGCCATAATAATAACGGCACACAGAAATGATATAATTGGAACCACTTTCAGAATGATTTTATCCAGCTGATGAACGATAAAAAAAAAACATTGACAGACAATCAGAAACCATCCTGCTGTAACGAGCTCCAGCATTTAAAGTGGGAGACAAGCACGCGCTTAGAATAAACAGAACGATATTGTCCGCTGGTGTAGTTATCTTTATAGTTATCATTTTTGGTGTGAACGGGCTTTAACGCACTACAAGTAACGCGAGTTACGTAATTGGATTACTTTTTTCAATTAACTAGTAAAATAACATTACTTTTAAATGTAAAACACAATATCTGATTTACTTTTTCATATAAAGTAACTCAAGTTACTGTGTTTCCCATGTATTGACCGACAGCTCTCCTGTCCTCATGTTGAGAGAAATCATGAGTAAGGCGTTGTGTGCGCTGTGTAAACATGATGCTTATTGTAGTTCTAGACTAAATGTGAGCATTTACTCATCTCACTTGCACAAAAACAGATTCAGTATTCCTCAAAATGAATTAAAACTGAAACTATGAAATGCAAACTCAGAATATTACGCAAACCTGAATTAATTAAATGTTAAATTACACATATATACTTTATGTATTTAATCTCACTTTATTAACCAGTGTTAATATGGTTGATCCAAGCAAAAATTACTTTTGTGAAATGAAACATCACATTTGCGTTTCATTTTTTTGTTTTGAACTTTCTTCTGTAATCCAGAATGGCAGTACAGCTGAAAGGTTTGTTTGAGCTGTGCTCTCTAAAATAGAACTTATTTTTTTGCTATTAAAAAAAAAAAAAAAAAAAAATCCAGCCCAGGTAAGGGAAAAATTCATGCAAAAAGTAACGTAACATTACTTTACACAAAAAGTAACTAACAGAGTAACTTTTTTAAAGGGGAAAACACAATTTTGTAACACATTACTTTTAAAAGTAACTTTCCCCAACATTAGTCTTGCTTTCAACTTCAGTTTCTACTATAAAGTGGCTCTCCGGCGTGTTCTTGTTTTTACTCACGTCTGACCTTGACGGACCGAACAAAGTAGAGAACAAGAGGATTTGGACTATTGTCTCTATCGCGGTCACGCTCATGTGACGTTGCTGTGCGGTCACGAAAGCTTATCGTTTGCATGCGTTTTTAAGCATTGTGGTTTAAAAACAGGTGATTTTAAACCATTAAAGCGCAGTTAGCGAAAGACAACATTTTAGTATATATGCGCTCGCTTCCTGAGAAATGCGCGACATGAAGCCGCTGCTCATTGAGCAAGAACTGAACCGAGTGCTTTTTGGGTTAAATACACATACCTATGTGTCAAAGTGACCATGTCTTTGCAAGTAAACACAGTCATTTTTGTCTTAAGTGAACATTAAGAGTTGAGAGAGAAAAACGCAGGAGTATATTGGATCTGTGCAGTCGGTCTTAAAGTGACAGCATCCAAATTTACCTGCTGTCATTATTAATGCTAATCAAACAACAAAACAAAAAAAAAAAAAAAGAGAGAAAATCTCTCACTGCTCTTGATTGAATCTTTTGTAACTTTCATAAGAAAAAAAAAAGGATAAATAATTTACGCAGTAAAGACTGCATTGTTTTTTGCACATTTGATTTTCATACATTTTATGTAGTATTTCTAGTCATAGGCGGAGTTTCACTTTTGTGCTTGGGGGGGCACTTTGGGGTATAATTTATATTATAAATAATAATAATAATAGTAATAAAGGAATTGAATAATTAAAGGATTAAAAGGGATTTAAGGGAATAAATAAATAAGAATGGTAAAATAAGTTCTAGGTCAAATTGTAGTAGGCTAATGAAGTAATCAATTTAAACTATTTGCAAATAATATTTTATTTAAAAATGTGCACAAATTCACTCTTACTCGTATGTCTAATATGTAGAAAATGCAAACGTTTTTTGCCTCGTCGTCACATTCATTTATGAATTACATGAATCATGATCGCATTTTTTCAAATCAAAACGGCGAAATTTCATAAAAAGTTGAGTAGTTTGCATCACTAGATAGTCTATTACTGTTGGTAGCTGAACATTTCCATCACATTTGTCTAAGACTTGCATCTACTTACATCTTTCCACAAACTCTCGTTGCGTTGTGACAGTGACAGTATGACAGTAAGACCTGCTGCCTTTGATTTGATTGGCCAAAAAACACGCTGTGATATAGCTAATTCAGTACATTTTAGTAGGTTTGAGTATTTACAGGTATCTGTAATTTATTTCGGTTCTGATGATGTGAGGATGCAGGAAGCCTTTTTAAAAGTGCCTGTGCATGAGAGCGACAACGAACAGAAGCACAAAGAGAAATGAAAAGAAGCAACATGGAAGGGAGAGCAAATTATGATGACAAAGAGGAAGGACGGATTATCTTAGATCTCAGAATATCACTTTTAGCAGCCGCAGCTGTTGGTGGGGGCAGAGACAGAGAGACAGAGGGGTTTTTAAAGGTCATGTCTTACCAGACAAATACAGAAACAAACAGTGGAATCACTAAGTCACTGACAAATTAGTGAAGGGGGCAATTTAGGCAAGGGCCACCCGTGTCACGTCACTCTCACTAAATGTAGCGCTGCTAAAATGAGTGCTTGTATGACATTGCTGGCATTAATATGCATAAACCTGAACATAAATGTGCAAAATAAATAATATTCTTATCTTTCTATCCAGAAAATGAATTAAAATATTTTTTTAAAAGAGACACTGTTATTCAGCAAGGAGGCAATAAATTGATCAAAAGTGCCAGAAAATAAATGTATAATGTAACAAAAGATGTATGTATGTTGGTTTCCACCTAAAAATATGAAGCAGCACAACTGTTTTCAACGCTGATAATAATAACAATAATAATAAATGTTTCTTGAGCAGCAAATCATCATATTAGAATGATTTCTGAAGGATCATGTGACACTGAAGACTGGAGTAATGATGCTGAAAATTCAGCTTTGATTCAGCTTTTTTTATTTTTTTTTTATAAATATGTTACAATAGAAAAAAGTTATTTTTCACATTATTAATATTATTATTATTTTTGCTGTATTTTTGATCAAATAAATGCAGCCTAGGAGAGCATAGACTTCTTTTACAAACATTTAGAAACAATCGTACCATCCACAATCTTTTGAATGGTTGTGTATGATAAATACAAGATCCTCAACAATGTCACATGGCTGCTTGCTGGTACAGCAGCTTGAATGTCGGCAAAAAAGTGATAAAGGTCAAAATGTCAGTAAATGTATATCCTGCTGTGTCCCAATTTGTCTACTTATACCACACCCTCAAAGTATGAACTTTTTTTGTGAAGAATGATGATATGATGCATTTAAAGTGAATGGCCAAACGTATCTTTACAAAAGTTCACATTGTTGTTGCAAATATAACACAGATAACATTAAATAAATATTTTTATCAGGTTAAATGTTGAATATGAATTCACTCAAACCCCTTTATCTAAACCTCTCTACTTAACCGTCAGCCGCACACATCCGCCATGTTTGTAGTTTTTTGACACTTTTTATTCGTGTTTGTAGTTCTGAACCGAATCCTCCTCTAAAGCACAATGGGCTGTTGGCAGTATTAGCCATTAGATTGTGCACAGATCCACACATCGAAAATCTACCATAAATAATAGAAATAAATTCCTTTCAACATACTATGCTTTGGGAAACACCCTATTCTAATCTCACATACTATTTAGGATAGATAGTTTGCACATTGGGACGCAGGGTTAGACTTGGGGCACAGGACAAGCCAACGGTGTATGAGAGACGTGTATGTGTATGTGTATCTCAGATGCTGAAGTAGTTTGATCCTCATTGTGCTAGTTCAGCAGAGCTACCTAAACCTGTAGACCTCCCACAATGCTGTGTGTTTGCCAACACCCAACACCCAACCCCCAACCACAGGGGGTTTGTTAGCAGCACCCTCCACTTCCGTAATCCCCATCTCTAGCACCCTGCCAAAGCCTCCTACCTCAGGAAGCCCCTAACACCATCACCCTATTCCCCAGACGAACAAAATCCCTCTAATGCCAGCCAACAGATGGCGAGAGTGCCAACCTAGCCATCTTCATGAAGAGCTACAACTCACTAAGTGAACTGAGTAGTGGTAATGCATGTCTCAAAACTGACAATGGATGCTTTGTTCAAGGCGAATACTCATCAAACATCATTAGACAATCTCTTAGTAACCTTAAAGATATAGTTCACTGAAAAATGAAAATTCCTCATTTACTCAACCTCATGTCAGTGCATTACTGTCCGTCCCCTTTTTTTAGTATTTTTTCCATTCATTTCTCCCATAGGAATTAAAAAAAAACCAGTCTTCCTTAAAGCGTTATAAGCCATGAACCAAGCCAACCAGGTATGAGGTGAATCACAACATTACAAAGTTTTATTTGAAGCAAAAAAGTATTGAAAATCAGACAAAAAGACAAAGGAACAAGTATTTTTAAGAGCATAGAGAGACCGACTCGATTATTGAAGCTATTTTGAAGAACGTCGGTAACCAAACAGTTGCTGGTCCCCATTGACTTCCATAGTTTGGAAAAAAAAACTATGGAAGTCAATGGGGCTCATCAACTGTTTGGTTACCGACAATCTTTAAAATCCCTTCTTTTGTGTTCAGCAGAAGAAAGAAACTCATAGAAGTTTGGAACAACTTGAGGGTGAGCAAATGACAGAATTTTCATTTTTGGGTGAACTATCCCTTTACCTTACAATGCAAACAGACCCACAATGGGTACAGGACACCTGTTCAAACCTAAGGCTAACCCACAGACAGTGAGTTTAAATAGAGACCCCACATATAAATGGA
Organism: Coreius guichenoti; assembly: GCA_039654105.1. Classification (NCBI taxonomy): domain Eukaryota; kingdom Metazoa; phylum Chordata; class Actinopteri; order Cypriniformes; family Gobionidae; genus Coreius; species Coreius guichenoti. The sequence goes on from CM077178.1 coordinate 29,219,582, forward strand.
CAAGACCCTCGACTTTAGCATAAAAAAGACAAATGGGCTACACTATGTACACACGCCGTCTTCTGAGTGCTAAATCTCGCTCTGTACACACAGAGGTTGTTTTTTTCCAAGAGTTACAACCTCATTCACATCTGAAAAATTCAGGTAGTGATTGAATTGTATTTGCATTTAATTTTACGAATGATACAAGAAAGACTGACTGTATGTTTACGTGTCCAATAGTCCATGTGTTTTTTGACAGTAACCAAATACAACAATAAGAAACATACTATCGTTTAAATGTTTGGGGTTGGTATGATTTTTTTAAATGTTTTTTGAAAGAAGTCTCTTATTCTCACCAAGGCTGCATTTATTTGATCAAAAATACAGTAAAAACAGTAATATTGTGAATTATTTAAATTTAAAATAATCGTTTTCTATGTGAATATATATTAAAATGTAATTTATTCCTGTGAAGGTAAAGCTGAATTTTCAACTCCAGTCTTCAGTGTCACATGATCCTTCAGAAATCATTCTAATATGCTGATTTGATGCTCAAGAAACATTTCTGATTATTCTCAATTTTGAAAACAGTTGTGCTGCTTCATATTTGAAACAGTGATACGTTTTTTTAGTATTCCATTACATTATAAATGTCTTTACTGTCACTTTTGATCAGTTTAATGTGTCCTTGCTAAATAAAAGTATTCATTTCTTTAAATCCTAATACTGACCCCAAACATTTAAACGATATAGATTATTATTAGTGTTATTGTTTTTATTAAAAATATGCTATATTTTCCATAGAAATTAAAAATATTTTTGCATATAAAAAAAATCAAATAAAAATATTTATCCAGTGATAGTTGCCAGGCTCCAAAAAGCACAAAAAGTACCATAAAAGTCATACAAGGGTCACTAGGTCACTGTTATATGGAAAGTTTCTGCTAAAAACTTTTTGTATAGAAGAAAATGATATGTTTGGAATGATATGTGGCCAAGTAAATAATGACATTATTTTAATGAACTATTATATGATTCAGATGTTTGTGAGTATGTGTGTGGGTGGGATAGGGAACAAAAAAAAATGTGAATAGGCAGAAAGAAAGACAAAGAAAGAGAGAGAGAGAGAGAGAGAGAGAGAGAGAGAGAGAGAGAGAGAGAGAGAGAGAGAGAGAGAGAGAGAGAGATTTGTTTTGCATAACACCTGGCTGGTTAGCAGACTTTAGGCAGGTGGTGACCTAACTGACAGACAAACAGGTCAAACAGGATAGGGAAGAGAGACCGAGAGTTGAGAAAGTAAAAGAAAGAGAAACAATGACAGAAAGAAACCAAGAGGGAAATACAGAAACGGGAACAGTTTAAAAAGTGAGAAACCGATAGCGCCACTGACAGTATGAGAGTGATGAAAATAAACCACAGAAAGAAAAGCAACCGGCACTGTAAACACATGACAAATGGTGCTGAGGAAGAGCTTGACGTTCACAGCTCATGTCCTGAGATCTGAGGTTTACGGGGAGTGAGACGAGCTGAATAATACGGGATATACAGTGGGGAGAACAAGTATTTGATACACTGCCGATTTTGCAGGTTTGCCCACTTACAAAGCATGTAGAGGTCTGTAATTTTTATCATAGGTACTCTTCAACTGTGAGAGACGGAATATAAAACAAAAATCCAGAAAATCACATTGTATGATTTTTAAGTAATTAATTTGCATTTTATTGCATGACATAAGTATTTGATCACCTACCAACCAGTAAGAATTCCGGCTCTCACAGACCTGTTAAGTTTTTCTTTAAGAAGCCCTCCTGTTCTCCACTCATTACCTGTATTAACTGCACCTGTTTGAACTCGTTACCTGTATAAAAGACACCTGTCCACACACTCAATCAAACAGACTCCAACCTCTCCACAATGGCCAAGACCAGAGAGCTGTGTAAGGACATCAGGGATAAAATTGTAGACTTGCACAAGGCTGGGATGGGCTACAGGACAATAGGCAAGCAGCTTGGTGAGAAGGCAACAACTGTTGCCGCAATTATTAGAAAATGGAAGAAGGCACAATGGGGCACAATTGTCTGGGGCACAATGCAAGATCTCACCTCGTGGGGCATCAATGATCATGAGGAAGGTGAGCGATCAGCCCAGAACTACACGGCAGGACCTGGTCAATGACCTGAAGAGAGCTGGGACCACAGTCTCAAAGAAAACCATTAGTAACACACTATGCCGTCAAGGATAAAATCCTGCAGCGCACGCAAGGTCCCCCTGCTCAAGCCAGCGCATCTCCAGGCCCGTCTGAAGTTTGCCAATGACCATCTGGATGATCCAGAGGAGGAATGGGAGAAGGTCATGTGGTCTAATGAGACAAAAATAGAGCTTTTTGGTCTAAACTCCACTCGCCGTGTTTGGAGGAAGAAGAAGGATGAGTACAACCCCAAGAACACCATCCCAACCATGAAGCATGGAGGTGGAAACATCATTCTTTGGGGATGCTTTTCTGCAAAGGGGACAGGATGACTGCACCGTATTGAGGGGAGGACGGATGGGGCCATGTATCACGAGAGCTTGGGCAACAACCTCCTTCCCTCAGTAAGAGCATTGAAGATGGGTCGTGGCTGGGTCTTCCAGCATGACAACGACCCGAAACACACAGCCAGGGCAACTAAGGAGTGGCTCCGTAAGAAGCATCTTAAGGTCCTGGAGTGGCCTAGCCAGTCTCCAGATCTGAACCCAATAGAAAATCTTTGGAGGGAGCTGAAAGTCCGTATTGCCCAGCGACAGCCCCGAAACCTGAAGGATCTGGAGAAGGTCTGTATGGAGGAGTGGGCCAAAATCCCTGTGCAAACCTGGTCAAGAACTACAGGAAACGTATGATCTCTGTAATTGCAAACAAAGGTTTCTGTACCAAATATTAAGTTCTGCTTTTCTGATGTATCAAATACTTATGTCATGCAATAAAATGCAAATTAATTACTTAAAAATCATACAATGTGATTTTCTGGATTTTTGTTTTATATTCCGTCTCTCACAGTTGAAGAGTACCTATGATAAAAATTACAGAAAAATTCTACATGCTTTGTAAGTGGGCAAACCTGCAAAATCGGCAGTGTATCAAATACTTGTTCTCCCCACTGTATGAGCAGAAGAAGCCAGATTAAGAATAACTGACAGTTTTGGGCTAAATGAAACTGCAGTTTTGACAGGACAATTTCGGAGGAGTCATGCTAGGATTTAATATTATTTATGCACAAACGGTCGTCCCTCAACCCTGACAGTAGCAGAATGAGAAGAGATGCTTACCCATACTGCCTCTGGATCAGGGCTGGATGAACCTGCTGTACTCCAGTAGAGTATCCTGTGACAACAAGAGAAAAACAACAGTGTCTTGAGAGTTAAAGGGACAGGTCACCCAAAAATGAGGGTGAGTAAATGATGGCAGAGTTGAATGTCGCTTCAAACCGTAGGACTTTCTTTATTCAGTGGAACACAAAAGGTTATATTTTAAAAAATGTCTAGTGAAAAAAAGTTGTTCTAGACCCCATTGACTTGATTTTGTGGACAAAACGACAGTTTATAGTCTGTCAAGATCCATCTTTCCTTAAACTGTAGATCTTTAATCAAATATGCCAATTTAATCAAATTTAGTGTTTTTTTTTGTCATCTTTTGATTGTGTTGTAAAGAAAATAATTGTGAAGATTCTTCAAAATCCCCTTTTTGTGTTTCACTGATAAACAGCATACACGGTTTGGAAAGGTGAGTAAATCATTTTCTTTTTTGAGAGAACTATTCCTTTCAGGCCCTGATACACCAAGCTGACGGTCGGCCAACGTCGAGCCGTTGTTGAGCGATGGCCGGTGTGTTCATCACAATCGGCACTAGTTGGACATTGTCGGGGGTATTTTGGCCGATTGAGCGTTGAATCGGCGTTGCGATGTCGTGAGAGAGAACTCTGATTGGCTGTTCAGTTTAGCGAACGAGTCAGTGTACAAGAATAAAAGCGAAAGAGATAAAAGCAAGCAAAGAAGTCAAGACGGCTGTTATAAGTCATCTTACCTGAGCATTCCAATATTTAGCATAACAAAATGAGCCGCCTGGAATGAAGAAAATCAGCATGATTGATTGAATGTTAAACAAGTGCTGCTTTGTTTACGCGTTGTATATCTGCAGTCCTAGTTTCGGTTTCCCTTTTTGTATGACGAATATAGACTATTGACACCTGCTGATATAGACAGTTTTTTACTTACACGCAGACGCAGAATGCACATGCTAGTTGACAGTTGCCTGTAGTCCTTTCGGTGTGTTCAAGCGCGCTTTTTGGTTGAGACGCAGCCGACGTAAAGGGACTTTCGTTGCCACTAGCTCTTTTATGTCAGCTTGGTGTGTCACAGACTTTACAGTAATGTTCCAGATTTGAAATTAAGCTCTTTCAATGGCATACTGTCGATTACCACAGAAAATACTATCGCCTCATTCTTCAGTTTGTAAAAATGAACAAACATTGTTTGTACAGTAAAGCACTTATAATGGGAGTTTATGGGACAAGACATTGCAAGGCACATTAAAATACACACTATTTTGAAAATACAGCCACAAGACCTAATTATTATTTGTGTTAACATGAAACGAGTGTGATAAAATCACTTACTAACCCCTTCAGTTCAAAATTTGTCATGACCACATAAAAACCCAAGGACACCAGAAAGTGGTTATGAACAACATGACCAGAGATTCATATCTGTCTACAACTGTAGTCCCACCGGTATATCCTTTTTTTAATTCATTAAATATTATGTAAATTAAATTTCAGTGCAGCATGTGTTATTTACTATCTTTAAATTACATGATATCATTTATATCAGCCTTTGGCCACCCTGCTCTCTAAGATATCAGCATTGGCCATGAAAAAATACATATTGGTTGACCATTAATAAGTACTATAACACAAATACAAGCTGCACATTTCTGCTTTTAAACCCTCTGAAATGTCTTGCCCCACAGACTCACATTGTAAGTCCATTACTGTATATGTGCTTTTTGTTGTCACTACTGTCGATAGAGCTTCATTTAACATTTTGAACCCAGAACACTAAAGACATCTTGGCAGTGAATTAAAGTTAATGTTTGTTAAATCGCAGAAATTGAATGGAACAGATGACAAAATCTACATAATTGTTTCACTATCATCTCTGGACATTTGTCCTTTGAGTCATTCATTTTCCAATTTTCTACTTGCCCTGTATTTGACATTCATGATGCATGTGTATAATTCTGCGTCCTCCACAAACACACAGTCTTTAGGCTTTAATTGGCACTCATTCTCTCCATTCACCCAATATGCACTTCTGTTTTTTTCGTTCTATTTTTCCTCTCTTGCGGTCTGTACGCTCTCATGAAGTCACTCATGTGAAAAACTCCAGGCTGTCTGTTCTCCAGCGTAACAGTGTATCTGCCCAGACACAGATCAGAAACATCTCTCGCCTGGATGCCCACTCAACACACACACACACACACACACACACACACACACACACACACACACACACACACACACACACACACACACACACACGCACGCGCGCACACACGCGCGCACACACACAACAGCCTCTTCATACAGCACTGCAGCATTTGCATAAACAGACTTTACCCTTTACACAAACCTTATGATTCAACTTGTGTTTCTCTATGTCTATGAAAAATTCTTTTAATTCTGTGTCATGGGTCAATGATTTGTGTCTGGATTGGTGTTATTCAAAAATACATAAAAAACGTAATCCATACAGAACATGGCTTGAATACACCTCTCTTATGATGTGCATGTTTTTAACTCTTTCCCTGCCAGCATTTTTTTTTTTTTTTTTTTAAGTTGCCAGCCAGCACCAGCATTTTATTAGACTGGGTAAACCCAGCCTGATCTGCCAGCGATTTGATTTCGCCCTGCAGCTCAGGCTGGAAACCTGTACATTAATTTATCCTGCTTCTGTTACACATTTGCGGGAACCAATCACAGACTGGCTTATCCACCTGGCGCGCTATTGGCGGGATTAACACAATGACGGATAAAGAAGCGATGGATCGATGCCCGTTGATCACGCCTCTTGTGGTCTGATTGGTTGAAGGACTATCCAATTGCGTACAGAGTCTTTTGAATTATGCTCGTTGATCACGCCTCTTGTGCAGTAGAAAATACATAGCAGACTCCCCAGACCAATGTTCAGTCTTAAAAGATTGAGCTTGGTCTGGTGATAGCCAGACAAGCATTTTGTATTATTTTCACAAAACTTTCATGGCCCTCAGAATATTCTTTTTTGTATGCATATCTGAACGTTTCATTCAGTAACATTAGGCAGTTTTGATTTATACAGCATTTAATGTCTGATGATCGAGTTAACTTGCGTGTGTAAGCAGTGCTTCTGTCGCTTGTTTCTGCATCTTCTTCGCTTGTTTTTGGATCAGGAGATTCAGTACTATTTCAGAAGATGTGTAATAGCGTCCCCCTACCCCTACCCCTAAAATACTGTCAATGGCGAGGAAGTGTTTTTTTTATGGAAAAAATTCTGTCAATGGCAGGGAAAGAGTTAATTTATGAATTAAATTTTACTTTGACATTTTTTGTGGAGCTTAAAGTCAAAATTCTCTAGGTGGGGTAATAGGTTTTGGCACCGGTAGCTTGGCATAAGTTTTAAAAAATAATTGGTAAAGCAGCTTTGTTTTTTAATAATATGAAAAAAAATCTGGCAAAACAAGGTATACTCAACATGAGTGTTAAATAAAACTTAAACAATTAAAAATTGTTTCCTTTAATAGAAGCAAAGCTGAAACAAAATAAAATATAAATATTAGATGAAAAAAAAATTTAACTTCAAGAACTTAAACCAAAATTAGAAATAATATAAGTATTATCGTTGACCTTTATACAAAAAAGTGCATGAACAATATGTTTCCCAGAGTAACATATTAGTCTAAAAAGAAAAAAGAAAAAACAGTAAACTGAGGCATGAGTCACATGACTATGGTCAAACCAGCAGAGGAGAGAGCGAGAGACAGAGCGATACAGGACTGCCTTTCAGACACGTTTGGATGAGAACAAGAGAAGAGGCCAAAATATTCACACTGTTCCTGTGTGAATATGGTGTGGTAGGACAGGTGTACTCTTGACAATATGACCCTTCCTCTTTCCTGACATATTAGCCACAAAACACACATGCACGCACGCACACAATGCTGAGTGAACATATATCATTTTCTGCCAACACATTCACACACATGCATAGATGCAAATGTAGGATGGCAGTAAATTCTTGACAGTCTTAACCCGTCAAACAACCTGTTAAAATAAGTGTGAGTTTGATTAATTATGATACTGAGGGCATGATATGATTAAAACATACATCAGTTTTGCCAATATGAATCATCCACAGTGAAACTGTAAACAGAAAAAGCTGCAACAATTGCTCTACCATATAAGGGCAGAAGAACTTCAAACAACTTTAGAATTAATTTTTTAAAGGGGAAGTGTATCATTTCTTATACAACAGAATAGAATAAATCACTTTCAAAACAGTGAAATGTTCATTTAAATATCCTGACCAGCCCAACATGGCAACACTGTCTCAGCCAATGGTGTGAGTTTGGGGCGGACTTATCTGTTTGACAGACCAATGGCAGAGAGGGAGAGGGAGAGGGTTTGGAAAACCAGTTTGAAATTGGTACATTTGTTACACACTTCACTTTTCAAAGTGACAGACCAATAGTTAACTAGGTGATTTGAAAGATAAGTACCCTACTTTGAACAAGTTTAAGGCTTATTTACCTGTCAGCGGGCTGCGTGGTTTGGCCCCGAGGTACGCTAGGTTGACATTAGCTTTACGTCCATCAATAATAGGGTTGGGATCTTTACAAGCTCTCTCGGCTGCACTTTTATCTATCATTGTGACCTGAAAAGAAAAGAGAGATTAAAATACAGACAAGTTTATGAATGAGTGTAATTTATTGGCCATGCGAGTCATATCATACATTTCTTCCCCTTATTTTCTTTTTGTCATTCATTTTTTTTTCCATAATATTTTATAATTCTATTATCATTCACTAGCTCACTCTGAGCCTTAGAATTACACAGTCCATTTTTGGTCGCTGTGCCTTTAAGAAACACATCCTTCACATGTGAAATCAGTAACAGCACTGAGCAATTATCATGTCCGGTATGTTCAATATTAGTTTCATTTTAAATTCAGAACAATTTGATTTTGCAGTTTAGTCTCCATAAATCCATTTTTGGACTAGAGAGGAAATTTTGAGGTCATAAAGATCAAACTCGTTCTACCTGAATGTAATAAAAAAAACAAAAACTTAAGGTGACACAGAGTTTTTGATATATATAAATTAGGGCTGTGAAAAATAACATTCATTTCTGTGTTAAATATATTTTCTGTTTAAGGCAGCATTGTTTTTTCCCCACCATCCTTTGGCTAGCGTTACAGTATTTGATCACGCTATCTGGGTTTTCGACCACCTCCTCCGCAAAATGAGAGACAGGGGCCAACCGAGGATAGTCCGCATGCATCCTATGATCAGCCAATCATTCATTCAAATGCTTTTAAACCATTCAAGCGTGATAATATGCAAAAGAGAACTCAATTCGGTACTGGCACGCTGTCTGTGAAGTGGCTCTCTGTGTTCACATATCCGACACACGCACAGAAAGCCGCTCCAGTAGAAAGAGTCAAAAGAATCCTCTTTTGAGTTTTCTTGCACTTGAATGGACAAAAACACACAAAATGATGTAAAAATGCCTGTTTTTGGCAAGTATCCTCATAAGCAGTCTTAAATTAGTTAAAAAGCCTTAAATGAACATACAGAGTTGTGAAAACATTAGTCTCACATAGCCCGACCTTCAGACTGACAGCAGAAGGTCTGGACTCTATCGCAGCTTTCATTGGTCAAGGACCGCCCAGAGGCCGTCTGACTGACATATAAAGCAACCAATCACAGTTTGTTTTGTTCCTCGTCAATTTTAGGGGCATGAAAATGTAAAGTCGATGTCCCTACAATAACAGACCGTTGTTTAAAACTCTTGGACGTATTTTAAAGGGGGTGGGGGGGGGGGGGGGGTCTAATGCTATTTCATGCATTCTGACTTATTTACACTGTTAAAGAGTTGGATTCTCATGCTAAACATGGCCAAAATTAAAAAAAAAATGAGTTGGACGTATGACAGTATTTCTGTGCCAAATACACTCAAACAAGTTTCGGAAAGTTTTGAGTATGGCCATGTATTATGTCAAAATGGGTGGAATTCCTTGTATGGGCACTTCTCCCAGATGAGCGTGTGCGAGAGCACGTGTGCGTCCATCGACGAGCTTCGTTCGGGTTATAAGAGCCGCCGGCAACGCTTTTGCTTTTAGACAACATCAACAATGTCACTAAAGAAGTGTTTCTGGTTGAGAGGGAAAGATAACCTTGTTCAGCTTCCCAAATAACCCAGTGTTAAGGAAACATTGGATTCAGTTTGTCTTTCCGGAGCAGCGACGGAGTTCTGCAAGTGTGTGTGTTTGTTTGTTGTCATGAGTCGAAACTGCAGGCGGTGAGTGAAACTGCATCAAATGTCTGTGTTTTGCTGGTAATCGGCACGTAAGTGCATATAATGTAAATAACACAAACGTATAGTGAATAGAAAGCTATTCAGGGATAATGCCATGAATGTATTGTGTGCGTGTGTTTGTCATAGGGGTGTGTGTGTGTGTGTGTCTCTTTAGCTCCGCCCACTGCACGCCTCCACGAGCTCGGTTGTTTTCGGAAAGAATCGGTACAGTGTATCTGTCTTTTATAAATATGATAAAACTAAAGACTCTTCTGAGATATGAAGGATGCAATACTACTCTAGGTACTCAAGATTAACATGAGATTGGCTGAAACTGTGTGTGTTATCCCCCCCCACCCTTTAAAGAATCTATGCCGTGAATTTCACATAGTTTTGAAAATCCATAATTTAGTTGATCCTGATAAGCTCTTATTGTCACAGTTGTAAACAAAACGGCTTTTCTTTACCATGAGGTGGTTTGGCGTCACAACGCCTTTGTTTCCAGCGCACCATTAAAGAACGCGACACACATCTCCTGGAAATCCTGGAAAATTTTGCCAATCAGATGAGGAATTTGAAACTCCTGAAGTGTTTTCAGTTTGGTGTGCCATATGCATCAGACATTCACTGAGACAATAGGTGTGTTTGACTTGAAGCGGCGCTGCACAGACCAATCTGTGTATGATATCAAAGTACCGTGAGAGCAATAAGAGAGCAGACGGTTCCGTAAGCTTTCGAATCGCTCACGTGGTACTTTTTGTATGTCATCGGTCTGTGCAGACACACTTTAAGTCGAATACACCTAAGGAGAACATCGGATGCGTGTCAGATCCGTGTCATGTGCATTAGCTCTTAAAGTGACAGCAGCCTAATAAACCTGCTGCAGTCTGTGTCATTAAAGGTCCCATATTGTCAAAACTGAAATTTCCTGGCTTTTTTCATGAGAACTCAGGTCTAGGGGCTATGTAACTACCATATAAGTTTCAAAACAGTCAATCCACAGTCAAATGCACACAGCCTGCATAAAGTAGCTGTGCCTTTTCACGAGCCAATGAGACTTCCGTAAGAATGTGATGTCACAACTACTCAGTCACCACCCCGAGCACTGCCCACCGTCCCGCCTGCCTCATCGCATCACTGTCCCCGCCCACTGATGTGCAGTCGAGTGGATCTAAAGTAGTTGTTTACAAGATTGTGATGTTGTTCCTGGCTGTTGAAAAACATCATTTTTGCATAAGCTGCCGAAGGATCCCGATGTCAGAGAAAAATGGATTCAGTTTATTTTTTTTATGTCATGCAATAAAATGCAAATTAATTACTTAAAAATCATACAATGTGATTTTCTGGATTTTTGTTTTAGATTCCGTCACTCACAGTTGAAGTGTACCTATGATAAAAATTACAGACTTCTACATGCTTTGTAAGTGGGCAAACCTGCAAAATCAGCAGTGTATCAAATACTTGTTCTCCCCAGTGTGTGTGTGTGTGTGTGTGTGTATATATATATATATATAAAAACAATATAATTGTTTTTTTGTTTTTTGTTTTTTAGAAAAAAAGAGAATACCCAATTATCATATTCATAATCATATTTTCCACATTTCATTTTTTCATATTGTTTATATTTTCCATTCCAAACTTCATGTTACTCTTAAAAACCTCCATAAATTCAGCTTTGATCATCTTATGTCATCCTTAAGCTATAATAAGAAGTAGGCTATCCTTAAGCTATAAGTATTGTGACAACGAAATACTTCCTGATTGTAACAGGGAAACATGCATTTTCTGTTAAGCTGCTTTGAAACAATGTCAAAAAAACTTGAATTGAATTAAAAAGAAAGAATAACCTCTTTGAAATGATTTCATAGAAACATACGCAATAATAAACTCTGACATGATTTACCAATATTGAGTACAATGCTTTTATCTTATCATCTGATCAAAAATACTGTTTATTGTTCTACTCTCTATTTATAAGAATTTAAAAACCACATTTAACTCTTTGCTGAACATTAATATCATGCCAGTTTGCCTAAGTAGAAAAGTGTGTTTTAGTGAGGCGGTTAAGTAGCCTTAACTGCTGACTTGTTTTCACAACTCGGGTCTCTGTGACAAATGCTCTTCCAGCAGGCTGCAATATTAGGTTTGAGCTGCTCATAGCTGCCTGGTCATGACTGCACACACACACACACACACACACACACACACACACACACACACACACACACACACACACACACACACACACACACACACACACACACACACACACACACACACACACACACACGCCCCACCCTGTGGAGACCCAGTGGCAGCTGTGATCCCCAGGGCTGGTGGAACTAGAAATACAGCCAGAGCAGTAGCGGAGCCGTTAGGAAGAGAATTCATGGGATCTGGTTTCTGTCAGGTAAACACCACTTCTGTAGTGACCTTGTGTGGAGAGCATCTCAGACTGAACACGAACAAAACAAGCACACACACACACACTCATAGCTGCGACCATGTTATTATCTCAGTAGTCACAAAACGAGGCAAGCAAATGAGGCGACAAGCTTCAGTGAGCGTGTTGGGAAAACATTAGGGTTGTGTTGTAATCTTCTGGGAACTTCTGGTAACCCTCCCTCTTTTTCTTATTCCAGAATACAGCTATTAAGACCTTAAGGCCTTCCACACAGGGAGTATATCAGCCAGCATATTAAAGACGATCATTCACGACAAAGCCACCAAAATGTGTTGCTCTCTCTCATACGGTTTCCTTCCCTTTCTCACTCCCTTGTTTTATCTAATGAGCATGTTTACACCTTAGCAGATGATGTGCCAAAAAAAAAAAAAAAGCATGAAGTGAAACTGTGCGGCCTTATCTGTGCTTTCCAAATGCTTTTGAAGGCAAACCACGATACAGTTCTGTACCAGTGAACACAGACGCTAGTAGAGATCTATATGAGCGAAACTCACAAAACCTGTCAACATGTGTCACATTTCACCCCCCAAAAACCAAAAGAAAAAAATAAGAAATTACATTTTACTTTTATAAAATGTAGAAGACATTTTTTTGCATTATAAAAAAAATGTAATGAAAAAGAACTTGTTCTAATTACTTTAATGTTAAACGGTTAGATAATTATATTTTTTAACCTCCTGGTGCCACTGTCCTCGTACGAGGTCATTATATTTTAGTGAGTTTCTCTGACAGCATACATGTCACAGTTTTAAGTCTGGATGTCCTGTAAAGAGCACATTCAGGGCTTTTCAGAGATACCAAATGTTTGGAGGTTTCACCAGGACAACATCTTCTCCTTGGTCTTTAAAAATGACTGACATTAGTTTAGTGATCAAATTTAGCACTCTTATGGAAATATGATAATATTTTATAATATTTAGTAATTATCATTTAAATCTGACATATTTTTAAATTGTTTGTTATAAATCAACATCTCAGGAAAATGTTATGAGGTTTCTAATCAAAATATGACTTTCTGTTACAAAATGGGCATTGATTTCATACATGTCCACTGTAGAGGACACCAGGACTTAAATCATGTTTATCAGGCATTTATCAGGAGACGCAACAAGTGAATAGGGAAAGACATATCCTATAAAATATTAGATATTATGATGAAAATGTTGCCAACTATTACTCCCATTATTACGTCTTTTTTTCATTGCATGTTGTCCAAGAACACATTAATATGCAAATTAGATACAGTGTATATATGTAACAACATTTTACCATGTTACTAACACTGCCACAATACATTTTTAAGGCTTGTATGTGCAGAGAGGTAATGTGAAAGCAAAATAATGCAACGACAGGGAAAGCCACTCATTTGATGTTATAAATGCAGTCAGATGTGCTTGGCTGAAAGGACAATCGTTAGGGCCGTTCCTTTGGGCCACTCATAACCTCCATATTAAGTGAGCAGAGGTTGGCTTTGCAGCATATCACAGCAGATAAACCCTTGGACCGGCCTATGCTTTCCACTTACAAAGCTTAAAATAAGTATTTAAAAGGGGCCACTTGACAGAAATCTGAGACCCTGCCTTCAAACTTCATCCAAGAGGCTAAGAAGATAATTGATGACATGCTTTTTTAGAAATAATCCACTTACGGTCCCACATGTGACTCTCACCATCACACCCACACACTTGTGGAGCAATGTAATGTAAGAACATACTGTGCTTCTGAAAAGCTCTCAATATCTAAGGATTACATTTAAGATCCTTCAGCACTAAATCGGACTAGGTGGAAAAACATTTAGGCCTATTAAAAAGGACTCATAATAAGCCCACAGATCATCATTTGTTACTAGGATATGCTTTACGGCAATTTAGAGCTCAAACGCGCAGTTCATTGAGTTTCTACTGTAGATCTACGGTGGCTTTTGTTCCTCAGAACTGTAACAAAAGACATGCGCCCAACGGCACGCGACGGTTGCATTGTCACCTGGAGACCGCACGAGCGATACATTCTAGTGAAGTTCGAAACAAATCTGCGAATCGGTTCGTTTGGACGGTTCGTTTTAAAGAGTCGGTTGAAAGAACGAATTCAGCGATGTCATATAACATGGTCCGTTATGATGATGGAATGACATTTTTTTAAATGAAATTTGAATGCGTGTTGATAAAAAGCGGCCAAACTAAAGTCAAAAACAAATAAGTTATTGTACTATGAGCTCACTTCTTGGCTCATGACATGTCCTTAGAGACGTTAAACGGTTCATTGAGTCAGTGAGTAGGCTACGTTGAAACGATTCGACTCTAAAAAACAATTCATTCAAGAGTCGGTTCACAACCGCTTAAGCACAACTGATGCCCACAACAGCTCAAATTCGCGTTTGTTATTCTTTGTACGATGTACAAATGTGTTTTCTAAACTTCCATGACAATAACTAACACGGTAGATATAGCGCATATAGGCCTGCTTAGTTAAACGTTGCGCAGAGTAACGTTAAAATTTAAACGGATTGAGTAGAGTAAAACCCAACAAAGGCAAAGTGTTGTTCTTCGCGTTAATTTTACAAGCTGTTGAGAGTTAGCCTACATAAACATTTATAACAGAAACAACAAATGATACACGTAGCCTACTTACAAAATGATATTTGTACTTACAAAGCCGTATCCTCTGGATTTGCCCGTTTGTCGGTCCGTTATTACCACGGCTTCGTCGATGTCGCCGAAAGTCTCGAAGTATTTTCGGAGCGACGCGTCCGTGGTGTGATATGGCAGACCCCCGACAAAGATCTTGGTGAAAGTCGTGTCTTTCTGAATACTGGGATACATTGTTTCCAACGTCCCATTCACGAACTGATGTAAAAGCATCGGGGCGCGAAATTCAGTGCGGTGTAGAGACGAAACGCGCGGGTTATAAATAATTATAAATAAACATAAATAACGAATGCTTCTTCAGCTATTCTAACAATGTTTGCAACGGCAGCGAGGTAGATAGTCCTTTGGCTTGGAAAAACAACTGTGGCTCCCGTTCCTCTCCGTCATGTGCCAAACTACTCCACTAGTCCATGACCGGAGAAACAATGACGGCAGCAGGTGACCGACCGACCGACTGACGCTCGCGCTCAACTACAGCAACACATCAGCGCGCGCGCAGCCTCACACCTTCCTGCCTCCACATCCAATGCGATGCTCGTGAAATACACCCCTCCTATTCCTGACGTCCATAGACCCTTCCTCTGCCTCACCTTGTTTCTAAACTGCACCTGTCTTTGTTCTGTGCTTCTGAAGAAATTGTGGCTTTGCCCTCGAGTCTTCCGTGTGGTTTTGATGACAGACTAGACTATATTCTCTAGTTCTATACTTGCCATGGATAGTAGTTTTTTTTTTTTTTTTTTTTTTTACAATCTGGCGCATTAGTAGGCTATTTCTTTATGCAATTACCAACAGATTTATCCATTGATATACCCATGTAATGACCACTGTAAGTGCATTATAGTGGTCCATTTATATGTGTTTTTAAATGCCTGTGGTGACCAATAGAAACCATAATGTACAGTGGGGTCCAAAAAATCTGCAAGTCTAATTCCTGAATCTCAAATCTTTAAATGAAAATAGTGCTTTAGGATTCTGATAAAAAGAAAAAATTATAACAAAATCATAATAAAAATTATATTTCAGATTCAGATTAAAAGTATATTTTCCCACAAATTATACTGATTTTAACATTAGCATTTTTTTTTTGTTATAGATGCAAAATAAAAGCATTTTCACTAACATTACTTTACTTAAAAGCTTGGAAATTAAATGAACATTTAATTTACAGAAAACAAATATTTTTGCATTATTTATTGAAAAGGCTGTCTGCTCTCTCTTTCTCTCTCTCTCTCTCTCTCAAAAAAAAGAAAAACTTTTTGGCCTAAATTTAGGATTTATGTATTTGAAAAACATATCATAAACAAACTAATTAACTTAATGTGATGCATATTCATAAGTGAAATGGGTAACATTTCTGCACAAAAAAAAAATAATGGCATAGTTTATTATTAACTATTTGCATCTATTTGATTTTATTTAAATAATCATATTTTCAAAATGCATTTATTCAGATTGCTTAGAGTCAGCATAAATCTGTTGTGTAAACATTTATTCAGTTATAAAGTATGAACAAACATGGATGAAATATAATTACATGTGGAACAAGCAATATTCAATTAGACTGAAAAAAATATAGTTTTAGTTAATAGTTTTATTGATGATAAATATAGAAACCTGGTTATTGTGTATTTCTAACGAATTCAGTTTATTAGTACTACAGAAATCTGACCTGTTTGATTTATGTATGACTGATAGATATGCATCACATCAAGTTTATTAGTTTATGTTAAAACTGTATAATCCAAACTGATGGAAATTTTATATGCATTTTTTTTTTTTGAGTGAATATATTTTGAAATGGTCACAAGGGGGAACTATCTCTCTAAACCGCTGTTAATTGCTCAGTTATTTGGCTTATTTGCAGACAATCTCAAAATGGCCAAAGATCGGCCTGGTATAATCAGGCTATTATAGGTCTATCAGCAATCTAACAATACTAACATAGATCTGAATTCACAGTCTTTGCCTGGTTGGTGGCAAGTCGGCCAGTGAGTGTGACGAGGGCAGCAGGGGCTCTGTACAGTAGCGGCTCAGGAGCTGATTTGCCAGTGGTCACGCGTCATCCGTCTGTGCCAGCAGTGACCTTCCAGCCGTAAGTGAGCGCAGGAAGTGACCGGGCAGTGGCCTCAGGCCGAAAACGAGGAATGGACAAAAGACCAAGCTCAGATGATCTAAGGGACCGGGCAGAAGAGTAGGAGAAGAGTAGGTCAGACAGATATGGAGGTGCAAGACCATTTAATGCCTTAAATGTTAGAAGTAATATCTTAAAGTGAATACGTGATGCCACAGGTAGCAGTGAAGATCATGCAGTAAAGGAATTATGTGAGCAGAGCGCCTGGTGGAGGTGAGAACTCTTGCTGCTGAGTTTTGAACATACTCTAACCTTGCAATAAGTTTTTTAGGAAGACCAAGAAATAGAGCATTGCAATAATCCAGACGTGATGCGATTAATGCATGAATTAAGATTTCAGCATCAGCTAGAGTGAGAGAAGATTGAAGACGTGCAATATTACGAAGATGGAAAAAAGAGTTTTTAACAACAGAAGAAATATGAGAGGCAAAAGATAGAGATGAGTCAAATAAGACACCAAGATTACGGACAGATGAAGAAGGCTTAACATAAACCCCGTCAATTTAAAAGGACAGGTCCATCCTTTTGACTGAGGTAGCAGAGCCAATCATAAATATTTCAGTTTTGTTATTATTTAGTTTAAGGAAATTCAAGGACATCCAATGCTTGATATCCCTGATACATGCAGTAAGTGAGTCAGGCAAGGATGGCCTATCAGAGCTGGTGGTGAGGTAAATTTGAATGTCATCAGCATAGCAATGAAATTGAAGTCCATGCATGCGTATGATGTCACCAAGTGGATATATATAAATCATAAACAGAAGTGGACCAAGAACTGAACCTTGAGGAACACGCTGTGAAAGCCGAGCAGTAGCAGATTTATACCCTTGTATGGTGATATAATATTTTCTATCACTGATGTAGGAGATGAGCCAGGAAAGAGCTGAACAGTGATACTGATATCAGAAAGGCGCGAAATGAGTATTTCATGGCAGACTGTGTCGAATGCAGAGCTTAGATCCAGAAGAATCAAGATGTTTATTAACCCTGAATCCATAAACAGAAGAATGTCATTAACCACACGAAGAAAAGCAGTTTCAGTGCTATGTGATGAGCGAAAACCTGACTGAAAAGTTTCAAAAAGGCCATTAGCATTTAAGTAAGATCTCAATTGTGAAGCCACAACTTTTTCAAGAATTTTACTTAAGAATGGTAAATTTGAGATTGGCCTGTAATTGTTCATGTTTAGATGGTCAAGGCCCGTTTTTTTAAGAACGGGGATCACCGCAGCCAGTTTTAATTCTGCTGGAACAATGGCAGATGTTAAACTAGAGTTTATCATATGTGTTATGAAAGGTTCAACCTCAGGAACACACATCTTAAGCAAAACAGTAGGTGTAGGATCAAGCTGGCATGATGTAGAATTAGACTTCACAATTAGATCACTTATGGCAGAAGTAGTGAGAGTAAAAGCAGAGAGAGAGTTTGTGGAGTAAGCCGAGTCCGCTGACAGTTTACAGTTTCAAAGGATTTAAATACAGTGTTACCAAAACAAGACACATTTATTACAGATTATTATTGAATTTTGATTTTGGAAACTATATAAATATGTATAAACCAAGGTCAAGGGTTTTTACGTTTGTGCTAGGGACGTATGTGTTGTTACTTAAAGCCACAATATGTAATTTTTCGTCGCTTATTTAAAACAAAACTTGATGACGCCTTGATTTCGCAGAGCTTTTATTATGCCACAGTCACTTTTATCATATTAGATACACTTGAGTGTGTTGAAAGTTATGTTATAATGCTACTCTGTGCGTTTGCTCGGCGGCTACTATGAGACACTTGTTCACACTGCAGTGAGCTATACCGATATTAGGCATGGTAAAACATGGTACTTGCGGTAAATCATGAAAACCAGATTTAAACAGTAAGACTAACTGTGTTAAGCTGTATAACAATGATTAGTTTTCTGTCGATGAATGTATCCAAACAGTTGCTCACAAAACACATAATATATTAAAGCCTCTCTGGTGTTTCCATGGTTTCTACTAAACAACCCCGGAAATCGAGGGTAACACGGGTATGATGTCATTGATAGGTGACGCACGGTCCATGTCCTGGTTAAAATTCCTTATTTCTCTGGATTTAAACATTCTTGGAAACATTTGGGATAATGTAAGTACACAAGTCAACAAAATATATCTATATGTCTAAAGTGGACCATCAAAATAAAGTGTTACCAAAACAAGATAACAGATTATTAATGAATTTTGATTTTCAAGGGTCAAGGATTTTTTGTGCACTTTTTTGTGCTAGGGACGTATGTTGTTCCTTAATCTAGGTGACAGTTTTATATGATGCTTGATCAAGGGGTCAAAAAGCATCAAAGAACTCAACACCAATCTGTCAGTCACTCACATACTGTCATTTACATTTACAGTGTAGCCTTATGTGGGAACATTAACACCCTTGACATTTTGGTCACAGGAACTACAGCGGCCTGAAGGCTAGTGGAGGAAACGTTTCTCACGCCTGCAGCCAGCAAGTCTGAAGGGGAGAGTGATGAAAGAAAGAGGAGCAAACGTTTGAAGATAGTCACAGGAAGGACAGATATGAGACATTAGAAGCATTCAGCGTCTGTATATGCGTATATTCTTGTGATATCAGGAAGACATTTTTCTTAGCGACTATAAATAAAAGTGCTAAATGTTTTGCAGTTTTTTTGGGCCTATGCAATTTCGATTCCTCTTTTTCTTTTTGACAAAACTGTTATTTTTGTATTATTTATATGCTATTATTGTATTTCTTAATATTTTGAATTAGATATTAAGATAATCAGTTAAGAAATGTAATTTTCATTAAGTTTCAGTAATTTAGCTTTTGTCATTTTTATTCGTTTTTTTTAAAGATATTTCTATTTAGCTAGTTTTTCAGTTTTATGTCACTTAACGCAAAATTTCTAACTTTGTTTTTTTATCTAATATTTATATTTAATTTGTTTTCAGCTTTATTTCAATTAACATCAATGCTTTTTTAATAGTTTTAGTGTTAACAATAACACCGCAAAACACTTTGAGTTTCTTTCACAACTTGAATGTAAAATCCAGGTTTTTGATCAAAATCAGCTGAGATTCACCAATTTAATTAACAATTTTTTACTTGTAAGTCTTAAAGGGATAGTTCATCCAAAAATTATGCTCGTGTCATCATTTACTCACCCTCATGTCATTCCAAACCTGTATGATTTTTGTAATACAGCCAAACCACCCTTCATAATATCTTCCTCTGTTTCACAGAAGAAAGGAACAAATCATACAGGTTTAGAGTGAGTAAATGATGCAACACATCAGTCTAATATGCCACAGCAACAATGGTGCAAGTCACAGCGAGGCGCGGACAGGCTCCACACAGCATTGTGCTGCATTCAGCTTCTCTCTCTTGCCTGAGCAATTGTGTCTTACAGTCCAGTTGTTTTGGCCTTAACGCTCTTGGCCAGACAGGATGACAAGTAATACATTTTGAGAGATTATATGCCCAGTATACAGTAAGGATTCTGACAAATATATTGAGAATAACTGAGAATATCGAGACGTATGAGTGACTTTATTGGCACGTCTTTGCCAAGTATTAAGGCTTTGGTGTTAGAACATTGATCGAGATCTCACACCCTCTCCAGCCTCAAAGACTGTAACGTGCAGATGTTCACACCTCTGAAACCTGAAAGGGATTGAAAGACCCTTTGTCTGCAGACAAATGCCTCTGTCCAATGACTTTAACCCCCAACTCAATAGTACTCCAGAAATCTTCTAATTTATAGGATTGTAGATTTTAATATAGTGGTTAGTAAGTGTTACGACCCAAAGTTTTGGCATCAATCTTGGAGTACGAAGGGAAAGTAACATTTACAAGTCCTAAAATGAAATGAGCTACAGTACAAGTCAGATTAACTGTTACATTCCTGTCTTATTTCCCCAGTCTTGTGTTGTAGACTCTTATTTTGATGTATAGTTTTGTTCCCATTGTTCCTGTGTTCTCACTTTCTGTGTTTAGTTTGTGCCTTGTTTGTTTCCATAGTTTACTTAATCTGTTACAATGGCTACTCGTTGCCTTCACCTGTCCCTTGTTACCCCCTTGTTACCTTGTGCATTTAGGCCACATCCACACAAAGCCAGAGCTTTCCCTATCCGATCTTTTTTTTTCCTCGTCTCAAGAAATATCTGCGTACACACAAAACCACTGAAACTGACTCAAAACGATGTAGTATACATGCCAGACCAGTATGTGGCGCTGTAATTCTGCCACAGAGATACACTAAAAACGGAGAAGAAGACTTGGAGCATGAGCGAGATGTGGGGTGATGACATCATCGTTTCACGAGATATATACGGATTGGCAGTACACACGAAAACGCAAGGGTGTCGTTTTCAAATTTATCCACTCTGGGACCCGGTTTAAAAAAATAGCGGTTTTAGGCTCCCAAAACGCTGGATCCATCTGGACGAAATGCCGATACGATACAAAATTTTTACGTATACACACATCTCTAAATGCATCTCCGTGTGTACGGGGCCTTAATCCCATGTGTTTCTTCTGTTCTGTTTATTTTCCTGTTTGTTACCTGGATTTACTTTTGTTGTTTTGGTTTAATAAATAAGTCACTTCATTTGGATCCTCCTGTCTGTCATTTCTGAACTGCCTCATGACAGAACACCAGACCCTGTAAAGATGGATCCAGCAGTCAACCTAATCCGGCTTCGCCAAGGAACTCGCTCACTCGAGGACCACATCAGACAATTTCTGGACATTGTTAATCTCACTAACCTCCCAGACTCTGCTCTGACCAACTTCTTTTGCCATGGACTAAATAACTGTTACAATCCACACTTATCCGTGTTGGTCCTCGAGGATTGCTGAGTGAGATGTGGTACCCCCTTCACTGTGGGGGAAATGGACTGCGCCTCTAGATATGGTAGCCACGGAGTTTGGGCCACCTCGGGTCAAAGCCATCAAGGCCGCCACACCAGAGCCATCAGCCGTCTTGGCCACTATATTGAAATCCACGAAAGCTAGAGCGAGGCGGTTTAGAGTGGAATCCAAACTGGCAGAATACCCTATGATGTCAGCCCATGCGGCTATGAGCTACGAAAATGTCGCCGGGGATCCCAGCAGATCCAAGTCCAATGGTCCTAAGTCCGGTGGTCTCAGCGCATCCAAGTCCAGTGGTCCCAGAGATTCCACCGCCATCGGCTGCGCTTCCTGTAATGGCAACTGGCATCTTGTGTGTGTGGGCCGCACACAATTCTCCTGTTCCTCCTGTGGTGCCAGTGACCGCATCAGCTCCTCCCTAGGTAGTGGTGTCCGCTACAGCCCCTCCCGAGATGGTGGCGTCTACTACAGCTCCTCCCTAGGTAGTGGTGTCCGCTACAGCTCCTCCCGAGGTGGCAGCGTCCAATACAGCTCCTCCCTAGGTAGTGGCATCCGCTACAGCCCCTCCCGAGATGGTGGCTTCTACTACAGCTCCTCCTTAGGTGTTGCCGTCCACTACAGCTCCTCCCTAGGTAGTGGTGTCTGCTACAGCCCCTCCCGAGATGGTGGCATCTACTACAGCTCCTCCTTAGGTGTTGCCATCCACTACAGCTCCTCCCTAGGTAGTGGTGTCCGCTACAGCCCCTCCCGAGATGGTGGCGTCTACTACAGCTCCTCCTTAGGGGTTGCCGTCCACTACAGCTCCTCCCTAGGTAGTGGTGTCCACTACAGCTCCTCCCGAGATGGTGGCGTCTACTACAGCTCCTCCTTAGGTGTTGCCGTCCACTACAGCTCCTCCCTAGGTAGTGGTGTCTGCTACAGCCCCTCCCGAGATGGTGGCGTCTACTACAGCTCCTCCCTAGGTAGTGGTGTCCGCTACAGCTCCTCCCGAGGTGGCAGCGTCCAATACAGCTCCTCCCTAGGTAGTGGCGTCCGCTACAGCCCCTCCCGAGATGGTGGCGTCTACTACAGCTCCTCCTTAAGTGTTGCCGTCCACTACAGCTCCTCCCTAGGTAGTGGTGTCTGCTACAGCCCCTCCCGAGATGGTGGCATCTACTACAGCTCCTCCTTAGGTGTTGCCGTCCACTACAGCTCCTCCCTAGGCAGTGGTGTCCGCTACAGCTCCTCCCGAGGTGGCAGCGTCCAATACAGCTCCTCCCTAGGTAGTGGTGTCCGCTACAGCCCCTCCCGAGATGGTGGCGACTACTACAGCTCCTCCCTAGGTAGTGGTGTCCGCTACAGCTCCTCCCGAGGTGGCAGCGTCCAATACAGCTCCTCCCTTGGTAGTGGCGTCCGCTACGGCCCCTCCCAAGATGGTGGCGTCTACTACAGCTCCTCCTTAGGTGTTGCCGTCCACTACAGCTCCTCCCTAGGTAGTGGTGTCCGCTACAGCCCCTCCCGAGATGGTGGCGTCTACTACAGCTCCTCCTTAGGTGTTGCCGTCCACTACAGCTCCTCCCTAGGTAGTGGTGTCCGCTACAGCTCCTCCCGAGATGGTGGCATCTACTACAGCTCCTCCTTAGGTGTTGCCGTCCACTACAGCTCCTCCCTAGGTAGTGGTGTCCGCTACAGCCCCTCCCGAGATGGTGGCGTCTACTACAGCTCCTCCTTAGGTGTTGCCGTCCACTACAGCTCCTCCCTAAGTAGTGGTGTCCACTACAGATCCTCTCGAGGCGGCAATGGCAACAGCTCCTCTCGAGGTGGCGGCAACCGCAACAGCTCCTCCTGAGGCGGCGACGTCCACTACAGCTCCTCATGAGACAGTGGCATCCCTTCCTAAACCCTCTGCCTGTCCTGTTATGGCCAAGGAGGCCATCTCTGAACTCTCTGCCTGTCCCATTATGGCCAAGAAAGCTGTCTCTGAACTCTTTGCCTGCCCTGTCACAGCCCAACTTTCATGCAAGACAGGTGAGCAAAGTACACGGACACACATCACATTCAAAACTCAGCGCAACTACTTATAACATAAAATTGTGTAACATGGGGTAGACCTATGTCAAAAAACAGAGCATGGTAACAGAGCATAGCAAGAACAACAGTAAGCATCTCTTGTAACAGTACAGCGCAAAGGAGAGCTACAACAAACACCTCAAGGAGGAACACACACAGAGACAGACATACACACTATACACATACACACACAGTAGTTTAGCATGTTTTTGTTTCTAAACTTTTGTCTGCCAAATCAACTTTTGTCTGCCGATTTCACTGATTAACTTAATCAGGCTGTCACTGGTCAATAAAAGATTTCTGATTGTCAGATTGTGATAAACAGTAATAGGTAACACTTTATATTACAGTGTCATTTTTTGTTACATGAGGTTGCTGTAACTTTTGACTTATTTGTGCACCTTGTTTGTGTAAAGTGTCATTTATTTGTTTAGTGATCACATCACTGGCCAACATACCTGCAATGAGGAAGTTCTCAGATATTTATATTGCAAATGTATTGTAAATCAATTAGATCTTTATAACAGTAAATACTTACATAAAATGCATATAAATATCAGTTGTCACTCTATATCTCCCAATGTCTTATTAAGATGATAATTAAATGCTTAGTTTTATGGTCAAAGCTCTGTAGTTTTTATTATGGGTGCAATAATGCATTATATGCTCGAAAGCCTGATGGATCATACAAACCCAATTCCAAAAAAGTTGGGACACTGTACAAATTGTGAATAAAAACAGAATGCAATGATGTGGAAGTTTCAAATTTCAATATTTTATTTAGAATACAACATAGATGACATATCAAATGTTTAAACTGAGAAAATGTATCATTTTAAGAGAAAAATAAGTTGATTTTGAATTTCATGGCATCAACACATCTCAAAAAAGTTGGGACAAGGCCATGTTTACCACTGTGTGGCATCCCCTCTTCTTTTTATAACAGTCTGCAAACGTCTGGGGACTGAGGAGACAAGTTGCTCAAGTTTAGGAATAGGAATGTTGTCCCATTCTTGTCTAATACAGGCTTCTAGTTGCTCAACTGTCTTCTGTCGCATCTTCCTCTTTATGATGCGCCAAATGTTTTCTATGGGTGAAAGATCTGGACTGCAGGCTGGCCATTTCAGTACCCGGATCCTTCTTCTACGCAGCCATGATGTTGTAATTGATGCAGTATGTGGTCTGGCATTGTCATGTTGGAAAATGCAAGGTCTTCCCTGAAAGAGACGACGTCTGGATGGGAGCATATGTTGTTCTAGAACTTGGATATACCTTTCAGCATTGATGGTGCCTTTCCAGATGTGTAAGCTGCCCATGCCACACGCACTCATGCAACCCCATACCATCAGAGATGCAGGCTTCTGAACTGAGCGCTGATAACAACTTGGGTTGTCCTTGTCCTCTTTAGTCCGGATGACATGGCGTCCCAGTTTTCCAAAAAGAACTTCAAATTTTGATTCGTCTGACCACAGAACAGTTTTCCACTTTGCCACAGTCCATTTTAAATGAGCCTTGGCCCAGAGAAAACGCCTGCGCTTCTGGATCATGTTTAGATATGGCTTCTTTTTTGACCTATAGAGTTTTAGCCGGCAACGGCGAATGGCACGGTGGATTGTGTTCACCGACAATGTTTTCTGGAAGTATTCCTGAGCCCATGTTGTGATTTCCATTACAGTAGCATTCCTGTATGTGATGCAGTGCCGTCTAAGGGCCCGAAGATCACGGGCATCCAGTATGGTTTTCCGGCCTTGACCCTTACGCACAGAGATTGTTCCAGATTCTCTGAATCTTTGGATGATATTATGCACTGTAGATGATGATAACTTCAAACTCTTTGCAATTTTTCTCTGAGAAACTCCTTTCTGATATCGCTCCACTATTTTTCGCCGCAGCATTGGGGGAATTGGTGATCCTCTGCCCATCTTGACTTCTGAGAGACACTGCCACTCTGAGAGGCTCTTTTTATACCCAATCATGTTGCCAATTGACCTAATAAGTTGCAAACTGGTCCTCCAGCTGTTCCTTATATGTACATTTAACTTTTCCGGCCTCTTATTGCTACCTGTCCCAACTTTTTTGGAATGTGTAACTCTCATGAAATCCAAAATGAGCCAATATTTGGCATGACATTTCAAAATGTCTCACTTTCAACATTTGATATGTTATCTATATTCTATTGTGAATAAAATATAAGTTTATGAGATTTGTAAATTATTGCATTCCTTTTTTATTCACAATTTGTACAGTGTCCCAACTTTTTTGGAATCGGGTTTGTATTTGATACTCACATAAAAAAAGATATATGGATAATCAAGTAAACCTACATTGTTTAAGTCCAGTAAATGTTCATTTGTAAATAGGTATTAATTAATTCCTATATTTAATTTCTAAAAATCATTAAAGATTCCACAGCAAAAATACACATAGGCTATCACAACCTTTTTTAATGATACTAAAAGCTACTAAAGGCTACTAAAAGGCGTTTTACTTGCTAACAAAGTATAAACTATCAATCAGACGACAGAAGGCATGTAGATTGTGTACAGCTTTTTCAGTAAAAATTGATCGTGTTGATAATTTCGAGACATTTGAAATCAAATATGCTCCTGGGACCCAGGAATAGACTTAGGTCCACTGTAGTAGACATTATATTTTAGTGAGTTTCTCTGACAGCATACATGTCACAGTTTTAAGTCTGGATGTCCTGTAAAGAGCACATTCAGGGCTTTTCAGAGATACCAAATGTTTGGAGGTTTCACCAGGACAACATCTTCTCCTTGGTCTTTAAAAATGACTGACATTAGTTTAGTGATCAAATTTAGCACTCTTATGGAAATATAATTTTTTGTAATTATCATTTAAATTGGACTATTTTTTCAAAATGTTTGTTATAAAGCAACATCTCAGGAAAATGTTATGGGGTTTCTAATCAAAATATGATTTTGATACAAAACAGGGCACCAGGACTTAAATCATGTTTATCAGGCATTTATCAGGAGACACAAGAAGTGAGTAGGGAAAGAAATATATATTAATATTCCTATGAAATATTAGATATTATTATAAAAATGTCGCCAATTAGTACTCCTATTATTACACTTCTTTTTTCATTGCATGTTGCCCAAGAACACATTAATATGCAAATTAAATACAGTATAGATACATTGCATTGAATGGGAAAACCCATGTAAGGCCATTTTACCCACATATTGCATAAAGTAAAATGGTATATCAATTCATTCTGTTATATCTTTAATAACATAGTTGAGAATCATCTTTATACAAAGTTTGGTTAAAAAAAACCTGAAACCTAAGATTGGTGAATGAAAAAAAGCCACATCATTTCATGTCATTTTATTTTTCCATTTGTTTCTTATGCTCTAAACAATGTAATGACATGAAAAAAAAAAAACTAAATAAAAAAAAAACTTTTTTTCTGGGTCTCAGGAGTATATGATACAGGTTAAACCTCACAAGAGACGGTGGGCCGAAGCTGTCATGTTTTCTGAATAGAACAAAAATGACTAAACTGCGCCCCCTCGCGCTAAATAAGCGTCATTACATTCATGAACTTATGATCCACAGGACTGTCAACAAACAAGCGCTGTAGCGACTCATTTATTTACCTTCAAAATAAATCGCATGGAGCCTCCACAGAAAAAAAAAAATAATAATAACGTGGTTTAAGTTATTATAAAGATAAATAGAACAAACCACCTGTTTTGCTATTGAATGTAAGAATCCAGTTTTTCCCAATTGCTTTGGCACATTTTTCGAAACATTCTCTAACCTGTAGCTAAGTGTAATTGTCACACCTGTTTGCTGGAATATCAGTCTATTGCATGTCTGCAAAATGTAGTAACTCACCCAAAACATTTAATTCATGCTTCAAAACCTATTATTGTGTCAGTAAATTGCTGGATTTTTGTCATCTTGTGAGCCACACTGTACGATTTTGGCCCTAATTTGGCCGTCTGAGACAAATTTTGGGAATCCTAAAAGATTCTTCTGATCCTAGGCCAAAAATCTGAAGTCCTTGATCGCTAGTTTGACATGTTCGCCAACAGCCGATTAATGACCATTGCAATCAAATTTTACCTCAGATGAAATTCTGGCAGTGTCAGAAGATTTGACGCACAGTCCTGTGTGACAAACCATTACTTGCTCTACACACAACTTCGTTTTTCAGGCTTAAATGTCCTAATTTAACTAAGGCCTACCCCTGGCTTAAAGGCACAATATGTAGTTTTTCACCTATTCAAAACAAAAGGCGTAGATTGATGACGCCGAGATTGATTGCGGATTCATGGGAGATGTCGTCTTTACCTCACAGCCGGTGGAAAAGAATCGGGACGGGACTCGGGCAGAAATCATGTTCATGGATGAGATTATTAATGTTACTGTAGTATGAAGCAGAGCAGGGCCGAGTGCTGCAGATCGGGGTGGGGCTGCACCTGGGGCGGGGCTGCACGTGTCGCCCCGCCCCATTCCTACTCAGATTGGTTCCATCGTATGCATATGTGATAGAAAATGTGTTCGTATTTGTAGTTAGTGTAGGAAGGAGTGTCATTTAAAACACTGGAAAAGCTGTGCAGTTTCACAGAAGGAAAAAAGATTAGCCTGTAACTCGCAATGTCCCTGAAATTATTGTTTTGCTAAATTAAGCTGGTCTTAGGCTAACACATGGACGAACCCACAACATTTAAAAAAAATTGCTTGATTATCCAAAGCAGGAGGGTCAGGTCGTCAGGTTGAGGAATGAATGAATTAAATGATTAATGACATTTTGATTATGTCATATCACCACGAGAAAGGAAATGAAAAGGATGTATCAGTATCGTTATCAGTAACAAGACACACTTATATTTACAGAAGGTGTTATTGGTCTTGTAGTTGTATGATAAATAAATGTGCAATAGGATGTGTCTTACGTGTTATTTTTATGTAGCTACTATTTATGCGTGTGTATGAGGCTTTCATTTTCTTCACTACATTGCAAAGCATAATTTTGCTACACTTTATTTCAGAAAAACAATCTGTTCCTCGTTCATTTTAAAGTGACGAAATCAAGAACTTTTTATTTGTACCTGCCATGATTCTGAAAGAACGCGCCTGGAGTCTGTTGCTATACAGTGGGGAGAACAAGTATTTGATACACTGCCGATTTTGCAGGTTTTCCTACTTACAAAGCATGTAGAGATCTGTAATTTTTATCATAGGTACTCTTCAACTGTGAGAGACGGAATCTAAAACAAAAATCCAGAAAATCACATTGTATGATTTTTAAATAATTAATTTGCATTTTATTGCATGACATAAGTATTTGATCACCTACCAACCAGTAAGAATTCCGGCTCTCACAGACCTGTTAGTTTTTCTTTAAGAAGCCCTCCTGTTCTCCACTCATTACCTGTATTAACTGCACCTGTTTGAACTCGTTACCTGTATAAAAGACACCTGTCCACACACTCAATCAAACAGACTCCAACCTCTCCACAATGGCCAAGACCAGAGAGCTGTGTAAGGACATCAGGGATAAAATTGTAGACCTGCACAAGGCTGGGATGGGCTACAGGACAATAGGCAAGCAGCTTGGTGAGAAGGCAACAACTGTTGGCGCAATTATTAGAAAATGGAAGAAGTTCAAGATGACGGTCAATCTCCCTCTGTCTGGGGCACCATGCAAGATCTCACCTCGTGGGGCATCAGTGATCATGAGGAAGGTGAGGGATCAGCCCAGAACTACACGGCAGGACCTGGTCAATGACCTGAAGAGAGCTGGGACCACAGTCTCAAAGAAAACCATTAGTAACACTACGCCGTCATGGATTAAAATCCTGCAGCGCATGCAAGGTCCAACTGCTCAAGCCAGCGCATGTCCAGGCCCGTCTGAAGTTTGCCAATGACCATCTGGATGATCCAGAGGACGAATGGGAGAAGGTCATGTGGTCTGATGAGACAAAAATAGAGCTTTTTGGTCTAAACTCCACTCGCCGTGTTTGGAGGAAGAAGAAGGATGAGTACAACCCCAAGAATACCATCCCAACCGTGAAGCATGGAGGTGGAAACATCATTCTTTGGGGATGCTTTTCTGGAAAGGGGACAGGACGACTGCAGCGTATTGAGGGGAGGATGGATGGGGCCATGTATCGTGAGATCTTGGCCAACAACCTCCTTCCCTCAGTAAGAGCATTGAAGATGGGTCGTGGCTGGGTCTTCCAGCATGACAACGACCCGAAACACACAGCCAGGGCAACTAAGGAGTGGCTCCGTAAGAAGCATCTCAAGGTCCTGGAGTGGCCTAGCCAGTCTCCAGACCTGAACCCAATAGAAAATCTTTGGAGGGAGCTGAAAGTCAGTATTGCCCAGCGACAGCCCCGAAACCTGAAGGATCTGGAGAAGGTCTGTATGGAGGAGTGGGCCAAAATCCCTGCTGCAGTGTGTGCAAACCTGGTCAAGAACTACAGGAAACGTATGATCTCTGTAATTGCAAACAAAGGTTTCTGTACCAAATATTAAGTTCTGCTTTTCTGATGTATCAAATACTTATGTCATGCAATAAAATGCAAATTAATTACTTAAAAATCATACAATGTGATTTTCTGGATTTTTGTTTTAGATTCCGTCACTCACAGTTGAAGTGTACCTATGATAAAAATGACAGACCTCTACATACTTTGTAAGTGGGCAAACCTGCAAAATCGGTAGTGTATCAAATACTTGTTCTCCCCACTGTAGCAATTAACGCAACTTTCATTCGCATTTGACTGATAGACAATAAACGCACGTCCTTGAACAAGCGATGTTTTACTTCTGTTTCCGTTTCAGGCGGCTAAAATTAGATTGGAAAACGTTACATAAATAACATATGATTCATTTGTGAATTTGAGTGATCTAAAAGATTAAACTTGCAGTAGCAAACAACTCAGTGATTCAATGATACGGACATGGCGAGTAAAGTTAAAAACACCTGAATTTGTCTCAGATTAAGTGTGCTCTAGATTGAGCTCAATCTTATTTGTGTGGCATTAGACACCTCTCTTTTACAGTTTTGTAACTGGATTGATGACATTCGCTCATCAATCCATGCACTAGGCCTACTCTGACATACACCAATACGAACACATTTTCTATCATGTATGCCTATGTAGTTTTCTGTCTATAAATGTCTACAAACAGTTGTTCCCTTGTCTAATAAAACATATAATATATTAAAGCGTCTTTGGTGTTTCCATGGTTTCTAGAAATTTAACCAGAAATCGAGGGTAATGTGGGTATGATGTCATTGATAGGTGACGCACAGACACAGTCCGTGTCCTGGTTAAAATCGCTTATTTCTCTGGATTTAAACATTCTTGGAAACATTTGGGATAATGTAAGTACACAAGTCACCAAAATATATAACATTGTTCTAGTGGTTTTTGGCTATTTTAATCCAAATATCTTACATATTGTGCCTTTAATCTAAGCCCTGTCTGTGAAACCAGGCCTAGATGTTTTTTTCATGATGGGAACATCTGTTCAAAATGTCATGGTTTTTCTATATTTTTTGTTCACACTGACTGCTTTCTATACTATACAAGAATGTCAGTTTTGTCTATAGTTACAACAGTGTCAACAGTATAGGTAAACATTTACTAGGAAAAGTCAATAATGTAGGACACAAAAAGATAACGAACATTTGTATTTATACAGTACATTTATTTTTATGGAAAACTGAAAATTGCTTGGCAGGGTGAAGCAGATGTTTGAGATTGTTACTGCTGGTCAACATTTAATATATGAGATGCTAAACAGCCACACACTCGACATAACATCAACACTCGACATAAAAAACACAGAAGCATCTTGAATTTTAAAATGTTTTATTTAGCATATTACTAGTTATTTATTTTTCAAATGTAGCCTATTTATTCAATTATTATTATTTACATTTATTATTATAATTGTATTATTATTTGTTATCATTTTAGTTGTAATTTTAATATTTTCTATATATTTTTATTATTATTGTTTGCCACTTATCACAGCACGGGCAGATGTCGGCCTCCTTCCAGCTCCACCAAGCGGTCTGAGAAACCCCTGATGCTGATCCTCTATGAGGTCGAAACCCCAAGAGGACCAGCACCAAACCCCCCCCAGACAACCGGTTCACACTGGCTCTCAGCACAACAGCTCCCGAACGCGAGTCAGCAATCCCGCGAGAAGCTGCACTGAACCCCATCCGTCACCCACCGAGGAAGCTTCACTATTGATCTTCACTGCTGTGAGAGATATAAAGCAGCGTCTCGCTGTGGTAAGAGCGCTTCACTTGGGCGAAGAGTGAGTGCGAGTGTCACCCCACCTGACGCCGCGGGTCATTCCCATACATATGGTGTGGAGGGACACACACATCACCCAACACCATCCATCACAGACATCCCACGAGAAGCTGAACACAGAGGCCCTGTCACCTGCCACCGAGGTGCTTCATCCAGCTCTGTGATGAGTGAAGCTGCCAAATATTATTATTATTTTTATTATTAGAGGCCCATCTGCCGAGGTGCTTCTTCCAGGCCTGTGATCAATGTTTTTATTATTATTACCATTTTACTTGTTAGTTTTTATTTATATATTCTTATATTAATATATTATTAGTTACTCTATATTATTATTTGATTTTATTATTATTGTATATTTTTATTACCGGTATTAGTTATATATTGTTATTTTTTATCATTACTAATTTCACTATATAATTATTTGATAGATCTTAACTAATTTATTATTATTTTATATTATTATATATTTTATTATATCCATTATATATTAAATAATATTATGTTATTATTGTTTGTTATTTTTGATTAATATATTTATTAGTTTGATATATTTCTATTATTCGTGTTATGACTTTTGTTAGTTTTTTTTTTTTTGTCATTCTATATTATTATAAATATTCTATTATTACTGGTGCTTGCGAAGCAAAGCTATTGTTCTTTTTGTTATTGTTACTGTAACGTTAGTTGTTTCCCATTTTCCACTCACTACACACTCCACGAGAGGGGTTGATCTTCCGAGGCTGCGTTTAAGTCCATCTCGCCTTTGGCTTTTGGCTTGCTCAGTTGGGGACACCTAAATTTCAATTATATTACTGATCCGCCCGCATTGACACTATATGATAATTGAAATGAGCTGGATGACATCACCGTTTTCACCAGAGCGGCTGTACAGCCGAATCAAATTCCGTTGCATTATTTTCCTGTTACCACTGTGAAGCTGCTTTGAAACAATTGCCATTGTAAAAAGCGCTATATAAATAAAGGTGATTTGATTTGATCTTTACACCCTTCCCTCCGTCTCGTTGTCACTCATCACAGCACGGGCAGATGTCGGCCTCCTTCCAGCTCCACCAAGCGGTCTGAGAAACCCCTGATGCTGATCCTCTATGAGGTCGAAACCCCAAGAGGACCAGCACCAAACCCCCCCCAGACAACCGGTTCACACTGGCTCTCAGCACAACAGCTCCCGAACGCGAGTCAGCAATCCCGCGAGAAGCCGCACTGAACCCCATCCGTCACCCACCGAGGAAGCTTCACTATTGATCTTCACTGCTGTGAGAGATATAAAGCAGCGTCTCGCTGTGGTAAGAGCGCTTCACTTGGGCGAAGAGTGAGTGCGAGTGTCACCCAACACCATCCATCACAGACATCCCGCGAGAAGCTGAACACAGAGGCCCTGTCACCTGCCACCGAGGTGCTTCATCCAGCTCTGTGATGAGTGAAGCTGCCAAATATTATTATTATTTTTATTATTAGAGGCCCATCTGCCGAGGTGCTTCTTCCAGCCCTGTGATCAATGTTTTTATTATTATTACCATTTTACTTATTTTTTATTTATATATTCTTATATTAATATATTATTAGTTACTCTATATTATTATTTGATTTTATTATTATTGTATATTTTTATTACCAGAATTAATTATATAGTTATTTTTTATCATTACTAATTTCACTATATAATTATTTGATAGATCTTAATAATTTATTATTATTTTATATTATTATATATTTTATTATATCCATTATATATTAAATAATATTATGTTATTATTGTTTGTTATTTTTGATTAATATATTTATTAGTTTGATATATTTCTATTATTCGTGTTATGATTTTTGTTAGGTTTTTTTTGTCATTCTATATTATTATAAATATTCTATTATTACTGGTGCTTGCGAAGCAAAGCTATTGTTCTTATTGTTATTGTTACTGTAACGTTAGTTGTTTCCCATTTTCCACTCACTACACACTCCACGAGAGGGGTTGATCTTCCGAGGCTGCGTTTAAGTCCATCTTTACACCCTTCCCTCGCTAACTTCCCTCCGTCTCGTTGTCACTCATCACAGCACGGGCAGATGTCGGCCTCCTTCCAGCTCCACCAAGCGGTCTGAGAAACCCCTGATGCTGATCCTCTATGAGGTCGAAACCCCAAGAGGACCAGCACCAAACCCCCCCCAGACAACCGGTTCACACTGGCTCTCAGCACAACAGCTCCCGAACGCGAGTCAGCAATCCCGCGAGAAGCCGCACTGAACCCCATCCGTCACCCACCGAGGAAGCTTCACTATTGATCTTCACTGCTGTGAGAGATATAAAGCAGCGTCTCGCTGTGGTAAGAGCGCTTCACTTGGGCGAAGAGTGAGTGCGAGTGTCACCCAACACCATCCAACACAGACATCCCGCGAGAAGCTGAACACAGAGGCCCTGTCACCTGCCACCGAGGTGCTTCATCCAGCTCTGTGATGAGTGAA
Organism: Coreius guichenoti; assembly: GCA_039654105.1. Taxonomy (NCBI): domain Eukaryota; kingdom Metazoa; phylum Chordata; class Actinopteri; order Cypriniformes; family Gobionidae; genus Coreius; species Coreius guichenoti. The sequence goes on from CM077178.1 coordinate 29,254,102, forward strand.
GCTGCCAAATATTATTATTTTAGAGGCCTATCTATCTATCTATCGGGGGTGTTTCTTCTTAATAATCCTCGCTCGTGGAGTGTGTAGTGGAGAGAAAAGAGAAGCGAGCACGGATTATAAAGCAATTCGGCGCGTGACGTCACAGTGGCTTTTAGAACGCGTCAAAGCTGCTCATATAATATTCATAAGTGGCCTGCCTCTCGCGATGTTGATTGGTTGATGAGAGCGGCGTCTTTTAAACAGCTCGCGCGAGCAGCAGAGAGCTCTGAGATGTGCTGATGGAAGAAAACCTGTTGATTCACTCTGTTCATTTTAGGAGTAAAAACACAGATACTGTTGTGTCGTTTGTTTTCTCGTGTTTATGTGGTGGCTGTGGTCACGGAAACTATCTGTAACGGTAAACACTGTATAAGCTAAGCTAGTGCAAATAATGATTTTTTAAATGAGCTGAAACGGATGTACAAACGTTTCTGCCTTTATTTGTGCATTAAACTACAGGTATAACGATCTGTTTATATGCACAGTGCTGTCTGTGCCTGTGATCTTACAAAAGCGATCAAACTGATATTCGCGGTCTCCCCCTCCATTCCACACTTTGTTCACATTATCAAACCTGTGCTGGGAACTGGATATTCATAACGCCGAGTTAAATGTCAAGTTACCATAGAACTTATGAAAAAATAAATATGTAACCATATATATATATATATATATATATATATATATATACACACACACACACACACACACACACACACACACACACACACACACACATGTAGGCTAAATATGAAAAAAATATATAAGGAAATATGTTTCTAATACAATGTAAACAGAAAACTATATACACTTAAACTAACATAACAATGAGGGTCATGGTGCATTATAAATGTATGTGTTTTCAACTAAGCAAATTTAATACTTTGAATTAATCAAAAGTTCTGTAAGCCTTTTGAGAAATTAAGCTATATCCTTCAAAAGTGTAGCCTATAAAACATGGTAAGGGTGTCAGTTCTTCTGCCATGCCAGTTCACAGGCATATATCTCATAATGGCTAGCCGGTCGTCATGGTAACACGGGGTCTTCTCATATGCATGAGTCAAAGAGGGAGGTAGGCGATGTTTTTCATAAACAATTTTTGTCATACTGGTTGAAACTCTCTTTACATCCAGATAGAAATCAATAATAGAAGTGGTCAAAATATTAAAACATGTACATATAGTCGTGCTCAAAAGTTTACATACAGGTTATCCCGGTATATTTTCCTGTTGATATGAAAAATCATGTACATTTAGCAATATACCGGGTGGATTATGTATATGATGTATATTACGATGTTATGATTAACTATTCTTTTCTCCACTGACATTCTGAGTTGTTCAAAGCGTTTGTAAGGATGCTGATTTTTAAGGCAGACTGAGAAGACGAATGGTCACATGGTTTGTGTAACATTAGCAGCACATTATTATCTGTGTCCTACATTTTAAAGAGCGATACATAAAATGCATTACCATTCTGATATATCAACTTGTAGACAAGCCTGTGCGAGTGAGTGGAGGCGGGGCTCATTTGCATATTCATGGATCCACGTATACTAAATGAAGCAAGGGTGTAGAGTTATATTAAAGCTATTGTAAGGCATGAATTAAAAAAAAAAACTTTTAAATGTGTCATTTTGGTGATCAACGATGAGTTTTAAAGAATAAAATTATTGACTACAGGCACTTTAATTGAATCCCCCCAAAATAGACTTTAGCTAATATTTTAAGCTTTGTCTAATTCTAATGCTCTTTAATGTGATATGTTGTTTGTATTATATTCTTGCAGTTCTGTAATAAAATAAGGTGATCTTGCGCATACACATCACGAAATATGGGTCGGAATATCATGACACCATTTTTCTTTGTACCTGAGGTTGGTGTTTTTAAAAGTATTTGTGCTGAATTTTACATAAATAAATCACAACAATCCCGTGCTATGGTCAGTCAGCCATTGATGCAGGCTGCAGCGGAAGTATTTTTTTACGCTTCTATTTGAAGCATCCGCTAATCGAATGCAGAAGTGTGATAAAGGCCTATAGCTAGCCTCTCCGAAATTGCCTACCCTACCATTAACTTGAACTTTCTGGGCTAAATCACCATAACCATGATTTAAATGGTATTTTAAAATATAAAATAGCGAAGTTCGTGAAAGGGAAAGATTCGTTTCGTTTATTTATTCCATTATATTCACAGCCAATGCAAACGTGACAGTCCAGAGCAGCTTCAACGTAACAGCTCAGATGATGTATGGCATATTCAAGCTCATAACTCATAGTCTACAGTGACGGTAATCCAACATAACTGCTCATCTAACATCCAGTGGACACGCTGTAACATATGCACAGTATTAAATCATGCACTTCATGCGGAACACGCTACATGTGCGACATACATATTCCAGTAGAGGGCGGCAGATGCTCATATCCAGCCTCCATAGCGCAGTTTGTTTGGCAGGTAGACTCGAGTGAGGAAATGAGGGGCGATAGATGCCAGGGACTGGATCTCAGCTTTCTGCTTCAGTCTCTGCATCGTTTCTACCTGAAAAATCACACATAGATTAGGTGACATTATACACATTCTTGGCCACTGTCACAAAAACCTCTTTGGTCATATTGTCTGTTCTTTGCATATAGCCTTTGTCATATATTAAATTCACAGAAGCATGGAATGAGGCACCTCTTTCTCCCATGCAGGTTGGCAGGTGATGTAGTTTCGGTTCCTCAAGCTGTTGATTTTCCTCTCATCTGCTTGAGACAATGGAATAATAGTTTCCTCTGGCACTCTGTACCTGTGACAGCCATTCACAAACAGACACCGTGAGTCCTTATGCATTCATAACAATGTACACGCACAAACATGATCTCAGCTATTTACTCTTACATATAGTTGCTGGCCACTTTATTTAGTACTAGTGTTAGTTGATGCAGATAGAGGCTCAAGTGACTAATCTGGGTTCAATACAACAGCACATAAAAATTTGTGCAAAATCATTTCTTTAAGCATTCAGACATGATCATGAAGTGCTGCAGTTGGGAAGGCGTGTGATGTGAGTTTGGAAGTACCACATGCTGGTTCCCACACCTGAGAAACAGCTGATGTGCTGACATTTTCACATTTTAGCAGGCAAAAATATATAAAAAATAAAGGCATTGTGCATAAGAGCATCTCTGAATACATAATCAGAATCAATTCTGATCAGCTATCATACTACGGTGTATCAGATTAAATCAGAGAACTGAAAAACATAATTTAGTCCATTTTAATTCAAAACATCTGTGAGCAGTGATCTTAATTTCATGTAGATTTTAAGGATAGTGTGTTGTTCTACAAATTCTGCTTTTACAAACATGACATCAGTGCATTGCAAATGCGTGCACACATGCAGGATCTCAGTTCGGTAGTGTTTTTGGGATGAGGTGGAGCAGGAAGCTGGCCGCATGAATGTGCTGATGCTGTTGAAATCAGAACGAAAATACCTGAGGATGTTTCCAGCGCTTTTTTCAATGCATGCTGTCATTCAGACGGGTGAATTCACTAAACCACTGACCACTTTTACATGCAGTTTGTGCATTTCAATACAAAAACCTACAATCCAGATCAGAATCTAGATTTGAAGTCAGTAGCTATGTTTCCATCCACCTACTTTTTTTCCTCCAAATTTTGGGATATTAAAAAAATATTGGGGCATTTAAAAAAATGGATGGAAGCGCCAAGTTGTGCATTGTCACAGAGTCACAGCCACCACCCACCAACGTCCATGCATCGTCATCAGATCTCCACGCTCCGCCCACTCGTTCACAATCCCCTGAATACTGATCACCGGCACCTGCACCTCATCACAGACACTATATAGACTCACACTCCCTTCACTACAGTGTCTGGTCTTGTCATATGTCCTAGTCTCCTTACCTGCTACTCACCTGAGTATCCACCGCTGTCTTCCTCGTCTCCAGTTCCTCGGTCCTCGTGTTCTCCATTCCCTGCAAAACTCCATTATCTACAGCTAAGTGACTGTCCAGAAGTGCTTGTTTCTAATACTCACCTGAATACCTATTGCAACCTGTGTTCGTGTCTTTGTCAATAAATATCACTTGAGTTCACCTCATCCTCTGCCTCTGTCTATGTCGTGACAGAAGACCAGACCTCATGCAGAGCGCCATGGACACAGGCGGAGATCGCCCGCCGGATCCGTTCGCCACCCTGGTCGAAGCTGTGTGATCTTCATTACAACCGTCATCCACCAGCACTTCTCCCACAGTCCCTACGGATCTCGTGCACGCCGCCCGCCATGCACTCCTGCACCCGCTGCTTCTTCACCAGCTGCCTCTGTCAGTCCCATGGCCCGACCAGCGACGTTCTCCGGCGCGGAGGATTGCAGTGTGTTCCTTCTGCAGTGCTCACTCTACCTGGAAGCCCAGTCTCAACTCTTCCCCACTGAACGTGCCCGCGTGGCGTTTGTGACTTCCTTGCTCTCGGGACGAGCATTACAATGGAGATTCCACTCTGGGAATCTAATGCTCCCGTAACCGCTACTATCGCTGCCTTCTTAAATCACTTCCGGGAGGTGTTCGGTCAAAGCACCGCCGATCTTGCTGTACACGACCAACTCCACCACATTCGCCAAGGTGAAGAGACTGTGAGTATGTATGCCCTTTGATTTTGTACCCTAGTGGCTGGAATGAATCTGCGCTTATAACAGCCTTTCGACAGGGTCTAAATCCTCATGTGAAACAGTTAATGGTTGTGTACGATGATACTATGGGGCTTGAAAACCTGATCCAAAACCATCCGTGTGGCTCAACGCAATTCTGCATGCACTCTTCACATGCCCACTGCCAATCCTCTGCCCGCCTCACCATCTGTCGCCCTTCCAGCACCAGAACCCATGCAAGTGGATTTTAATCGCCTGACTTGTGTGGAGCGTCAGAGAAGAATCTTACACCATCTCTGTCTGTACTGTGGGGGAGAGGATCATGTCATTGCCGCCTGTCCCATCCGGCCACCACGCCCAGCGGTGAGTACCATCCAACTACCTGCCCGTATAGCATCTCTCACCAGAACCACGGTGTATCTCCTTAATTCTCATGTCTGTATTTCAGCACAAGCCCTCATCGATTCCGGCTCCGCAGGGAACTTCATCAGCCCCCAAATTATCCAAAAGATGAACGTCCGTCGTAAACGCTGCCAACAGGATCTCAGTGTCCATACTATCCAAGGAAAACCGCTGGGCCGTGGCCACATCCGGCATTATTCCCCCACACTGACGCTCCGCATAGGCTTTCTGCATACAGAGGAAATCACGTTCATGGTGCTAGAAGGCTCCACCGCGGACATCATCCTGGGACGCCCCTGGCTCACGCAACACCAGCCTAACATCCAATGGAGCACGGGTGAGATCCTCAAGTGGAGTGAAGAATGCTTCCAAAACTGTTTATCTCCAATCAAGAAATCTTCTGTGACTTTCCGGCCCTCTTCTCCCGACTCCGAAGTCCTTCCTCTCCTCTCCACTTCCATCTAAAGTCTTGAAACCAGCCACCACGTGGAAATTCCTCCTGAATACCGGGCGTTCCAGGATGTGTTCAGCAAGCGGTTGTCAACGCAGCTACCACTTCACCGGCCATGGGACTGCACCACTGACCTGCTGCCTGGGGCTACTCTACCCAAGGGTAGAGTTTACCCTTTGTCCATCCCGGAACAGAAGACCATGGAGGAGTACGTGCAAGAAGCACTTAAGCGTTTCATCCGACCATCTACATCTCCTGCCGCTTCAAGCTTCTTCTTCGTGGCCAAGAAGGACAGAGGCTTGAGGCCGTGCATTGACTACCGGCCACCTGAACGCCCAGACGGTTAAATTCAGCTATCCCCTTCCTCTGGAACCGCTGTGAGGAGCTCGTATCTTCTCCAAGCTGGACCTGCGGAGCGCGTACAACCTCATTCGTATTCGCCGGGGGGATGAGTGGACACTGTGAGTGGACACTTTATCACACTGTCAGGTCACTACGAATACCGGGTCATGCCATATGGCCTGTCCAGCTCTCCCTCCGTGTTACAGAACTATATGAATGAGGTGTTCCGGGAGTTCCTCCACCGCTTTGTAGTAGTCTACATAGATGACATCCTCATTTTCTCCCGGAACCTGGCCGAACATCGCCATCACATCTCCCAGGTCCTCGAGAAGCTACGCCAACACCACCTGTACCTCAAGCTGGAGAAGTACGAGTTCCATATCCCCTCTGTGCAGTTCCTGGGTTATGTCATCGACCAACACGGCATCCAGATGGACCAGAGGAAGGTGGAGACCATCCGAAGCTGGCCTTTACCCACTACCGAACGATCCTCGTTCATCCAAACCGTGACCTCCCTTTGGTTGTCGAAGTCGACGCCTCATCTACCGGGGTCGGGGCGGTGTTATCCCAGCAGCAGGGTGATCCTTCATGACTCCATCCATGTGCCTTCTTCTCCAAGAAGCTATCCCCGGCGGAGCAGAACTACGACATTGGGAATAGGGAACTGCTTGCCATCAAGCTAGCCTTGGAGGAGTGGAGACACTGGCTGGAGGGGGCTAACCACAAGTTCAAAGTGATCACCGATCATCGTAATCTAGAATACCTTCGTGAACCCTCGCCAAGCCCGCTGGGCCCACTCGATTCAATTTCACTGTTTCCTACCGGCCCGGAACCAAGAATTGCAAGGCAGACACCTTATCCCGTTTGTATCAACCCGATCCTGAACCTGTCCTCCCTCCAGCCATGATCGTCAGCCCTATCCAATGGTCCATCAACCAACGCATCGCCCAAGCCAACTGCTCTGAACCTGCTCCACCAGGAGGTCCTGAGGGGCTTCTCTATGTTCCACCGTCAGCCCCTCATGGACTTGGCTCACACGTCTCTGGGCTCTGGACACCCAGGCAGTTCACGTACCCTCTCGCTCTTGTGGCAACACTACTGGTGGCCCTCCATGCCTCAGGATGTCTCCCTCTACATCAGAGGTTGCTCAGTTTGCGCCGTTGCCAACACTCCTAGGAGGCTCCCTGAAGGTAAACTGGTCCCTTTACCTATCCCTCGCCGACCGTGGACAGACCTGGACATAGATTTCATGACCGACTTACCACCATCCAATAACTACACCTGCGTACTGGTAATCGTGGACCGTTTCTCCAAGGCATGTAAACTCGTACCCCTCAAAGGCCTGCCCACTGCGTTCGAAGCTGCCGAGGCCCTATTCCACAATGTGTTCCGTCATTTTGGTATTCCAGAAGACATCGTGTCTGACCGTGGACCACAGTTCATCTCCCGAGTGTGGCATGCCTTCAAGCTCCTAGGAGTGTCAGTCAGCCTGTCCTCTGGTTACCACCCACAGACCAACGGCCAAACTGAGCGCAAAATCGAGGTAGACCCCGTTGTCGTCGTCAGGAGCCGCCCGTGGAGGAGAGGGTACTGTCACCGAGTCACAGCCAACACCCACCAACGTCCATGCATCGTCACCAGATCTCCACGCTCCGCCCACTCGTTTACAATCCCCTGAATACTGATCACCTGCACCTGCACCTCATCACAGACACTATATAGACTCCCACTCCCTTCACTAAAGTGTCTGGTCTCGTCATACATACCTGGACTCCTTACCCGCTACTCACCTGAGTATCCACCGTCTTCCAAGTCTTGGTCCTCGTGTTCTCCATTCCCTGCAAATGACAAACTCGTGACTAAGTGACTGTCCAGAAGTGCTTGTTTCTAATACTCACCTGAATACCTATTGCAACCTGTGTTTGTGTCTGTCAATAAATATCACTTGAGTTCACCTCATCCTCTGCCTCTGTCTGTCGTGACATGCATAAATTCTAAAAATGCACATTTTAAAACCCTTTTTTTTTTTTTTTTTTTTTTTCCCCCGATAAGACATGCACATAAACTACGATGGAAACCCATTTACCAAATAAATCTCTCAATGCGCAACAAAAAAAAAAACTCACGTGACTTTGCCTCAACAGTGGATTTTTTTTTTTTTTTTTTTAATGGAAATGTAGCTATAGTCATTCTTTTTGGTGCAAACACTGCACTTTGCTACAAAAATTAGGTTTATTATATAGATTCAGGTCAGTGCTTTTTTTTTTTTTTTTTTTTTTTCACATTTTCTATGAATCATGGCAGCAGTGTTTTTTTTTTTTTTTTTTTTTTTTTTTTAGGGGTGTGACGATACACTTGGCTCACGAGACGATACACGATATTGTGTTCATTAATCTTTAATATTTGGCCACTTCTTTACGATAGAAATGCTACAGCCATTGTAATTCCTTGAACAAGAACATATGGACATCAAACCCCATAATACCCCATAATGACAATGTGAAAGAAGTTTGTTTGAAATCTTTGCAATCCATTTTCAGATCTCTCCAGAGATGTTCAATCGGTTTCAAGTCTGGGCTCTGGCTGGGCCACTCAATTCACAGAGTTGTCCCGTAGCCACTCCTTTGTTATCTTGAATGTGTGCTTAGGGTCGTTGTCCTGTTGGAACCTTCGCCCTAGTCTGAGGTCCAGAGTGCTCTGGAGCAGGTGTTCATCAAGGATGTCTCTGTACATTGCTGCATTCATCTTTCCCTCGATCCTGACTAGTCTCCCAGTTCCTGCTACTGAAAAACATCCCCACAGCATGATGCTGCCACCACCATGCTTCACTGTAGGGATGGTATTGGCCAGGTGATGAGTGGTGCCTGGTTTCCTCCAGACATGACGCTTGCCATTCAGGCCAAAGAGAGTTCAATCTTTGTTTCATCAGACGAGAGAATTTTGTTTCTCATGGTCTGAGAGTCCTTCAGGTGCCTTTTGGCAAACTCCAGGCGGGCTGTCATGTGCCTTTTACGGAGGAGTGGCTTCCGTCTGGCCACTCTACCATACAGGCCTGATTGGTGGAGTGCTGCAGAGATGGTTGTTCTTCTGGAAGGTTCTTCTCTCTCCACAGAGAAACGCTGAAGCTCTGTCAGAGCGACCATCGGGTTCTTGGTCAGCTCCCTGACTAAGGCCCTTCTCCCTCGATCGCTCAGTTTGGCCGGGCGGCCAGCTCTAGGAAGAGTCCTGGTGGTTCAAAACTTCTTCCATTTACGGATGATGGAGGCCACTGTGCTCACTGAGACCTTCAATGCTGCAGAAATGTTTCTGTACCCTTCCCCAGATCTGTCCCTCGATACAATCCTGTCTCGGAGGTCTACAGACAATTCCTTGGACTTCATGGTTTGGTTTGTGCTCTGACATGCACTAACTGTGGGACCTTATATAGACAGGTGTGTGCCTTTCCAAATCATGTCCAATCAACTGAATGTACCACAGGTGAGTACTCAAATTTAATCGAGGAATTGTGACAGCCCTATCTTGTTACGAATGTCATTTCAGTTCTACTTTCTGAGTATGAGACAGAACAACATAATGCAAGCATTGTAAAATGTTTTGCCACAAACTCGACTCCTTCATGCTGATATCAAAGTCCCTTTAAGACAAGTCATTTCACTCGGTGGCCATCTTTGAAACGCATCTCTGGCATGCAAGTGCAGCTCCTATCTCTTTGAATGGGGAAACATCAAATTCTCCAAAACTGTTCACCAAGCTTACAATTAAATTTCATATTTGAAATCACCAAAGAAACCTGACATCAACTGTCTCATAAATTTTGTTTCTAAACGGTTGAATCATGACAAAAAAACTGCATTTTTCAGCCTGGGCCAAGCTAATGCACATGTGCAGTCCTAAACGCGCGTCTCAGAGCTCTGCCTGTTTCTATAGCAACCGGAGCTTCTAATGGCAGCTGCAGTGACGCGATGACTTTACTAATCAACGATTGGCTCTTTCATTTAGAAGGTGGGGCAATAACAATAATTCATTTTTGAAAATTTGCTCATTTCGACTCATTTTGTCAGCACGGGTCACATATAATGTCTTTGCTGATATCATGAGCTTTTCACCTCGATGAGAAATATCGTCACGTTTTAATATCGCGAGATCTCATAGCACGAGATCTCGTCACACCCCGATTTTTTTTAAACAAATAATGACCTTAATTAAATGAAAGCCATCAAAATGTAGTCTTAACTGGGTCTATATCCAGACATGCAGTATAATCAAGTGCACTTTGCATTTGAAAAAGCCGATTCAGTTTTCTGGGGTGATGTTGTACAGACCCAGTAAAGTATGCCAGATCATGGTGGTCTGCTACATTCTTCAGAACTGGGCTGAAAGATGGGAAATTGCCAATTTGTGATAGTGTGGCATTAATTACCCTCCTAAAAGCACAAAAGAAAAGTAAGTGATACTAGATAGTGTACCTTGTAAAGTGGCCAGTGTTTAACATATCATGTACATGGCGCCAACAACAGCAGTTAACATTTCTTACTTCTGTAGTTTACTCTATTATATTTCTGAAGTCCATGACAGTTGACACATCCACTTAAAAATAGCTTTCAAGAGGAAGGAAATAAAAAACAGCAACAGCAACAAAAACCAAAACAAAAAAAACCCAGAAAACGGAAACCAGAGCAAGCCCAGCCTCAATCACAAACCACAGAGCAGAGTAATGAGTTGACTTTCCCAAACCTCTGGATGTCTGAAGGCAGGAGGCCCAACCACAGCACACTGGGGACAGTCAGACTGTGGGCCTCGAAGGCCATTGACTGCGGACAAATGACAGTTAGAGTTCCTAAAGCTGGACGGCCAACAGACATTAAACAAGCCGACATGATTTACTAAGTATATGTTCAGGTTTAAGTATATGAAATGTTACAGTCACTGCATGTGTACGTTTTAATGCACTGGATGCTTTGAAACACCTGCAAAAAATAATTTACTTCTCAATATCAAATTTAATAATAAAAATGTAACTGAGAAGCAAAACTGTTTAAGATAAGTATTGTTTTCAGTGACATTTTGAATTAAGGTTTTGTTTTTTCTTGTCTTGAATACAAATCTCAAAATTTTGTAAGAAGATTTTTTATGAAAAAACTTTAAAAGTTTGGTGTCAGATAGATTTTATTTTTTAATGAATACATTATTCAGCAAAGACACATTAAATTGATCAAAAGTGACAGTGAACTAATTTTATAATGTTACAAACAATTTCTATTTCAAATAAATGGTGTTCTTTTGAACTTTCAATTGATCAAAGAATCCTGAAAGAAATGTGTCATGGTTTCCACAAAAATATTATATATATATATATATATATTTAATATATTTTTTCTTGAGCAGCAAATCATTACATTTTGAAATATATTTAAATTACAGCTATTTTAAATTGTAATAATATTTAACAATATTTCTCATAATAACATGTAAAAATATTTCACAATATTACTTTTTACTGTATTTTTGATCAAAAAAATGCAGCCTTGGTGAGCAGAAGAGATTTCTATCAAACACATTAAAAAATCTTTTGACCCCAAACTTTTGAATGTGTATATTGCCCGAGAACAAGTCTTAATATTTAACACAGTTTTGCTTCTCAAGTAAATATGTAATATTATGTATATCATTAAAAAAATATATAATATATTTATTATATTATTTCTTAATTTATATTATATATTTTAAACATTTTATGACAAAAAAACTCATTAAGAAAAAGATTTTTGCACTGCAGGATTTTGTATCTGAAAGCGAGTTCAACAGCCAAAATGTAGCCACATACTCTGCAGATGTGTCACACATACACATGTAGAAACGCTTTACTTTTTCCACAGGCTAAATTTTAAGTTCATGAATGAGTGCTTCCTCTTTTTTGTCTTGCCACAAAGAGAGAAGAATAATTACATGTCGCCGCAATGCAAAAGTCTGTGCAGGCCTCACTGGAAATTGCACAGAAATAGTAGGAAACAGGACTTACCAGTGAACCATACTTGTAGATGCACATGATCTCGATGCCTGGGGGGAAAAAAGAGAGAGAAAGACTGATTCTACAATCACCAACATACCCTTGCAATTATCCTTTGGGACAACTTAATTCGCCCAAGAACAAAGTAAAGCATTGCACATGTACAGGAGTCATTGATAATGACAGTGTCAGAAATAGCAGGGGCCTTCATGTTCATGCTAAACTGCCACAAATGAAAATCACTGCAGGATTGGTTATTCTCAGGGAATGATCAACTCTGAGCATGCCTGTGTTTGTTGTCTTTGCGTTAAATGCATGTGTGTTCTTAGTTCAATGACTTTACTGAGTATAAATTACATTTTGCAGGGAACCACTACGTTTTTGTAGTGACCTTAACACTAAATAATTTGAGCCTTTTCATTGACACCTTGAGATATACTATGTCATTTCGATTGAAACTTGTATGTCATGTATTTAAATATTTTTGTAATTACACATTTGTAAAGAGGAAGCAATTTAGAACATTAAAAATATATTAACTTTAATTGTAATATTGAATAATACACATTAAAATTATTTTATTAAATTATTAAAATTATAAGTACTTTACATGTGCTTGAGTATGTTAGTCAACACATTAAAATAGGTGTACTTCTTTAAAGCGTGACAAAAGATTATTGAACAATGATTTAAAATGTGTTTAAACTAAAACTTTTCATTGGACGTTTTTATAAATTGCACTTTTTAAAAGTGTACTTCAGTGTGTTAAGAAAAAAAGTCATGACAGTGCACTCTCTTTAAGTGCACTTATCTGGTGTTTTATTTCATTAATATTATATTGCCTGCAAGTAACACTACAAGTGCACATTCAATACAATTAAGCACACTTTTTCACAAGGATGCTAAGGGTGTTGTGGGTATTACAACGCAAGCTACATAATCAGATTACTTTTTTCAAGCAACTAGTAAAGTAACATTACTTTTAAATTTACAACAAAATATCTGAGTTTTCAAATAAATAATGCAAGTTTTCCCATGTACTGACCCGACAGCTCTCCTGTCCTCATGTTGAGAGAAATCATGAGTAAGTTCAGAGGCGTTGTGTGCGCTGTGTAAACATGATGCTTATTGTAGTTCTAGACTAAATGTGAGCATTTACTCATCTCACTTGCACAAAAACAGATTCAGTATTCCTCAAAATGAATAAAAACTGTGAAATGTAAACTCACAATATTAAGCAAACCTGTAATAAATATCTTAAATAACACAAATATTCTTTATGTATTTAATCTCACTTTATTAACCAATGCCTTTGCTGATGACCTTTGATGATTCAATTCAACCATACGAATAAGCAAAAATGACTTTAGATAAACATCATATTTTGTTTTTCTTTTTTATTGCTGAAGAAAGAGTGTTTAACTTTCTTCTCCTGTGTCATATTCTTCTGTGATCTAGAATGGCAGCACAGCTGAAAGGTTTGTTTGAGCGGCGCTCTCTACTGTACAGGCCTGAATTTACATTTCCTTCAGCCTGAGGCTTATTTATTTCACTTTTGGTGTGAAAAGGCCTTTACGTTTGACAAAAAAAAACAAAAACAAAAAAAAATTCACAACCTAACGCATTCATTTCCATACAAACTAACTAAGTAATGCAATTAGTTACTTTTTTAGGGAGTAACACAATGGGCCCTATCATACACCAGGCGCAATGTGGCGCCAGGCGCGACGTAAGTGTTTTTTGCTAGTTTCAGCCCGACACAGTTATCATTTTCATGTCCAGCGCCACGTTGTTTAAATAGCAAATGCGCTCGCGTCCATCTGTTCGCCCATGGGCGCGCTGGTCTGAAAACGAGGTGTGTTCAGGCGCATTGTTGGCACGTTGCTATTTTGAGGCAACTGAAATAGACTGCGCCATTGACCAACAAAAACCTGGTCTAAAGTCAATAGCGCAGTATTTTTTTTTGTTATAGTTTTTGTTAGAGTGCGTTAGTAATAGGCGCCTATAGCCGGGTCTACAACGCGCGTACACTCTGCTTGTTACACACACAGGGACGCAGCACACAAACATTTTTAAATATTAAAAATAAAAAGATTCAGTCTTTCCGCTCGCAAATTCCGCCATGTAAATAGTGAATCCGCCATGGCGTGAGCGCAACTGGCTTTTAAAGGGAATGGGAGATGAGACTCTGATTGGTTTATTGCACGTTACGCTCAAAACACACCCAAGCAACCCTTTTAGACCATGCGCCTGGCGCGCCGACCATTTTTTCCGTCGATAAACTAGCAAAAGTGGATTCCACGCCCCAATATCTTACGCATTACGCATAACTTTCCCTAACAATGGTTGTGGATAGTTGCCACCCTAAAATCCCTTACTCTTGAATAAGCAACGTGATGCTTGACCTAGTAAGCATGATTATTAAACGTGTGTGTGTGTTTGTACCATAAGGATCTGCATCCACCAGAGCAAAAACTGGGATGTGTAGTGCGTCCCACAGTTTCCTCACCATCAATCTGCTGTTGACATCAGGCACCCCTTTACCCTGATGAACACACAAGACCAAACATTCAGGCCTTGAAAACAAACACTAGCACTGATCTGACGAAGACGCTTACAGTTATGATGATGCAGGGTGAAAGTCTGGTACAAAAATCATCATCCAGTAGTCTCTGGAAAGTTGCATCTTTCTCCACTATCAGAATGAATTTTGCAGATGATACAATGTCTTATATGTTGCTGAGGAATGTAATGTAATTTGGCTCTGTTTTCTAAAAGGGATAGTTTACCCAAAAATGAAAATCATTTACTCACCCTCATTATTAAGAATTACATTCTTCTGCTAAACACAAAAGAAGATATTTTGAAGAATGTCGGTAACCAAACAGTTGATGGTCCCCATTGAATGGAAAAAAAAAAAATACTATGGAAGTCAATGGGGCCCATCAATTGTTTGATTACTGACATTTTTCAAATTATCTTCTTTTGTGTTCAGCAGAAGAAAGAAATTTATACAGATTTGGAACAACTTGAGGAAAAATCCGACACATTACCATGCAGCACAACCATGAGAAAATTAGCAGAGGTCAGAAAGGATCTCCAAAACGACTTATGCTTTAATTCTGCCTTTTATTTAATTTAATTATCATTTGACTCTTTTGATCATTTGATCGTTTTTAGGATGACAAAAAATTTTAAAGTTAAATTTTTCAAGCTGATTAATTTAGGCTGCTCTACTAACAGCACTCGTCAATGTCAAAATGATAGAGATGGCCAATCAAATCAAAGGCGGCAGGTCTTACTGTCATACTGTCACAACGCAACGAGAGTTTGTGGAAAGATGTAAGTAGATGCAAGTCTTAGACAAATGTGATGGAAATGTTCAGCTACCAACAGTAATAGACTATCTAGTGATGCAAACTACTCAACTTTTTATGAAAAAAATATGCATTTTCTACATATTAGACATACGAGTAAGAGTGAATTTGTGCACATTTTAAAATAAAATATTATTTGCAAATAGTTTAAATTGATTACTTCATTAGCCTACTACAATTTGACCTAGAACTTATTTTACCATTCTTATTTATTTATTCCCTTAAATCCCTTTAAATCCTTTAATTATTCAATTCCTTTATTATTATTATTATTATTATTATTATTTATAATAATATAAATTATACCGGCAGACACCCCCTGTCTGCCGGTAGGTGCCCCCCCCAAGCACCAAGTGAAACTCCGCCTATGAGTTGTTAAGTTTAGGTATTGGGTAGAGTTAAGAGATGTAGAATATGATCATGCAGAATAAGTCATTAATATGTGCTTTATAAGTACTAATAAACAGCCAATATTCTAGTAATATGCATGCTAATAAGTAACTAGTTAATAGTGAGAATTGGACCCTAAACTAAAGTATTACCAAAATTGTTTTTAGTCATTGAAATAAAGCTGAAATAAATTAAAATAGCAATATTAAACATTTAATTTTTTTAAATAAAATTAAACGTAACAAAATTTTATAAAATAAGAAAAGTTGCATCTAACTAAAATTAGGTTTAAGTTGTACTAAAGTACTAAAATGACAAACTAAAACTTGATGACTATTGTCTTCTGTAGAGTTGCTTATAGCTGAATTGAATTCATTTCATAATTGACGAATTTTGCACCATCGACGCTTATTTAACTGACTCAAGCTGAATAATGACTATTGTCTTTTTAAAAGTTGCTTTACAGCAGAATTTGAATTTGTCTCATATTTGATGAAGTTTGATTCTGTTATTTTCCTTTTTATTATTGTGAAGCTATTTTGAAACCATCTGTATTGTATAAAGCACTATATAAATAAGGGTAACTTGACCTGACAAGGGATTAGGGTGGCATTCCTTTTACATGGTTTACATAAACAGGAAGGATACTTCTGATCCCGTTAACATTGGAAGACACAGGGACAGCCTAGTGAGAAAAAAAGACAGAATTATGAAAACATTTCAAATCATTTCACAGCAAAAATAGTCGTATTTTTTCAATTGTATGGAAAAAACAAAGTCATAACTTCAAAGAGACTAAATGATTCAGAACGGTGTTTCAGACCAGTGGTCAAGTGGAACAGCATTTGAGTTATACTGATGTGAATGTTTGACAGATGCTGTCTAAAAATGTTGCCAGTCGAATTACAGATGAACGGCTTTGGACAGAAGAGGATTATATAAATCATGCTCTGGCATACAGTGCGCATTAAGTGAGCTTTACAGAAAGGTTGGCTGGCGATCTGGACTCACGGTGGAGCTGGAATTGCAGTCTACCTTTGTGCCATCTTCCTCCAAATAACACAGATCACCTGAGATGAAGCCTTTGGATGTTGCAAGCTGCGAGGAGTATTAAAAGAAATTATTTACATTATCTTTAGTGCATATGCAAAGGTCACCCTATGCAATGAGGCCTTAAATAATACATGACACTGACTTTATTTGTTTTGCCTTTGTGTGAGTGTATAAAAGTCTCAGAAATGCTAATATTAGACTCCAGAGCGATATGTACATACAACATGCAGACTCCTACGAGGAACCTTGAGCAAGCACGAAACGTCATCCACGATGAAATCCAAGGTCCTCTGTGACCCAAACAGCTGTGGATCATTATAGTATATGTCCCTGATGGATAGAAGAGAAAACATTTCAGCGCACAGGTGCACTTGACAAATCACGTCATAAAAAAAATCAAAGGTTCCACCTGCTCCCTATATCAGATGATTTATGATGCTGTTTGCTGATTTATAATCACATCATCACTTATATCCACAGGTGGTTTGAATGAAACGGTTTGCAAAAGCTGACAAAAATGTTAAATATTTAGACATGAAACAGGTCATATCTAAAAGGCGCTGGAGAAAAACTTGCCAAAATGTAAACCTGCAGTATTACATGCTGTACTCCATCTAAAACTATTTTAAACACCATTTTACTTTTATAATTTTTATGCATGCAAGCATGGAACATGGATTTTTTTTTTGTACTTCTTTTTACAAAATGTATTTGTCTCAACACAAGACCATGTAAATGATCTTGTGAAGGTGAAAAGTTTTAACCTATAGAGTTTGTGGACATTTATACACCGATCAAGCATAACATTATGACCTAATATTGTATTGATCACCCTTTTGCTGCCAAAACAGCCCTGACCCGTTGAGGCATGGACTCCACTAGAAGGTGTGCTGTGGTATCTGGCACCAAGATGTTAGCAGCAGATCCTTTAAGTCCTTTAAGTTGCGAGGTGGAGCCTCCATGGATCGGACTTGTTTGTTCAACACATCCCACAGATGCTCGATTGGACTGAGATCTGGGGAATTTGGAGGCCAAGTCAACACCTCAAACTCGTTGTTGTGCTCCTCAAACCATTCCTGAACCATTTTTTGCTTTGTGGCAGGGCGCATTATCCTGCTGAAAGAGGACACAGCCACCAGGGAATACCGTTTCCATGAAAGGGTGTACATGGTCTGCAACAATGCTTAGGGAGGTGGTATGTGTCAAAGTAACATCCACATGGATGGCAGGACCCAAGGTTTCCCAGCAGAACATTGCCCAAAGCATCACACTGCCTACGCCGGCTTGCCTTCTTCCCATAGTGCATCCTGGTGCCATGTGTTCCCCAGGTAAGCGACGCACACGCACCCGGCCATCCACATGATGTAAAAGAAAACGTTATTCATCAGACCAGGCCACCTTCTTCCATTGCTCCGTGGTCCAGTTCTGATGCTCACGTGCCCACTGTTGGCTCTTTTGGCGGTGGACAGGGGTCAGCATGGGCACCCTGACTGGTCTGCGGCTATGCAGCCCCATACGCAAAAAAATGCGATGCACTGTATATTCTGACACCTTTCTATCAGAACCAGCATTAACTTCTTGAGCAATTTGAGCTACAGTAGCTCGTCTGTTTGATCGGACCACACGGGCCAGCCTTCGCTCCCCACGTGCATCAATGAGCCTTGGCCGCCCATGACCCTGTCGCCGGTTCACCACTGTTCCTTCCTTGGACCACTTTTGATAGATACTGACCACTGCAGACCGGGAACACCCCACAAGAGCTGCAGTTTTGGAGATGCTCTGACCCAGTCGTCTAGCCATCACAATTTGGCCCTTGTCAAATCCTCGCTCAAATCCTTACGCTTACCCATTCTTTCTGCTTCTAACACATCAACTTTGAGGACAAAATGTTCACTTGCTGCCTAATATATCCTACCTACTAACAGGTGCCGTGATGAAGAGGTAATCAGTGTTATTCACTTCACCTGTCAGTGGTCATAATGTTATGCCTGATCGGTATATATATCCTACTCATTTGTTAACAATATGCATTCATTGCTTCAATGAGCTCATTGTTTCTGTCTTAA
Organism: Coreius guichenoti; assembly: GCA_039654105.1. NCBI lineage: Eukaryota > Metazoa > Chordata > Actinopteri > Cypriniformes > Gobionidae > Coreius > Coreius guichenoti. The sequence goes on from CM077178.1 coordinate 29,272,882, forward strand.
ATTAATATTTTGTTTAAATTATAATGTAGTATAATTTATATAGTATATGCACATTTCTGAAATACATAACTTGGACACAGTCACCTCTGATAACAGATCACTCTAAAATGTAATGTAGACACATGCATTTTCTGTAAAGCTGCTTTGAAATGATATGTATTGTGAAAAGCGCTATACAAATAAATGTGAATTTAATTTAATTGAACGTGCTGTGTTGACATGACTATCACTTACCTTTTAGTAGCATAGGAGTCACTTTGTACAAGTTTGTAAATAACAGACAAGACCTTCAGAAACAGGGCTGTAAAACAAGGACATACCAGAAACATATCTGACAAGATTTGTTCAAATATAATTTTACATCTTCTGCCTGTGCAAAACTCACCACCACAATTCTATGTGCGGGTGGTTGCCAGGGTGCTGCTACAGTATATGGTTTCTAAGATGTTTTTAGCGTGTTGCTATGCAGTTGCTAGGATGTTGTGGGTTGTTATTAACTAGCCCAATTCAAGAGAGCCTCTATGATATTCTGGTCTCTATATATGGCTTGGTTCCCTGCATTATTGCAAGTCTATTTGCATGTTTTATTGTCCCCCAGGCAGAAAATGTATGTTAGATTACTTTGTGGGATGAATTACACTCCTCAGTTTGATAATTGAAAGTTTTGATATGTCCTTGTCAATGTCAAAAACAGATTTGTATATTTGGATGGTAATTACTATTTCATTATCTGTAAATATGTATATGCAAAAGCAAATAACCCAGGGTGATCTTACCAAACTTGGTGGCTGATGAAGGGCAGTCACATCGGAGAGCCATGAGAGAGACATCTGCCTTCAGTACCAAACCAACAGACTTCTGAAATCTGAGAACAAAATCAATGTCGCTTTTGCTCATTTCCATTTTCTTTTCCTCTTTATTGGTTTTTTTTTTTTTTGTCGACTAATATTCAGAAAGTCATAACATGCCCTGAAATATGCACAAGAAATGAAGATGACTTCAGGAGTTACTTCATGTCTGGGAGTACGGGTGAAATGTTTTGGGGAAAAACATCTTGACATCTCATCTGAGAAATCTTATGATGATCATAACCAAATGTTGCTCTGGGAAATCTAAGTACTGTGAGGTTTTATTGTTGTGGGGAATGAAATTATTCACTTAAATGAGTGTTTCATTCTCCTATCTGCTATTAAAACTATCAGTCATTTTGCTTGCACGAAGGATGCCTTTATAACAGCAATAAGCCAAAAGCCAAGTCATTCTCTAAGTTGTCAGGCCCCTGGCTTTAAAGGGGCCCAGATGAAACAGGCTTTAAGCTTTAGGGAGGTTTGATGTCGATCTGACCAGACAGTTTTCTTTGTTCTGCACAAGAGCTATTACACTGTGCACAGTGAAAACCTCTTCAGAGGATTGTAAGTGTGTACATGAGAGAGAGAGAGAGAGAGAGAGAGAGAGAGAGAGAGAGAGGGGGGGTGGGGGGGGGGTCATCCTCATGAAATTACAGCTATTTAGGGTCAGTAAGTTACTTCATTTGAAAGGATCAAGGTTCAGATGACATACTACAAACAGACAAATAGATAGATAGACGGACAGACAGACAGACAGATAGATAGATAGATAGATAGACGGACAGATTGACAGACAGACAGACGGACGGACGGACGAACGGACGGACAGACAGACAGACAGACAGACAGACAGACGGACGGACGGACAGACAGATAGATTGACAGACAGACGGACAAAGAGACAGATAGATAGATAGATAGATAGATAGATAGATAGATAGACAGATAGGCGGATGATGGATGGACAGACAGACAGACAGAGGACGGACAGACAGATAGACAGACAGACAGACAGACAGACAGACAGACAGACGGACGGACAGACAGATAGATTGACAGACAGACAGACAAAGAGACAGATAGATAGATAGATAGACGGACAGATTGACAGACAGACAGACAGACGGGCAGACGGACGGACGGACGGACAGACAGATAGATTGACAGACAGACGGACAAAGAGACAGATAGATAGATAGATAGACAGATAGGCGGATGATGGATGGACAGACAGATAGACAGACGGACGGACGGACAGACAGATAGACAGACAGACAGACGGACGGACAGAGATAGATTGACAGACAGACAGACGGACAAAGAGACAGATAGATAGATAGATAGATAGACAGACAGACAGATAGGCGGATGATGGATGGACAGACAGATAGACAGACAGACAGATAGATAGATAGATAGATAGATAGATAGATAGATAGATAGATAGATAGATAGATAGATAGACAGACAGATAGGCGGATGATGGATGGACAGACAGATAGACAGACAGACAGATAGATAGATAGATAGATAGATAGACAGACAGATAGGCGGATGATGGATGGACAGACAGATAGACAGACAGACAGATAGATATGATACATTGACAGATATACATAGATAGATTGAAAGAATGATACAAAGATGGATAAACACAGAACGATAAATAAGCCTAGATAGAACGATAGAATGATTCATATAAATTTTACAAACCTATTTAAATAAAGTACTGCATATATGAATTAGGCTGTATAGATAAACATGAGGCACACACCTGACATTGGCCCAGCTGGATCTATTCATCACTCTCAGCACAGGTGCTTCACCTTTAGACACACCGATGACTATCGTTTGAATGACCCTCTCAATGCGCGTCAAAACATCCTGTCTGTGGATGGGGGCGGAAGTTATATTCAATTATAACGTCCAAACAAACAATAATGGAGGCAAACTTTAAAATTAGAAGTAAAGCATAATATTTCTGCTCGTGGTCTCACCTGCTGATGTCCTCCTGGCGATTGACAGCCGTCTCTAGACTCTCGCGCAGCGTCTCTGTTAAACGATCTACCTCAGTAAACTGGTCAGCCATTTATATGAAGGATCTCAACTACAGTCGAAAGAGTTACAAATGTTCTGCTTCGCTGCAGTTGTAGATGTCGTTTGTTTGTTTGTAAGTGGGAAACAGTTTAGCGTTTGGAGCGAGTTAGCGTCAGAAGTGATGAAGCGGGTGTCACTTTTATGGATATCAACGGTGATAAAAAACACTGAATATGTTAATCGAGGTTTTAGTTTGTATTTTGTTAAAATAATCAACTAATCAACACGTCAGATGTGAGCAGATAACGGCTGTGCGCGCGCCTGCGCAGATATCAGCCGCGCGCTTGTAAAGATTCCCTAGTTTAAAGCTGAACGCACGACTGAAAAAAAAATACCAAGGTATTCTTTAAAATTTCACCGTTTGTGTTACACAGAGGAAAAAATACAGGTTTAGAACATCATGAAGTTTGAAAAAGTAACTTTAGCAGCATACTTTTAAAAATAATATGCTACTTATTACAAAAATAATAGGCTATAGTTTAAAAGAATACAGCCTACTCAACTGAGAACAAAATGTTTTGGACACTTAATTGTATGTTAATTGCAATTAAATGAAAATGTATTATAGTTAATATTTATATTAAATGCAATTAGTTGAACTAGAGTGTTTCTGACCCGCATAGGTCTTAAAGGCACAATATGTACGATTTGTGGATTAAAATATCCAGAAACCACTAGAACAATGTTATATATTTTATTGACTTGTGTACTTACAGAATCCTCCACTAAACCAAAGCACATCTTCATGTTATCATCATGAATGAAAATGAGAAGTTTTAATAATTTAAATTATTACAAATTGAGGCAAATAAACAATAAAAAAATACCCCTTAAACTGCACAACTTTACAGTAAAAACATTAATAAAGCATGCGATGTAACTTTTTTTTAAACAAACGTAATATTACATATTGGGGTGGTACTTGTCCCCTCAATGTGTATGGTGGTTACGGTCCTGCTTGTTTTGTGTTTTTAGAGGGCTTAGCTAATCAGGCCAATTAGAGAGAATTACTAATAATTTCCCCCTTTTTATTTATAACAAGGGGTTATCAATGATGCTTAGGCTATATTATTAAACTAACCCAAGACAAACTGTAGAATTCAGAAAATAATTGTATTTTTAATTTTATTTATAATTTTAAAATTATAATCTACAAACCCGATTCCAAAAAAGTTGGGACACTGTACAAATTGTGAATAAAAAAGGAATGCAATAATTTACAAATCTCATAAACTTATATTTTATTCACAATAGAGTATAGATAACATATCAAATGTTGAAAGTGAGACATTTTGAAATGTCATGCCAAATATTGGCTCATTTTGGATTTCATGAGAGCTACACATTCCAAAAAAGTTGGGACAGGTAGCAATAAGAGGCCGGAAAAGTTAAATGTACATATAAAGAACAGCTGGAGGACCAGTTTGCAACTTATTAGGTCAATTGGCAACATGATTGGGTATAAAAAGAGCCTCTCAGAGTGGCAGTGTCTCTCAGAAGTCAAGATGGGCAGAGGATCACCAATTCCCCCAATGCTGCGGCGAAAAATAGTGGAGCAATATCAGAAAGGAGTTTCTCAGAGAAAAATTGCAAAGAGTTGGAAGTTATCATCATCTACAGTGCATAATATCATCCAAAGATTCAGAGAATCTGGAACAATCTCTGTGCGTAAGGGTCAAGGCCGGAAAACCATACTGGATGCCCGTGATCTTCGGGCCCTTAAACGGTACTGCATCACATACAGGAATGCTACTGTAATGGAAATCACAATATGGGCTCAGGAATACTTCCAGAAAACATTGTCGGTGAACACAATCCACCGTGCCATTCGCCGTTGCCGGCTAAAACTCTATAGGTCAAAAAAGAAGCCATATCTAAACATGATCCAGAAGCACAGGCGTTTTCTCTGGGCCAAGGCTCATTTAAAATGGACTGTGGCAAAGTGGAAAACTGTTCTGTGGTCAGAAGAATCAAAATTTGAAGTTCTTTTTGGAAAACTGGGACGCCATGTCATCCGGACTAAAGAGGACAAGGACAACCCAAGTTGTTATCAGCGCTCAGTTCAGAAGCCTGCATCTCTGATGGTATGGGGTTGCATGAGTGCGTGTGGCATGGGCAGCTTACACATCTGGAAAGGCACCATCAATGCTGAAAGGTATATCCAAGTTCTAGAACAACATATGCTCCCATCCAGACGTCGTCTTTCAGGGAAGACCTTGCATTTTCCAACATGACAATGCCAGACCACATACTGCATCAATTACAACATCATGGCTGCGTAGAAGAAGGATCCGGGTACTGAAATGGCCAGCCTGCAGTCCAGATCTTTCACCCATAGAAAACATTTGGCGCATCATAAAGAGGAAGATGCGACAAAGAAGACCTAAGACAGTTGAGCAACTAGAAGCCTGTATTAGACAAGAATGGGACAACATTCCTATTCCTAAACTTGAGCAACTTGTCTCCTCAGTCCCCAGACGTTTGCAGACTGTTATAAAAAGAAGAGGGGATGCCACACAGTGGTAAACATGGCCTTGTCCCAACTTTTTTGAGATGTGTTGATGCCATGAAATTTAAAATCAACTTATTTTTCCCTTAAAATGATACATTTTCTCAGTTTAAACATTTGATATGTCATCTATGTTGTATTCTGAATAAAATATTGAAATTTGAAACTTCCACATCATTGCATTCTGTTTTTATTCACAATTTGTACAGTGTCCCAACTTTTTTGGAATTGGGTTTGTGTGTGTATACATATATATATATATATATATATATACTGCCTTACAACTAGATTCACCTTTTACATGTTTAATAATTGTTAATTTTCAAAGCACTAAACTGAGATGTACAGTAACCATCTAAAATATTCTACAGTTTTCTTTAACCTGAGGACCTGTTTGTACTTACATATTTGCAAAGACAAAGTTGCAATTTAGTATGTTTAATATAGGCCCTAACTAAATATATTTAACTATATAACTTAAAATTATAATCAAATACTTTACTTGTGGTTTAGTATGTTAGACATCAAAATAAGTTTACTCATTTAAAGCATGACAAAATATTAAATCATGTTGATGTGAAATGTTTGATTTGAAATGATCACAAAGTTTAAAAAAAGTTCTTAAGTGTGTTTAAAAAGTCTCTTTAAATACACTTTCATTTCATTAATATATTATCTGCAAGTTTTTTTTTTAAATATATAATTTATGATAGCAATATTTCAACTAAAAATATATTTTGATCTATTGTTTGAATATGGCTGCTTATGCTGGCACTGAGCGATGTATAAAGCTAGTTTGAAATGAGTATCAGAATTGAAATGTTAATTAGGTCGTCAAGAGAGGGATCTGATCTTGTTGACAATGTGTGAAAAAATTGTGAGACTAAGGGAGACAGAAGGTCCTTGCCCCTGACCTGACCTGAAAACCTCCATACGGCTCCTCACGGAGCATCTGGGCATCTTCTCCTCTTTTCTTGAGTGACATTGACAAGCCGTTTCCGTAACACTTGAGTTTAATCTGCAGATAATTGCTATCTCTCCAAAACCAACACAGCAACACCTCACAGCCTGCTCTAATAGACTGTGAAAGGGTACAAAGAGGCAGACTATCTCTCTTCCTCTGGGCTGAGGTAGTCAACCTGACGTAGTGTGAGGCTCGCGTCTCAGGGTGAGTGTTTGCTTTATTGGGCCGAAGTGCAGGGTTATAAGGCCGCGGAAGGGGGAGTTGGAGACTTTTTGAAGGGAGGGGGGCTGCAGGTGATGAGGATTAGCTGAAGCCAGAGGCCCCTCCGAAACCAAATACAGATCTGTCAGTCTAATCCCCACAAATAGAAAACAGAGCTGCCTCGGCTCTGCCTCTCTCCTTCTCATTTGGCACATACCCCACCACTGCTTCATCTCTTTCACATCTGCCCTTTGCCAAACACTGCTTGCCCTCAGCCTGTTAATGGGACCCAGAGAAGCATCCCAAAGGAGGAAGTGACTGATTGGCCCTGGCAGTAATGGACAGCTCTGCATAACCTCACAGAGTGATGAGATAAAGAATGTAGGAGGGCTTTGTCTTTAGTGATGAGAGCTGTGCAGCCCCTAAGGTCCTTGGTTGAGTAGCTTACTACCAACCTACTCTTTCCACTGTATATAGTATGTATAGTTGCGGTCAGTGTTGAAGGAAGTTACTTTTAAAAGTAATGCGTTACAATATTGCTTTACACCCTAAGAAAGTAACTAATTGCGTTACCTGGACTGGCCAAGCAAAAAAAGAAAAAAATTCACATCTGTACAGTAGAGGGCGCTGCTCAAAGAAACCTTTCAGCTGTGCTGCCATTCAGGATTTCAGAAGAATAGGACGCAGGAGAAGAAAGTTCAACACATTGGTTGCATCCGAAATCACACTCTCTTGAGTAGGTTAAGTAATTTCTTCTAGACCGCTAAAAATGTACATTCTCTAGTATAAATGTGTGTAGTATGAATGTTATCTGGACGTACTATATCCGCCATGTTGTCATTATCGTGACCTACCAGCGTCAGTTCCGTCGCTTCACTGCCATTCACAAATCCTCTCCCATGGCATCATGGGATAGTAAAGTGTCCATCCATCAGTTTGTATGCAAACTTCAGAATCTCCCTGGAAGCAGTAGGTCATCTGGGTACTTTTTGCCTACTCTTTTATGAGTACTGTGAATTCGGACATACTTCTTTTGTCACATACTGTTTTTCGCCTTCTGTAAAGTAGGGAAGTATGTGATTTCGGATGCAGCCTCTTACTTCTGACTCTTTTAAAAAAAAATTTAATGCAAATTTGATGTTTAACTTGTCATTTTTGCTTATTTGTATGGTTAATTGGATCATCAAAGGTCAAAGGCTGTTAAAAAAGTGAGATTAAATACATAAAGTATATTTGTGTTATATATAGATATTCATTGCAGGTTTGCGGAATATTGTTTGCCTTTCACTGTTCACACAGCGCACACAACACCTCTGCACTTACTCGCGATTTCTCTCAACTTGGTGACAGGAGAGCTGTCCGTCAATAAATAGGAAAACAAAGTAGCATGCATTACTTATTTGAAAAAGTAACTCAGATATTTTGTTGTAAATTTAAAAGTAATGCATTACTTTACTAGTTACTTGAAAAAAGTAATCTGATTACTTAACTCGCATTACTTGTAATGTATTACCCCTAAAGATATACTCACAGCGAAGTTCTTTTTCGTTCTTCTCTTAGGGGTAAAACGAAGTTCAAAATACATGAGCAGCAATATACTGTTAGCGAACATCTGACACCGCCCACTTTGCTGAGAGTGACGTTTAGAAATGTAAATATGTCGATGGGCTGAACAGGAGAAATGAAGCGGAGCCTCCGCGCACACCTACCTATTATGTAATCGCCATGGACCAATGGGAGTACAAAGGTGTTTACCAGCTGTAGCGGACTTTTCCGGAAAGTTCGCTTTGGCAAGCTTTTTTGAACTCCCAAAACGAACTCCAAACAAAGTTTTGTTTTGTTTGAAATGATGTCACATCAGTTCATTCTTCGATTTCGCTTGAAGTATATTGGGGCCTTAACACTGGTTGCGGTTGTGTACTGATAACCACAATAAAAATACAGGTGGCACAATAAAAAAGCCACATGATGAATCAGAGCTCATCATAAGTGGCCTGTCCATAAAACATGACCAACACTCATAGACGGTGAACAGGGTCACTCACTAACTAAATAACGGAAAATGTAACTCAAAACACCCTACTGTACATTTTTGATAACAAAAATAAGAGGAAACAAAACTATTTAAAGGAAATATAAATCCCATGTGATGTGTATGGAAGTTTGTTTCTGCCACAAAATAAAAAAATAAATAATTGCTTTATATCACAACTTTTTTCTCACAATTGCGAGGTTACATCTCACAATTCTTATTTATTTCCCCTCAGAGTGGCGTGATATAATGTCACAATTGCAAGTTATAAAGTCAAAATTGCGAGTTATAAAGTCAAAATTGCGAGATATAAACTCGCAATTGCGAGTTAAAAGTCAGAATTAGCGTGATAAAGTCGCAGTAGCGAGTTATAAATTCAGAATTGTGATATAAACTCGCAACTGCAAGAAAAAAAGTCAGAATTGCGTGATATAAACTCGCAATTGCGAGTTATAAAGTCAGAATTGCGAGTTATAAAGTCAGAATTGTGATATAAACTCGCAACTGCAAGAAAAAAAGTCAGAATTGCGTGATATAAACTCGCAATTGCGAGTTATAAAGTCAGAATTGTGGGATATAAAGTCAGAATTGCGTGTTATAAAGTCAGAATTGCGAGATATAAAGTCAGAATTGTGGGATATAAAGTCAGCATTGCGGGATATAAAGTCAGAATTGTGGGATATAAAGTCAGAATTGCGTGTTATAAAGTCAGAATTTTGGGATATAAAGTCAGAATTGCGAGATATAAAGTCAGAATTGTGAGATATAAAGTCAGAATTGTGAGATATAAAGTCAGAATTGCGTGTTATAAAGTCAGAATTGTGAGATATAAAGTCAGAATTGCGTGTTATAAAGTCAGAATTGTGAGATATAAAGTCAGAATTGTGAGATATAAAGTCAGAATTGTGAGATATAAAGTCAGAATTGTGTGATATAAAGTCAGAATTGCGTGTTGTAAAGTCAGAATTGTGGGATATAAAGTCAGAATTGCGTGTTGTAAAGTCAGAATTGTGGGATATAAAGTCAGAATTGTGAGATATAAAGTCAGAATTGCGTGTTATAAAGTCAGAATTGTGAGATATAAAGTCAGAATTGTGGGATATAAAGTCAGAATTGTGAGATATAAAGTCAGAATTGTGGGATATAAAGTCAGAATTGTGGGATATAAAGTCAGAATTGTGGGATATAAAGTCAGAATTGTGAGATATAAAGTCAGAATTGCGTGTTATAAAGTCAGAATTGTGAGATATAAAGTCAGAATTGTGGGATATAAAGTCAGAATTGTGGGATATAAAGTCAGAATTGTGAGATATAAAGTCAGAATTGCGTGTTATAAAGTCAGAATTGTGGGATATAAAGTCAGAATTGCGTGTTATAAAGTCAGAATTGTGGGATATAAAGTCAGAATTGTGAGATATAAAGTCAGAATTGCGTGTTATAAAGTCAGAATTGTGGGATATAAAGTCAGAATTGTGGGATATAAAGTCAGAATTGCGTGTTATAAAGTCAGAATTGTGAGATATAAAGTCAGAATTGTGAGATATAAAGTCAGAATTGCGTGTTATAAAGTCAGAATTGTGGGATATAAAGTCAGAATTGTGAGATATAAAGTCAGAATTGCGTGTTATAAAGTCAGAATTGTGGGATATAAAGTCAGAATTGTGAGATATAAAGTCAGAATTGTGGGATATAAAGTCAGAATTGCGAGATATAAAGTCAGAATTGTGGGATATAAAGTCAGAATTGTGAGATATAAAGTCAGAATTGCGCGTTATAAAGTCAGAATTGTGAGATATAAAGTCAGAATTGCGTGTTATAAAGTCAGAATTGTGTGTTATAAAGTCAGAATTGTGGGATATAAAGTCAGCATTGCGGGATATAAAGTCAGAATTGCGAGATATAAAGTCAGAATTGTGGGATATAAAGTCAGCATTGCGGGATATAAAGTCAGAATTGTGGGATATAAAGTCAGAATTGCGTGTTATAAAGTCAGAATTGTGAGATATAAAGTCAGAATTGCGTGTTATAAAGTCAGAATTGTGAGATATAAAGTCAGAATTGTGAGATATAAAGTCAGAATTGTGTGTTATAAAGTCAGAATTGTGAGATATAAAGTCAGAATTGTGTGATAAAAAGTCAGAATTGTGAGATATAAAGTCAGAATTGCGAGATATAAAGTCAGAATTGTGAGATATAAAGTCAGAATTGTGTGATATAAAGTCAGAATTGCGTGTTGTAAAGTCAGAATTGTGGGATATAAAGTCAGAATTGCGTGTTGTAAAGTCAGAATTGTGGGATATAAAGTCAGAATTGTGAGATATAAAGTCAGAATTGTGAGATATAAAGTCAGAATTGTGAGATATAAAGTCAGAATTGTGTGTTATAAAGTCAGAATTGTGAGATATAAAGTCAGAATTGTGTGATATAAAGTCAGAATTGTGAGATATAAAGTCAGAATTGCGAGATATAAAGTCAGAATTGTGAGATATAAAGTCAGAATTGTGTGATATAAAGTCAGAATTGCGTGTTGTAAAGTCAGAATTGTGGGATATAAAGTCAGAATTGCGTGTTGTAAAGTCAGAATTGTGGGATATAAAGTCAGAATTGTGAGATATAAAGTCAGAATTGCGTGTTATAAAGTCAGAATTGTGAGATATAAAGTCAGAATTGTGGGATATAAAGTCAGAATTGTGAGATATAAAGTCAGAATTGTGGGATATAAAGTCAGAATTGTGGGATATAAAGTCAGAATTGTGAGATATAAAGTCAGAATTGTGGGATATAAAGTCAGAATTGTGAGATATAAAGTCAGAATTGTGGGATATAAAGTCAGAATTGTGGGATATAAAGTCAGAATTGTGAGATATAAAGTCAGAATTGTGGGATATAAAGTCAGAATTGTGAGATATAAAGTCAGAATTGCGTGTTATAAAGTCAGAATTGTGAGATATAAAGTCAGAATTGTGGGATATAAAGTCAGAATTGTGAGATATAAAGTCAGAATTGTGGGATATAAAGTCAGAATTGTGGGATATAAAGTCAGAATTGTGAGATATAAAGTCAGAATTGCGTGTTGTAAAGTCAGAATTGTGGGATATAAAGTCAGAATTGTGAGATATAAAGTCAGAATTGCGTGTTATAAAGTCAGAATTGTGAGATATAAAGTCAGAATTGTGGGATATAAAGTCAGAATTGTGAGATATAAAGTCAGAATTGCGTGTTATAAAGTCAGAATTGTGGGATATAAAGTCAGAATTGTGGGATATAAAGTCAGAATTGTGAGATATAAAGTCAGAATTGCGTGTTATAAAGTCAGAATTGTGGGATATTAAAGTCAGAATTGTGGGATATAAAGTCAGAATTGTGTGATATAAAGTCAGAATTGCGAGATATAAAGTCAGAATTGTGGGATATAAAGTCAGAATTGTGGGATATAAAGTCAGAATTGCGTGATATAAAGTCAGAATTGTGAGATATAAAGTCAGAATTGCGTGATATAAAGTCAGAATTGCGTGTTATAAAGTCAGAATTGTGGGATATAAAGTCAGAATTGCGTGATATAAAGTCAGAATTGTGGGATATAAAGTCAGAATTGTGAGATATAAAGTCAGAATTGTGGGATATAAAGTCAGAATTGCGTGATATAAAGTCAGAATTGTGGGATATAAAGTCAGAATTGTGGGATATAAAGTCAGAATTGCGTGTTATAAAGTCAGAATTGTGAGATATAAAGTCAGAATTGTGGGATATAAAGTCAGAATTGTGAGATATAAAGTCAGAATTGCGTGTTATAAAGTCAGAATTGCGTGTTATAAAGTCAGAATTGTGGGATATAAAGTCAGAATTGTGGGATATAAAGTCAGAATTGCGTGTTATAAAGTCAGAATTGTGAGATATAAAGTCAGAATTGTGAGATATAAAGTCAGAATTGCGTGTTATAAAGTCAGAATTGTGGGATATAAAGTCAGAATTGTGAGATATAAAGTCAGAATTGCGTGTTATAAAGTCAGAATTGTGGGATATAAAGTCAGAATTGTGAGATATAAAGTCAGAATTGTGGGATATAAAGTCAGAATTGCGAGATATAAAGTCAGAATTGTGGATATAAAGTCAGAATTGTGAGATATAAAGTCAGAATTGCGCGTTATAAAGTCAGAATTGTGAGATATAAAGTCAGAATTGCGTGTTATAAAGTCAGAATTGTGTGTTATAAAGTCAGAATTGTGGGATATAAAGTCAGCATTGCGGGATATAAAGTCAGAATTGCGAGATATAAAGTCAGAATTGTGGATATAAAGTCAGCATTGCGGGATATAAAGTCAGAATTGTGGGATATAAAGTCAGAATTGCGTGTTATAAAGTCAGAATTGTGAGATATAAAGTCAGAATTGCGTGTTATAAAGTCAGAATTGTGAGATATAAAGTCAGAATTGTGAGATATAAAGTCAGAATTGTGTGATATAAAGTCAGAATTTTGAGATATAAAGTCAGAATTGTGTGATATAAAGTCAGAATTGTGGATATAAAGTCAGAATTGTGAGATATAAAGTCAGAATTGCGTGTTATAAAGTCAGAATTGTGAGATATAAAGTCAGAATTGTGTGATATAAAGTCAGAATTGTGAGATATAAAGTCAGAATTGTGAGATATAAAGTCAGAATTGTGAGATATAAAGTCAGAATTGCGTGTTATAAAGTCAGAATTGTGGGATATAAAGTCAGAATTGCGTGTTGTAAAGTCAGAATTGTGGGATATAAAGTCAGAATTGTGAGATATAAAGTCAGAATTGCGTGTTATAAAGTCAGAATTGTGAGATATAAAGTCAGAATTGTGGGATATAAAGTCAGAATTGTGAGATATAAAGTCAGAATTGCGTGTTATAAAGTCAGAATTGTGGGATATAAAGTCAGAATTGTGGGATATAAAGTCAGAATTGTGAGATATAAAGTCAGAATTGCGTGTTATAAAGTCAGAATTGTGGGATATAAAGTCAGAATTGTGTGATATAAAGTCAGAATTGTGTGATATAAAGTCAGAATTGCGAGATATAAAGTCAGAATTGTGGGATATAAAGTCAGAATTGTGGGATATAAAGTCAGAATTGCGTGATATAAAGTCAGAATTGTGAGATATAAAGTCAGAATTGCGTGATATAAAGTCAGAATTGCGTGTTATAAAGTCAGAATTGTGGGATATAAAGTCAGAATTGCGTGATATAAAGTCAGAATTGTGGGATATAAAGTCAGAATTGTGAGATATAAAGTCAGAATTGTGGGATATAAAGTCAGAATTGCGTGATATAAAGTCAGAATTGTGGGATATAAAGTCAGAATTGTGAGATATAAAGTCAGAATTGTGGGATATAAAGTCAGAATTGCGTGTTATAAAGTCAGAATTGTGAGATATAAAGTCAGAATTGTGGGATATAAAGTCAGAATTGTGAGATATAAAGTCAGAATTGCGTGTTATAAAGTCAGAATTGTGAGATATAAAGTCAGAATTGCGTGATATAAAGTCAGAATTGCGTGTTATAAAGTCAGAATTGTGGGATATAAAGTCAGAATTGCGTGATATAAAGTCAGAATTGTGGGATATAAAGTCAGAATTGCGTGTTATAAAGTCAGAATTGTGGGATATAAAGTCAGAATTGCGTGTTATAAAGTCAGAATTGTGGGATATAAAGTCAGAATTGCGTGATATAAAGTCAGAATTGCGTGTTATAAAGTCAGAATTGTGGGATATAAAGTCAGAATTGCGTGATATAAAGTCAGAATTGTGGGATATAAAGTCAGAATTGCGTGTTATAAAGTCAGAATTGTGGGATATAAAGTCAGAATTGCGTGATATAAAGTCAGAATTGCGTGTTATAAAGTCAGAATTGTGGGATATAAAGTCAGAATTGCGTGATATAAAGTCAGAATTGCGTGTTATAAAGTCAGAATTGTGTGATATAAAGTCAGAATTGCGTGTTATAAAGTCAGAATTGTGGAATATAAAGTCAGAATTGTGGGATATAAAGTCAGAATTGTGAGATATAAAGTCAGAATTGCGTGTTATAAAGTCAGAATTGTGAGATATAAAGTCAGAATTGTGTGATATAAAGTCAGAATTGCGAGATATAAAGTCAGAATTGCGTGATATAAAGTCAGAATTGCGAGTTATAAAGTCAGAATTGTGGGATATAAAGTCAGAATTGTGGGATATAAAGTCAGAATTGTGAGATATAAAGTCAGAATTGCGTGTTATAAAGTCAGAATTGTGGGATATAAAGTCAGAATTGTGAGATATAAAGTCAGAATTGCGTGTTATAAAGTCAGAATTGTGGGATATAAAGTCAGAATTGCGAGATATAAAGTCAGAATTGCGCGTTATAAAGTCAGAATTGCGAGATATAAAGTCAGAATTGCGCGTTATAAAGTCAGAATTGCGTGATATAAAGTCAGAATTGCGTGTTATAAAGTCAGAATTGTGGGATATAAAGTCAGAATTGTGAGATATAAAGTCAGAATTGTGAGATATAAAGTCAGAATTGTGGGATATAAAGTCAGAATTGCGTGTTATAAAGTCAGAATTGTGGATATAAAGTCAGAATTGTGAGATATAAAGTCAGAATTGTGAGATATAAAGTCAGAATTGTGGATATAAAGTCAGAATTGTGGGATATAAAGTCAGAATTGTGTGATATAAAGTCAGAATTGTGAGATATAAAGTCAGAATTGTGAGATATAAAGTCAGAATTGTGAGATATAAAGTCAGAATTGTGGGATATAAAGTCAGAATTGCGTGTTATAAAGTCAGAATTGTGAGATATAAAGTCAGAATTGTGAGATATAAAGTCAGAATTGTGGGATATAAAGTCAGAATTGTGGGATATAAAGTCAGAATTGCGTGATATAAAGTCAGAATTGTGAGATATAAAGTCAGAATTGCGTGATATAAAGTCAGAATTGCGTGTTATAAAGTCAGAATTGTGGGATATAAAGTCAGAATTGCGTGATATAAAGTCAGAATTGTGGGATATAAAGTCAGAATTGTGGGATATAAAGTCAGAATTGTGAGATACACTCACCTAAAGGATTATTAGGAACACCTGTTCAATTTCTCATTAATGCAATTATCTAATCAAACCAATCACATGGCAGTTGCTTCAATGCATTTAGGGGTGTGGTCCTGGTCAAGACAATCTCCTGAACTCCAAACTGAATGTCAGAATGGGAAAGAAAGGTGATTTAAGCAATTTTGAGCGTGGCATGGTTGTTGGTGCCAGACGGGCCGGTCTGAGTATTTCACAATCTGCTCAGTTACTGGGATTTTCACGCACAACCATTTCTAGAGTTTACAAAGAATGGTGTGAAAAGGGAAAAACATCCAGTATGCGGCAGTCCTGTGGGCGAAAATGCCTTGTTGATGCTAGAGGTCAGAGGAGAATGGGCCGACTGATTCAAGCTAATAGAAGAGCAACATTGACTGAAATAACCACTCGTTACAACCGAGGTATGCAGCAAAGCATTTGTGAAGCCACAACACGCACAACCTTGAGGCGGATGGGCTACAACAGCAGAAGACCCCACCGGGTACCACTCATCTCCACTACAAATAGGAAAAAGAGGCTACAATTTGCACGAGCTCACCAAAATTGGACAGTTGAAGACTGGAAAAATGTTGCCTGGTCTGATGAGTCTCGATTTCTGTTGAGACATTCAGATGGTAGAGTCAGAATTTGGCGTAAACAGAATGAGAACATGGATCCATCATGCCTTGTTACCACTGTGCAGGCTGGTGGTGGTGGTGTAATGGTGTGGGGGATGTTTTCTTGGTACACTTTAGGCCCCTTAGTGCCAATTGGGCATCGTTTAAATGCCACAGCCTACCTGAGCATTGTTTCTGACCATGTCCATCCCTTTATGACCACCATGTACCCATCCTCTGATGGCTACTTCCAGCAGGATAATGCACCATGTCACAAAGCTCGAATCATTTCAAATTGGTTTCTTGAACATGACAATGAGTTCACTGTACTAAAATGGCCCCCACAGTCACCAGATCTCAACCCAATAGAGCATCTTTGGGATGTGGTGGAACGGGAGCTTCGTGCCCTGGATGTGCATCCCACAAATCTCCATCAACTGCAAGATGCTATCCTATCAATATGGGCCAACATTTCTAAAGAATGCTTTCAGCACCTTGTTGAATCAATGCCACGTAGAATTAAGGCAGTTCTGAAGGCGAAAGGGGGTCAAACACAGTATTAGTATGGTGTTCCTAATAATCCTTTAGGTGAGTGTATAAAGTCAGAATTGCGTGTTATAAAGTCAGAATTGTGGGATATAAAGTCAGAATTGTGTGATATAAAGTCAGAATTGTGTGATATAAAGTCAGAATTGCGAGATATAAAGTCAGAATTGTGGGATATAAAGTCAGAATTGTGGGATATAAAGTCAGAATTGCGTGATATAAAGTCAGAATTGTGAGATATAAAGTCAGAATTGCGTGATATAAAGTCAGAATTGCGTGTTATAAAGTCAGAATTGTGGGATATAAAGTCAGAATTGCGTGATATAAAGTCAGAATTGTGGGATATAAAGTCAGAATTGTGAGATATAAAGTCAGAATTGTGGGATATAAAGTCAGAATTGCGTGATATAAAGTCAGAATTGTGGGATATAAAGTCAGAATTGTGAGATATAAAGTCAGAATTGTGGGATATAAAGTCAGAATTGCGTGTTATAAAGTCAGAATTGTGAGATATAAAGTCAGAATTGTGGGATATAAAGTCAGAATTGTGAGATATAAAGTCAGAATTGCGTGTTATAAAGTCAGAATTGTGGGATATAAAGTCAGAATTGTGGGATATAAAGTCAGAATTGTGAGATATAAAGTCAGAATTGCGTGTTATAAAGTCAGAATTGTGGGATATAAAGTCAGAATTGTGAGATATAAAGTCAGAATTGCGTGTTATAAAGTCAGAATTGTGGGATATAAAGTCAGAATTGCGAGATATAAAGTCAGAATTGCGCGTTATAAAGTCAGAATTGCGAGATATAAAGTCAGAATTGCGCGTTATAAAGTCAGAATTGCGTGATATAAAGTCAGAATTGCGTGTTATAAAGTCAGAATTGTGGGATATAAAGTCAGAATTGTGAGATATAAAGTCAGAATTGTGAGATATAAAGTCAGAATTGTGGGATATAAAGTCAGAATTGTGAGATATAAAGTCAGAATTGTGAGATATAAAGTCAGAATTGTGGGATATAAAGTCAGAATTGTGGGATATAAAGTCAGAATTGTGAGATATAAAGTCAGAATTGTGAGATATAAAGTCAGAATTGTGGGATATAAAGTCAGAATTGTGTGATATAAAGTCAGAATTGCGTGTTATAAAGTCAGAATTGTGGGATATAAAGTCAGAATTGTGGGATATAAAGTCAGAATTGTGAGATATAAAGTCAGAATTGCGTGTTATAAAGTCAGAATTGTGAGATATAAAGTCAGAATTGTGTGATATAAAGTCAGAATTGCGAGTTATAAAGTCAGAATTGCGTGTTATAAAGTCAGAATTGTGGGATATAAAGTCAGAATTGTGGGATATAAAGTCAGAATTGCGAGATATAAAGTCAGAATTGCGTGATATAAAGTCAGAATTGCGTGTTATAAAGTCAGAATTGTGGGATATAAAGTCAGAATTGTGAGATATAAAGTCAGAATTGCGCGTTATAAAGTCAGAATTGTGAGATATAAAGTCAGAATTGTGTGATATAAAGTCAGAATTGTGGGATATAAAGTCAGAATTGTGAGATATAAAGTCAGAATTGCGAGATATAAAGTCAGAATTGCGTGATATAAAGTCAGAATTGCGTGTTATAAAGTCAGAATTGTGGGATATAAAGTCAGAATTGTGAGATATAAAGTCAGAATTGCGCGTTATAAAGTCAGAATTGCGAGATATAAAGTCAGAATTGCGTGATATAAAGTCAGAATTGCGTGTTATAAAGTCAGAATTGTGGGATATAAAGTCAGAATTGTGAGATATAAAGTCAGAATTGCGCGTTATAAAGTCAGAATTGTGAGATATAAAGTCAGAATTGTGAGATATAAAGTCAGAATTGCGTGTTATAAAGTCAGAATTGTGGGATATAAAGTCAGAATTGCGTGTTATAAAGTCAGAATTGTGGGATATAAAGTCAGAATTGCGTGTTATAAAGTCAGAATTGCGTGTTATAAAGTCAGAATTGTGAGATATAAAGTCAGAATTGTGTGATATAAAGTCAGAATTGCGAGTTATAAAGTCAGAATTGTGTGATATAAAGTCAGAATTGTGGGATATAAAGTCAGAATTGTGAGATATAAAGTCAGAATTGTGAGATATAACGTCAGAATTGTGTGATATAAAGTCAGAATTGTGAGATATAAAGTCAGAATTGCGCGTTATAAAGTCAGAATTGCGTGTTATAAAGTCAGAATTGTGTGATATAAAGTCAGAATTGCGTGTTATAAAGTCAGAATTGTGGGATATAAAGTCAGAATTGTGTGATATAAAGTCAGAATTGTGAGATATAAAGTCAGAATTGTGAGATATAAAGTCAGAATTGTGAGATATAAAGTCAGAATTGTGGGATATAAAGTCAGAATTGTGTGATATAAAGTCAGAATTGCGTGTTATAAAGTCAGAATTGTGGGATATAAAGTCAGAATTGTGGGATATAAAGTCAGAATTGTGAGATATAAAGTCAGAATTGCGTGTTATAAAGTCAGAATTGTGAGATATAAAGTCAGAATTGTGTGATATAAAGTCAGAATTGCGAGTTATAAAGTCAGAATTGTGAGATATAAAGTCAGAATTGTGGGATATAAAGTCAGAATTGTGTGATATAAAGTCAGAATTGCGTGTTATAAAGTCAGAATTGTGGGATATAAAGTCAGAATTGTGGGATATAAAGTCAGAATTGTGAGATATAAAGTCAGAATTGCGTGTTATAAAGTCAGAATTGTGAGATATAAAGTCAGAATTGTGTGATATAAAGTCAGAATTGCGAGTTATAAAGTCAGAATTGTGAGATATAAAGTCAGAATTGTGGGATATAAAGTCAGAATTGTGAGATATAAAGTCAGAATTGCGTGTTATAAAGTCAGAATTGTGGGATATAAAGTCAGAATTGTGTGATATAAAGTCAGAATTGCGTGTTATAAAGTCAGAATTGTGGGATATAAAGTCAGAATTGTGGGATATAAAGTCAGAATTGCGAGATATAAAGTCAGAATTGCGTGATATAAAGTCAGAATTGCGTGTTATAAAGTCAGAATTGTGGGATATAAAGTCAGAATTGTGAGATATAAAGTCAGAATTGCGCGTTATAAAGTCAGAATTGTGAGATATAAAGTCAGAATTGTGTGATATAAAGTCAGAATTGCGTGTTATAAAGTCAGAATTGTGGGATATAAAGTCAGAATTGCGTGTTATAAAGTCAGAATTGTGGGATATAAAGTCAGAATTGCGTGTTATAAAGTCAGAATTGCGTGTTATAAAGTCAGAATTGTGAGATATAAAGTCAGAATTGTGTGATATAAAGTCAGAATTGCGAGTTATAAAGTCAGAATTGTGTGATATAAAGTCAGAATTGTGGGATATAAAGTCAGAATTGTGAGATATAAAGTCAGAATTGTGAGATATAACGTCAGAATTGTGTGATATAAAGTCAGAATTGTGAGATATAAAGTCAGAATTGCGCGTTATAAAGTCAGAATTGCGTGTTATAAAGTCAGAATTGTGTGATATAAAGTCAGAATTGCGTGTTATAAAGTCAGAATTGTGGGATATAAAGTCAGAATTGTGTGATATAAAGTCAGAATTGTGAGATATAAAGTCAGAATTGTGAGATATAAAGTCAGAATTGTGGGATATAAAGTCAGAATTGCGTGTTATAAAGTCAGAATTGTGGGATATAAAGTCAGAATTGTGAGATATAAAGTCAGAATTGTGAGATATAAAGTCAGAATTGTGGGATATAAAGTCAGAATTGTGGGATATAAAGTCAGAATTGTGAGATATAAAGTCAGAATTGTGAGATATAAAGTCAGAATTGTGGGATATAAAGTCAGAATTGTGTGATATAAAGTCAGAATTGCGTGTTATAAAGTCAGAATTGTGGGATATAAAGTCAGAATTGTGGGATATAAAGTCAGAATTGTGAGATATAAAGTCAGAATTGCGTGTTATAAAGTCAGAATTGTGAGATATAAAGTCAGAATTGTGTGATATAAAGTCAGAATTGCGAGTTATAAAGTCAGAATTGTGAGATATAAAGTCAGAATTGTGGGATATAAAGTCAGAATTGTGTGATATAAAGTCAGAATTGCGTGTTATAAAGTCAGAATTGTGGGATATAAAGTCAGAATTGTGGGATATAAAGTCAGAATTGTGAGATATAAAGTCAGAATTGTGTGATATAAAGTCAGAATTGCGAGTTATAAAGTCAGAATTGTGAGATATAAAGTCAGAATTGTGTGATATAAAGTCAGAATTGCGAGTTATAAAGTCAGAATTGTGGGATATAAAGTCAGAATTGCGTGTTATAAAGTCAGAATTGCGTGATATAAAGTCAGAATTGTGGGATATAAAGTCAGAATTGTGAGATATAAAGTCAGAATTGCGCGTTATAAAGTCAGAATTGTGAGATATAAAGTCAGAATTGTGTGATATAAAGTCAGAATTGCGTGTTATAAAGTCAGAATTGTGGGATATAAAGTCAGAATTGCGTGTTATAAAGTCAGAATTGCGTGTTATAAAGTCAGAATTGTGAGATATAAAGTCAGAATTGTGTGATATAAAGTCAGAATTGCGAGTTATAAAGTCAGAATTGTGGGATATAAAGTCAGAATTGTGGGATATAAAGTCAGAATTGTGAGATATAAAGTCAGAATTGTGAGATATAACGTCAGAATTGTGTGATATAAAGTCAGAATTGTGAGATATAAAGTCAGAATTGCGCGTTATAAAGTCAGAATTGCGTGTTATAAAGTCAGAATTGTGTGATATAAAGTCAGAATTGCGTGTTATAAAGTCAGAATTGTGGGATATAAAGTCAGAATTGTGAGATATAAAGTCAGAATTGTGAGATATAAAGTCAGAATTGCGCGTTATAAAGTCAGAATTGTGAGATATAAAGTCAGAATTGTGTGATATAAAGTCAGAATTGCGTGTTATAAAGTCAGAATTGTGAGATATAAAGTCAGAATTGTGTGATATAAAGTCAGAATTGCGTGTTATAAAGTCAGAATTGTGAGATATAAAGTCAGAATTGCGTGTTATAAAGTCAGAATTGCGTGTTATAAAGTCAGAATTGGTTGTTATAAAGTCAGAATTGTGAGATAAAAAGTATTTTAAAATGTTTTATTCTGTGTGTATAAGACAGTTTATTTCTCGCAATTCTGACTTTATAATATGCAATTGCGAGTTATAAGGTCAGAATTGTGGGATATAAACCCATAATTGTGAGATAAAAAGTATTTTAAAATGTTTTATTCTGTATGCGGAAACAAGCTTCCATAGATGTGTCATGCAGGGAATTTTGGGAATTACTTTTAACTATTTTTCACTGTGAATTCTTTTGTAATTCATAGTTTTACTTTCAAAAACAATGAATTTGACAGTAAAATATATATTACATATAACATTTCATACAATGCAATGTTAAACCGTTTACATTTAACCAACTTACAGTTAACCAATATTCTTTCTGCAAATATTACAAATATTTTTATTTATTAAATCAATTCACATAACAAATGAAAAGGATAAACTCCTGATGAAGATGGATGAAGGATGAAGATTCGTACATTTGTCTTGTTTTTTTTTTTTTTTTCATTTAGTACTGACCTTTAGAAGCTAAACAAAATATTTACATGTTTCCCAGAAGACAGAAGTACAATTTACCCTCACTTTGTCTTCAGAGTGTTTCACCCACTGGCTCTTAATGCATCGCATTGCCTTCTTGAGCACCTTTTGTTATAGGTTTGTCACGGGGCTATAGTATAGCATTCTGAACATGAACATAGTTTTAGCATAGTTTGAGTCTTTGGGGAGTAACAACCTGATCTCAGGGGAAAACGTGGAGGAGATTTCATATGAATTCATACAATGCGAATCGTGCAAAAACAAACGCTTATTAGAAGAAAAGAAAGCATGAAGGTCCTCCCCTAACCTTACCCCTAAGCATACCGTCACAAGGGCATAAGATTGTATGAAAATGTATGAATGAGATTGTATGAATTTGACAAAATGCAAAATAGTTATGAGCTGCCGTGAAACTGTGTTGGGAGTAACAAGGAAAATGAACTGGCTGATTGATTAATTACATTTGGGCAAATGCTTTCAAAAACCAACGTAAATGAGGAACATAGTGTAAGCATTAAGCGGTCATATAAGGAGTAAGCAATGTTTAAAATACTGCAAAACAAAGTTAGAATGTATGCCAGAAAGGCATAAAAGTGCAGGACTCAAGAACAAGTACACAAATCGTTTTGTAAAAACTGTCAAAAGCATGGGAAACTAAAGATCAGAGATCTAATGCAATAACACACAAACACATGAGCGGAAACAAGAATCTCTCCAAGCTTTTAAACATCTGCCTGAGTGGCCATGTTGCACAAATATGTAAAACACACGGCAGAAATGCAGTGCTACAGTTGTTGCATGTGAGAAAGGACAGAGATCTGAAGCCGCCTTTTCTTTTTTCTTGCTTCCCTTTTCACAGCTGTGTCTCATATGTTCGCGCGGCCTCTCACAGTGTCAACTTTGCTATTGCTCAGTCCCACCTGGGCGCCAGTGTTTTAACAGCCTGCCGTGATGCTGGGTGCTCACACCCAGGGTGTCCCGAAAATCTAGACAAGGCATAACGCGCTTTGCCCTACTCGACCCTCCCCAAATCTTCACTGCTTCATTTGAGGGTCCGTTTACCCTCAAAGAGTTTTACTGTAACCTTCACAGGGCCGCCCACTGTTTCCCATCCCGCTGCCTTCAAAAGGCCGCCCCCCGCCTTGAACCAGACAACATGCGAAATAAATATTACTCTGACCCATGTCTCCAACTCTTGGTGCCAGAGTCAAACAGAGCGAGTGAAAGGCAAAAAAATGAGAGAAGCTTTAGAAGGCCTTTGAGGTGGTGTGGGAGAGTGTCCGTGTGTGTCAGTTATTTCAGGCTGGAATTAGAATCTTATGGATCTTTTGAATCTTTTCCATTTCAATTGGAATCTTTTGATTTCAACGTCATTCTCCAAACTGCAAGAACTTCTGTAAGATGATTATGACTTAGGCAGAGAGATTCATGACACAAAACCCTAACGCTCAAAATAATTAATTGGTTTGAGTAGGACAAACTTAAATTAAACAAATTAGTTCAGTCAAATGAACTTTTATGAGTATTTAGCACTTTCTTTTTCTTTCAAGTTCACAGAACTGATATATTTTAAGTAAACTGAACTGTATGAAATAATTTATTTTAATTTAAATGAACTTTAACTGAAACTGGGCTGGGAATTCCCAGCATGCTTTGCCATGCCACTCGAAAGGGAGAGTACATGCTAAAATTAAGTGTTATATAATGTTTTTTTTGTGCAAGATAAATGTAAAGTGGGAGATTTAGTAGTGATTAATGTTTTGTTATGCTAATGTAGAACAGTTTCTGTTAATGTGGGTTTTTGGAGAATTAGCATCATGGTGGTGCATGCAGCTTTGTTTGAGAGCAAGTATGTGCTTTATATTGCTGCACTCATTTAGCAAGTGCTATACCATGCTATTGTTAACATGTTAGCAAATTAGCAAGTTAGCATTTTCTGAAATAGCTTGTTATAGAGGGTATGCATCGACGGAAGAAGAACTGCTGCATGACTGGAGTTAATAGGGGAAAACGCAAGTAAAACAAACGGTTATCAGTTTAAACTAAAGGTTGGACTCGATATAGTGTTCCTTACAACTTACCAAAGATCCAGTGATCCATGGATATTGACATGCAGCCAGGAATCATGTTTTCCTGACATTTATATGAGCCTGATTTCGATACATAAATATTTATCACTGTCAGTCATCACAATTTCGAGAGTGAATCCCACATGTATATGCGGATGGGCCTATGTATTGAAGCGTTTATGTGGCCGCTTGTCAAGAATGGAAAACAGAAGTTTTATTCAAACTCTGAATATATTATAGGCCTATTAATTATTTTTTTATATCGCCTAGACAGCATGCAAGGGCGCTCCCTTTATAATCACTAAAAGCTGTCACTCATTCAATGAACACGATCTCACAAAGTGCCGTTATATTAATCAGTGAAGCTGACGACACGATGAATCTCTTATTTACGTAATGTCTACACTTTGTTAGAGAGGATTTGCGCGTGTCAGAACTCAGCACTGGACAAAAACTCAAGCGGTGAGTTGATTCTAACTTAAACACCTATGATTGGCCATTGTGTTCAAGAAATCAACAAACATGTCTGTGATTGGCTAAATTACTCTCCGAAGCGAAAACACATTGGAAATTGAATCATTTTAACAAGCGCAAATACAGATACGTACTGGATCATTTGCCAACTCTTTTTTGCTAATAATATGCTATTATTACGAAGAAGACAGATCCTAGACCAGCAGTTATGGGCAGCTTTTCCCTCTAAAAGCAATCAGTAGCAGAAGCAGCAGACGGCAGTGGTCTGAGTGAGAAAACTACACGCTATTATCAAGTCCGTCTCCCTCAGTCCAGAGGGGGGCACAGGGATGTCCATGGCCAAGCCCCCCTGACCCCCCCTCTGGTGCCGGGCCTGGTTTTGTGTGTTTTTTGCGGCATTCACGCTGAAAACCAATGCTGCCTCTCAGTCTTTTTGCCATGTAACCGCAGTCACTCCGGCCGGCGGTGACGTCACAAGCATACCCTCTATAGCTAGCTAAGTTTAAACTAATAAATATGTTCACATTGAGGTTACATGAACATTTTTGGTTAAATGTATGAATTAGTGTACTAAAACATTTCAAGTTAAGAACGATTAAAATATATAAATACAAAATAAAAATCTGCCAGTTCTGCGTAACTTTAATTTCTTAACTTAAAAATTTTGAGGCAACTGATAGCCAACTTAGTCGGGTTTGCAGTGCAGTAATGGATAGAGTTTCGAAATAAATGGCTTTTTTTTTTAGTAAAGACATTTATAATGTTACAAAAGATTCCCATTTCAAATAAATGCTGTTCTTTTGGACTTTGTATTCTTCAAAGAATCCTGCAAAAAATATTGTATTGTATATGTAAAATGTTTTTAGCGGCAAAACCTTTTTAAACATGGATAATAACAAGAAATGTTTCTTAAGCAGCAAATCAGCATTTTAGAATTATTTTTCAAGGGTCATGTGACAGTAAAGACTATAAATTGTATTTAAAAAACAGAAAAAAGGTTATTTTAAATTGTAATACTGATTTAATGTATTTTTATTGGTATTAGTGAGCATAATATACTTCTGTCAAAAACAACCTCAAACTTTTGAACAGAAGTGTAGATTTGACTGCAAAGACTATCCTTCTTTCTTCACTTGATTACCCAAATTTACATCACTCAACAGTTTGAGCTTGTTTAGACTGAGAAGAACTGTGACCTTTTTTTATCTTGCTTTTAAGACATGATGCAATGTGAGTCCTCCATAGTGTGTAAACAATCAGGAAAGCTTCATTATTTTTGCTTCATGTGATCAGGGTATTGGCTAACCCTGAATAGTCAGGAAAATGCTTGGCATGCAATCACATTTGTATTCCAGTGTCCAGATATATTAGACATAATGTCTAATGTCTGAACATTTTGACATAATTGAATCACCCCCATGTATTTCCAGCTGTCTAAGCATCTGTTTTTAATACAAGGAGAGTGGATTGTAACAACATATATTCCTGAAGACATACGAAAGCTTTTTATGAAGTACAGACTGAAATCTAAGCTAATTTAAGCTATCATTCAATTATTATCATGCCCTCTGTTGTAGTTCTTATATCTCATTTGTGGCCATGTTTTTTAAACTTGTCATGTCGCATTAGGTCAAGTGACATGCAAGAACTAATACCTTTTTGCATCTGACCTCAATGGACTGATCAATTAAAATGAGATATCAAAGAAGGCAGAGCCTCAGAGCCACACCTACCTATTACGCACTCGCCACGGACCAATGGTAGATGAAAATTTTTTACCGGAAAGTTTACTTCGGCGAGCTGTTTTGAACTCCTGAAACAAACTCCAAATTAACATCTTGGCCTAGTTTTGTTCAAAATGACGTCACAACAATTTAGCTTGAAGTATATCGGGGCCTTTTTAGTATAAAAAGTTTAAAATATGTGACCCTGGACCACAAAACCAGTCATAAGGCTCAATTTTTTTTGAAATTGAGATTTATACATCATCTGAAAGCTGAATAAATAAGCTTTCCATTGATGTATGGTTTGTTAGGATAGGACAATATTTAATAAAATCTGGAATCTGAGGGTGCAAAAAAATCTAAATATTGAAAAAATCGCCTTTAAAGTTGTCAAAATGAAGTCCTTAGCAATGCATATTACTACTAATAATACATTTTTGATATTTTTACGGTAGGAAATTTACAAAATATCTTGATGGTACATGATCTTTACTTAATATCCTAATAATTTTTGGCATAAAAGAAAAATCAAAAATTTTGACCCATAGAATGTATTGTTGGCTATTGCCACAAATATACCCGTACGAATTACGACTGGTTTTGTGGTCCAGGGTCACATATTAGTATTTTTCTAACACACAACTTTATCAACTTTTGCTTCAAAAGACACTAATTTATCAACTTGTCTCATATGGATTACAATTGTGATCACTTTTTTGAAATGTTAACTTTGTTTGTGTTCATCTGAAGAAAAAAAGTCATATACATCGGCATGAGGGTGAGTAAATGATGAGAGAATTTTCACTTTTGGGTGGAGTATCCCTTTAACCCTTAATAATAATAATACTAATAATAATACAGTTTATTTAAAGGCGCCTTTTAAAACACTCAAGGACACCGTACAGTTGAGTAATAGTCATAAAAACAAAACAAGACAATAATACAACAAACAACAGCTATTTAACAATAGAAATTTAAAATTGATCAGAGAAAGCTAATTTAAAAAGATACGTTTTAAGACGTGATTTAAAAGTAACCAGACAATCACTTTCTCGTAAAGATTGTGGAAGAGAATTCCAGAGACGAGGAGCAGCACAGCTGAACGCCCTGGACCCCATAGTGACTAAACGAACAGTGGGTACAACAAGAGAGACGGATGAAGAAGATCGAAGAGTACGCTTCGGGATGTAGATACACTCTTAAAAATAAAGGTGCCTGGAAGAACTAAAAAGGGGTTTTCACGGCGATGCCATAGAAGAACCATATTTGGTTCCCTGAAGAACCATTTTGTGAAAGGTTCTTTAAAGAACCATTTTTTCCAACCATTTTATAGTCTAAAGAACCTTTCTGCGCTACAGAGAACCTTTTGTGCAATGGAAAGGTTCTTTGGATATTAAAGGTTCTTCATGGAACCATACACCCCGCCAAAGAACCTTTATTGAGTGTATGAAGCAATTCAGAGAGATATGAGGGTGCAAGAGTGTGAAGAGCTTTAAAAGTGAGAAGAAGAATATTGTACTCTACCCGATGTTTAACAGGAAGCCAATGTAGATGATAGAGGACAGGAGAGATATGTTCAATGGAAGATGTTCTAGTAATTATACGGGCAGTTGAGTTCTGGACCAACTGGAGTTTATGGAGGTAACCCAAATAGAAGAGAGTTACAATAATCAATGCGTGAAGTGACTAGAGCGTGAACAAGAATGGCTGTGGAATTTAATGTGAGAAATGGACGAAGATGGCTGATGTTCCGTAGGTGGTACATTGACTTACCTCGTCTGTTGTCGTCTGTGTCTGACAGTAACAGTGTAATTATATATTTTTTTCTGCCAACAATAATTGAATCTTTGATAACTGAATAAGTGAAATTCACCGTTATTCCACAAGTCTGACACACAATGATGAAGTGACGTTTCACTCATAGTTACCGCAGACAGAAAACAAAAGAATAGGAAGAATCATCAGCAAAACTTGAAATGGCTCAGAGATTTACTGCAGAGCAAGAACTGAACGCAGTCAAATATTAGTGCCACTGTCACTGATGGTGGATCTGGTGAAGAAGCTGTCAGAGACCAAAATATTGATTTTGAAGATGTTGAAAATGATAGTTTTGAGAATATGTTTGAGATGGTGAATATGAGTCAGATGCTGAATGTACTGGGAAATGAGCTCTGACGAGGACAGTGATGATGGTATAAAACATCTGCTCAAACTGAACCCTTCCAAGCTCCAAAAGGTAACAAAATATGCTTTATTTTATTCTTCTGTAATTGTTTCTCTAATATCAGGAGAATTTTATATTATCGCAACAGGTTGAAATCGATCTCTGTTAGATATAGATCTGGGTCGCCAAAGACCCAAAAATGTAATAATGATTAGCGAAACATTCATGCATTTAAGGGTTAAGCATTATTCAGAACATGAGTGAAAGTGCGCTTTTTAACATAAGCATAAACACTCATGCATTGTTTTCTTTTTTTCCTCATCTCCTTTGCGTAAATGGCTGGCTTTTGTGTACATTCCCTGCTAATAAAATCTGTTTTCAAGAGGGTGAGTGAGGCTGAGAGAGAGACTGTACTTGAAAGAGAGAGTCATTGGGAGATATCAGGGTGCTGTTCTGCTTAACTTCCCCCGGTCAAAAGCTCCTCAGTGTGGCTATCCAGGCCGGCAAATCAGCCTCTGCCCGCTGTTTACTGTGCCGGTCACAAGGGCCACCGGAGCTGGAACAAAGGGGGGTCTGTTCCTATTGTCCTTCCCCAGAATGACAGCTCTCTGTTGGGCTGAGAGGGGGACCGGGGGGCCCTGGCTCCCACATACAGGGATGGAGGACAGTTTTAACTGAAACCATGTCCCTTCCTTTTAAGTCCCCAATCAGATGCTGCCTCAATGTAAACACCTGCAGCCATTCACTGATTCTATCTAATGGAACCGGAAAGCGCTGTTGACATGGTTCAGGCTACTTCTAATAGGTATTTAGCACTGATCGAGGTATAAACGGATATTGAGCGCAAGAAAACCCAATGCAGATGGATTAACAACATTTATTTTCATTGCAAATCAAAGGACTGAAAGTATTCCTAACACTATAAGGGGCGTAAAGCAAAGAGTGACTTCCTCTCCATCCATCTTCCCAAAAGCTAAATCAAAGCAGCTGTTGTTTCACATCTGGGACTGCCCTGTTCCCCTGGCGCTGAATCCACTTTAATGAGTGTACCTGACACCTGTGCTCAAGGCAAAGCCGATTATGAAAACAACAGGCCTATCTCTCCAACTGTACATGGCTCTTAACTGTACGGGGTGTCTGGTGGTTAATGTGGCAGGGTGACAGAATAAACAGCGCAGGTGAGCTTCAGAACCATCACATTAAAATGAGTGTTTAAGAGGTGCTGAGCCGTAAGGGGCAGGTGGGATTGGCCTCACACAACAGCTGTCCACCATCTGAGTCCATACATCAGTCATTATGAGCATTTTTATAAATCATGAAGGAGTTCTCTGTAGCAGCACCGTCATTGTTTCTCTTTAACAGCAATGAGATTAAATGGAAACTTTTACTTAGCCGTCTGCATCTCATGTTTTTCCCCTTGAAAAAGACCCCAATGTCGCATGTGTCTCCTCTAGAGATTTAGGGTGTGTTCACACTTGGCAGGTTTGGTTTGATTAAACGAACTATGGTGTGGAATAAGGAATAAGTGTGAACGCTGCCATCCGAACCCTGGTGAACACCAAAAAAGCGGGCCGAGACCGCTAAAAAGATGGGTCTCGGTCCACTTCTAACAAACTCTGGTGCGGTTCGACTGAAAAATGAACGTAACACGGACAGAAGACATGTAAACAAACCAAAAAGGGGACATGATGATGTCACAAGATGCGACCCTAAAAAGGACAGAATGCTCAAGCATACCTGTTTTTTCGCATCATAGTTGCGATGTTTCCCATCACAGTTTGGTACAGGCAGAACCGCGGCGGAGGGATTCCTGCCGCTGTTTTGACTCCTTTACACATTTTTTAAGCTCTTCACGAGTTCTCAGCTGGTCAAAATGCCATCATATGTAGGCGACGCACATACAACAAGCGCATTTATCCCAGCACACAGCATTGTTTTGGATGTTGGGTAAGTTCCATCGCGAAATATACGTAATAAAAGCCGACCAATCAGGTTGTAAACATGTTCCTATGCCTTTAGGTTCGGTATCTTTAGGTTCGGTGAATGTGAATGCTAAGCGGACCAGGACTAAATTTTT
Source organism: Coreius guichenoti (assembly GCA_039654105.1). Taxonomy (NCBI): domain Eukaryota; kingdom Metazoa; phylum Chordata; class Actinopteri; order Cypriniformes; family Gobionidae; genus Coreius; species Coreius guichenoti. The sequence goes on from CM077178.1 coordinate 29,303,932, forward strand.
TTTTTTGGTCCGGACCAAACGAACCGAACTACAAGTGTGAACACACCCTCAGTCCACTTCCAAACAAACTCTGGTGCGAATGAAATATGAATGCAACACAGACCAAAGACATGTAAATGAACCAAAAAGAGGAGATGTCACAAGATGAGACCCTAAAAAGGACAGAATGCTCATGTTTTTTTCTCGTCGTAGTCATGATGTTGCCCTTCACAGTTCGGTACAGACATCAGAACCGCGTCTCCTTGCAGCAGATCTTTATTTGTGTGTGTGACGGAGGGATTCCTGCCACTGTTTTGACTTCTTTACACATTTTATAAGCTCTTCACGAGTTCTCAGCTGGTCAAAAAGCTTCACACATACAACAAGCACATTTAGCCCAGCACACAGCATTGTTTTGGATGTTCCACAAGTTCCGTCTCAAAATATACGTCATAAAAGCCGTTTTTTTAGGTTCTGTGTTAAGAATGTGCGTGAAAATGACAGTGTAAACACTAAGCGAACCAGGACTAAATATATAATATTCTTTTTTGGTCCAGACCAAAAGAACCAAGAGAACTGAACTATACAAGTGTGAACACACCCTTAGAAGCGATCTCAACAATGTCTCAAACTGTGCTCAGATTTGTCAAACAAAGGTGAGCATCAGAATCCCTTATGAAAGACCCTTCAAAGACCACTGGTGAAGTGTACATGTTTTGGAAACTTAAAGAAAGTAATTTAGCAATTAATGTATGGGTGAAGTGTTGATTCATTATTTAAGTGAATTCTGTTTAAAACCAACTATATAATATTCCTTACATATGTTTGTTTTTATCAAGCATTAGGCCTACATGAAGAGACTATCCCAGACAGCAAATAGTGTTGGCCCAGATCCGGGCGACATCTGGTACATGTGGATTCCAAGCGTACCAGATGTGGGCTGGATTTGGGCCGACACTATGTTGCTGTCTGGGATACATTGTAATAGTTTAAAGCTGTAATGAAACAGAAGTAGCAACAGATATTTTCTTCTATATGTAGAAGGCGCCATCCAAGCGCCATACATCCAAGTATAGTGAATTATCGATAAAGGAAAAAAAATGTAGGTTCTGTGCATTGGTTGTTGATTTGAATTTGAGATGTGAGCTTTGCAGGTGAACGTGAGCTTGCCGTAACGGGTTTAAGCAGACTAAATGATTGGAAAAGTCCTGTACACACACCACAGAGAGAAGTCTTCCATTTTCACCAGAAGGTTCAGTTATGACATTTTGATTAAACATTAGGCTACGAGGTAAAAAAAATATGCATGGATGAATTATTCACAATAATATCTAACGTGCATTTAGAAACTAGACATGGTGATTTTCCATTTCATGACGATTTTAAAGTCAAAAAGAGGCAACATTTGAAGCAAAAGTTTTGCTACAATCTTAAGAGTTGACGTCATTTAAATTAAAATCATAATCTCCACCAGTCCAGTGTCTTATGAATAAGGTGTTCCCACCTCAGATCGAGCTGTGAAAGGCATGTGTATACTTGCAGCGTGCAAATTATTCAGTAACAAGGCATTTCAGTCTGTTGAAGTTTATCTTAAAGGGTTTTTGTGATATTTGAGCTGTAAAAATCTAGTGATTACTAATAAAATGACTATTTCTATAATGCTCTTCGACAGTGTTTTGTAGATGCACTGAACAATACCTACTGATTCCTAACCAAAAACGCCATGGTTACCTCCTCAGGCGAACACTTCACATTTAGTTTCGTCTGTTTTATTCTGACGTTTGTGCTTAATAAACGTTCGGGTCAGACAAACCTCCCATAGTTCACAGCCAGTGTTTTACTAATGTTCTCTCCTTGCTTTTGAGATGTTCTGATTGTAATCTGTGCCCTAAAGTAAGATCTCCAGCTAATAACAGCATTATAGTTAACTCTCCTTGACATGTTGCAATGAGACGCGCGTCAGGTCAACATGTTGTCGCCGCAGGTGCATTTCTGGAAACGGGCATCCACGAAGCGCGTAAGCAGCCTCCACACAGCATTACAGTTCAGAGACAAGCATCTGCGAAGATAACCCTGCCGTTATCAGTCGCCTGCTTTCTCATACCTCCCACTCTCCGACCCGTTTTGTTAGCGGAGTTTATGCGTCTGCGCTTCGCTCCTCCTCCTCCAGTTTGCCATCTGTACGCGGAATCCGCATCGCGCTCTGTGCGTCTGCAGGTTGAAGAAACGCAACAGGTTATAGAATCTGAGAGTGTTCTCTAGTGGGCGAAATGTTGGAACAAAATAACTGATTATACCAGTTTCAGTCATCACCTATATTTGGACTGGCTCATTTATTTGTGTGAAACTCTGCGCGAAAGTTCATCATGGTTTCATTGCTGGATTTAAGCGCTCTTGTTCTGTTGCTCGTTTGGGGATATTGCGTCCTGGCAGACACGGTCTTTACAAACTTTACTCTGGACAACGAGGTCCACTCTAGTTTCATCCACCGGCGCTTGAAGAGCCAGGAGCGCCGGGAGATGCAGCGGGAGATCCTGTCAATCCTCGGGTTGCCGCACCGGCCGCGGCCGCACCTCCACGGCAAGCACAACGCCGCGCCGATGTTCATGCTGGATCTGTACAATGCCATGTCCACCGAGGGAGACGAGGAGGGCTTCTCGTACCCGTACAAGCCCGTTTTCACCACTCAGGGACCGCCAATCGCGACACTTCAGGACAACAACTTTCTGAACGACGCGGACATGGTCATGAGTTTTGTTAATCTAGGTAAGATTGTCTCGCGCGCACTGACAGTTCTGGGATGTCAAATGGCACATTTTTAAACCCTCTTTAGATTGTCCTAAACTGCACCCACCTGTGATTATTATACTGAAACCATCAATAGCTACTTGTTTACAGTGCAACTTGTGTGACTCTCTTATTGAGTCATAACGTGTAATGATAATAATTGAATATACTGATGGAGTTTCATCATTTGAGTAAAAAGAAACACTAAAGAACTTTTGGACACAACTTGACAAAAGGTGTCCTTTATTACAAGGCTCTCTGTAATACTTGATTCTAACTGGTGAACTGATCAGTCAAATTTTTTTGTTTATAAAACGGATAGTTCTGATTGGTCAGCATGGTTTTGCAGCTGTTATTTTCCACATTATAGTGGAAAAATTATGACACGAAACACCTGTTCACCAATCACAGCATTCTGTTATGTCAGGGACTATATGGAGGCCCCTTAATGAATTTGCTTACTAAAACAGTCAGGCCCCAATATTTGCATATGTAATAATCGTTTGATAAAATCCATTAAGCACTTAAGGTTAACTTACTATGAAGGAAATAAAAAATGAAAGTGTTTTTAGGAGAAAATCACATCCAGGGCCCCCACTGAGGCCTATTATTGAGAATATTTTGGGGTCAAACTTGATAGTTTTACAAGAAACAATAAAAAAGCTGCATAACATGCATACCTCTGAAAATGTTTGTTTAGATGTTCCTGACAAAGAACTTGCCACAAAGTCTCCAATAAGTGCAACTGATGAGGTACTTTTTGGAAGACAGAGAGTGACTAATGAAACTGCAGAGCTTAAATGTGAAACATCATGATGGATAATACATTTCTATTCTATCTGAGGCCCTGTTTACACCTGGTATTAATATGTGTTTTGGTCGATCGGATCACAAGTAGACGAGGGAGGCACATTTCCGTTTACACCTGGTATATTAATTCGTCTCTTGTCCACTTTCAACCAACTTTTGTCCTGATTTCTTTGAGGGGAGGGTCTATGGACGGGTAAATGTATGGGCTTTTTCAGATCTTTCGATCTAATGCACGCAGTTTACATATGAACATGCCCGTAGATGACGGAAAAACATACGGAGAGCATCAGCTTTCATTTCTGCTCTGACAATTGCAACACTCTCAGAAAAAAAGGTACAAAAGCTGTCACTGGGACGGTACCCTTCAAAAAGGTTCTAATATGTACCATTTAGGTACTAATATGTACACTTTTGGAACCAATATGTACCTTTGAGGGACTAATATGCACTCTTTAGGTACAAAGGTGTACCTTTTGAAAAGGTACTGCCCCAGTGAGAACTTTTGTACCTTTTTTTCTGAGAGTGAAGATCACGCCGAACGCTGTGAGTGTGTGTTAGAAATCAGGAATGGTGAGAAAACATTGTGCTTGGTACATTTATGTCTTCAAACCAAGCTTGGGTCTTCAGCTGACAAAGTTTAAATCCCGCCTGGCTAGCGCGCTTCCCATAGTGCGCATTAGGCGTCTTTTGTGGCTGTTTGAACACATTCGACCACATGAGCGTTTACGCTACGAAAGCAATCCGGTCGAATGTGTTTTCAACTACCTCTGGAAGTGGTCAAAAGTGGACAAGCTCAAAACATTTTAGACCCCGTTTACACCTGTATTTAGCATCGTCCACTTGTGATCCGATTGACCAAAACGCATCTTAACACCAGTTACTGTAAACAGGGCCTGATAGTCTGTTCAAATAATAGTCAAAACTTGTATTAAAACCCTTACTCAGATTGATCCTCTGTCTTTTCATGTTTTTGGCATTGACAGGAAAGATCTGCCACAGAAATCAGATAATAACAGGGCTGAGTGAAAAATAACAGGCCAAAGAATGGGGATTTTCCCCCCCCGAGAGTCTTAGATATTTTATTTGTTCCTGGGCCAAATAGCATGCATAGTTCTCTCCTCCATTGTTTGTTTGATTTTATTAGGCCACTTATCTGCGGAAAGTCTTAACCTTGGCGTGATTTCCAAGCCCCTAATGCTGGTGAACGCAAACCTATATTTGCATTGTGTGTTTTGGGCAGTGATAATAAAGCGCTGTCACATTCCCAAGCGTCTGCTGTCTCAGCGCCAGCTGTGTCCTCCGCTAATATTCAGGTGTTCAGGGTTGGCTGTCTGGGAGCTCAACAGTCTCTTTATCTTCAGTTTTTTTTTTCTTTGCAGTAATGATATCAGCTGACAGAGGCACAAGTGTTTTGCTAAGTGCAAAGTACGTCTCATGACTCGTTTGCTCAGCTACAATGAGGAAGCCTTGCATTCAAAAGTGAAAAAAATGAACATAGTAACCATAGTTTCTGCCAATAACATTCATTGTTGCTACTGTAAAACTATGATACTATGAAATTTCTGTCACTTTGATTAATGTCTTTTTTTTTTACCACCACATACGGTTCCACTGTTTTATTATAAAAACAATAACTGTAATAATAACTCTGGTACATCTTGAATGAACTTCTCCCAAGTAGCTTTTAGTCATCCACTTTTACCTCCAACTAAAGCGTAATCTTTGACACCGCCTAACTTGGCTTGGCTGAATGTTTTATAAGAACCTGGCTTGTCTTATCAGCGAACCTGTTAGTTTCCTCATTAAAGCGTCATCATCTGCACGCAAGCACAACACTGCCATGCGAAGTGTGATTTATTGTCTGATAAGAGCAATTATGTTGTTAAGGGTGTGATTTATATCGCTGTTTATTGGTAAAATGGATTGTAATAGTTTAGTGATGATCTGAATTCTTCTTAAAGTCACCATGATGTCAAAATTCGTATTTTTTATGGAATACAGCAGGATTTATTATAAACGATTTATCTGTGCACATGATATGCGGTGACATCTCTTCTCTGATGATGCGTTTAGTGGCGTGAGGGCGGGGCAACCTGTCACTCACATGAGATCAACCAATAGCAAACCACAACCATGCAATCAATTCCCCATGGACAAAATCAAGTCACGCCCTACATTTTTTTCTTGTTTGAGAAGCGTTTCACTCAAAAATACATCACAATAAGGGAAGAAAAGACAAATGCAACTTCTGTTTCATGCCGACTTTACACTATAAAGCCACGTTGCCCTCCTTGACCTTCTTTATTCATGGAACACAAAAGATATTTTGCATATGCGATATTAAAAATCATACAGGTTTGGAATGACATGAGAATGTGTAAATGATTTTGGGACGAAGTATCCCTTTAAATGCTGATCAAGAATGAAAAAATACATTCTTTAGTACACAAACGAATGATTAATCTGAAAATGACTAACGTGTGTGTGAATCAATGTGAGTGTATGACTACAGGGAGGGAGGTGACAGTGTTTCCTATTCTGAAATGTGTAATTATCCAGAGGACTGCTGTATTGTGCCTATTTTGGACAAGCACTGACACAGATGGATTTGACCACAGAGACTTGCCTCTCTCTCTTTCTGCTCTGCTTTCTCTCTTCCTGAGGAGAGACATCAGCTTTAAATGAAACAACCTGCTGTTCAACCAAATCAAACTGCCACAGCACACCTTTTATATTAAATAAGCTACAATGTCAACAGAGACTTCCCCCTTGGGTATTTTGCAGAAAGAATGTGCAGATGTATATTTATTTACTTAATTTTCACAATGGTGGTTACACATGGTTGCTATATTGCATTAGGCCCAGAGAGCTCTACATAGATGCCATACGATACAAGTGTTCTGCCTCTTTCACTGAATCTGCGATCCATAAACCTGACAGTCAATCATAACAAAGATGCTTTACATAAGCAAAATGAACACAAGGAAAACAGTTCACAGAAAAACCATATGAGATCCAATACCATCTAAAGATTTTTTAATGTTTACTGGAATGGGATTTCGCTCAAATCCGATAAAATTATGAAATTCTCAATCCTCTCAGTGAAGAAAACGTCCCACACTCTGTTGTAGCTTGCAAAGTTTTATTCTTCAGTCAAAAACCTTCTTCAGACATTTTCCTAAAAGAAAAAAAAACAGGGCACATTTTGACTGGATGCATCTTGCTCATGTGCCCTTTTACAGTATCTGATTATCTTTGCTTCATGATGCATTGCAGTCGCTTCTCTGTGAGAGAAATGCTGCTTTGTGAGTTCAGTGCCTGAACCTCGTGATTTGATCAGACTTATTGAATCTTTTCTGAGCCATTTTGAGAAAAGAGCATGTGTTATAAACACATGCTATGTTTCAGAAGCAACAGAAGTGTCAGTATCTGTGTCTTTGCTTCCTTAGTACCAAGCCAGTCAGTGACTAGGCAGCATTTTTTTTTTGTATGAACGCCATCATGTCTAATGATATCGAACAAATTCCAACTCTTTACATATAACCGAACACATATTTAATGTTTACAATTCTTTTTTTTTCTCTCTCTCGCTGAAGAAATGGATTTATCTCAGCTAACAGGAAACATTCTCAGAACTTTGACTAATGTTCTGGCAAGTTATGAGCAAACATTCTTAGTCATGTTTATAGAGTGCATTAGTGCCCGTCCACTTTGGTTCCGGAAGTATTTTTTCCATTCATGTCTCTCATAGGGATTTCAAAATAGTCTTTGTTAAAGCATCATGAGCCATAAATAAAGCCAACCAGCTACGAGGTGAATCACAACATTACAAACGTTGATTTAAAGGGCACCTATTATGCAAAATTCACTTTTACATGGGTGTTTGAACATAAATGTGTGTTGGCAGTGTGTGTGCACAACCACCCTATAATGGTAAAAATCCACCCACTCCTTTTTTTTAATCCCCATAAATCATAAGCAGTGTCTCAGAACAAGTCCTTTGCAGATTCCTGGGAAAGTGACATCACATTTCACAGGCCCCGCCCACAAGTGTTGATGGACACTGCTGTATTAGCATAGACCCCGCCCTCAGAGAGCTGTACAAAGTCCGCCATGTCTATCTCCTCGCCAGAGCATTTAACAGCAGCATTCAAGTAAGAAATGTGTTCTTAATACAGCTACTAAAGTTCATTCAGTCAAGAGCAGTGAGTGATTTTCTGTTTATCTTCTGTTGTTTGATTCATATTAACAGCATATATAGCAGTAGGTAATGTATATTACACTGCTTTCACTTTAGTAACGTTACACAGATCAAATATACACACAGGATTTATGTACTTGCTGCATACGTGCACAGACATAACCGACTGTTTTCATGTGAACTTTGTGTGTTTCTGACATAAACTTGTGTGCATTTGACAGTTTAATCGCAATAACACATGAACGAGAACTAGTCTAGTTTAATAACCTACTCACCGTCGGGTGTGTGTGCTCAAGTTGAGAGCATAGACTGTAAGGTTGAGAGTGATATGGCTTTAAAACGCATGCAGATGATAATATTTCATGATCATGAAGAACTGCAATGTCACGTGAGCGTGTCCGCGATAGAGATGATAATCAACGCCAAACAGATGTATCATGTTTCAGTTTTCATTAGCGTGTTCACTAGCTGCGAAGCCTCCGCCCTCTGGGGTGGGGAGCAGCAGTTCATTTGCATTTAAAGGAGACACACACAAAACTCATTTTTCTCAAACCCAAAAATTGGCATTTTCAAAATGGTATATTAAATGATCTGTTAGGAATTTTGATCTGAAACTTCACAGACACACTCTGAGGACACCTGTGACTTATATTACATCTTGTAAAAAGGGGCATAATAGCTGCCCTTTAAAGCAAAAAAGTATTTGAAAATCAGATAAAAATATGAAGGTACAAGACTGTGCACTGTTGGTGCTTTCGGCGGTGGACAGGGGTCAGCATGGGCACCCTGACTGGTCTGCGGCTATGAAGCCCCATACGCAACAAACTGCGATGCACTGTGTATTCTGACACCTTTCTATCAGAACCAGCATTAACTTCTTGAGCAATTTGAGCTACAGTAGCTTGTCTGTTTGATCGGACTACACAGGCCAGCCTTCGTTCCCCACGTGCATCACTGAGCCTTGGCCGCCCATGACCTTGTCGCTGGTTCACCACTGTTCCTTCCTTGGACCACTTTTGATAGATACTGACCACTGCAGACCGGGAACACCCCACAAGAGCTGTAGTTTTGGAGATGCTCTGACCCAGTCGTCTAGCCATCACAATTTGGCCCTTGTCAAACTCACTCAAATCCTTACGCTTGCCCATTTTTCCTGCTTCTAACACATCAACTTTGAGGACAAAATGTTCACTTGCTGCATAATATATCCCACCGGGCGGAGTGGGCGGAGCTAAAGATATATTTTGGCACATTTTACTTGTTTCGACTCTCTGATTGGTGGAATTTTCTGTACAGCATCATGGGTAATGTAGTTTTTCACCACAAATTCTGCTGTTAAACAACAATAATTTTAAAACTAAGTTGAAATAATGTGGGTTGACGGCTTCAACAGAAGAACAACCTTGTAGCTCACAGTAAGGCTGTCTTTAAAGGTTTATAAGTTATCGTTAAAAATCAATTTCCCTATGACGAAAATGAATGGAGTTTTTACTTCCGGAACCCGTCTGTTGCACTCTATAGAACATTCGTTGAAGGTTATCTGTTGTTTAATAATGTTCTCAAAATATTACCACAGAAACGTTATTTATACATCATTCACGGAAGTTTTTTTTCTGTTTTAGTGGGAAGTTCATCTAATGTTTTCTAAATGTTACATTCAAAAGTAACTCTCATAATGTTTGCAAAAAGATCAAATGGAATGTTCCCTTAAAAACGTTTTTAAAACAATTTAAAAAACTGGACATTTTGAACATTCAGAGAACATTCAGATATAATGTTTTCATAACTTAATATAAACATTAGCAAAACGTTCTTTGAACATTACCTGGGATACAGTGAAAACATAAGAGAATGGACATTTTTAAACAGATTTACTCATTTTAACTGCCTTTAATTGTGTTCATAGCTACATATACCCTTTTCAACTTTTAGACAACATTTTTAGATAACATCTATGTTCAACCTAAAAAAAAAGAAATAAGTGTACTTCTTGTGTCCTCCTCCATCTTGATTACTCATACTCTTTCCTTCTGAATGAAGCTGGGTGGCATTCGCCCCTTCTAAAATATTATGACAACAGTTGTGGATCTGATTTCACAGATACTCCTCTAAAGCACGGTGGGGAGGTCTGCTGAACGACAGGCTCTAAAGAAGCTTTGTTTGACATGGCCAGACCCTCTTTATACCTACAAATGTTTCATAAGTCTGGGGCGCTCCAAGAGAATGGATCTTTTTTCGTCTGTCAAATGAAGTGTGTTTCAATCCAGCACAGGTGCGACTCACTAAAACTGTTTGTAGTAGCACTGGAGGCAAAGGCTTTATACTTGGCATTCAGAGTTTTATAGAGCCAGCTGTTTCTGAGTTACATGTTTGTGACTTGAGTAAGATTTAAGCAGTGGTGGATAAAGTACTCGAAAGCCACACTTGAGTAAAAGTATAGATATCTTGCCAGAAAATGACTTTGGTAAAAGTTAAAGTCACTGTTTAGAATATTACTTAAGTAGAAGTTTTAAAGTATGTGATATTTATTGTACTTAAGTATGAAAAGTATTTTTTTCATATTAAATGTACTTAAGTATTGAAAGTAAAAGTACAAGTAAATGCAAAACACATTGTTCTATACAGTTTAAGTGCAAGATTGTTTTCAGTTTTAACTGTGTTTCTTCCATTTTGTTTTCTTTGAATACAAAAATGGCAAACTGTTTATTGTAAGTTTTAAATATGAAAAATATTAATATTTTATACCTTGATCATTCATGTTAATTCATAGTACAGTAACTAATGTAAGAGACAACTTTAAAATGTATTAGTAAATGTTGATGAACAATACTTTTATCGACCATTTTAATGTTAAAAATGGTCTCTTATTGTAAAATGCTACCATTTCATATAAATCCAAACAGTAATGCTTAAAGATGGCCATCTTCACACATAGTCATAGCATTGAAATTAGACACAGTATATGTATATTATATGTATATTTCACACTTTATTTGCTTCTATTTTAGAACACTTGATGATTACATAATCAAAATATGTTACAGTGACGATAAAGCTGCATGACAATACAGTTTTGATTTCTCATGTCACTAGCTTCAAATATGCCACTTAGCTGCATAACAACTGCATAAAAGCGTCCAGATGGATATAAAATAATGCAAATAGATGGTAGCAAACGTGACATTAAACATTTGGGTCAGACTTGCGTGTGTTTTTGTCACGTTGTTTTAACAGCTTGAGGTACTAATGTTAGCATCAGCCTCGACGGCATTAATACAGCATCTAGTCAACAAATTAATTACTTTATAGTGATAGGAAAACATGTACTGTAGTGTATAACATACCGTTTTGTTGTCTATGTTTTAAATTCGTTTTTGAAGTGTCCCGCTGTGTGCAGCGCGCAGCCTCACGTGTCAGTCGCTATAGGAACTGACGCATCACGGAAAATGAAATCCACCGTGCTTGTGCGAGCACTTGTTTGCACGTGCTTCCTTGCAGTCTTCCGAATTTATTTTGTAGTAAGTAACGAAATTGCTTTGGGAAAATGTATCGGAGTAAAAGTATACATTTTATGTAGGAAATGTAGCGGAGTAAAAGTAAAAGGTGACAGAAATATAAAACTCAAGTAAAGTACAGATTCTCCCATAAGTATTATTACTTCGTTACATTACACCACTGGATTTAAGATATAGTTTGGTTGCCTTTTGATGATATTCAATATGTCTACTCTTGTGAAAAAGAAGTGTGTTTAATTGTATTGAATGTGCACTTTAATTCTTAAAAGTATTTTTTTTAGAAACGGTACTTGCAGGTAATATAATATTAATGAAATAAAAGGCCACTTAAGTGCACTTAAAGAGAGTACACTTATGTGACTATATTTCTTAACACACTTAAGTACACTTTTAAAAGTGAACTTTTAAATAATGGGTCAGAAAAACACTTAAGTTCAAGTAATTGCATTTAATATAAATGTACACTATAATGTCACTATAATTTTTTTTTTTCCATACATTGAATGTCAATGGGGTCCAATGTTTTTTTGGACAAAAACAGTTGAACCATTCTTCACAATATCTTCTTTGTTCTCTGCAGAAGAAAGAAAGTCATACAAATTTGGAACAACATGAATAAATGATGACAGAATTTAAATTTTGGGGTAACTATCACTTTAAGTGTGCGAATCTTACTACTGAAGTTTTAATATTCATCATAATATTGAGTATATCTCCTAGCTCTAGTTGTGTAAGTCAGATATGTTGTGTCATTTGAGTGGCCCTTAAAGGGCCTGCATCTTGTTAGGTTTAGCGATAACAGAGATGTTACTATTTGCCCTTGTGTAGAGTGTAAGTGGGTGGGTCTCTGATTTGTTTGGACCCCGAGGCACGGGACATTTTGTCTCTGAGTCACCTTAGTAAAAATCCCAGCTGTGTAAATGGCTTACGGCATGTATGTAAAATGTAAATGCAACACGCAACACGAGTCAACACTACGGAGAGATTCCAGGAATCTAGAACACGTTTTTTAGTGTGTGAAATACAGGCACTCGTCTATACTACCCAAATAAAATCACACGATAGCTCAACTCAATATTGATGCCAAGCAGAATGTTCAGGCTGCTCTTTTCCAAATACTTAAAGTAGGCGAAAATCAAGTACCTCAAAGGACAAAACTTTTTTTTTTTAATGGTCTTAACATCTTGGATGATGCATTCTTTATCAATAATGATCTACTGGTAAAAAAAATTAGTAAATATTAGAAGCTATAGTGTCTTCAATGTCTTCAAGGAAGTTCACCCAAAAATGAAAATTCTGTCATCATTTACTCTCCCTCATGTTGTTCCAAACCTGTATGAATTTCTTTGTTCTGCTCAACACAAAAGAAGATATTTTGAATAGAGATGCACCGATTGCAATTTTCTTGGCCGATTCCGATTTCCGATTTTTTGTTAGTGTGATCTGCCGATTCCGATTTTCTTTCTAAGAACTATAATTGACAACATATACAAACAAAAATCTACTTTTCTTCAACGCAAAGTTTTATTTTCATAAAAAAAAACAAGTAAAAAGTCAGTAATAAAATATAAACAGCTTAAATAAATGAAATACAATAAAGAGAGCTATGAAACTAAGTTTTTTTCAGGTTAACTGGGTTTCTATTCAGGTAAGAAATACTACAGAAATTAAAGTAATCAAATGTAAAATAACACATTCAGTGTTATTTTGCATTGGTTACCTTAATTTCTGTAGTCTTTATTGTAAATATTAATACAGATCAATTCTTACCATTAAAGTTATAAAACGTATTCAGTCAAGAGCAGAAAGTGATTTTTTTTTTTGTCTTTTGTTCTTTGATTAACATGACAGACAGCAGCAGAAATATTGGACTGCTGTCCCTTTAAGAGTTTATGAACGGTGTTCAATGGAACCAATACTGTTACACACAACATGGGTTCACTTTCTTAGCTATTTAACGATTCAAAACTGACTGTTTATCTGAATACTCGCCAAGATTGCCTGTGCCGCTGGTTTTGACATACTTTTGTATGTATTTGACAGTTTAAGTGCAGTAAACCACTCATTTTGGTACTTGTGACTCTGTTTGAGACTGAGTGTGGCTTGTTCGCTTCACTTATATAGATCAGTGGTGCGCGTGCTTTTGGTGTGAGCGCGAAACCTGCGGGAATGACTAAAATTATGCGCAATACAAGCACTATTTAACCGGAGCGAATGAGACGAGTGTGAGAGAGGAGGCGCCCACGCGGATGTGTGTCACTTCACCGTGACAGAGAAGAGAGCGAGAACGCGCAGCTGACGTTATTGCCTGTGCCGCTGGTAACAAAACGGATCGGCTCGGAATCGGTAAGAAGTGAGACTGATCGGCCGATCACCGATCCGGGCCGATTCCGATCCCTGGCCGATCGATCGGTGCATCTCTAATTTTGAAGAATATGGGTAACCAGTTGATGGGCCCCATTGACTTCCTCAGTAGGGAAAAAATACTATGGAAGTCAATGGGGTCCATCAACTGGTTACCCATATTCTTCAAAATATCTTCTTTTGTGTTGAGCAGAACAAAGAAATTCATACAGGTTTGGAGCAACATGAGGGTGAGTAAATGATGACAGAATTTTCAGTTTTGGGTGAAATTCCTTTAAGTACATCTTTATATGTAATTACACATTTACTTGTATTGTCTGTTAAAATACGATTAAAGTGTATTGCCAAAATGTACTGACAAGCATTTATGGTAAATGTAATTTTTATTGAAACTTGTATGTCATGTATTTTAAATATACTTATAAATATACTTTAAATACACATTTGTAATGATAAAGTTGCAATTTATTACATTAAAAATATATATAAAAATATTAAATGTAATATAAAATAATATTTGCTTAAAATAACGTTAATCAACACATCAAAATAAGTGTACTTCTTTAAAGCACGACAAAAGATTAGCCTATTAAACCACAATGATTTAAAATGTACTTAACATTTTTTTTTCACTATTTAAGTACACTTAATGAGTCTTTTATTTAATTATTATTACAGCATATTATTTGCAAGCACTGTTTTTTTTAAAAATACATATATATTTTTAAAGATTTGAAGTAAGTGTACATTTCACACAATTAAGTGCACTTCTTTTTCATAAAGGTTCACATATTCACAAGCAGGGCAGATATCAACGTTTTCTTTAATTCAGTCTGTCAGAGTCAGACCACTTTGTTGTTCATTTCTTTAAAGTCAGAGTTACATTTTTAGATGAGGTGTCCTTATCCTGGCGCGTCAGGACACATACAGGCATGTCCAAAGGCAGAACTATAATTCTGGCCACTACAGTATTTTCTGAGGATTCATTGTCTCTTTTCATCTAATGTGGAAGCCATGAGAATGAGGCATTGGAGGCAAAGATGTGCTGCAAATGACTGAGAGAGCTAAAGGGTCTTCTGATTAGGACAGAGTAGAAGAGGGACCTGTTGTGCAGTCATTTCTCTTGATGTTTTGTAGCTTCCTATGTTGTGACAGCCCATATTCTGGTCTTCATCTGTGTGGCTGCAAAACAAGCGCTGACAACACTTTTGTGATATTTTTTTTACAGGGTCTCTGGAACACCCAGCACTTTTTAAGTATAATATATAGAATGTGAAGGCGTTCTGTTTCAAAACCTAGTGAGCTGCTTTACATTCTACTGTCTACTAAGGCAGCCCTTACGAAAATTAACCGTGGTTTTGTTACATTAAAATTTTGGCAGATTGATCACCATTTGTATAAATCAAGCATTCTGCATTAGTTCAGGCAGGCCACGTAGTCAAGCTCCGCTATCAGCTGATTGGAAAAATTCCAACCCCGCCCATATCAGCTGATCTGATTCATATGTACTCAATTGGCAACTCTCAAACAGGGCGCCTTAAGCGTAGCTTCAGTTCAGTCTGCCTGCTTGGCTGCTTCCACTGCACGCTGCTTTGCAACCCACCTCCTCCCCAGCTCCTCCTTAAACTTGTGTTTAACTTAATCAGTGTCATTCTGTTGTCATTGATGCATGCTCTGTTCTCAATGGGGGATTTACGCTGCCCTCCCAGTTTAAAAAAATGGGAGGTTGTCCCCAGAAGCTGCTGCTGTTCCCTGTTTTGGCTTTTCATGGAGCTCATGATAAGGATGGGGAATTTAGAACAGAGCCATATTGCCAAATGTAAATTTTGCAAAATATGGCAATAAAAAAGTTGACTAAAAGGTTGTCAATGTTGTTTTTGACTTAAGCGGACCTGACTGAACCACAGTTTTACTACTAATACCATGGTTAAACTATAGTATGTAACTCTAATTTAAATTAAAATGCTAAAATACACATAAAATCAAGATGTAAAATAAAATTATATTTCCTAGAAATTTTTCTTAGGAATAGCTCTTAGAATATTGTGTTGGACAATGCCCTTTAAGTCAAAGAGACCCACTGCTCTAAGCGAAAAAAAAAAAAACACACAAACAAAATTAAAATAAAACACTTCAGGGTTCAGTGTGTCAGATGCTGAGATTTCTTATTAAAATAGCGTGATAGATTACTCAACTACAATCACATTAACCCTTAAACGCATACCTCAGGTCTTTAGTGACCTGGGACGTAATCCACTACCCTCCTCCTCATTCATTTTTTAAAGTTAGACATGAACCATCTTAGTATTCCTCAAACAATTCATTATAAACAATATAACAAGAAAAAATAAAACCAAAGTGTAAGTATATTTTTTCAGCATAACAAAAATTGAATCGTTGATGACTGAAGTGCAGTTCACCTTTATTCCTCAAGGTGGCAATGTCTGATACACAATGATGAAGTGACGTTTCACTCATAGTTACCGCAGGCAGAAAACAAAAGAATAGGAAGAATCATCAGCAAAACTTGAAATGGCTCAGAGATTTACTGCAGAGCAAGAACTGAACACAGTCAAATATTACTGTCACTGTCACTTGATGGCGGATCTGGTGAAGAAGCTGTCAGAGATCAAAATATTGATTTTGAAGATGTTGAAAATGATAGTTTTGAGAATATGTTTGAGATGGCGAATATGAGGCAGATGCTGAATGTACTGGGAAATGAGCTCTGACGAGGACAGTGATGATGGTATAAAACATCTGCTCAAACTAAACCCTTCCAAGCTCCAAAAGGTAACAAAATATGCTTTATTTTATTCTTCTTTAATTGTTTCTCTAATATCAGGAGAGTTTTATATTATCACGACAGGTAGAGATCCATCCGTTAGATATAGATCCGGGTCGCCAAAGACCCAAATATGTAATAATGATTGGCAAAACATTCATGCATTTAAGGGTTAAGAAGTTACAGGTACTGTACATTGTATTTACAGGTACAAGGTACAGTTAAAAAAAACAAAAAAAAACAAAGAAAGAAAATTGCCTGCTCACCTTCATTTCTAAAATAGTCAATTTTTAATTATATTAAACTACTTTTACCTATACCTTTTCTGAATCAAATGAATTATAATTAGGGTATATTTGGTCAAAACACAATTAACTATAATTAATAATGAAGATCACATCTTGGCCAGAATAATGTAGCCTATATAAGGCAATCACAGTGATGTTGCCTACCTTTTGAAACATTCTTCAATTCAGGTGTTTTGGAACAGACCAAGAATTTTGCTTTGACGGACAGTGTCTCAAAAGCCAGGTGCATTTCAACAGTTTAATCAAAAGCGAGATTTCCAGCAGGATTTAGTCCTGATGATCTGATGAAGATCTCATCCATTATGAATTAGACTGCTTCTTTCTGTGAGACTTCCAGCAGTCTGAGAGTAAGATGGAGAGGGGTGAAATGAGTTTGACCTGACCTGACCCCCGCCGTTAGCTCAACCGCACTCCAACACTTTCCACACATCGGCCGACCCCGTGCTGAAAGTCCCGTCGCGTGAGGAAATGGCCTGTCTGCTACCTGCCACGAGAAAGAGACGTCATTACCCCATCAATTTTTTATGGGTCTGTTTTCTGTCTCTCAGCCTCGCTAATGCGCTATTTAGAGCGTTAGTCATAGGTCGCTCTCATGCAGTCCTCTGGCTAGCTGCAAGTGGAATCTCAGATGGATAGATAGATGGATGGATGGATGAGAGGGAGAGAGGAAGGAAGGAAGACTTAATACCACACTTGTGCGGGGGGGTTGTTAGCTATTAAGCCTCTAATAGATTCCTCTTCATTTAATAGGTCACATTTACATCACAGTTTCTGGAAGATTCGTAAAATAAAACACAGCTCCCGGCATTATGAGCCACACTTCGAAACATGGCAAATAAAGGTGAATGAACTTGTGTGTTTTACCATTAATACTTAGCAGATGTTTAGAGGAAACAGACAAAGGTGATTAAGAAATGCAAAAAAAGCACATAAAAATGAAAATTGCTGATTCACTGACTGAAAAACAAAAAATGGACAGGTTACTATTTTTTTAAAATACCATTTTAAGAAAACGACTCTTTACATGTAATGTGGTGTAACCATTATGTAAAGAGTAATAACATATTTTCCTTACACCTTGAATACATTTGAGTTATAAGATCTTAATAATAATAATTAATATTTTTAAAATGTTAAAAGCCACAATTCGTAATTTTTCACCGCTAGCGGTCGCTTATTCAAAACAAAGGCGTAGCTTGATGACGCCTTGATTTCACGCTTTTATTATGCCGCAGTCGGCTGTTTCTGCTTCTTCCGCTCATGTGTATGTGGGGTAACGCAGCACTGTTTTATCATTTAGATACATTTGAGTGTGTTGAAAGTTATGTTATAATGCTACTCTGTGTGTTCGCTCGGCGGCTACTATGAGACACTTGTTCACACTGCAGTGAGCTAGATCACTATTAGGCATGGTAAAACATGGTACTCGCGTTAAATCAAGAAAACGAGATTTAAACAGTAAGACTAACTGTGTTGAGCTATATAACAATGATTAGTTTTCTGCCGATGAATGTCTCCAAACAGTTGCTCACCTGTCTAATAAAACACATAATATATTAAAGCGTCTTTGGTGTTTCCATGGTTTCTACAAAATAAAACCGAGGGTACCGCGGGTATGATGTCATTTATAGGCGACGCACGGACACGGTCCGTGTCCTGGTTAAAATCGCTTATTTCTCTGGATTTAAACATTCTTGGAAACATTTGGGATAATGTAAGTACACAAGTCAACAAAATATATAACATTGTTCTAGTGGTTTTTGGATATTTTAATCCAAAAATCTTACATATTGTGCCTTTAAGTTTTTGCAGAGTTGCACCACATGGCATTTTACAACCTATGATATGATTTCCTGCTTGAGGTTTTTTTCTCATGGATCTGCATGACTTTTAAAATATTAAGAATCAGCAAAGCAGGCTTGCTAAAATATCAATCATAACAATATAAATAAGGAGTGTCTATTTACACTAAGTGCAAATAGCCCACCTTGTTGGCACAGGCTCTTTACACTAACTCGGCCCACTGACGTCTGTAATTATGGAAGATGCTAGATTGTCAACAGTAGCAATAGTGTAGGGGTAAGGCGCATGGCAGAAAGTTTTGACGCAAATCGTTGTGATGGTGGTTGAGGAGATTTCCCCCCTTCCATGTAAAGCGCTTTGAGTACCCAGAAAAGCGCTATATAAATGTAACAAATTATTAAATTATTATTATTATAAATTGGCCCGAGTTTGAATCTGCCTTTTGCCGAACTCGCTCTACTCCCTTTTCCCATCACATATCAGATCAGAAAGGCATTTATTTTCAATAAAAATGTAGAAAATATTCGAAAAATAAAAATAAAGTGTCTAACGTGTGTTTAATAATAAAGTGTTTAGGGTTATGGGTAGGTGTAGGGAGGGCTTTATTGTCTCAATAAGGCGGCATCCATTTAATAATTTTATTATTAATTTTAATTTTAATAATTCTGTTATTATTGCATACCGTTTAATGTACAACAAAACTGATGTGCAAATATTTTCTGCAACTATTTATAAGTATAAATAGCATCTTACTACTATTTACACTTATTGCAAAGAAAATACTATTTTCACTTAGTGTAACTAGGATCTAGTTGCTATTTATACTTAGTGCAAATAGCCGCTGCCTATAAAATATGCCAAACTACTTAATAAGGTTTTGTTTTCTTCTTTTAATGAGCCTCATATCAGGACAGTTGTATCACTCTGACGTTTTTAAAGGGGGGTGTAATGCTATTTCATGCATACTGAGCTTTTTACACTGTTAAAGACTTGGATTCCCGTGCTAAACATGGCCAAAGTTTCAAAAAATAAGTTGGACGTTTGGTGGAGTATTTCTGTGCCAAAAATACTCTTTCCGGTTTCTCACAAGTTTCGGAAAGTTTTTTTCGAGTATGGGCCTATGTGACGTCAACAAGGGCAGAATTTCCTTGTACGGGCACTTCTCCCGGAAGGGCGCGTGCGCCCACGTCGGCCAGAGCGAGAGCGCAAAAGCACGCCCATCAACGCGCTTTGCTCGGCTTTAGGGAAGTCGTCGGCTGCGCTGCACAGGTCACAGGACTTCACGAAAACTACAATGTCACCAAAGAAGTGTGTTTTTGGTTGCCAGGGCAAGACAACCCTGTACAGCTTCCCAAAGAACCCAGCGTTAAGGGGTCAGTGGATGGAGTTTGTTTTTTCCGGAGCAGCAACGTTGTGCAAGTGGTTTTGTTTGTTCCCTGCATTTCGGCGATGATTGTTTTATAAACAAGGCCCAGTTCAACTTTGGATTTGCAGATCGTCTAATGCTGAAAGATGGAGCGGTCCCAATGATAAAGGATCACGGTCATGCGTTGGAACCGCAGGCGGTGAGTAAAACTGCTTCAAATGTCTGTGTGTTGTTGGCTATCGGCGCGTAAGTTGCACATCAAGTAAACAACATGTGACTCTTTAGCTCCGCCCACACGATACGCCTCCAGACGCTCGGTTTTATTCGGAAAGACTCGGTACAGCGTATCTGTCTTTTATAAATATGATAAAACTAAAGACTTTTCGGAGATATGAAGGATGCAATACTATTCTATAGGTACTCAAGATTGACATGAGATTGACATAAACTGTGTGTGATACCCCCCCTTTAACTTTATTCCTCTGAAATCACATGAACATCATAGAAGATGTGTATACAAATCATTGTATGGATGAATTGCATGTATTTTTAGCAGCCTGAACTTTCTGCTATATGGCTATCTTCCTTTTTTGAGTGAACTGTCCCTTTAACCTTTTGTTGTGAATCTCCTGGTGTTTGGTTAATGGAGACGTCTGCGTATTTGTGTGTGTGTGTGTGTGTGTGTGTGTGTGTGTGTGTGTGTGTGTATCAGTGAGCCTCTCGTTAACGCACAAACTCTCTGGAGTCTCACTACAACAATAGTTAATACTCATGGAAGTTGCTTTCTGCCTCACACACACATAAACACAGATCTCTGAGGACACTGGCTGGCTCACGTTTGTAATCTTTTATAGTGACTAGGTAATCAGAAGCCTTGTTGGGGAAGCATGATGTAATAGGTCAATTTGTTAGGATTATCAATGTGTCATTAAAAGGCGTCTGACTCGATGCACATTCACAAGTGGACACATCATATTATTGTTTTGCTGTGTTTTACATGGCATGCTTGCGTCTTGGAAGAATAAACTTGTATTTATCATTTTCCCTGCGCGCTATTAACAAAAAGTCATGGAAAATATTCAGGATTTTCAGTACAAAGTTCTTAGTTCTTAAGTAAACATGAGCTGATGTGGCATGGAGTGTAAAATGTCAGTTTGAATCTCACTTCAATGATAGTTGCTTTTAAATAAACAACTGACATCATCTGTTTTTGCATGTTGTAGTAGTTTGCAGCTGTCATCATTTACTCATCCTCATGTTGTTTTAAACCCATTTGACTTTCTTGCGTGGGCCACAAAAGGAGATGTGTTGCAGAAAAGCTGCTCTTTACCACACAGTATAGCTTCAAAAGGTTCAAGAATTCTTCAGGAATATTATTACAGATTTCTGAGAGGAGAAGGCTGAACTGATTTACTTAAAATCTTCCCCTCCATTGAATGATTTGCTTGGACTTCTTTTGTGATATGTTTATGTTGTCCTTTTTGGAGCTTCTCCTAAAGGTTTCTTTTTGTGTCCCACAAATAAAAGAAAGTCATACAGGTTTGGAACATCATGAGGGTGTGTAAAGTTTAATTTTCATTTGAACTATCCCTTTAAAGGTCAGGGTTTGTAACCAAACCCTTGTGAAAAAGGAAGTGTGCTTAATTATATTGAATGAGCACTTGTAGTATCTTAAATATTTTTAAAAAACTGTACTTGCAGATAATATAATATTAATGAAACAAAAGACCACCAAGTGCACTTAAAGAGAGAGTACACTTTCATGACTGTTTCTTAACACACTAGGTACACTTTTAAAAAGTACACTTTCTAATAATGTCAAATTAAAAGTACAGTTTAAAGTGCCCCTATTATGCTATTTTAAAGGTTCCTCATTTAAAAACATTGAATATCACTTCATTTTGCACAGTGTCTGAAACGTTTCAATAAAGGATTCGATCTCTCTAAACCCCTCCTTTCTGAGAGCTTCCTCTGCTCTGATTGGTCAGATGGTCCAGTCTGTTGTGATTGGTCTGCTCTGCTCTGATTGGTCAGATGGTCCAATCTGTTGTAATTGGTCTGCTCTGCTCTGATTGGTCAGAAGGTTCAGTCTGTTGTGATTGGTATACTCTGCTCTGATTGGTTAGACAAGTCCAGTCTGTTGTGATTGGTCTACTCTGCTCTGATTGGTCAGATGTCCCAGTCTGTTGTGATTGGTGTACTCTGCTCTGATTGGTCCAACATCCCACTCTTTTGTGATTGGTCTACTCTGCTCTGATTGGTCAGACAGCCCAGTCTGTTGTGATTGGTCTACTCTGCACTGATTGGTCAGATGGCCCAATCTGTTGTGATTGGTGTACTCTGCTCTGATTGGTCCGACATCCCACTCTTTTGTGATTGGTCTACTCTGCTCTGATTGGTCAGACAGCCCAGTCTTTTGTGATTGGTCTACTCTGTACTGACTGGTCAGATGTCCCAGTCTTTAGTGATTGGTCTACTCTGCTCTGATTGGTCAGATGGCCCAGTCTGTTGTTATTGGTCTACTCTGCTCTGATTGGTCAGATGACCCAGTCTGTTGTGATTGGTCTACTCTGCTCTGATCGCATCGGAAACAAATCTGAATTCAGGCTACATATCTTTCTCAGTACTTGATACCAAACATTTACAATGCCTTTGGTTTTACCGTATCCATTCGAGCCTCCTTCAAAACACATGCAGACACACAGCATAGTCTGCAAAGCATCACGAGAGACGCCGTTAAATTACCTCATGTCTCAAAGCACATAACATTACAATAATAATAAACGTAAACAACTTACAGAGCTCTAGTTGTACCACCTGACTGGTAGATTCATTTCAGCGTTGATAGTTTTGTCATAGAAATATTTATATGTGATTTTCCATTCTTTACTTAGGCCCAGAGGCCCAGAAATGTTTTTAATACAACCCTACCAGAAAAAACTGTAAAATGTGTCACTTTGATATCATGCCAGTCAGATGCGGCCATTTCAGTCTTTACCGGTCACCTGGCTCAATGTGTACTAATAAATTTTCAGTGCAGTTATGAGATGGTCAGTTATGGGATAGCCATTGTTGCTAAAACAATAAGCAGAGTTCTGAAGCAGAGTGCCTTCCTTTCAGCGGCCGTCTTATCCCTTTCTTCTTTGTGCCCCTTTTCCATGTCTTTCTGTTCTTTCTCTGTCTCTGTCTCTGTGGAAGGGCCTTCCTAGCATTCCTTCTCTCAGCGGGCTGCCCTTGGGACACTGCCAGAGGTTAATACAGATGTTTCTGTGCATCTGCTGGCCAAAGCAGCTGTACGGGGAACTTTATCTGCTCAAAATCCAAACTGACACACACACACACATACTTACCCCCCACCTCCTTCTGTCCCTGTTTCCTCACGCAAACACACACACACACACACACACACACACACACACACACACACACACACACACACACACACACACACACACACACACACATACATTCTCATTTGCAGCATTTCTTTTCCAAGCCTAGGCTACAAACTGTAGGTCTAGACATGTCAGTTCCTTCCTTCTGTGAAGGACTTGTGTTGCTGGTTGTTGATGTGACTGGTGTAGATGGACAAGTCTTGGAAGTTATAACAGACGATAGAGAGTGAGTGAGAGCCATTGGCCTGCCTTGGCACCAAATAAAAGTTTTCTCAAGTTTTTGACAGAATTTGCTTCCTCTTGTTGAGTTTAATTAGTACTCTTGCCTTGACATCTTGTCTTGACATGTTGTCTTGTGTAACTGAAGTGTTACTTTTCTACCACTTGGAGATTGCTGTTTTCTATATTTAAAGGTGCACTATGTAACTTTTTTCTGTTCAAAATTAATACAATTTTGGTGGCCCACGATCAATCCTTCTTCCAAAACGTGTTTTTGTCACTATGTTAAGCCCGTTATAAGTGTTTATATTTTGGATCTGATGGGATGGTTTTGTGGGAAATTGCGTACATACGTCCCTCGTCCGTGCGTGTCTCGTCATATCCGTAAATAGAGAAAAGTTGCTTTGACTACTTTGATGTGAGTATGGTGTGAGAGTGGCATAGGTTAGTTTTCACAACGAGTGAGAAAGTTTGACATGGTCACACTAAATCTCCAACCTCAGGCGAAACACTCATTTTAAACAAATGCCGAACAGAGGAGAGTCTGCTGGCAAAAAGAGAACGCGACAGAGCTCGTAATAAAACAAGAATCAACATTGGCTTGGCTTTTCAGAGATATTGAGAACTGAGGGATTTGAAAAGTTGTAAAAGCGACACAGAGATGGCGTTTTTATTACTCAACAGGTGAGTAAGGTGTTTTATTGAACAGATAAATTGCCATATGTAGCTCTCTAACAGAGTTCATTGTAAAGCATTATCTATTGTGAAGGCTCATTTCATTATGGTTGTTGTAGCGCTGTGCTGGAATTTATTTTCAAGGAAGTACCGTGTCTATTAATGGGTAAAGCTACAGTAACGTCTTCAGATAGTCAGCTTTAAATCCTTTTCATCTAAACTGGTTATATCTCTTAAGCCGAGTAGTGAATGTTTTATGAGCAGTAGGAGAACCATATTCATAACGCAGAGCCAAAGCATAACCAAAACAATGTTCTGCCGCAAAATCATGCAGTTTTGTTTTTTAACTGCTACAGGGCCAAAAGTTACAGTGTACTTTTAATGTCTTTAATTTTTTTTATCACTTTTTTCTGTCCTTTTCTCTTTGTGAGGGGAAAAAGCTTAACCTGCCCATTTGTTCTTGGTGAGAGTGCAGTTCCCCGCCTGTCCCGTCTGCACACAGCAGAGCATCAACATTGTGTAACACTTACAAAGAAGCAGGCCGCAGATCTTGCTGTGCTGGGAAATATCAGACAAAGTGCAACAAAAGATTCCTCAGCTGTTTTCTTTAGTCCATTCAGCACAACATAAAAACTACAAGAGAAGAATGTGAAGAACAAATGAGAGGAATGTCAGTGCACTGATGTCAATTTTCAGTCATAAAAGCTCTCTTTAAAGGATTAGTTCACCCCAAACTGAAAAACCATTGCCATTATTTACTTTATTTTACAGTGTCCTTTACACGTTACATGTAGTTACTATAGTAATAATTATAAATTATGCATAATTACATGCAACTAACCCTAAACCAAACTAAACCCTAATCCTAACCCTATAGTAGGTACATGTAGTTACTTAATATTACTCAGTACTTAAATGTGTAATTACACTGTAACAAAGATACCTTTAAATAAAGTGAAACCCAAATTTGTTACATTGTTACATTCTGGTTTGAACTGAACACAGCTACTGACAGTTTCTGACATTTTCGGTGTGTGAGATTGTCCTGACACCGGAGCACGAGCTCTTGAAGCGCCGCCCTCTTCTTGAAATGGAGCCGGGAGGCACCAGCTCATTTGCATTTAAAGGGACACACACAAAAACAGCATGTTTTTGCTCGCCTCCAAAAAGTGGCAATTTTAACATGCTATGAAAAATTATCTGTGGGGTATTTTGAGCTAAAACTTCACATGCACACTTATTTTATAAAAAAGGGCATAAGAGGTGCCCTTTAAGAGACAATAACTTTATTTGTTGTGCACTTTGATCTTTAAAACTTTGCAGACCTTTTACATTCACAAACAACTATATTTCACAGTGCATGAAAGGCAATATTCGAAAAAGTGTAATAGGGGCACTTTAAGGCTCGCTCAACACTGGCGAGAGTCCTAAAACCCAGCCAGTGACCCAGTGACGGATTACAGGCATTTCAGAAAATAAACACAGACGTAGACAAACACACACACACACACACACACACATGCACACACAAACTCATCGACTCTTCACAGCTGAGGCAGAGAGCCAGAGATAAAGGATGTATTAGTAGCACTGTTTTGTCCTTGAACTGATGCCAAACCCTGAGATCCACATTTCTTTTGGGGAATAGAGCTTTTTAAAATGAAAAGCTTCTACAAAGAGAAATTTTACCCACCTAAAACCCTAACCAAAGTTCCTGTGTGACATGTTGTGACAGTGCGTCCATATATTTGCGTGTATTCCTGCATGTGTGTGTATAAACAGGATCATGTTGTACACAGAACCCCATAATGCATCACAGGATGTTAGCACATGCTATGAGCCAAATAAAAGCCCATTACTGTACAGCTGAGCAATAACTGCGAGGCATCATTTATGGGAACCTGAAATGTGTGTCAAATTAGTCTGAAAAATTAATACGTCAAATATTACATCAGTTTATTAAGGAAATGCTTAAACCGCAGGCAGCTTGGGGCCAAACAGGATTTTCATTAATTCACTAAGAGTTTCTGGATCTAATTAAACTAAATAAATAACAGTGCAACAGTACAATCCAAACACACTATGATGTGTGTGATGGGGCCTTTGCTAATGCGGATTGTTGTTTATTTTCCATTTCTGTGTTCGCATACGTTATTGATTGTACATTTGTATGAGCAAGATGAGAAAGGTGTATATTGGTGGTCTCTGGGCGATGTTTTGGTCTCACCTGCTGGTTTATAGCATGTAATTATTCATTCATTGAAAGATCTGCAAGGTTTTTGACTGAAGTGATTTCAGTGGCTTTGGCCAGGACGTCCTTTACGATAATAATCATTGAGATTAAAAGGAGAGCAATGAGATTTTGTGTAGGTAGAATTATCATGCAGATATTTGTAATTACACATTGGTAATGATGAAGTTGCAATTTAGTACATTTAAAATATATTAACTTTAAATGTAATATCGAATAACACACTACAGTCAAAATGATAAACAAGTACACTTCATTTATTTTAATGTGTCCTTCTTACTGTGTAATCACAGAGTATTACGAAGTAATACTAATTAACAACATGTTAATTAATATTAATTATATTACTATAGGGTTAGAGTTAGAATTAGGGTTTGGTTTAGGGTTAGTTGCATGTAATTATGCATAATTATACTGTTATTATTGCTGTCAGTACACTGTAAAATAAAGTGTTACCACAAGTACTTTACATGTGCTTTAGTATGTTAGTCAACACATCAAATTAAATTAACTTCTTTCAGTTCAATTCAGCGGCAGAGTCTAACAAGAGGGACAAACAAGAGAAGAGGAATGTAACATGGAGAGTGTCAAGGACCGTGAAGGACAGGATGGAGAGAATCTGAGAAAGAAAGAGTGAGGGATGGAGAAGGAGTTTTGAGGTGTCCTGCTGAGAAGAGGAAGAACACAGGTTGGGGCAGCGGGTGTGAAGGCGGCTGATGGGCATGTGCACTAATCTGCTGTGTCACCGTGGCCTCTCCTCTCATCCTGCTTCAGAGGTGTCAACCTACTGAAACGTGTCACACTTTGACAAGGCCCTTGTTTGCCCCACCTGCTCCCTGTGAACCCACAATGCTTTGCTACAAATTAACTGTGAGGGTTGTGTTTAACTCCACTTTTAGACATATACTAGTAAACTTCCCTAAGCACTAAAAAAATGGATGCATCCATAGAATGTCACATAGTTTACTTGTAAGTTAAGAAAAATTAAAACATTTGACTTTAACCCTTAAATGCATGAATGTTTCGCCAATCATTATTACATATTCGGGTCTTTGGCGACCCGGATCTATATCTAACGGATGGATCTCTACCTGTCGTGATAATATAAAACTCTCCTGATATTAGAGAAACAATTAAAGAAGAATAAAATAAAGCATATTTTGTTACCTTTTGGAGGTTGGAAGGGTTCAGTTTGAGCAGATGTTTTATACCATCATCACTGTCCTCGTCAGAGCTCATTTCCCAGTACATTCAGCATCTGGCTCATATTCACCATCTCAAACATATTCTCAAAACTATCATTTTCAACATCTTCAAAATCAATATTTTGATCGCTGACAGCTTCTTCACCAGATCCACCATCAGCGACAGTGACACTAATATTTGATTGCGTTCAGTTCTTGCTCTGCAGTAAATCACTGAGCCATTTCAAGTTTTGCTGATGATTCTTCCTATTCTTTTGTTTTCTGCCTGCGGTAACTACACTGAACAAAATTATAAACGCAACACTTTTGTTTTTGCCCCCATTTTTCATGAGCTGAACTCAAAGATCTAAGACTTTTTCTATGTTCACAAAAGGCCTATTTCTCTCAAATATTGTTCACAAATCTGTCTAAATCTGTGTTAGTGAGCACTTCTCCTTTGCCGAGATAATCCATCCACCTCACAGGTGTGGCATATAAAGATGCTGATTAGACAGCATGAATATTGCACAGGTGTGCCTTAGGCTGGCCACAATAAAAGGCCACTCTAAAATGTGCAGTTTTATCACACAGCACAATGCCACAGATGTCGCAAGTTTTGAGGGAGCGTGCAATTGGCATGCTGACTGCAGGAATGTCCACCAGAGCTGTTGCCCATGAATTAAATGTTCATTTCTCTACCATAAGCCGTCTCCAAAGGCGTTTCAGAGAATTTGGCAGTACATCCAACCGGCCTCACAACCGCAGACCACGTGTAACCACACCAGCCCAGGACCTCCACATCCAGCATCTTCACCTCCAAGATCGTCTGAGACCAGCCACCCGGACAGCTGCTGCAACAATCGGTTTGCATAACCAAAGACTTTCTGCACAAACTGTCAGAAACCGTCTCAGGGAAGCTCATCTGCATGCTCGTCATCCTCATCGGGGTCTCGACCTGACTGCAGTTTGTCGTTGTAACCGACTTGAGTGGGCAAATGCTCACATTCGATGGCGTCTGGCACTTTGGAGAGGTGTTCTCTTCACGGATGGATCCCGGTTTTCACTGTACAGGGCAGATGGCAGACAGCGTGTATGGCGTCGTGTGGGTGAGCGGTTTGCTGATGTCAACGATGTGGATCGAGTGGCCCATGGTGGCGGTGGGGTTATGGTATGGGCAGGCGTATGTTATGGACAACGAACACAGGTGCATTTTATTGATGGCATTTTAAAATGCACAGAGATACCGTGACGAGATCCTGAGGCCCATGTTGTGCCATTCATCCACGACCATCACCTCATGTTGCAGCATGATAATGCACGGCCCCATGTTGCAAGGATCTGTACACAATTCCTGGAAGCTGAAAACATCCCAGTTCTTGCATGCCAGCATACTCACCTGACATGTCACCCATTGAGCATGTTTGGGATGCTCTGGATCGGCGTATACGACAGCGTGTTCCAGTTCCTGCCAATATCCAGCAACTTTGCACAGCCATTGAAGAGGAGTGGACCAACATTCCACAGGCCACAATCAACAACCTGATCAACTCTATGCAAAGGAGATGTGTTGCACTGCGTGAGGCAAATGGTGGTCACACCAGATACTGACTCATTTTCAGACCCCCCCGGAACCCCCCAATACAGTAAAACTGCACATTTTAGAGTGGCCTTTTATTGTGGCCAGCCTAAGGCACACCTGTGCAATAATCATGCTGTCTAATCAGCATTTTGATATGCCACACCTGTGAGGTGGATGGATTATCTCGGCAAAGGAGAAGTGCTCACTAACAGATTTAGACAGATTTGTGAACAATATTTGAGAGAAATAGGCCTTTTGTGTACATAGAAAAAGTCTTAGGACTTTGAGTTCAGCTCATGAAAAATGGGGGCAAAAACAAAAGTGTTGCGTTTATAATTTTGTTCAGTGTATGAGTGAAACGTCACTTCATCATTGTGTATCAGACAGTGCCACCTTGTGGAATAAAGGCGAATTTCACTTATTCAGTCATCAAAGATTCAATTATTGTTGTGCAGAAAAAATATACTGTTACACACCTCGGGTCGTTAGCGACCCTATACAATTTATACACAAAAAAAAAAAAAAAGAATGGGAAAACAGGCATTCTTTTAAAATTGTATTTTTTTTTCTTATTATATTATTTAAGGAATTGAATGAGGAATACTAAGAAGGTTGATGTCTAACTTTAAAAAATGAATAAGGAGGAGGGTAGTGAATGACGTCCCAGGTCACTAATGACCTGAGGTATGCGTTCAAGGGTTAAGTAGATCAAATGTGGGAAATTAATTACACATTACCAATATGTATAATTGCTTTGCTATTTTCAATAATTAAACTACCGTTCAAAAGATTGGGGTCGGTAAGATTTTTTGAATGTTTTTGAAAGAAGTCTCTTATTCTCACCAAGGCTGCATTTATTTGGTCAAAAATACAGTAAATGTTGTATAGTGAATATGGACACAGCACAGATCTGAATGCCCCAGAATGCTTGTTGCGCGCTGGATTTGAAGGGTGTTGCCGGGCGGTCAGGAGGATGTTGGTGAGCTGTTTCATGTAAGTTGTAAGTGATGAAGAGTGACATCATCTCTGCAGTTCTTCTTTGTGTGTGTGTGTAACAAGAACAGCTGCGCTCAGTTTAAATGCGAGAGGTCTGCTCGTAATCCCACGACTAAACAGGGTGTGCGTGTGTGTGTGGAGGAAGTGCTTGGTGAGATGCTCAACAGCTCCAGTGCTTCTTTCCTGTGGCCAACACATGTGAGAGACTGAGACCGGCTGCCAAATTGAGCAGTTTGAGCATGTGCCCTTTAGAACAGCTTATTACGGCAGAAAAAAACACAGACAGGAAATGTACCTCATACTTTATAGAGCAAAAACAATGTAGCGACAGTAATTTAATAATAACAATGAGGGGAATGTAAGTGTGTGTATGAACAAGAGACAAAGAGAATTAGAAAGACACGGGAGATAAGTAATGTGTGTTTTCATTTGTCTATGTTTGACGGTGTGTTTCCAATTAGAGGTCACATTCATCTCATAACGGCTTTGCGCGCACGCACACACAAAATGTTGGGTTTTCATGTTTTTTTTGGGGACTATCCATAGACATAATGATTTTTATACTGTACAAACTGTATATTCTATCCCCTGACCCTAAACACCCATCACATAAAACTTTCTGCATTTTTAAATTTTCAAAAAAACATCACTTAGTGTGATTTATAAGTGATTTATAAACCAAAAAATGTCCCCACAAGGACAACGGTTTCGGATATTGCCATCTTTGTGGGGACATTTTGTCCCCATAACGTGTAGTTTACCTAAAACACACACACACACACACACACACACACACACACACACACACACACACACACACACACACACACACACACACACACACACACACACACACAGAGAGAGAGAGAGAGAGAGAGAGAGAGAAAGAGAGTGTGTGTGAGATGAATGGGTTTTGGTCTGGCTGTATTGATGTGGTTCAGTGGAGGAAGGAGAGCTTGAGTTTTATAGTAATTAAGTGCAGCACATCACAGGAAAATTAAATTTGTAACAATTTTTTCAGCACTCGTGCGCAATGTGCGCCACAGAAAGCAGCCTGTCAGTACCGAATTCAGTTCTCTGTCACGGTTTATTGTGCTTTTAATAATTCATCATCCCATGTTTCTTTTCTGCTCTATCATGTTTAAGCAGGCCTGCACTGCACGGATACATTTACATATAGATAAACTATATAGAAAAATCTCTATCGATTGACATCGTCATATTGCCCTGCCCTACTCCGCACCTCCCCTGATATGCTCTTGCACCCCCCCGTGGAGGCGCGCCCCACACTTTGAAAACCCCTGGTCTAAACGGTATTGTCTAGTCTAAACAGTATAGACATATCAATACATTTTTCATTTCATTGTGACTATCACTGACATTTACAATGACGGAATAATAAAACCGTATCCGCAACTATTACTTTCACAGAACGACACAGGACTTTTAGTGTGCTCTTTAGGTATGAAAGGTATAAATGTTATAAGTATGGAGCACATGCAGTCAATCTGCAGAGCTCCAGGTGGGCGACAGGTTCAGCAAGCCTCTAGGGTCTCGATCATTACCTCTCATACAAACCAAGCGTATGCTGTGCACGTGTGTGAGACTGCAGAAGCAGGAGTGATGCAGGGCGTAAGTGCTACTGGGATTGTTTGTGTTTGCGTGTATTGGGATGAAAAGGAAAACCAGTGGAAACGGGCAGCTGTTCACATGCCTGTGGATTGAGTTTCCCTAGCTGCTCATATAAATGCTGTCTCTCTCTCTCTCTTTCTCTCAGTAATGTTTATTTTACACAGGTAGGACGACCATGCCGTTAGCCACTTGTTTCCTCCCAGAGGAAGTCATAAATGTGCCCGCTTGGGTTTAACTGCGCCCAGCCCTGCTGCTAATGACTGCCATTCATATGTAGAGGAAGAGAGATAGAGAAAGAAATGAAATGAAGGGATGATAAGTGAAGAGGTGATGTTTTAGAAGCTGCAGGCATCATGGAAAGCTGAGGAGATTATTCCAATGGTTTTTTTTCTGGTCACCATCCAGAAACAACATGATGTTTCAGACCAGTTTTTATCCAGACTTCTTACCCTGTCTAGAGGAATGTGAGGAGTTTGCACAACCCACAAAAAAGCTTCAGTTTAGCTTGGGCAGAAGTGCTAGATAGATGAGAAGACACTTCGTGCTGAAACTAAAGTAGCAGCAGATCTTTTCTTCCGGGTTGTGATGTACATCCGAGTGTAACGGATTATCAAAAAAGAAAAATGTAGGATGGGGACTTGGTTCTGTGCATTAGTTGTTGATTGGATTTTTAGATGTGACCGTTGCACTCAAAAGTGGAAGCAGATGAACGTGAGTTTGCAGAGGCACGTTTTAAGTGGACTAAATGATTGGAGAATACGTCACGAGAATGTCATTTTCATCTGAAGATTTAGCAATAATATATTTTTTAAACATTAGGAAGTAAATTTTTTTTTTTAAATGAAACATACATGCATTTAGAAAATACATGCCCAAATGTAAATGCATATATCCCAAATGTTTCCAACAATGTTTAAATTCAGAGAAATCAGCTATTTTAACCAGTGTAATGGCCCGTGTCATTGCGCAGCATGTCAGTGACGTCATATCCGTGTTACCCTAGATTTTACTTCCGCAGAAACCATAGAAACACCAAAGACGCTTTAATATATTATGTGTTTTTTTAGACAGGTGAGCAACTGTTTGGATACATTCATCGACAGAAAACTAATCATTGTTATATAGCGCAACACAGTTAGTCTTATTGTGTGAATATCTTGTTTTCTTGATTTACCGCGAGTGACATGAAACAGCATAATCAGAAAGAGCTTTATTTGTAGTAACAGTATACAGCATTTTCTCCAGCATACCAATATTTTTAAAATTAATTGCATGCCATTTAGCAACACAAGTCATTCAGCTTTTAATAATATGATATTCTAATATCTTACTGCAGTGTGAACAAGTGTCTTATAGCAGTCACCGAGCGAACGCGCAGAGTAACGTTATAATAACTTTCATCGCACTCAGATGTATCTAATATGATTGTTTTGACCAAGTAAAACGGCACAGCATTACCCCACAATTTTAATTAGTCAAATAAAACGACCTGTATTGATCCTGTATTCAGCACTTGCAGCTATTTCATTAGAATGAAATAAAATAATGTAGTTTTATGTGATCAAATGTAACTGTAACAAAGTTCAAGTTTAGGGAAGAAGGAGGTGGACATTAAACGTAACTTTATTCATAAAATAAACATAAACAATGAAATGAAATGAGCGGTAGCGGCCGACTGCAGCATATAAGCATAATAAAAACAGCAACGTAAAATGTTTTATTGTTTAATGTTTAAAAAATAATTTTGCCTATGTCACAATATGAGGTAAACCCAGTCTTGACAGTATCATTAATAAAACTTATTACATTAGCTCACCCATGAACATGAGTCCTGTCGGATTGCTTTCATCAGCTGTGGAGGTGAAGACAACAACTCTCACGATTCCATGCTCCTTCACGGCATCATAGTGCATTTACAAATGCATACTGTGCATTTACAAGTGTTTATATATATATATATATATACACCGATCAGGCATAACATTATGACCTCTGACAGGTGAAGTGAATAACACTGATTATCTCTTCATCACAGCACCTGTTAGTGGGTGGGATATATTAGGCAGCAAGTAAACAGTTTGTCCTCAAAGTTGATGTGTTAGAAGCAGGAAAAATGGGCAAGTGTAAGGATTTGAGTGAGTTTGACAAGGGCCAAACTGTGATGGCTAGACGACTGGGTCAGAGCATCTCCAAAACTGCAGCTCTTGTGGGGTGTTCCCGGTCTGCAGTGGTCAGTATCTATCAAAAGTGGTCCAAGGAAGGAGCAGTGGTGAACCGGCGACAGGGTAATGGGCGGCCAAGGCTCATTGATGCACGTGGGGAGCGAAGGCTGGCCCGTGTGGTCCGAACAAACAGACGAGCTACTGTAGCTCAAATTGCTCAAGAAGTTAATGCTGATTCTGATGGAAAGGTGTCAGAATACACAGTGCATCACAGTTTGTTGCGTATGGGGCTGCATAGCCGCAGACCAGTCAGGGTGCCCATGCTGACCCCTGTCCACTACCGAAAGTGCCAACAGTGGGCACGTGAGCATCAGAACTGGACCATGGAGCAATGGAAGAAGGTGGAAGGCCGGGTGCGTGTGCATCGCTTACCTGGGGAACACATGGCACCAGGATGCACTATGGGAAGAAGGCAAGCCGGTGGAGGCAGTGTGATGCTTTGGGCAATGTTCTGCTGGGAAACCTTGGGTCCTGCCATCCATGTGGATGTTACTTTGACACGTACCATTTCCTTTCATGGAAATGGTATTCCCTGGTGGCTGTGGCCTCTTTCAGCAGGATAATGCACCCTGCCACAAAGCAAAAATGGTTCAGGAATGGTTTGAGGAGCACAACAACGAGTTTGAGGTGTTGACTTGGCCTCCAAATTCCCCAGATCTCAATGCAATCGAGCATCTGTGGGATGTGCTGAACAAACAAGTCCGATCCATGGAGGCCCCACCTCGCAACTTACAGGACTTAAAGGATCTGCTGCTAACATCTTGGTGCCAGATACCACAGCACACCTTCAGGGGTCTAGTGGAGTCCATGCCTCGATAGGTCAGGGCTGTTTTGGCAGCAAAAGGGGGACCAACACAAGATTAGGAAGGTGGTCGTAATGTTATGCCTGATCGGTGTGTATGTGTGTATGTATATGTATATGTATGTCAAGTCAATTTATACTTCAGTACTCCATACTGAACTCGGTGTGACAAAAAAGGAGCATAGTTGTGAGGACACTGCCTTTTCTAGTATTTTTGACAGAAAGGGTAGATTTGAGATTGGCCTATAATTTACTAATTCTGTGGGATCAAGTTGCGTTTTTTTTAATAAGTGGTTTAATAATAGCCAACCTAAAAGTTTTCGGTACATATCCTAATGACAAGGATGAATGAATGATATTAAAAAGAGGATCTATGACCTCTGGAAGCATCTCTTTTAGTAGCTTAGTCGGTATGGGGTTGAGCATACATGTTGTTAATTTAGATGATTTAACGAGTTTAGCCAATTCTTCCTCTCCTATAGCAGTGAATGAGTGGAATTTTTCCTCAGTGACACTACAATGCACTGTCTGATGTGATACTGTAGTAGATGGTTGCATAGTTATAATTTTTTTCCTAATATTATCAATCTTGCACATAAAGAAGTTCATAAAGTCATTACAGCTGTGCTGTTTACAAACATCAGAAGTTGAAGCTTTATTTCTTGTTAATTTAGCCACTGTATCAAATAAATACCTAGGGTTGTGTTTGTTTTCTTCTAAGAGAGTCGAGAAATAAGCAGATCTAGCAGTTTTTACGGCCTTTCTGTATGCGATCATGCTCTCTTTCCACGAAATGCGAAAAACCTCCAGTTTTCTTTTCTTCCAGCTGCGCTCCATTTTTCTGGCTGCTGTTTTAAGGGCCCGAGTGTGCTCGTTGCACCACGGCGTTGGACTATTTTCTTTAATCTTCTTTAAGCGCAGAGGAGCAACGGTGTCTAAAGTGCTGGAAAAGAGAGTCAATAGTTTTTGTTGCAACATCGAGTTCCTCTAGGCTATCTGGGATGCTGAGGTGATAAAACTGATGAGGAAGATTATTTACAAAGCAATCTTTAGTGGCAGCGGTGATAATCCATTGTATGTATGTATAATATATGCGCCTAGTGGCACAGAACAGAACTGCAAAACATTTTGAGTTGAGTTTAAATGCGTTAGTTGAGTTTAAATGACTTAAATGCATTAAATACATTGTGAATGTATTATAGAAGCATTAGGAACAGTTCTTACAGTACAATAATGGGGTCAGCTGGAATCACTTTCAAATAAGATACATTTTTATCATGTTACTGCATATTCAACATGTCCTGCTCCAAGAGAAAATAATGTTCGTTAAACTATTTTATGGGGTGTTTAAAAATAATGCACTCCAAAAGAGCATCACAGGACTTTTGTGAAAGAACAGAAGACTGCAGGAGGCTGGAGAGGAGGCTGCTTCACATCTGCTCCACACAGTCGATAAAGCCCTCTTTAATGTGGAAGCCTTGACAGAGAGATTAAGGGCCTGCCGTGGCCCAAGCTCAGAGGGTGTGTCTGTCCACAGTGGGAGCGCATCGGCGGTGGGCCACGGGTTTGGGGTACAGCCTGGATTTGGGCTTTTGAGGGCTTTATGGATAGGCGATGCACGCTTACTTGTGTCATCACTTCTGGCTGCTCTGAGCCTGGAGAGCTTATTTATTGGTTACAGGGTGGAACAGAACAACTGCTGCAATCATTCACTCTCTCTCTGTGTGTGTGTGTCCACGTTTGCAGATGTTTCTTAGAGTAGATTCGCCATGATGTATCTGTAGCCACATGCATTGCGTTTGTAGCCATGTGTTGTTTTGAATGGATGTGTGTGTGTGTGTGTGTGTGTGTGTGTGTGTACCTGGTATTCCCTACATTATGTGGACCAAATGTCCCCCACAAGGATAGTAATACCAGTAAATTTTGACCTAATGGGGGCATTTTTTCGGTCTCATGAGGAAAACGTCTTATAAATCATATTAATGGTTTTGAAAATCTAAAAATGCACAATGTTTTCTGTGATGGGTATAGAATATACAGTTTGTACAGTATAAAAATCATTACGTCTATGGGAAGTCCTCATAAAACATGGAAACCTGTGTGTATGTGTGTGTGATCTCATTTACTGTGAGGCTGCACATGTGCTCAGACAATGAAGCCAAATGAACTAGGGGAAAAATGTGAAGAGACTCTTATTAAATAGCTCAACTATGACACTCGTCTGGTCTTGCTCTGCTGATGCCATTGATGAACAGGTGGCCATTTGAATCATTTGTTTCTGGTTTGGTCGAAAGCGTTCAGAACACTGTGTAATTTTGAAGACGCAGCCAAATTGCCCGTCACCTAGATTCCTGTTCTCATAGGATCTTCTCTAGAAATGCACGAACACAGTGGATCCAAAAAGTATTTGGACAGTGTAGCAACACTAAAAATGAATAGATATCATTGCATTAGATGACAAAATGTCAATACAAGTAGCATCTACACACAAATGATTCTCAGAACCATATTATCATATTATCCAGCTTGTGTAAAGGGGATTTTTAGTGGATGTATGCAGTCAGTTCTTCTCAAATTCACACAGGTGTTGTAGAAGTTATGCTGCCTTTATGTGCTAAGTGATGAGAAATATGAGTTTCCTGTTCATAAATTAGACATGGAAAGTCATATTTATGACTGGAAACTCTGAGATAATTTGTATGCCAGAGTTCTGAGAGAACTATTGCTGTAGAATACTTTAATCATATTTCAAAGACAATAGAAGTAATTATGAAATTACACATGAAGATGTACTATTTGATATACATTTAAACTATAGTATATTTTAATTGTAATTAAATTTTTAATTGTAAAAAATGAATAGGGAGAGGATGAAGGGGAAGAGAGAAAGGGATGGTAGTCAGGCTGATCTGGGCATCTGGTGTTGGCGGCCGGGAGACTCAGAGTGGGGGCATCATCTCAGTTAAATGTAGGCCGAGTGATTAGGACCCCCCGATACAACCTAGAAGGGAAGAGAACAGGGGATCGTAAAGATGGTTGAATGGATGAGAGAGGGAGGGGAAGGGAGGGTTCGAGAGAACGAGACAAACAGTACTGTAAGGGGCGGCCTGATATAAGAAGATTTTGAGAAGTCAGGTGATTGGTTGAGGCGTGGCCCCGCTCCCGAACCTCAGTTAACTAGTTAACTCCATTAAATAACATGCAGTTAAGTGTCCGAAAACATTACATTCAGTTTGCACTTAAAGGCACAATATGTAAGATTTTTGGATTAAAACCACTAGAACAGTGTTACAGTGGGGAGAGCAAGTATTTGATACACTGCCGATTTTGCAGGTTTGCCCACTTACAAAGCATGTAGAAGTCTGTAATTTTTATCATAGGTACACTTCAACTGTGAGAGACAGAATCTAAAACAAAAATCCAGAAAATCACATTGTATGATTTTTTTAATTAATTTGCATTTATTTGAATTCTTACTGGTTGGTAGGTGATCAAATACTTATGTCATGCAATAAAATGCAAATTAATTATTTAAAAATCATACAATGTGATTTTCTGGATTTTTGTTTTAGATTCCGTCACTCACAGTTGAAGTGTACCTATGATAAAAATTACAGAACTCTACAAGCTTTGTAAGTAGGAAAACCTGCAAAATCGGCAGTGTATAAAATACTTGTTCTCCCCACTGTATATATTTTGTTGACTTCTGTACTTACATTATCCCAAATGTTTCCAAGAATGTTTAAATCCAGAGAAATAAGCAATTTGAACCAGATAGTGTCGCCTATCAATGACATCATCCCCGCGTTACCCTCGATTTCCATGGAAACACTAAAGACGCTTTAATATATTATGTTTTATTAGACAGGTGAGCAACTGTTTGGATACATTCATCGACAGAAAACTAATCATTGTTATATAGCTCAACACAGTTAGTCTTATCATGATTAACCGCAAGTACCATGTTTTACCATGCCTAATATCGATCTAGCTTACTGCAGTGTGAACAAGTGTCTCATAGTAGCCGCCGAGTGAATGCACAGAGAAGCATTATAACATAACTTTCAACACACTCAAATGTATCTAATATAATAAAACAGTGCTGTGTTACCCCACATACGCATGAGCGGAAGATGCGGAAACGGCAACTGCGGCATAATAAAAGCTCTGCGAAATCAAGGCGTCATCAAGCTACGCCTTTGTTTTGAATAAGCGACCGCTAGAGGCGAAAAATTACATATTGTGGCTTTAAATATATTCTTTTAATGTATATTATTTTTGCGACAAAAAACATTCTTTTGAAAGTATGCTAAAGTGTACTTTACATGCATGCAGCATGTCTCCATGGTTGTCTGTGCTCTGGTCTACATTATCAGGAGCCTGTGTGTTTGTCATTCCTGTAGGTATGTTTTAATGGTGTAAGGGTGAAGCAATGACAGCTTGGTGCACGTCATCCATTAAAATCTACAGAGAAATGGAAAAGCACTTAGACCAAACTGTTTGATCTTCCCTGACAGAGAAAGAGTCAGGGAGAGACAGGAAGAGTGGTGTGTGTGTGAGAGTGAGCAAGACACAGATAGAACTGTAAAAAAAGCGTTGCTTTGATACACAGTTGAGGTCCAAGTTAAGTGATGACTTCAGAAGGGAAGAAAGAAGGCAAGAAAAAAAATCAGCATGCACCTGCCAAATCTGTAGCCTTGTCAATGTGCTCATGGTGCTCATTTTTGCGTTTAAAAGACGTCTAATAGCCGTCCAAACACAGCCCTGATGTCTAGGCTAATACAAGGCCAAATTTGGGCTGTCAGTGAAAATTTAATAGACGTCTAATCATAGCCCAAGAATAGACTAGTCATCTAGAACATGAACATGTCAAAGAAATGAAACCAAACACCTTGTAATCACTGTTGACTTTGCTTACATGATGCAGATCATACATCTCACAAGTTATTTTGGCAAAAACGATATGTAACCAAATTCAAGGTTATTTTGGCTAGAAGTGGGTTACTCATAGCTAGACTATATCGGGTCTATAGTTAACCGAGACGGTTAAATAACGGCTATTGCTTGCTGGGTTGTGTGAAGTGAATTCACATTTAGCTTGCAACATTTTCTGATTCCAGTTTCCCTGTTGGATCTGTGGCTTAGTGGTTAGCACTTGTGTTCCGTCATATTAGGCCATGGTGCTCATACAGACAACGTGAGTTTGAATCTTGCTAGCAACCTTTCCTGTTGTTATTTCTCCCTCTTCTCACCATCATTTCCTCTCCCCTCTAATATGATCTAAAACTCTGTCTGAAAGTGGACCTTGAAGGCCAGAGTTTATGCTTTAAAGGGGGGGTCTAATGCTGTTTCATGCATTCTGACTTATTTACACTGTTAAAGAGTTGGATTCTCATGCTAAACATGGCCAACATGTAAAAAAACGAGTTAGATGTATGACGGAGTATTTCTGTGCTAAATACACTCCTTCAGGATTTGAGTATGTTTCGGAAAATTTTTTTCGAGTATGGCCCTGTATGACGTCATAAAGGGCGGAATTCCTTGTATGGGCACTTCTCCCGGATGAGCGCGCACATCGACACACAGCGAGAGCAAGAGCACGTCCATCAATGAGCTTCGTTCGGGTTACAGAAGCCGTCGGCAGCGCTGTCATTTTGTTTTTAGACCACGAAATCAACAATGTCACTAAAGAAGTGTGTTTTTGGTTGTGAGGGAAAGATAACCTTGTTCAGCTTCCCAAATAACCCAGCATTAAGGAAACAGTGGATGCAGTTTGTTTTCCGGAGCAGCAACGAGGTTCTGCAAGTGTGTGTGTTTGTTCCTGGTCACGAGTCGAAACCGCAGGCGGTGAGTGAAACTGCATCAAATGTCTGTGTTTTGCTGGCAGTCGGCGCGTAAGTACATATAATGTAAACAACACGAACGTTTAGTGAATCGAAAGTTATCCAGGGAGGGATAATGCCATGATGTATTTTGTGTGTGTGTGTGTGTGTGTGTGTGTGTGTGCGCTTGTGACTCTTTTGCTCCGCCCACTGTACACCTCCACGAGCTCAGCTGTTTTCGTAAAGAATCGGTACAGCGTATCTGTCTTTTATAAATTTGATAAAACTAAAGACTCTTCGGAGATATGAAGGATGCAATACTACTCTATAGGTACTCAAGATTAACATGAGACTGCAGAAACTGTGTGTGTTATGTACCCTTTAAAGTCAGATGAGGTTGATATCGCTTTGAAAGTGATTCCATTGATTTATGTTATATACGATTGCCTGCTGGTGTGGATGCTAGTATATTTATCATTATAGTTATCTTTGTATTTATCGTTCTTGGTGTGAACGGGCCTTTAGAATCCATATCAGCATGTGTTGAATGATAGAGGTTAGTGCAGCTGTCAGATGTGCAAGAACTCTATTCAGTGTTTGTTTT
The DNA here is from genome assembly GCA_039654105.1 of Coreius guichenoti. Lineage (NCBI taxonomy): Eukaryota > Metazoa > Chordata > Actinopteri > Cypriniformes > Gobionidae > Coreius > Coreius guichenoti. The sequence goes on from CM077178.1 coordinate 29,345,231, forward strand.
CTCCTGGCTTTGAACCCATAATAGTATTACATAATAAGAAAGAACCATCTTTGTTAGAGAGGCTTTACTACTGTAGAGGTCTAGGTGTCTCTGTTAGAGCCGTCGCTCTGTGCCAAGCGGGCACAGGTGGCCCTGGTGTTACGTCTGCCCTGCGAGGGGGGCACCCTGGGGGTTCAATGGAAGGGCAGCTCTGAATTAGAACGGTGTGTAAACAATTCCAGTCCTCTGAGAAGAGTGGGACAATGAGACACGGAATGCCCCCTGCTAATCGTCACTGCTGGGTAACTGGATCCATGCGCGCTCTCCCTCTCTCGCTTTTACCTTACTGCACAGTAGGGCCTTTGTGCTGTTTGCTGCCATTCTAAAGGTGGTATGAAAGGAGGATGAGGAAAGGTAGTGGATGGAGAGGGCAAAGGATGGGTAGAAAAGATGATGAAAGGATCTGGAGGAGGAGATGAGAGAAGATGAAGGGAAAAGGGATGAAGAGAGTAACTGAGGATAAATGAGGTGAGCAGGTAATAAACCAATGCTTCACAACTGCTGGGTGGCGACCTGAAAATGGGGGTCTGTTACAGTCATCAGGGAAAGGTAATGCTAAATGCAAAAAATTACATGGAACCATAAAATAATGCATAAGTCAGCAAAACAGACTTATTAGCTTCTGGAAATACACTTGCCTTATCTTTTGTTGTTGATTTCACAGGTTGTGTGGACTGAGATAACCTCTAATCTCTCCTTCTCTCTCGTTTGTTTTAGCTTTTTATTGTCAAAAGTTTTGCATTGTGTTATTAACTGTATTATTAATGAACTACCTTTAATACATATGTAAAGAAATGTCAGTGCATTATTATTTTAACAATTTTTAGTTTACATTGATTTGATAAATGGGTCAATATACAGTGACTTGAATACACCTTTTATGATTAGAATGTTCTTAACTTCTGATTTAAAATGAATGAGGTCTCAGCGTTACATACTGTATGTAACCCCGGTTTCCTGAGAAGGGAACGAGACGCTACGTCATGGTGTTGACGGTATGGGAACGCACCCAGGCGTGACCAGTGTCTAAAGCATGTGTGTCACATGCAGCGCCAACACGTATAAAAGGGCGGCTGCATTAGACATCATCAGCTTCATTGTCTGAAGGAGACGTGCAGGCATGCCCAAGGCATGGCAACGCGATGCAGCATATCACAAGAACCAACTATGCCATGCTGTGAGAATCTCTGGTGCAGCTAAGTTGTGAACAGTGCACAATCATAGTGAGCAAGGCATAACAACTCTATGGCCAAGCCCGGAGTTGATCATCAACACTTCATTGCATCCTATGCGACTTATGTAACAGCCTTATTCCCTAATAGCCAGTGACAACAGGTGCTAGGAACAAACCCCAGAGCTCCATGCTACAATACTTAATGTATCCCTATTTTAGCAGAGGAACTCTAGCACAGGTAGCCCGACTTCCGAAAGCGGGACAGGCACCGGCCTAGAGCTCAGGATCAGAGCTGTCCAGGGAATTACATAAACATAGTCATCACTAGTAGTTCCAGTAGTATGCTTAGTCCATAGACCAAGTAACAGTTAAAAATCCAGAGTCTTGGCAGTTCACCACATAAAGTGACCCTCACACAGCGGAGCATACAACCCTACTAAATAATTGGGGAGGGAGACAAAATGAGAGAATGAGAACTAGAGTGCCTGCCCAGATAAAACTCATTCGCCCAGCTCTACACCTTACTTTCGCCTTAGGGAGTGGCTTCACAGAAAGGGGCACACAAAGCACATTTCAGCATGTCTAGTTTAAACTGCTGTACAGGGCAGCATACAAGAGGATGGTTAGTAATGCGATACAGCCCATCCTCAGCTCTGCCAAACTCATACCAACCGGAAGGAGTTGGCCATTAAAGCAATCCATCCACAGGCGAGTGTAACACCATACTTAAACTCCAACTATTATTTTAATTGGGGAGGGAGACAGAATGAGAAATTGGGACGCTATGTTACCAGCCCATAATAATTCTCATTCGTCAGCTCTACACCCTTGGAAAAGATGATCCGTAAAGAATAGTTTTTCTTTTCTATTCACTGACTCGGGCAACAGACTGGAGTGAAGGATACTTTCCTGAAGTGATCTACCTCTTACTGTTGATCCTCCACAGACCATCAGGGGAGTCACTGATCAAAATGTTTTTATCTGTCCACCCCCAATCTTAACTAAAAATATTTTTATGACTCAGTATATAAGCGCGCCAGCGTGCCTCATACTTCAGATACTAGAGGAGAGCAAAATACAACATATTCCAGCTCTCAGCACCGCACATTATGAAGGAGCGTACTGACACAGAAAATATATTTCCATCTGTCCAAGCACTGTTTACAGACGCACTATACAGGCGACAGGGAGAGTGGGCAAGAACAGAGCTTCCTACTGCAAATGCTTCACCATAAGAGACTCCAGCCGAACACGCTCCATGCAAACGCTAGATTCTAGAGAATCAAGCAAGAACAAAAGCTCTTAACGCAAATGCATCACAATGAGCGCATCCAGCTCCCTCGAATGCGCTCCAGATTTGCATCTTAAACGCACATACAAACAAAACAGCTCCTGAAGATAAAAAAGCTCATGACATTTAATGCAGGTGCCCTTTTATACGCATGGGTGCTCCATATGACGTCATAGCATTGCCATCGACCAATCAATATTGGTGTGTTTTACACATGCTTCAGACACCGGTCACGCCTGGACACGTTCCCATAGTGTCAACACCATGACGCAGCGTCAAGCTTCCTCAAAAGGAAACTTTAATTTCTTGAAAAAGTTTTACTTTACTTTTATTTAAAATTATATTATTTATTATTATTATTATACATTTTTTTTTAAATTAAAACTAGTATTCTAACAGTTTGGAAAAAAAAAAAACGGCTTCAGTGATTTATTAATATTTGAAAACCTTTTCAAGTGGTGCAACCAACATGTTCATGTTCAAAGTTGGCCAACATGCAGAGAAATGCAGGGAAAAAATTAACACCAAACAGGATATGATATCACCTTGAGGACCCCTGCAGACCCTCATGACTATGTCAAGGTCAAAAAATCTCTTGAAATACGAGGTAATTTTACCTTTATTGGATGAGGCAATGTTACTTCAGGAAGAAGAATGTCATGTGGTATGACTCCAAAAAAAAGTAAAATTATAAAAATTATTTTTATGAAAAAAAATAAATAAACATACTTTACCTTATATATATATATATATATATATATATATATATATATATATATATATATATATATAAAATATTATGATATTATTATTATAATTTTTTTTTTATATATAGGGGTAAGTACTTGTTATTACTTTTTATTTGGTTATACCACATGACATTTTTTGTAGTTATTAAATTTGAACTTTCTTAAAAAAAAAAATCAAAACCATAGGAAAATAACATCAATACAAAAAGGACATTTCTAAGAACTAGACAAGAGATTTCTTTCTTTATTATGAACAGTCCACAAATAATTTTGGTACTGTGTTGGGTTGCCACTTGATGTCCAATGTAAAACCACCAGTTGAGAACCAGAATAGATCATAGACTCTGGGAATCAGTAAAGAGAGACATACAGCTTAATTTTCACACAGTTCAGTCTCTTCAGACCATGATTCACGGCTCTCAGTAGAGCTATGAGGATGACAGCTGCTCTCACTGGCTCTGATGCACTGACTGAAGATTCAACAAGGCTTCTATTGTCTGTGTGTGTGCAGTACTCTCACACAGTGGTAAAAGGCAGAAAAGCAGCCAGAGAAAGACAGAGAGCTATCTTCAGTCCTTGACAGGGCTTATCAATCACTGAAAAGTGAGAGTTCGACACATTAGACATGTTCTTCATACGTCTTCTTATAGTTTATCTGAAATATTGCTTACTGGACTTAAATAACGTAGGTTTATTTGATTATCCATAAATAATTATTTAGAAAAATCATTAAAATGTAAATATCAAATATGATCCATCAGGCTTTTGCAGAACGTTTTTGTTTATCTCTCAATCATCATTGTTTTGCATTGAAATATATGTTTTGCCCCCACAATAAAAACTGCAGAGCTTTGATCATAAAACTAAACATTTAGCTATTATCTTACTTATACATATTATTGGGAGATATAGAGTGGCAACTGATATTATTATATGCATTTTATGCAAGTAATCTGATATACAGTTATAAATATTTATTTACATTACTAGCAATCAAAATTTCATATTGATTAATTTATTGATTTAATAAGCTTCTGTCACGTTAGTTTGAAGTTATCCATTTTTGTAATGTTTGGAAAGAAAAGACAAGATGAAGGCAAAGATGTCACAATGATTGTACACTGTCTGAAAAGGGTGCAAAAATTGTATCTTTAGGGGTAAAACAGCTTGACCCCTTGTCCCCTTAAAAGGACAACTTTGTACCTTCCTAAAGGCGCATTTTAGTACCTTAGGCCCTGTCCCAAATGGAACCTTAAGCCCTTGCATTCTTCCTCTGAGTCCACACTTTCGTGATGTAACGCCACTTTGACTGATGGGTAGAATTCTGCTATGGAGTTCGCTTCAGTGTGGGCTCGGCAAAGTGTGCATCCAGGGTGCATATCGGCCGCAATGGGGGCGCTCTGAAACCTAAAATGACAAACGGGACACCCTACGGTCTTTTGGACTTAATGGACACTCATGTGGTGGCCCACAAGACCACAAGTGCACATGAAGTGTGTCACTTGGGACAGGGCCATAGAGTAGGAATAGGTATCAGAATGTTACCCTTAATGTACTGTGAATTTTAATGGGTAAGGAAGGTACAGAGATCCCTTTAAGGGTACTACCCCAGTGACAAGCTGTTGTACCCCTAAAGGTACAATTTTTGCTAATTTTTTCAAAGAGTATATCTGTTTAACCGTTTGACCCCCAGTGGTTGCTTTTATACTGGCTTTTACATGTTTGTGTTCTGCCAGGGATTGTATATAACTGAGATGGGCAACTGGTTTTACAATGAATGCAAGAAATTGGAACGCTAAATATGGCAGCTCTGGTAAAAGAAGTCCCACCTTCCAAATAAAAGAGCCAATCGACAAAGTCACCACCTTTACGTGAAACTTGCGTTCAGCCTTTGCTCTACACTGCACATTGCATTGGCTGGACCAACCTAATATTTACGGTTGTTTTAGCTATTTGAAGAAACAATGTTTATGATACTATTCATGTCAGATTTTATTGCTGATTTGAAATGTATCCATATTTCCACATTCAATTAGATAGGAGCTGTACTCGCAAGACTGAAAATATCTGCCTGATAGAACATTCCTCAAAACATCTTTTGTCTTCAACCAAAGAAGGATGATCATACAGGTTTGTAAACACATGAGGTACACATGAGTAAATGATGACAAAACTTTCATTTTTGGTTGAACAATCTCTTTATTTACAGTTCCTTGGCTACCAAAACACTCCAGGCTCAGTATCAGAATCTGCCCTCTTCATGAAAAACATTCAGGCAGCTTTCACAATGATACAATGTAAACACAATTTAATTAGCCAGTTTGAATCAAGTCCCAAGCTCACAAAATGTTGTGAGAGAGTGTGAATGTGAGAGAGTCCAGATGATGGAGGAAATAAGGAAAAAGAAAAAGAGAGAAAGGGCTTGAGAAAAAGAGGGACATAAAGCTGTCTGCAGGACTATGTCTCAATCAGTGGCTCTGGAGAGTTCATCTGTATAGAAATGTGCTCTGTGTTTATCCATGAAAAACCAGAAAGGGGTGGCTTGACTTGCCTGCAGGCAGCAATAGTGCAAATGAAGGTGACATTTTGAGTTCAAGTGTAAATGAGTGTAAATTTCATGCTAACCTTTCACTGCGGTGGAAATGTTTTGACACTGTTTCAAAGCGCTGATATAAAATGGATGCATCTCTTTCACTGTTTATCTTGTACAGTTGAACACGATAAGGAGTTTTTGCCCGTAAGGCGCCATCACAGAGAATTCCGATTTGACCTGTCCAAGATTCCCGAGGGTGAGGCGGTGACTGCTGCAGAGTTCCGGATCTACAAGGACTTTGTTCCAGAACGCTTTGACAATGAGACCTTCCGCATCAACGTCTACCAGGTGCTGGAAGAACACTCAGACAGGTACATCTACATTCTATACCCTGGATATACAGTATCATTCATATTAAGGGCTCCAAGCACAAAGCACTCAGGCAAGTGAACACACATCTAGGACACTAGGACACTAGGTCGGACACTAGGTAACTCTGAATCCTTGGGTCAACATCTAAAATGAATGTTCTTGTCAGTTTTGTTTCTGCCTATAACATTTTTCTGCTATTTAAATTTTTTCAAAAACCCTACTTTAGGCCGTTCATCTAATCTTCATCAAATTTTGCACACAGCAGCAAGGGAGAAAAAGAAATTGGCAAAAAGAAATTTGAAGTGTTGAAAACTTAACGCCACTTAATGAAACTTTATGCACATAAACTACAGGACATTGAGGACGCACTCCAAATCATGTCAAAATTGCAGAACTGCTGCAACTGAAAATCCTTAACGCCGTAACCGTATGATCTGTGAAGTTTAAAATTGGTGTGGATCTTCTTTGGTGGACATACCAACAGATCCTCTAATATGACTCGCTACATAAAAAACATGGCTGCCAGCAGCCAATCAAATTTCAGCGACTAATAACGCCAAATCTGAATGGTCGTGAAAATCTATAACGTTTTTGCTAATAACTCTAGTACTGAAAAACAAGTCTTTTCTTTGAATCCTACAGTGCCCCCGAAATCAGTTCATCAATATACTTATCCATTTTCTAAAGAAAACTTGGTAACACTTTAGTTTAGGGTACAATTCTCACTATGAACTAGTTGCTTATTAGCATGCATATTACTAGGATATTGGCTGTTTATTAGCTTATACTTATAAAGCACATATTAATGCCTTATTCTGCATGATCATATTCTACATCCCTTAATCCTACCCAATAGCTAAACTTAACAACTACTAACTATTAATAAGCAGTAATTAGGAGTTTATTGAGGCAAAAGTCGTAGTTAATACTAAGTTAATAGTGAAAATTGGACCCTAAACTAAAGTGTGACCAAAAACTTTTTTGGCATTTGGCATTGGATTTTTTTATATCAGCATCAGAAATATGAAAAATGTCTGCAGATTCCATGTGGGCCTGCAGATAGTTTACTATTTTTTTATGGTGGGTGTTTCTTGCCTGTGAGTTGGTTTCCAAGGAAAATCCATTCCTCTTGAGGGCCGTAACGCTCTCAACCCCTCTGGTACATAAACGCTGGACACATTTGATTTGTGTTTCCTTTCCTTCTATTTCTTTTTGCTGCACACACACAGTACTCAGTCTATCTAACCATCCCAATGCAAACTTTACTGTTGTGCCACACCATGTTTCCTATTCCGACTCAGTGGCTCCCTCTCAAAGAATCAGTTGTGCACCACAGGGCTTCCCTTCACCGCACGTTCGGGACCTTCTAGAATATCGGCGTGACCCCGCGCTGTGAATTGGGTTCAAGAATGTCTAGCTCCTCCTACGTGCTGCTCGACCCCTCCTGAAGGCCTTAGTCTCCTCGACAGGTCTGTGGGGAACAACACACCTCATTGTGCTCCCATCAGGGAGAGAAAAGAGACAAAAATGGAGTGATAAAGAGACTGAATTAGACTGAGGCAGCAGATGTTGAGCAGAACAGGTGTTTGGATCACACACACTGAGCACCTGAACTACTCTGGGGCTTTGAAACTTCTGAAGTGTGTTCATGTAGTTCCAGTCTTTCTCTCCCTGCAGCGTTTTCCCTTGTCTTTTGTTGTATACTGCTTTTCAGTCCCTTTATTACGCTGTCTTCTTGACTTGCTCTAAATTCCTCTGTTTGATTTAGTGCAGGGCAGCCACACTGTGAGATCAACAGCCGTTTATAAAGCCATTATTGTCAATTAAGGAAATGAAGTGCTCCCCAGGGCCTTACCATCTGGAGCGAGCGCTCTGTTCATCGCTTTCCCATTTCTCCACTTATTTCACTTTTCCCCTCTGTTTCACATTATCCACCACCTTCTCCGTCTTTCACTGTAAGGGTCATTCAGATCAGTGAAAAGACATTTCAGTGTCTTTTCCATTTTGAAAATTCAGTCTTCAATTAACAACGGTTTACTATACAAAATCATGGTAACAGAGCTGACAGGTTGCAAATATCCTCTACTGACAATATAAAATAACAGGGGTAAGTTTTAGGTTTTTTAAAATCATTGACAGAACCTGTGGATGAAATGTTTATATAAAATAAACTTTATTAGGTACACTTTGCTAGTATCGGGTTGGACCCCCTTTTGCCTTCAGAACTGCCTTCATGGCAGAGATTCAACAAGGTGCTGGAAACATTCCTCAGAGGTTTTGGTCCATATTGTCATAATAGCATCACGCAGTTGCTGCAGATTTGTCGGCTGCTCATCCATAATGTGAATTATCCAGCACATCCCAAAGCTGCTCTATTGGACTGATATCTGGTGACTGTGAGGCCATTTAAGTTTAGTGAACTCACCAGTTTGAGTTGATTTGAGCTTTGTGACATGCGTGTTATCCTGCTGGAAGTATCCATTAGAAGATGATACACTGTGGTCATAAAGTGATGGAAATAATCAGCAACAATACTCAGGTCGGCTGTGGCGTTTAAACAATGCTCAATTGGTACTAAGAGGCCCAAAGTGTGCTAAGAAAATATTTACCACACCATTACAAAACCACCAGCAGCCTGAACCGTTGATACAAGGCATTATAGATCCATGCGTTGTTTCCGCAAAATTCTGACCTGACCATCTGAATGTTGCAGCAGAAATCCAGACTCATCAGACTCAATTTTGGTGTCCCGTGTGAACTGTAGCCTCAGTTTGCTGTTCTTATCTGACAGGATTGGCACATGTGTGTTTTCTGCTGCTGTCGCACGTCTGCTTCAAGGTTGGACGTGTTGTGTGTTCAGAGATGCTCTTCTGCAGACCTCGGTTGTAGCGAGAGGTTATTTGAGTTACTGTTGTCTTTCTATCATCTGAACCAGTCTGTTCATTCTCCTCTGACCTCTGGCATCAACAAGGCATTTTCTCTCACAGAACTGCCGCTCACTGGATAGTTTCTCTTTTTCAGACCATTCTCTGTAAACCCTAGAGATGGTTGCGTGTGAAAATCCCAGTAGATCAGCAGTCTTTGAAATACTCAGACCAGCCCGTGTGGCACCAACAAGCATGTCACGTTCAAAGTCACTTAAATCACATTTCTTCTCCTTTCTTATGCTCAGTTTGAACTTGACCATGTCTACATGCCTAAGTGCATTGAGTTGAATTGCCATGTGATTGGCTTAGATATTTGCGTTAACAAGCAGGTGTAACTAATAAAGTGGCTTGTGAGTGTGTGTATATATTTCCATATATTTGAATTATGAACATAATGCAGCAAGGTGAAGTTAGAAACAGTGTACAGACATGCATGATCAATGTTTTTAGACCTGAAAACATTTGCTTTGACATAAAACTCATTTCAGTTGGGTTAAGACTTTGTAGTGTTACTGTTTGGAAGTTACCAGATGTTATTGACAGCTATTATGAGAATAGAAATGGGGCTTGACTTTACTATTTGTTCATACAGACAGTAGCCTATTCAGACTGCTATTCAAGCTGTTGTGTGAACAGCAAAAGTCAAAAGTCACACCTGTACTAAATATGGTTGTCAGTTCTTCCTGCCTGTGTACAACAGTAAATGTCTGCTGGCCTGTTCTTCTGTAGACACAAGACTTAAAGGGTGTCTGTGGTGATTTATGTACCAATCTTTCAATCAGGATGCCACTGAATGTATTTTTCTTTTGTTTCACTCCAGTTGCCCTCCATCTCTGGACCTCTTACTGAGGTTTTCATAAACTTCACATGTTTGGGGGGTATATTAACAGAGGTCTACTGTTGCTATAGTGACGTGCAATTTGTTGTTTATGTGGATATTTAAGAAAAAAAAAGTGTATATTCAGTTTAACAGCATTAGGTTCAAGAAGTTAAACTGTGTAACTTTTGACGCTTAAATTATGTTCTAAATTATGAATGGGTCAAACGCGTTTGCAAAATAGCCTGAATCCACTTGGTTTGGGCTTCTCTCTCTCTCACTGAATCATCTGAAGCGATTTCTCAGTCAGACAAACAAACAGACATTACTGAGAGAACAACCAGCGCTGTTTTTCAGTAGTTTTCCTCTGTGAACATGCGCTAAATGGATGTCTGACAATTATGTTGCTTTTTGCAGTTTTCAGATTTAAAAACGTTTAAAACGTCTAGAGATAGAGAAGACTTTACTCGTTCTGCGGTACCGTTGCTCTCACTGATGCTCTGAAAGGTGCGTAATAGTTAGGCTATGCTTATTTAACTTTATAGTGTTAAATAACAAACCCTTTGTGCGTACCGTCAGATGAAATCCTGCAGGCGTTCATGCTTTCTCCGTCCATTCAATAAATGCACATCCTTGAATGAGCGCGGATTTCTAGCGTGTTTACTTGAACTTCTTAGGTAATATCTATGGTTTGACCCATTTCAGAGCCGGCCAAAATCAGAATTTGAATGGACTGAATAAAGCTACAAACTTGATGTGCGATGCCATGCTGATTGACGTGTATGCGCATAAATCACCGTCACACGCACAGTCTCACGCACAGAGAAATATTGTAAGTTACTGCATACATTTTTAACACACAGAATAATACAGCATCACAATACACATTTTTACTCAACTCAACTCATTTTATTTATAAAGCACTTTCAAAGCCATTAAAATGGACCAAAGTGCTGTCCATAAGTGATAAAAATAGTAAAAAAAACACACATAGAGCAATAGAATGCAAAAATCATACCAACATGAAATAACAGCACAACATAACACCAAGAAAATCATACAATCAATCACTCACAGTTCTCAGACCCAATCAAATGCCATAAGCTTGATAGAATAAGTAAGTCTTCAAGTCTGTTTTAAAAATGTCCATGCTTGACGAGGATTTAATATGTAAGGGCAACACATTCCAGAGTGCAGGAGCCGCTACAGAAAAAGCACGATCTCCACTACGCCTCAAGCGAGACCGTGGGATAGTTAGCAGCATGCTCTGAGAGGAGCGCAGGTGTCGTTGAGGTTGGTAAGGGATCAACATGTCCTTTATATACTCAGGAGCCTGATCATGTAAAGCTTTGTAGACAAACATTAACACCTTGTACTGTATTCTGTATTTTACCGGTAACCAGTGAAGAGATATTAATGCAGGTGTTATGGGATCCCATTTTTTGTTTTTTGTTAAGATTCTCGCTGCAGCATTTTGAACATACTGCAGACGAGCAACCAGAGATTCATTTATGCCCAGATAAAGAGCATTACAATAATCTAGCCGTGACGAGACAAAGGCATGCAGAACAATCTCCAAGTCCTTATTTAAAAGGATAGATTTCAATTTCGACAATTTTCTTAACTGAAAGATGTTTTCACAACACTTTTAACTTGACGATCAAAGCTAGTTTCAGAATCGAAAATTACTCCAAGGTTCTTCACATGACCATGAATATTGTTGGACAATAACCCATAATTTCCAACCAGGCCATTCCCAAGCTGTTTGTTCCCAAACATTATAAACTCAGTCTTATCCTCATTTAGTTGAAAAAAATATTTGCTAACCATCCCTTTACATCAGTCAAGCACAAGCACATCTTGGCAAAAGATGTATGACCATCACACTCCAAAGGAAAATACAGTTGAAGATCATCAGCATACAAGTGATAATTAACATTGTATTACCTAAAAATTGACCCCAGGGGTAACATGTATAATGAAAATAGAGTCGGACCAAGAATTGATCCCCAAGAGATAAGAGCGGAAGCAGACACATAGTTTCCAATTTTAACAGTGCATGTCATTTTAACTATCATGCAGATAGGAGGAAAACCAGTCAAGGGCTACACCATTGATCCCTACATAATCTCTGAGGTGTTCTATTAAAATCACATGATCTAAGGTATCAAAGGCTGCACTTAAATCTAACATTAAGGCAACACTTTTCCCGGAATCAATACTTAACAAAATATCATTTGTAACCTTTAATAATGCTGATTCTGTACTATGTTTGGTCCTAAATCCAGACTGAAAAATATCCATTATACTATTTCCAATCAAGAAGTCAACAAGTTGATTATGGACAACTTTCTCTAAGATCTTATTTATAAAAGGCAATTTAGAATGGATCCAAATTCATTTTCTTTAGGACTGGTTCAATAATAGCATGCTTAAACCCAGATGGTACAATACCATAAAATAAACTACTGTTAATAATGGATAATATACTGGGACCAGTAGTGTCTACAACCTCTTTAAACAATCGCGACGGGAGAACATAAAGTGAGGTAGTCGGTTTTAAGTGCAAAACTATATTTTCCAACTGAGCTAATGTAATCAATTCGAATTTACTCAGACAATGAGACGGATTCATTATGTCGGCTACAACATTCCCGATGGGCACAATCTTTGACCGAATAAGATCAACCTTATCGATAAAAAACTTTAAAAAGCACTCACACAGATCCTTAGACGGGGTAGGGAACAAATGAATAGACGGACTCAGTACCTTATCAATAGTTGAAAACAACACCCTTGGGTTATTTAAATTATGAGATATAATTTGCGAAAAATATGAAGATCTAGCGACTTTAACAGCATTTTGATAGTTTGATAGAGACTCTCTAAGCATATCGTAAGATACTTGCAATTTATCTTTAAGCCACTTACGCTCTGCATGCCGACAAACCCGCCTCAGATTCCGAGTTACATCATTTAGCCAAGGTTGTTTTTTCACTTTTTGACATCTCATTTTAAAGGGCGCAATATTGTCCAGAATCTCTGAGCAAACATGAGAGTTTACCAATTCATCAGGTCCTATAGCAGGCAGCATTACAGTCTCAGCAGCAAGAGGTAATTCAGTACGTGAAGCAGTTAAAAACGCTGTTGAAAGCGCACTAGGTGTAGAGGTAGTGATTACCCAGGACAAAAATGATGGAGGCTGATAGCAGACTCCATTTGTTACAGAGGGCAGAGTAAACCTAATAGGCATATGATCCGAGATAGCTATTTTATCTACACACTATTGACACACTATTTTATCTTCATTAATTGAACTTTAAAAGTCTTAAAGCATTCAACAGACAGTGACTTGCACTTGATCATGTTATTAAAAATAACAGCCAAGCCTCCACCCCGACGATCACTCCTCGAAGTACTTAAATAGTTATATCCCCTTGGTAAAAGCTCAGCAAGAGGGCTCAAATCAGCATCATTTAACCAAGTTTCAGTAATAAAAAGAAAGTCCAGCCCATGTGTTACATAAAAATCATTCAAGATGAATGTTTTGTTAACAACTGAGCGTGGGTTTATCAAAGCCATATGCACTGTGGTCGCCTCAATAGACCGATTAGAAGAAGAAACAGCACTTAGCTTCGTTGACCCAGCTCGTCTCACAGAAAGCAGATTTGAGTGCACCACACCTCTGTGTCTTGTTCCTCTCCATGTAGTCCATAGCAATGGTGATAATGTGGTGGGAAGAACATGTATCAGATAGTAAGGCCGCAACTCCGCCGCTGCTCTAACTCCGTTGTTTAAGATCCTCAGTTTCTTAAGTTTCACCAAAACTCCAGCCCGTACACCTCGTCTCCTGCGGCGCCTTTTCTTCCAGCACACGCAGCCAGTTACATGACAGACTTTCATCGGCGACTGGAACGTGCATGGCTGTTCGGCGAACAATTTCATATTCAGATCCCAGCTATGCATATCCAAAGCCGCAGAGCGAAGGCTTAACAATATGAGACGGTCATAGATCAACTGTGAGCAATCCAAACGGTTTATAAAACATAAAAGTAAAACAAACAAACAGAAAAACGCAGAGCGACGGCAAGCCAACACACCAACCGGCGCCATCTTTTCAGTGAGTGTTTTAGCTATGTCTTTTAACTATTATAGTATTTTGAAGGACAAAAACATGAACTTTAACTATTGGCTTTTACATCAAGTCAGCTGTGACTTTACTTTGCGTGAGGCCCTGTGCGGTCGCACACTTGGCACAGCCCTTGCGACGGTACTGTGTATATATGTGTATGTGTGTGTATATATATATATTTATATTTGGGGGTGAGGGATGAGCTGGATACGGTTAACAAGGTAACATCATCTAATTGCCTCTGATTTTCAAAAACACCCCCTTCATACTACATTTCAGATATTTCCCGTATTTCTGCTGTAATTATGAAAAAGCTTCTTGTTTTAAAAGTTTTTTATTGATATGTTAAATTAATGAATGTGGTTAAATAATTTAATATATTAAATGTGAATGTAATATATTGATGTAATATATTTATAATTTAAATAATTCATTAATTTAAATAATATAAAATTAATATAGTATGCTCTGTATTTCAGAATTGTATGTTCTTCAATTTAAAAAAAAAAGCTATTGGAGAAAGCAAAAAGAATAGGGCTGTCAATTCAAGTTTTAATCTAATTAATTACAGGATGTGCTGATTAATTCGTCTAATTAATCGCAAATTAATTGTACATAATTGTAAAGTCGTTGAGAAAGCGTCAAATACATATTATAAAAAGTAGCTTTAGAAAGAAATATTTTATTTGAATCAACACCGTCTTGTTTTGCCTTTGTTTCACATCTGTTTTCATTATGGACATTTAGGGTATGTTAACATGACAACAATGTACTAAAACAGATGACAATATTGTCAAAACGATCCTCGTTCACATGGATCTGCGAAAATGACTAAAAAGGCTGTAAAAATGCATGCCAGGTCAGTAGTTGGCGATGTCACTTGGTCAAGAAAAACCCTGCGAATGCGTAATACGAAATGTGAATTTCACAAATTCACATTTATGGAGACAGTAAAGGCATCGTCTTCAAAACCTTGCATTTTGAAAGCTTTTTGAAAACAGTGTTGTGTAAACACCCTTAGTTTGCTTGCCTTTGTTCCTATGTTCCTGCCGTCATTGTTACTCGTTATGTTACTAATTAGAGCACACCTGTTTTGTATTGAGTTTGTTTGCCTATGTACTTAAGTTCTTCAGTTCTTTCCACTCATTGTCTGGTGTTGAACTTGTTTCAGTACACACTATTGCTTTGTTTTTTCCATTATATTGTTGAATTAAAAGCTAATTCTACTATTTACTCTAAATCTTCCTCTTCGTAATCTTTTGCGGACCAGCCCGTGACAGACACAGAATTTATTACACAAACTTTTAGGCTACGACATGATTGTTTTTCATAAGCTTCATCTGAATTGGTATCTAGATATATTTACAGACCATTTACTGCGGCTCAGAGGTGGCATGAAAGCATTTACACTGCTGTTACAATTAAGTAATGCCATGCGATTAATGGGTTTTATAAAGGTATTAAAGGGATAGTTCACCCAAAAATGAAAATTCTGTCATCATTTACTCTTACTCATGTCGTTTCAAACCTGTATGATTTGATTTCTTCTGTGGAACATAAAAGATGATATGAGGGTGAGTAAATGATGACAGAATTTTCATTTTTTGGTGAACTGTCCTTTTAATGTTTCTTTAATAATATGGAAATACGATTTTTTTGAATGAACTGATACTCTAAAACTAAGGTACTAAGTCATTTGAGTCATTCATTCAATTTGCTCAAACAGCTGATTCATTCAGGAATGAAGTAATACACACACAAAAAATATACACATATACATACATGCCAAAAGTATTGTGACACCCCTCCAAATCATTGAATTCAGTGTTCCAATCACTTCCATGGCCACAGGTGTATAAAATCAAGCACCTAGGCATGCAGACGCTTCTACAAACATTTGTGAAAGAATGGGTCGCTCTCAGGAGCTCAGTGAATTCAAGCGCGCTACCATGATAGGTTGCCACCTGTGCAATAAGTCCATTCGTGAAATTTCCTCACTACTAAATACTCCATGGTCAACTGTTAGTGGTATTATAACAAAGTGGAAGCAATTGGGAACAACAGCAAATTACAGGCCACGTAAAATCACAGCGGTGTCAGTGCATGCTGAGGTGCACAGTGCGCAGATGTCACAAACTTTCTGCAGAGTCAATAGCTACAGACCTCCAAACTTTGTGTGGCCTTCAGATTAGCTCAAGATCAGTGCGTAGAGAGCTTAATGGAATGGGTTTTCATGGCCGAGCAGCTGCATCCAAGCCTTACATCACCAAGTGCAATGCAAAGCGTCGGATGCAGTGGTGTAAAGCACTCCGCCACTGGACTCTAGAGCAGTGGAGACGTGTTCTCTGGAGTGACGAATCACGCTTCTCTGTCTGGCAATCTGATGGACGAGTCTGGGTTTGGCGGTTGCCAGGAGAACGGTACTTGCCTGACTGCATTGTGCCAAGTGTAAAGTTTGGTGGAGGGGGGATTATGGTGTGGGGTTGTTTTTCAGGGGTTGGGCTTGGCCCCTTAGTTCCAGTGAAAGGAACTCTTAATGCTTCAGCATACCAAGATATTTTGGACAATTTCATGCTCCCAGCTTTGTGGGAACAGTTTGGGGATGGCCCCTTCCTGTTCCAACATGACTGCGCACCAGTGCACAAAGCAAGGTCCATAAAGACATGGATGAGCGAGTTTGGTGTGGAGGAACTTGACTGGCCTGCACAGAGTCCTGACCTCAACCCGATAGAACACCTTTGGGATGAATTAGAGCGGAGACTGTGAGCCAGGCCTTCTTGTCCAACATCAGTGCCTGACCTCACAAAAGCGCTTCTAGAAGAATGGTCAAAAATTCCCATAAACACACTCCTAAACCTTGTGGAAAGCCTTCCCAAAAGAGTTGAAGCTGTTATAGCTGCAAAGGGTGGGCCAACTCCATATTAAACCCTACGGATTAAGAATGGGATGTCATTAAAGTTCATGTGCATGTAAAGGCAGGCGTACCAAAACTTTTGGCAATATAGTGTGTGGGGGCTGGCACATCTTTCACCACATTTCCATACTTGCTTTAATTTGTGATTCGCTGTCCTTTTTGTGCCATATGCTCTCTCCATTAGGGATTCAGATTTGTTCCTGCTGGACTCACGAGTGATCTGGGCAGCAGAAGAGGGCTGGTTGGTGTTCGACATCACAGCCACCAGTAACCACTGGGTGCTGAACCCCGGCCGGAATCTGGGCCTGCAGCTGGCTCTGGAAAGTTTGGACGGTAAGTGGACGTGCAGGCACCACAGGTTCAAAATAAGAAATGTACGTTGTGTTGCATCAGACATCACAGTTGCATCAGTTTGTTTTGCCTTCGCTTTTGTGTGCCGTTTAGATTCAGTGCAGTTCAGTTCAGTAAATGTTTACAGTCTCTCTGAAGGGCAATTTATTACATTGCATTTAATAGCCATTCAAAGAAAAACATCTACAGTGGGGGTCCAAACATTTGAGACCACTAGTGAAAATGGATAGTTTTTTAGTATATTTTGTATTTTTCTAATTTAATTAACTATTTTGAAAGCAGCACTTGAGCTGCATAAACTCCACAAGTTTGAGTCATATTCAGATCATATTCTCCAGCATGACTTGAGATACAAAGAGCATCCCCTTAAAAGTACACTTTAAAAAGACTTTAGTTAAAAAAGTACTTATTATGGAAGTATGAACTAAATGTAATGTTTTTGGACACTTAATTCCATATTATTTGTCATTAAATGAGAATTATAGTTAAATTAAATGCAAACTTTAGAGTGTTTTTGACTCACTTAAAGGGATAGTTCACCCAAAAATGAAAATTACCCCATGATTTACTCATCCTCAAGTCATCCTAGGTGTATATGACATTCTTCTTTCAGACGAATACAATCAGAGTTATATTAAAAAATGTCCTGGCCATGGGCGTCACTAGGCCCTTTTTAGGGGGGCTTCAGCCCCTAAACTTCTGTCCAGTCCCCCAAAAAATATGTGATTAACCTTTAAAACATATGAAACTGGCGGGAGGCTTCGGCTTCGTCCCGTCTTTTAGTCTGCGTTAATCAGCGTGTTCTTCAATCCGCAGCGGCGCCGAGCAGAGCGCATGTCAGAAGCAGAAGTGTGTGTGTTCATCTGAGCCTCATTGGTCTGTCACCACTCGTCAATGTCAAAATATTTGAGAAAACCAATCAAATCAGAGTAGGCGGGCTTTATGTTCACACAGAAGGTGCTGAGGCTGAGCGCGAATTTTAGCAGCGCGACTCAACGTCAAGTGAGAGATATGCAAGTAGCTAAACTAAACATTTCATATTTGACAGCTGCTTCAAGTCAGAAATTTTAAACGAATTACAAAAATATTCAAAATATTAGTCTAATTTCGCCATTTTGAATTGAAAATAGGCCTATGTGATTCATAATGTAATTAACGAACAAGAAATATTAACAAAGCCATTTTCATCAAATTAGGCATAATATAGTAATCAATGTGTACATATTGTGAATTAATAAAATTCCATTTGTAGCCTTCAGTAAATTAAAAAAGCTCAGCTTTTTTCAGCCTGTATTGGGCATAAGATTAGTAATGAATGTGTGCATATTGTGAATTCATTTAATAAACTTAGTTACCTAGCTCTCCTGGTAGCCTTCAGTAAATTAACGTGTCTAAGAAAATGATTCATAAAACATATAAATATCAGTTAACCATCTGTTTACTTTCTTCACTGACGAAAATGGAAAAACTATATCAGTCAAAGCTCAGAGTTAGGAGGGGAAGAGACAGGGCAAGATAAAAAAGAAAAAGAAAAAGAGAGATGTGGAGATAAGAAGAAAGACAAATTCTTGCCAAAATTGAACTACCTCACATTTGGGATCTCAGTGATTATAAAACCCTGCCTACATTCCTGTGTACGATTAAGGGATGTACAATATGGTCATGCAATAAGGCATTAATATTTGCTTTATAAGTAATAATAAACAGCCGATATCCTAGTAATATGCATGCTAATAAACTACTAGTTAATAGTGAGAATTGGACCCTAAACTAAAGTGTTACCATTTTTTTCATATCCTCACTGGGGGCTGAGCCCCCCTGAAATAAAAAAATCCTAGAATCGCCCCTGGTCCTGGCTCTTCCAATCTTAATAATGGCAGTGAATAGAGGATGATATTTTGAAGCCCAAAAAAGTGCATCTATCCATCATATAACTGCTCCACACGGGGTCGACTTACGCCAAAAGAGTAACTCGTGACACGATAGCAAAAGCTTTGACGCCTCTCGAGGTTCAAACAAATAGGGCTGGGCAACAAACTCAAGCTCCTCTTCTCTTATATCGAAATCCTCCGGCATTTCTCTTTAAAAATTCTCGTTTTAGACTTCTAATTTGTGACCGGTGTTTTGTTTTGCTCCTTCCTCTGCACTTCCGTGTTCGTCAATACGTCATGCGTCAGGTCAGGGGTTACTCTTTCACCGTAAATCGATGCGTAGGTCATCTGTCGGAAGCTAGGTATTTTAGTTTATAAAGTTTTAAATATGGATATTTTTCTCACACAAACGCATCGCTTCGCTTCAGAAGGCCTTTATTAACCCCCCGGAGCCGTGTGGAACACTTTTATTATAGATGGATGCACTTTTTTGGCCTTCAGAATATCTTCTTTTGTGTTCAGAAGAAGAAAAAACTTCATACAGGTTTGGAACAACATGAGGGTGAGTAAATGATTACATAATTTTCATTTTTCGGTGAACTATCCCTTTAAGTACTTTACATTTGCTTTATATATTAGTCTGCACATCGCAATAAGTGTACTTATTTAAAGCACAACAGAATATTATTAAAACATAATGATTTAAAATGTACTTTAAAGTAAAACTTTCATTTGACATTAATACATTTTAAAGGTGTACTTAAGTGTGTTAAGAAACATAATCATGAAAATGTACTCTCTTTAAGTAGCTGTGTTCATCACTAATGCTTAGTCTAGAGTTTCAGTTATTAACGGTGAAGTTTAGTCTAAGATCAGTGCTTGGTTTGGATGTCCTAAATAAGTTCTAAGCAATGCAGAAATAAACCTACTATGCTTTTCACTTGCTCACTTTATAGCCAGCCGCAGTGGGAGTGTGTTTTGTACCATAGCTGCATGATCGGAAGGTGTGTGTGTGTACAGGATGTTACAGGTTTTAAGTGTTAGCATGAAAACAGGTGCAGTGTATTATGGGGCTTGTGTAGATCAGTGAGCTTGTCGAGACATGCTTGCGGGACGCCTGCCCTGTCGCCGTAGGCAACCGGCAACCCAGCTTTACCTCGGCGCACAGACAGAGAGAGCATTCCTTCCTCTTTGTAAGGAACACACACACACACACACATTAAAGCCGGTGTGTAGGTAAAAGGAGTCCAGGATGGCACAGAGACAGAAACAGATGTAAGTGCAGGAATTCTCTGAGTAAACAGGGAACTAAAAGCGCTCTTGAGAGCGGGAAAGATTACACAAAATAAATATCAGAAATTGCATATTCTTGGAGAACACACACACTTTCTTACACAAGCCTCTTGATTTATAAGACTGTGACCGTCGAACTGATTATTATATAATGCATATTACGCGATTTATTAGGCCACAGGGCTCTGACAAAATAAAGGCTTCCCGTTGAGTGATATGTGGGGTGTTTAAACAGTCTCTCTTAAGAACTGATTCACAGAAATACACACGGAAAAAATCCGTCTCCTGCTATGCAGATAAAAAACATCTTTCAAGAGGCCCGTATAACTTTACAGAGATGTGACTGCTTCTCTTTTGGGATTTGTACTTGTTAACATTTTTACTAACAGTTCCAAGATGTATTTCCTTCCTCTCAGATCTCAGAGAGAAAAGACATTAGTAATTCATTTCTGATAGTCCTAAATGAATGGTGTATATGTGGAAATCTCTTTGTCTCCCCCTGCAGGACAGAGTGTGAATCCATGGTTGGCTGGGCTGGTGGGCCGCAGTGGCCCCCAGAGCAAACAGCCCTTCATGGTGGCCTTCTTCAAAGCTACGGAGGTCCACATCCGCAGCATCCGCTCCGCACAGGGCAGCAACAAGCAGCGCAATCCCAACCGCTCGAAAACCGCCAAGGGCCAGGAGGCACTGCGTGTAGCCAATATTGCAGGTGTGTGTGTGTGTGTTTTCAATATTGAATACAGAAGTGTGAAGGCAAGTGAAAAGAAAAACAAATTTAAAGATAGCAGTAACAAAACTGAAAGAAAGGTATTTAAAAGAATACTATGGTACTTCCAAGGTAAAATTTCTGTGGTTCCATGTCCAAATGGAAGTGGAAATAACATGGTAATTTTTTCTTAGTGATGAAACTAGGGCTGTGTTGGAAATCGCCCCCTATACCCTCATTCACTATTCCCTACATTACTCCATTAGTATAGTCCACTTGAGGGAGTGAATGAAAACGAGTGAGTGAATTCGGACACTGTGTGCACCAGAATGGCTACTGCTTTTACATAGTTTGTGCTTGCTGTTTAATAATCTTTTGAAACGTAGCAAACTGGCAGCTCCAGTAGTAATGGAAAGATTTATCTTGAATTCTGTCATGGAAACTGTAAAAACGGTAATTAAACTATTTAATAATCAATTAAAAAGGAATTTATACCTGTATGATGTTATGCTGTAGCCACATTGGACCAGCGGTTTGGAGAATAGATGATTCAGCTGCGGGCGCCATCTTCTGGTCAGACACGGGAATTCATTCAGCATGACCCTCACAATGCATTATGGGTATTCTCTAGCCGTTGAGCTTACATCAGTTGTACACTCGTTATTGCAGTGCATTATGAGATTGTATGGGTGCACTCGATAACGTCCACTGTAGGCTGAATCCCAAATGGCACACTTCATATGCATTTTCGGTCTTGTGGACTTACAATGGCTGCCACGTAAGCGTGTCCGTTAAGTCCACGAGACCGTAGGGTGTCCCATTCATCATTTTAGGTTTCAGAAGGGTGCTCGCGAGCGCCCCCTTAGCGGCCGTTATGCACCCTCGATGCGCACTTCCTCTGAGCCCGCAAGTTCACAAGCTACGCAGAGGACTTTACCCGGCAGTCAAAGCGGCATTACGTCACGAAAATGCGGACTCAGAGGAAGACCATGAGGGTTTAGGGTGCCATTTGGGATCCAGCCATAGTTTCAGACACCACTACAAATGGCTGTCGCCTCAAATAGTGCCCTGTTTAAGGGTATAGGAGGCGATTTTGGACTCAGCCTAGGACGCTTAATTATATTGATTGTGTACTTGTAGTGTACTTCAAATCTTATAAGTATATTTTAAAAAAATTGTACTTGCCGATAATATAATGATAATGAAATAAAATATCATTTAAGTGTAAAGAAAGTACATTTTCATGACAAGTGCACTTCATAATAATATCAAAGTTTTACTTTAAAGAGCATTTCAAATCTTTCGTTGTACTTTAAAGAAGTACACTTATTTTGATGTGTTGACTAACATGCTAAAACACATGTACTTGATAATTACACCCTTAAATGCATGCATCGGGTCTTTAGTGACCCAGGACGTTATTCACTACCCTCCTCCTCGCTTGTTTTTAAAAGTTAGACATCAACCTTCTTAATATTCCTCAATCAATTCATTATAAACAACATAGCAAGAAAAAAAAATTCTACAATTATAAAAGAATGCCTGTTTTCCCATTCATTTTTTGTAAAAATTATATAGGGTCTCTAACAACCCGAGGTGTGTAACTGTAAGTATACATATTCTACACATCAATAATTGACCCTTGACTTCACCTTTATTCCACAAGGTGGCAATGTTTGACACACAATGATGAAGTGACGTTTCACTCATAGTTACCGCAGGCAGAAAACAAAAGAATAGGAAGAATCATCAGCAAAACTTGAAATGGCTCAGTGATTTACTGCAGAGCAAGAACTGAATGCAGTCAAATATTAGTGTCACTGTCACTTGATGGTGGATCTGGTGAAGAAGCTGTCAGAGACCAAAATATTGATTTTGAAGATGCTGAAAATGATAGCTTTGAGAATATGTTGGAGATCGTAAATGTGAGCCAGATGCTGAATGAACTGGGAAATGAGCTGTTAAGTTTAGTTAGTTGTTAAGTTTAGGTATTGGGTAGTATTTAGGGATGTAGAATATGGTCATGCAGAATAAGGCATTAATATGTGCTTTATAAGTACTAATTAACAGCCAATATAGTAATATTTCATCACTAACCAAAGCTGTAAGGGTTACTCTAATATAAAAGGGCAGTTAGTGTAACGTGTAGTCCGATGATGAAGAAGAATGGTGTTGTATAACAAAGTAAAAGAGTTCTTTATTTAAACAAAATTTATACAGGTAATCCAAATCTGGGGAAACACAAACGAAACAGTGTGCACAGCACAAACAATACCGGACAATGACTGAAAGGAAATGAGGAACTTAAATAGACATGTGCTGCATCCCAATTCAGAGGCTGCATCCTTCAAAGGCTGCATTCGAAGGCCGATTGCATCACTGCGTCGCGGCAAAAGCTGTCCCAATTCGAAGGCTCCTTTACATGCGTTCTTCGATTCCAGTGAAATTAAGGATACATCAGATGGATCCTTCGCAGCCTCTCCTACCCCAGAATTCATTGCGCGCCAGTGATGACAGGATTTTTGAGAGAAATAGGTTTCAGCTTACTCAAATATCTAATGATACAAATGTAAAAATAACAAAAATCCTTTAAGCCGTTCAAGTGTTGACTTATATCTTACTAAGATGCAATTATATATCATTTATACTTCTTATTTTATATTGAAATGGACCATGGCGAACATATTTAGACAGTTTGTGAACCCTATTTTGTTTTCAGACAGTTTAATATAACTTTTAAAAAAGTCCAGTACAAACGTTACTGCCACTCAACGACAGCTGTCACAGTTGCTAGGCGACAAGAACAATCCTCCGTAGGCTAGACCCTCCCATTTAACAACGTTCGGTCCGACCTTCACGACCTTCGAAGGATGCAGCCTCTGAATCAGGACACAACCATGGTGATGAACTAAATACAGACATGTGTACTCATTAATGAATGTCCATGACAACTAATGACTGGCGGGAAACTAAACTGAAGAAAGACAAAATAAGAGTCCATGAAAATCAAACTAAACAGAGCATAACTCAGTATTTACTGAGCATCATGCCGTTATAAACCTGTATGCTGACACATTTTCCATCGAAATAAAACACAAAGCAAAAACTTTGAAGAATCTTCACAGCTCCAAAAAAAGACAATTAAATACTAAAATATATCATAAAAGTAGTCCATTCACCTTTTTTTTTTTTTTTTTTCAAGTCTTCTGGAGCCGTTTGAAAGCTTTGTGTGAGAAACCTGCAGGAACAACATGACAATGAGTAAACCATGACTGAATTTTCATTTTCAGGTGAACTATCCCTTTAAGGAAAAGGAGAACCAGAGATAAAATTTGTGCGCGAATGTGTGTCCATGTTCATATGGTTCCTATTACTGTGTAATTCTCTGCAGGTTATTTTGCACAGCAAGGCCGTAACCATGTCTTGAACATTGGGGGGACCATTTTTTATTTTATTTTTATAAAGCATAAAGAAACAGAACAGTGAACGAAAATCTAGGTCTAATTCTAGTTGGGAAATAATCATTTTGGGACTATTTGCAAATAATATTTGCATTAATTTGCGTCAAATATATTGTTAGCCCCGAGATTCTTCACGTTAGTGAATAAATACATAGATCCGCTCTCAACGTACGAAGTCCCTAGTGGTCTGGTGGTAGAATGCAAACCGTGTCAAAGGTTGCGTCCTCATATAGTTTTTGTTTCTTCATTAAAGTCAAAGATGTTCATCAATGATTGTATATTAAGAGCAGGGACATGTTTGTGTGCAGTTTGTTTTGTGATTTCACCGGAAAGAATAGAGTCTCCACTCTCTCCGCAACGGCATTAAGCAGCAATAGATTGACGCGCTCGTCTGTGTGAAGACTGTGCACGAGCCAAAAGAGAACGTAAACCCCGCCTACTTTGATTTGATTGGCCATCTCAATCATTTTGATATTGACGAGTGCTGTTAGACCGCTGAGGCCGACCAGAACTTTTAAACCTTTTTGTCATCCTAACATTCAGAGTGCTGCGTAATGAAGAGCAGAGCAGCAGAGCAGTGCAAGAATTTTAAATATTGGGAGTGACAATTTGGCCATTTCTAATTATTGGGGTGGACTTGTCCCCCTCAATGTCTATGGTGGTTACAGCCCTGTTGCACAGTAATAGCGTTAAAGTGTAAAAATGGATATTAGATGAATCTAGGTCGATGTACTGCATAGGTATGAGGGCTATAGGGATTAGGGCAAACTTCAGTGACCTCTTCCTCATATTTCTCCATGTCTCTCACAGTTTAGCCTTAGCTTCAACACCCCGTCACACATTTGAAGTCAGACAGTGCCCATATTTGAAATGTTTTCAGCTGTTTGAGCAGAAATATTTGTGTAAAACAGCAACGACAGCATGTCACCACATGTGGGCTATACATCCCATATTTTTTAAGTATCAAATAACCTTTAGTTTATGTCACAGCCATGAGCCATGATTTGCAACTTGCTAGTTGGTGACAGAAGGAGAGAACGTTCTCATTCCATAGAGTATTTTATTACAAATTATTAAAATATTTTAGTTTAAATTAATAAAATAAAATATTACAATATTACAGAGTATTTTATTACATATTATTATAAGGATAATAATAACAATTAATTATAATAATTAGTTTACACCTGTGGACAAGATGAGTCATTAATATGTAAGCTGGGAAGAGAAATTTAAATGCATTAAATTAAATTTAAATGCGCTAAATGTTTTTTATGAAAATAATTTGGAAAACCACTGCTCTAGCATATATTTGACACTAAAAATAACAGACATAGACTTAAACGTGCAAACCATTATCATAAGTGATTATCATTTCTGTAAAAGTTTCTATAGCTTTACAGCAATTCCGTCTCTCTCTTTCTTTTCAGAGAACAGCAGTGCTGATCAGAAGCAGGCCTGTAAGAAACATGAGCTGTACGTTAGTTTTCGAGACCTTGGATGGCAGGTGTGATATTCCTCTTTTTTGTTCTTACCCCTTCTATTATGGTTATTGCTTTCTCTATCTTTCCCCTCATATATCCTTTTTGGCCAGAAACATACAGTGCTCTGCTCAAGAAGACAAACATGAATTCTTGGCCTAGCACAGCTTGGTTTGCATACATTCTGGTTGTACAATACACATTAATATATTTTATAGCTGACCTGGTATGGTTAATTAGCTGGACTACCAATTGGTGGACCTGATTAGACCAGGGGTCAGAAAATGGAAAATGATTCAAAAAGGGAAATATATAAACTACCGTACAAAAGTTTGGGGTCGGTAAGATTTGTAAAGATTTTTAAAAGTCTCTTATTCTCCCCAAGGCTGCATTTATTTGATCAACAATAGAGTAAAAATAGTAATATTGTGAAATAATAGTTTCTATTGTATTATATTTAAAAATGTAATTTATTCCTGTGATCGAAGCTGGATTTACAGCATCATTACTCCAGTCTTCAGTGTCACATGATCCTTCAGAAATCATTCTGATATGCTAATTGACTGCTCAAGAAAGATTTATTATTATTATCAGTGTTCAAAACTGTTCAATATTTTTGTGGATATCATGATACAGTTTAAAGATTCTTTGATTAATAAAAATTTTAAAAGAACAGCATTTATTAGAAATAGAAAACTTTTGTAACATTATAAATGTCTTTACTGTCACTTTTGATCAATTTAATGCATCCTTGCTGAATAAAGTATTAATTCCTTTAAAAAAACAAACAAAAAAACTTACTGACCCTAAACTTTTAAGCGGTTGTGTATCTTACAGAGCCCCTCACATGACGTGTGGAAAAAAAAAAATAAAAATAAATAAATATATACACTGATCAGGCATAACATTATGACCACTGACAGGTGAAGTGAATAACACTCATTGATGCACGTGGGGAGCGAAGGCTGGCCCGTGTGGTCCGATCAAACAGACAAGCTGCTGTAGCTCAAATTGCTCAAGAAGTCAATGCTGGTTCTGATAGAAAGGTGTCAGAATACACAGTGCATCGCAGTTTGTTGCTTATGGGGCTGCATAGCCGCAGACCAGTCAGGGTGCCCATGCTGACCCCTGTCCACCGCCAAAAGCACCAACAGTGGGCACGTGAGCATAAGAACTGGACCACGGAGCAATGGAAGAAGGTGGCCTGGTCTGATGAATCACGTTTTTTTTTTACATCACATGGATGGCCGGGTGCATGTGCGTCGCTTACCCGGGGAACACATGGCACCAGGATGCACTATGGGAAGAAGGCAAGCTGGCGGAGGCAGTGTGATGCTTTGGGCAATGTTCTGCTGGGAAACCTTGGGTCCTGCCATCCATGTGGATGTTAATTTGACACATACCACCTACTTAAGCATTGTTGCAGACCATGTACACCCTTTCATGGAAACGGTATTCCCTGGTGGCTGTGGCCTCTTTCAGCAGGATAATGCGCCCTGCCACAAAGCAAAATTAGTTCAGGAATGGTTTGAGGAGCACAACAACGAGTTTGAGGCGTTGACTTGGCCTCCAAATTCCGGGTCAGGGCTGTTTTGGCATCAAAAGGGGGACCAACACAATATTAGGAAGGTGGTAATAATGTTATGCCTGATGTATACTGTGTGTGTATATATATATATATCGTGGCCACGTATTAAGAATTTGTTCCCACGACTTACTAATATGTCTGCACGTTTAACTAATTCATTCCCTCTTTTTAAGTAAATTGTGCACACAATATAATAATTCGCTCCCTTGTTTTCCACGTTGTAATAATTTGTTCCCTAGTTTTAGTTAAGTCACACATCTGACTGCTCTTCATTTGCTTATAAAATAGGAGCTCTCACAAGGTCCTAAAAACCATATGAAGATCTCAGGCCAGTTCCAGAAATTCTTTCACCATGAACGTTGTGCAAAATTGTCTATGTACATGTATTGTCTTAATTTGTGGCCACGATTTAACGAATTAGTAAATCATGACTATGATCATGACCACGATTTTTTAAAATGAGAGAACAAATTCTTAACTCTGGGCCATTAATTATATATATATATAGAATTTTTTTTTTTTTTGTGGTAACTCGCTGTTTAACTACTATATTACAATGCATCACTGAAGAAATCAACTAGCTAGTCACGACTGTTTCCTGAAACCATATTGCCGTAAATTTGTCGTTCAACCACATTGGTTAATGACATCATGCTAAAATCATGACATCAAGATAAAATTAATGCTAGGTTTTTTTGCTATAAATTACGGACATGGCATCTGAGGACTAATTCTCATTATTCTCAGTTATTTTGCTTTATTTCCAAATTCAATCATAAGCTCGTTCGCAGATGCAAAACAATGCTTTAAATCTCTTGACAAACTAAAAGACGTAAATTAAATTTGTATGTATTTAAAATAAAAGATATAGATTGTACTGAATGTCAGCTTGCTTATTTTGCTCAAGATACGGATTTATTAAGTCCACATGTCATGCAAACAAGAAACTGCTTCTAACCACAGCTCGAGAACTGTCGTTCCAACCACACAACTTTGCAATGCTGTTTGCGAATGTTCGTTTGAACTATGGTTTCGGGAAACACAGACTCATTGAACTATGTTGATAACGACAGAACTTGTGACCATAGTTGGCTAACGATGCTTCTGGGAAATGCACCCATGGTTAGGGTTGATAGACCACCAGCTTACAACCAGGAACAAAAAAGCTAAAATATTCTAAAAACCAGCTTAATCAGGGTTAGCCTGATTTTTTTTTTTTCAGCAGGTTTTCTCTCACAGCTTTGTTCCTTCTCCTTCTCACTCGACATTCCACTTTATCTCTTACTGTGTTTATGGCTCAAACCATTTTATGAGTCTGTGTAGCTCAGGTCGTTCGCTCCATTAGGCTCAAGAGCACGAGCAACAGCAGTCAAGCAGAGATAGGAGAGCTTCGTTTCTGTTTACACACAGATAGTCTTGCCACCTGTAGCATATCTGTCTCTCCTACTGGATCACAGCACATAAACACTCGCTCAGAACAGCTGGCGAGGACTCAGAGACCCTGACTGTACCATGTGGGTTTAGATCCCCCCCCAAATTCCCTTTTGAGCCATAACATTTTACACATACCTCAATATGATTACACTTTATTGTGATCACAATTGGAGCGATCTGACATACATCATGAAAATGACGAGCTCAGGCTTTATGATTGAAGGTGGATGTTGTGTTAACAGATCTGTTCTCTGTCCATCTCTCAGGATTGGATCATAGCTCCTGAGGGTTACGCTGCTTATTACTGTATGGGAGAATGTGCCTTTCCTCTCAATTCCTACATGAATGCCACAAACCACGCCATCGTACAGACATTGGTAAGCCTGTCACCATCTAGACGTCTAACCTAGGTACAAAATGTACTTTTTGCCACACCTGCCAATGATAAATACCAGACATACATATTTATAATGCTGCATCTTTTTTTTAAAGAAATTAATACTTTGCATATATTCAGCAAGGATGCATTAAATTGATCAAAAGTGGCAATAAAGACATTTATAATGTTACAAAAGATTTATGCTGTTTTCAACGATAATATGATAATAATCAGAAATGTTTCTTGAGCAGCAAATCATCATATTAGAATGATTTCTGAAGGATCATGTGACACTGAAGACCAGTGTTGGGGAAAGTAATGCATTACAGTATTGCGTTACTCCCTTAAAAAGTAACTAATTGCGTTACTTAGTTACTTTTTAAGAAAAGTAATGTGTTACGCTACTTTTGCGTTACTTTTTCTCACCTGGGCTGGGTTTGTTTTGTTTATAACATAATTGTTCTATTTTTGGGCAAATGTAAAGACTCTTTCACACCAAATTTGGAATAATAAGCCTCAGGCTGAAGGAAATGCAAATCCACGTGTGTACAGTAGAGGGTGCAGCTCAAACAAACCTTTCAGCTGTGCTGCCATTCTGGAAAATGGAAGAATAGGATGCAGGAGAAGAAAGTTTAACACCTACTTCACCAATAAAAACAAAAAATATATTTTTTGCTTATGGTTTAACTGAATCATCAAAGGTCAGCAGCAAGTACATTGTGAGAATTAAAGTGAGATTAAATGCATAAAAATATTTGTTTTATTTAACATATTTAATTATTGGAGATTCTGATTTAGAATTTGACAGATTTTATTCATTTTGAGAAATACTGAATCTTTTTTGTGCAAGTGAGATTAGTAAATGCCTGCTCACATTTAGTCTAGAGCTACAATAAGCATCATGTTTACGCACAACGCCTGCACTTATGATTTTTTTCACATCATTGGGACAAGAGAGCTGTCAGTCAATAAATGGGAAAACAAAGTAACTTGCATTACTTATTTGAAAAAGTAACTTTTTCAATAATTTTATATTTTATAATATTTTGCTGTAAATTTTAAAAGTAATGTGTTACTTTATTAGTTACTTGAAAAAGTAATCTGATTATGTAACTCAAGTTACTTGTAATGCGTTACCCCCAACACTGCTGAAGACTGGAGTAATGATGCTGAAAATTCAGCTTTGATCACAGGAATAAATTACATTTTAAAATATGTTAAAATTTAAATTGTGATTAATATTTCACAATATTACTGTTTTTACTGTATTTTTGATCAAATAAATGCAGCCTTGGTGAACATAAGAGACTTATTTCACAAACGTTAAAAACAAACGTCTTTATGACATTTGGATTATTTAGCTTTTTTTAAATATATATATGAGTGACAGACAAGAAGATGCGCAAGTTGCGAAAGATTTTTAGTTTTATTTGAATCATGCACATCACTTACATCACAGATTGTCATGCTTACAATTTGACTAAAGGTATGTTAACACGACAACGATGTACTAAAAACTGAAAAGTTTTCCTTTGCGTTTTTCGCATACAGACGACAACGTTGTCAAAACAATCCCCGTTCACACGGATACACGAAAACAACTAAAAGTGCTGTATTCTGCTGCCAGGCCAGTAGATGGCTTCACTTTGTAAAGAAACACTATACGCGTCTATAGACTGAACACGTAGGGATGCACCGATATTAACATTTTGGCCGAAGCTGATAAGTGTAATTCTTTATACTTGAAAGCCGATAACTGATATATTGGGCGGTAAAAATCTAAATCCAAATTTTTATATAATTTTTGAGAGTCTAATTACAAAAAACTAAATTAAAAGCCATGCCCCAAGCACACAATTATAATGTTCTCATAATTTTATGTAACCTATATGACACACTTAACTGTTGCATTTAACTGTATTTACCTTTTTTGAAGTGATTCCAATCATATTTCAAGCAATTCAAAACCATCATGGCGAACAGTGCACAACTGAAGTGTCCATTATTTATCGGCTTTAATATATTGGCCAAATTTTCTTATCGATACCGATATGGTGGCCGTGCATCCCTACGTAATAAGCAAGTCACAGTTTTCACAAATTCACGTTTTTGTAGTTTACGACGATAACCATATAATTTTCCAAAACTTGCACTTGGGATACGTTTACACAACAATGATGTACTAAAAAAACTATCCCCATTCACACGGATCCGTGGAAACGACTAAAAAAAGTTGTATTCTGCTACCAGGCTAGTAGTTGGCGATGTTTTTTTGTAAAGAAACACTACGCGCCTATAGACTGAACAGACACGTTATACGCATGGTCACCATTTTCACAAATTCACGTTTTTGTAGTTTACAACTACGGTATCGATAACGGTATCATTTTCAAAAACGTATACTTTGAAACCGGTTTTAAAAATTAGCGTTTTCAGGCCCCCAATACGCCACTGTCGTTTAAATGAATGGCCAAAATGCATAAACGCCCCCTAAGAGTTGCCATCCTAAAACTACCATCCAACTGGCAATTAACGACTCAATAAAACCAAAGTGTTTGTGTCTAAGAATACAATAACTGTTCAAAAACCTAGTAAGATGTGTTATCTTCTATCTGTGCAAGTACTTTTGTTTTGACCTTTGCTTTTTTTTTTCTCAGGTTCACTTCATCAACCCTGAAACGGTTCCAAAACCATGTTGCGCCCCCACACAACTCCACGCCATCTCCGTCCTGTATTTTGACGACAGCTCCAATGTTATCCTGAAGAAATACCGCAACATGGTGGTCAGAGCGTGTGGCTGCCACTAGAGTCCTATCACACACACACACATACAGTATAGACAATACACACACAGTCACACATCTGACTGCTCTTCATTTGCTTATAAAAAAGGAGCACTCACAAGGTCCTAAAAACCATATGAAGATCTCAGGCCAATTCCAGGATTGCTTTTACCATGGACAATGTGCAAAATTGTCTTATATGTACAACAATTAGAGGAAATTACCAGAAAAGACCCAAACACCAACATTTGTATGCAGACATATACATGCTCACATGTACACACTTTTATATGATACTTGTGCTTTCTACTGTGTAAATAGTTTTTCAACAAAAGTGTATTTATTTTCCTGGTCTTCCAACATGGAGTCTAAACATCCTTGTCTTCTGGTCTGTTTTTAATGTGTCCTCCACACTGTTTTAAAAAAGACATTTCACCCTAATTGTTTTGGACCATAACACTTCTTTTTTTTATACAAATGTTGATTAATTCATGCATGTCATAAAATTCCAACATATGGGATTGCCAGCTGCCATATAAATTTATATACCACTGATACAATAATGCATCAGTGTAATGTATACAACAGTTAGCTTTAATTAATGGATTTGCCAAACTATGCTAGTGTAGCTAAGTGTGCATTTATAGTGTACTTCAAGTACACTTATCTGTTGACTAACAAAAGCCCATGTAAAGTACTTTATTAAAATAGTAACCATAGTGATATTACATTTAAAGTTATTTTAAATGTATTAAATTGCAACAATCACAAATGTGTATTTAAATATATTTAAATACATGACATACAAGTTAGAAGTGACATTTAAGTATATTTTAGTTTACCATAAATGCTTGTCAGTACATTCAGCAGTAACTTTAACCATATTTCAAAAACAATAGAATTATGAAATTACATATAAAGCCCTACTTAAGTGGGTCCAAAAAAGTCTAAAGTTCAGCTAATAGAGTGGTGCAGGTATGACGTCACTTTGTAGGCCAACCGGAAGTTTCCCTCGAGAAAAACCCGATACGATTTTCCCATATAGGCTTTTGGATTATCCCAAAAAACAAGCTCTGTGATCAGCAAAAGTTTATGATACTTGCATGTTTTGTCCATCAAGATAATTATCACAGATGAACACAACTTTTATGAATTTTGAAGTCTAAATACAGTCGCCAGAAGTAAAAAGCTAAAGGTAAGCTATCAACGAACTACGTCACCATCACTGAACTTCCGACAACTCTTTCAGTTTTTATCTCAAAACATTTCCCAGAACGTTTGAGTTATAATAGTTTATAAGAGCACAATTATGAGCATAAAGAGGCTGTAAAAACGGACTGAGTTTACCTTTTCGGCATGATGATGTTTAATCTCCTCGACAGCCTCTGTAGTCCCATTTAGCCACTTGTTAGCATCCGCCTTTTTCAAGACATGTAACAGCTTCAAAAAATCACGAGTGGGGTAATACTGATGTATTTTATGTCGTGGAATAAAACGTGAAATTGTCTTGAGCTTGTGTTTACCACAAACCTTACTTCAGTCATTTAGCCAAAACCCCATTCAAAAAACCCATTGACTTCGGGATTGGGGAACCAGAAGTGCTAAACTGCTAACTCGCTTCCGCGTTTTGGCCTACAAAGTGATGTCATACCTGCACCACTCTAATGCATTTAATATACATTTAAACAACAATAACAAATAACATGCAATTAAGTGCCTGAAAACATCACGTTCAGTTCACACTTAAGTATATTATTTCCGTAATAATCACTTTTTTTAAAGTATGCTAAAGTGTACTTTTGTCACAAGGACAGATTTTCTTCCATACAGTTTGTTAGAGGCACTTACTATACAGGTCCAAAACTAACTTTCTGCTAAGCCAACAAGTGAAATAAGAAAATGTACTGGTCATAATTAATTTGTTATAATAAGAGGATGAATTTGATTGGTTGACTCCTCCATTGCCTTCCAAGTCTCACCTGGTTCCTGTCATTTTATTTTGCCTTTTGTTGAAGGCACAGTACATTCCCTTCTTCTTTTTTCCCCTGCAGAGGGGCATTTATAAGGAGCATATGAGGTGAGGATATCATTCCAGACTCTGATAGTGTTTTACTGCAGGCTTAGCCCAATAAATAAGTCTGAATAAACACAGGCTGTCCTCTCAGTACAGCGAGCACCTCTTACCCCAGCAGTGACCCCGAGACCTGCGGCGTCCACATGCATGTGTATGTGAGGACACACACACAGAACATCTCTCAGTTTACTCTGCTCTCGCTTTCCTTTGACAAAAAATCCCACAGGAATGCTAATGGCATTTCTATCCATATATAATGTGCACTGACCCTTATAGGATCAACAAGAATCCTTTAAAAATATCTTAGAATCAAAGATCCTGTTGGATAAACTGAAATCCAATTTATGATCTTTTTTTACAGCCATTTTCTTCTCACTCTGTAGTTGGTCAACAGGTGGTTACGTACAAGTGGTTACGTACAAATGCTAACGAAAAGTGAAACACTAACAAACATATATTACTAACAGGGTCGGGTTTGCCTCATATTCTGACAAGCAAAAGAAAGTTTTCATCAACTTACAGGTTATAAAGTTTATAGTAGCAACTATGTGTGGGCGCTTAGTTTTTTTCCCTTTTATTTGCCAAAATCTCTACACACAGGCTATTTAAGACAGTATTGGCTATGACTCCACGGCAAGACACTCTTCTCCGCTCCTCAAATACATAAAAACATTAGCCTTATGAATATCTGTGTTTCTTGACTAAAGAAAACGCTGTACTTATTCAAACAACCGGTTCTTCTTTATTATTTACCTTTGCACTGCAAACAAGCAGAGATGGTCCAAACTGTGTGCATTCACGAATGAGGCGAGTTGAGTTAAGAGGTTTGACTGACAGTTTGAGAATCCAATGGAGTTACGAGGTTTAGTCACAATCTCTTTTTAATACTTTTCATTGCGACAGAGTGCATTTAGGCTACGCCCACACCGGGGGGAAAACAATCCAACCCTCTCCATTGACTTTGTATTGCGTGAAGCGGCCTCCTTGTCATTTCTGACTTATAACAAAAAACAGAACAATGTCTAAAAGCTGCTATGTGACAGGGTGTACAGCAAACAAGCTAAAAACCCAGAACTAAGTTTTTATAAGCTGTCGACCCAAAAAAACGAGCGTTTAAGGAGACAAAAGTGGATCGCGGCCATCTTTGAAACGCCTCTCGGGCATGCAAGTGCAGCTCCTATCTCTTTAAATGGGGAAACATCAAATTCTCCAAAACTGTTCGCCAAGCTTACGATTCAATTTCATATTTGAAATCACCAATGAAATCTGACAACAACTGTAATATAAATGTTGTTTGTAAACGCTCGAATCATGATAGAAAATGCATTTTTCAGCACGGACAAAGCTTAATGCGCATGCGCAGTCCTAAGCGCGAGTCTCAGAACACTGACTGTTTCTATAGCAACCGGAGCTTCGCAGCTGCAGTGACGCCATGATTTTACTATCAATGATTGGCTCTTTCATTTAGAAGGCGGGGCTTATTCGCTATATTGGGCGTTGCACTTTCTGCCATTCATAAGTAATAAGAGTGCACCGTCTTCCTATATATAAAAGTCTTTGCCAATAGTAATGAATTATACATAAAGAAAACAATATTTAAAATTGTTAATTTATAAATTAATTGTCTTACAGAGTTTTAGCATTAGAGTGAAATAATAATAATAATATAATTAATTACTTTTTTGCAATACATTGTAATTGGGTCCCCCTGGATGTACGAGCATAGGCACGTGCTTAGAATGCCTATGCATAAATCCGGCATAATAGTAATGCTTAGTCTGTAAACACGTTTTGAACACAACTGAATTAAATATGGATGGAAGTGAGAACTAAAGTGTGGCATTTGCTTGCAGGATGTTCTGTGTGCTAATCACAAATGTCTGTTTGTGAAGCATTACCATAAGCTTGTCACCATAAGCTTGCTCCAGCAGTGCTTTAGTGTTGCTTTAGCAGTCGTGCCGACAGCAGATTGTGCACACGTGTGTGTGCTGTCTCTGCATTAGCAAGAAAGATAACTATTCCTAAGCCTGAGAGAGGGGAAAAGTTTGTAATGTTAACTGAAAAAAAGGAAATAAAAACTAAAGTAGAACATGTTTATTGGTTTATATATGGTGAAAATCTGTTATACATTTAGAATAAAATATTTTTAATATTATTTTATAAAAATATCACTTTTTGTGTATGTGTGTGTGTGTTGAGTGAGTGAGTGAGATGAAAAAACCTGTTTTAGCCTCATTAAAAATATTAAAAGGTATATATAAAATAAAAAATAGTCACATATAAAGTAATAAAAAAAAAATTAAGTATAAAATAAAAAATTGTCACATATAAAGTCATAATGTGAGATATAAAGTCCATTGTCAGAAACAGCCGCAAAAAATTAAAAATGAAATTTTAATTATGGGATATAAAATCTAAATTATGAGAATTAGTCGCACTTGTGAGAAAAAGTGATTATTGTGAGATATATTGACAGTGGGAGATTTAAAGTCACAATTATGAGAAATAATGCTGCAAATTTTTTGCAATTACAAAAAAACAAAACAAATTTGCAATTGTGAGAAATATTTGCATCTGTGAGATATAAAATCACATTGTGAGAAAGTCTCAATAATAAAAAATACATTTTAAACTGTGAAATATAAAGTTCCAATTGTAAAAAAACAATTATGATAATTGCAGTTATCGATAAATAAAGTTGCAATTGTGATATATAAAGTAACATCTTGAGTCACAAAAATAAAAAAATACATTTGATATTGTGAGATATAAAGTCACAATTGTTAAACATACCAAAATTAATATAATTGCAATTGTGAGAAATAAAGTCAGTGTGAGATGTAAACATCACAATTATGAGAAATAGTCACAATTGTGAGATATAAAGTCATATTGTGTCACAAAAATAATATATATTAAAAAAATAATAATTTGAAACTGAGATATAAAGTCGTAATTGTAAAAACACCACAATTATGATAATTGCAATCACAAGAAATAGTCACAATTGTGAGAAAGTCACAAAAATAAAGTTAAAATTGTTGAAAAAAATTAAAAGTTGTTTAAAATTAAAGTTGTAGTTGTAAGAAAAAATACTGCAATTATGATTATTGCAACTGCGACAAATAAAGCTGAAGTTGTAAGATATAGCCGAGATGTAAATGTCACAATTTTGAGAAATAAAGTTGCAATTGTGAGATATTAAGTCATAATCAGAGATGTAAATGTCACAATTAAGAATATATAAAGTCATAGTTGTGAAAAAGGCGCAGTTGTGAGATTTAAAGTTACAGTTACCTTTTTATTACTTTTTATTCTGAGGCGGAAACAAGCTTCCATAGTCATATAACACAGAGAGTGAAAACACATAATAAACAGAGACTGATGGACAATTAAAGGAGAACTGTAAGATGGATCTCCTCAGACCAAACTGACACCTTTATCAGGACATCCTCTTCTTCTTTCTGCTTTCTCTCTCTTCCTCTCTCCTGTCCACTCTCCAACATCCTGTTTATAGCAGAGGCTGTTTCAGATTAACGCTAGCTCTGTGCCACCCGCAGACATCCAAATGCAGAACATGTGTGTGTGCGCGAGGTCACGGGGCACACTCCCCACTTTCTCTTTCTCTGAGGCCAGGGGCACAAGCTTGGCCTCTTCTTTCCTCTCATCTAGCTCGCTCTGCCCTCCGCTGAACCTCTCCACCGCAGCCCTCCTCTGCTCTCGGCAACATGGGGTCAGAGGTTAATGGGGTGGTAATGTGGGACTAAGAGGGGAAATCTCTACGTTGCCCACCCCCCCACCCCTCGTCAACTCCCAGAAACCATTAACATTGCAGTCTCGCAAACGCTGCCATCTTTCAGCGCAGCTAACGTGGACTTCCTCTTGGTGTCATGTTGTTTTATGACCTCCTCTTCTGCAAACCCATGGGTCTCCTGCTCGCTCACAACCCCGATGAGGAGAATGAAAAATGGTGAGTATTTATTTCCACCTCAAGCACTGATCCTTGACCTCTTCAAGTCCAAGGAAAGACACACACACACACACACACACACACACACACACACACACACACACACACACACACACACACACACACACACACACACACACACACACACACACACACACACACACACACACACACACACACATATGCACGCACATGCCTGGCTAAAAAACAACATTTTAACATATCATTACAATTGGAGAGAACTTTAAGTCTGGACTTTCACCTGCCAATGAAATCATAAAAGTAAAATATTTTGAGGGTGCTAGGGTGTTCTGGGTGCTGCTTCGCTAGGGCTAAAACGGGAAAGAGCTTTGAGATTAACTGTACAAATAGATTTGACGAAATCTGAGGTATATTTTTACAGACTTCCGAAAGCAACAGAAAAGAGAAGCAAATGGATTGCTGCAATTCACAGAAACAACTGGACTACAGGCAGCAAACGTGGATTTGCAGTTATCATTTTGTCACTATGTTTGTTCAATTTGTTGAACTTTGGGGTAAAATCAGATCCTATATATTGTATTGTTATATATTGTATTGGCAACTGATCAATTAAATATTTATGTAATATTCTGCATAATTGGATGTCTTTAAATAAACACTGACAGAAACTACACAAGTTTTAGGGCTGGACGATATGACAATATACACCGATCAGGCATAACATTATGTTATATTCCTAATATTGTGTTGGTCCCCCTTTTGCTGCCAAAACAGCCCTGACCCGTCGAGGCATGGACTCCACTAGACCCCTGAAGTTGTGCTGTGGTATCTGGCACCAAGATGTTAGCAGCAGATCCTTTAAGTCCTGTAAGTTGCGAGGTGGAGCCTCCATGGATCGGACTTGTTTGTTCAGCACATCCCACAGATGCTCGATTGGACTGAGATCTGGGGAATTTGGAGGCCAAGTCAACACCTCAAACTCGTTGTTGTGTTGCTCAAACCATTCCTGAACCATTTTTGCTTTGTGGTAGGGCACATTATCCTGCTGAAAGAGGCCACAGCCACCAGGGAATACCGTTTCCATGAAAGGGTGTACATGGTCTGCAACAATGCTTAAGTAGGTGGTATGTGTCAAAGTAACATCCACATGGATGGCAGGACCCAAGGTTTCCCAGCAGAACATTGCCCAAAGCATCACACTGCCTCCCGTCAGCTTGCCTTCTTGCCATAGTGCATCCTGGTGCCATGTGTTCCCCAGGTAAGCGACGCACACACACCCGGCCATCCACGTGATGTAAAAGAAAACGTGATTCATCAGACCAGGCCACCTTCTTCCATTGCTCCATGGTCCAGTTCTGATGCTCACGTGCCCACTGTTGGCGCTTTCGGCGGTGGACAGGGGTCAGCATGGGCACCCTGACTGGTCTGCGGCTATGTAGCCCCATACACAACAAACTGCGATGCACTGTGTATTCTGACACCTTTCTATCAGAACCAGCATTAACTTCTTGAGCAATTTGAGCTACAGTAGCTCGTCTGTTTGATCGGACCACACGGGTCAGCCTTCGATGTATATAACATTGATATAAATAATCCCCTGGATTTAGACCTACCTGTATTGTATTTATATAAAGCGTTCACTTTTTAAAATGCATTTTTTTCTTAACAAACTCTAAACTAATATAAATCTACTGTAAAGTATATTCTCTGAAACTTTACTCCCTAAATTTCTTACAGAACGTGAAAATTATCCTTTCAGACAGAGACAGAACATTTCACATAAGATTTGAACCTTTCTAAACTGGACATATGAACGTTCAGAGAACATTCAGAAATAATGTTTTCATAGCTTAATATGAACGTTAGCAAAACGTTAATAGAACATATTTTAGTTAACTGGGTAGTGAGGACTAAAATAACCAGCCAAATCTTTTCACAAGCCACGTTACCAACAATTTTGTGTGTGGAGAGGACAATGCTGTCCTCTACTGGTCAACATGCCTCACTGCTTTACTCAAGATACAACAGTATACAGAGTTTAAATAATAGTCAATAGAAAAAAAACAAGACCATATAAGATTGAAAAACTGTTTAAAATACACTAAAAATATTTAACCATCAAATAAAAAGTAATACCCTATTTTCCTTACACCTGGTATACTCCCTGAAATGCAATCATTCTTTTCAAAAAATGCTCTCAAGCTCAAAAGATTTAAACTACTTATGCCCAAAAAAGTTAAATCTTAAACACACAAAGTTAAACACACACACACACACACACACACACAAACACACACACAGCATCATGTCACTAGTCTGTGTACTTGTATCTCTGTCAGCTACAGTCTGTTCTGTCCTACTGCTATTTAATCTCCTCCCTTGAAAGTCACTCTATCCTGTGTCCTGTCTCTCCCTCCCTCTCTATCCATCCATCTCTCCCTCTATCCCTTCTTTTTAAAACCGCTGCAGTTTTTCCTCTGCCGACATCAGCACGAGACTTGTAGTGTCAGATAGGACGATGCAAGACTGTCAGCTCAGGTACAGTACTCAACCTAATCTCTCATCTGCTTTATCTCCCTCAAACAGCTGCATGCCCCTCCTTTATCACGGGATCTCAAGCATCCCTTCTGCTGCTGTGATGTTCAATCGGACCGGCTCGCTGCTGTTTAGTGTGTGATCTGTCGCCTTGAGGAATCACTAATATCTTTTACAGTACAGTGCAGTTAAGAGTTAAGACACTTTCCTTTAGGAGCATGTTTTTACTTCTCTGATCTGAGTTTACATCTTAGGACGTATGAAGTCTCTTGTAACTTTATGAAGACTTGTGGAATTCTGAGGGAATTGTTATTCATAATATTAAAAATATGCATTATACATATTATTATGTTCTCTTTGCATGTGAGCAGTTTGAACAGTCAATTTTGCATGAATGTTAATCATACTATTTACATTAATAATTTAATATTTTAAGGGTGTGAATGTTATTATAAGATGCACAATATATTGGTGATAACATATCATATCATCAATAATACTGGACAATATTTTTATTATTATTATATATTATTACCTATTATATATTATTATTATTATTATTATTATTAGTAGTAGTAGTAGTGTTATTATAATTTAAATGTTATTAGTCTTATTGTGACACATTGTTACATTTAATAATAAACAGTTCAACCTTTCAATGTTTGGGACGGTATATTATAATGGATATATATATATATATATATATATATTTAAGATTTTTTAAAAATATATTTTATATTAAAATATTTTAATTATTTTATATTTTAATTATTTATATATTTATTAATTATTTAAATTATTATTTAAAATATCAGGCCATAACATGAAAAATGAGACGTACAATTTTTAGTGTATTCAGAAATGTACTAAAATTGAAGTGTGTTTTTAGAAACGCATTTAATTTTCTTTATTTAATTTATAATTAGATGTAGGTTATAATCATCAACACTTGTATTTGGAGAATGAGCAGATGGCAGGTCCATTGTTTTAATGAAATCAAAATGATGCTCTGATTTGGTTCTCTGGTTGAGCCTCATGGCCACATGTCGATCAATAACACTGCTGAATGGGAAGGGTGGGGAACATGCAGTGTGCTAAGTGGTCTGATTTTGCAATTAGTGCTTACTCATCTCTTTGGGACAGTATGTTGTCTGGCCTCTAGTGCTTTCAATGGGGAAATTCTATACTTATAGATATTGATCTTCTTGTGCAGCAAGATACAATCTGTTCAGAGCACAGGCATCACTGGGTGAATCTCACAAATCCTGTCAAGAACATGTCCGGCTCATACTTCACCCCAAAATCACAAGAAAAAAAATAAGAAATGTGTTAGTAGAAAAAGGTAAAATGTGATTAAATGTCATGAAAAATGTATCTCTGAAAGGCTTTAGGCTTAATATTCTTTATGCAACAAATAATTTCTTATTTATGACCTTTTAACCTGTCATGCTTTTGTGAGATTCATCCTAAAAGACTGAGTATGTTTATGCATGTGTGTTTGTACAGTATACACAAACTTTTGGGGTTGGTAAGATTTGTAATGTTCTTGAAAGAAGTCTCCTATTCTCGCCTAGGCTGCTTTTATATGATCAAAAATACAGTAAAAACAGTAATATTGTGAAATATTATCACAATTTAAAATAACTATTTCTATTGTAATATATTTTGTAATGTAATTGATTCCTGTGATCAAAGCTGAATTTTCAGCATCATTACTCCAGTCTTCAGTGTCACATGATCCTTCAGAAATCATTCTAATATGATGATTTCCTGCTCAAGAAACATTTCTTATTATCATTATATGTTGAAAACAGCTGTGCTGCTTTATATTTTTGTGGAAACATGATTTTTTTTTCAGGATTCTGGATGGATGAATCAAGTTCAAAAGAACAGCATTTATTTAAAATATAAATCTTTTGTAACATTATAAACATCTTTACTGTCACTTTTGATCAATTGAATGTGTCCTGGCTGAATTTTTTTTTATTAATTTCTTTAAAACAATCTACTGACCCCATGTTTGATTTGACAGTTTCTCTGCTTACATCTTATCTAATATCTAATCTAACTGGTATTGATGCTGCAATAAATGTATGACTTTTATAACTAGTTTGCAATTACAACATGTAAACTAAAACAAATTCTAAAACAAATAATCCATTAATTCTTAATCAAGGGCAAAAAAATAATTTATACATTCATTCTTATCTTGTTATAGTTTTATTTTTCACCAGAAGTAGGCCTATTTTCAGTATTATTTATATTTATCAGTCCTTGTATCCTGTCTCAGGACACACATGATCCCAGTGAGGGATGAGGGGGCAGAGTCTCAGAGGAAGGCCAAATCACGGCAGGCCAGACAGACTCGAAGAGCTACACAGGTATGATAATCATACTATGATGTATGTTTGTCCTCGCAAAACATCCATGGGGCAGAATACGACACTTCTGTCTGCTTTCATTACACTGGATTGCATATATTCTGTAAAATATGCCACGGGGTTAATGGTTAATGTACAGTCATCTGGTCATTACCACAAAATAAACCAGGACAGAACCCCAATGCAAATCTTAAATTAAAGCTTGCTCTATCCATTTAGGCTATGTAAAAAAACAACAACAACAAACCTAGCCTAGCAGCAAGACGAACCATTTTAATATATTGTTAATTTGCAATCCAAGTTATTTTTTATATGGTCAAACTGAAAAAAAAAAACAAACAAAAAAACAACAAACAAAAAAAACAATAATTATCACAAATGTAACGTCTATTTTCAGTTCTTACTCATCCAGTTCTTCGTACTGTATTTCTTACTGATTTGTTCTTTTCTGACCGATGGAAGAGATTCCCGTG
Source organism: Coreius guichenoti (assembly GCA_039654105.1). NCBI lineage: Eukaryota > Metazoa > Chordata > Actinopteri > Cypriniformes > Gobionidae > Coreius > Coreius guichenoti. Next base: position 29,388,941 of record CM077178.1, read on the forward strand.
CTTTTAATAACCGTATATCATGACTTAAATTCACTAGAAAATGAAAAGTTAATTCTCTGAAGCCATTTTTACCACGGCCAGTAACTATTACGAATCGCAAGATGGCGCCAATTTGCTAGTTTAACTTTCATGTATAAAAAGATAGATCACAAGGATATTCGGGAAATTATCGCGGGAGGATGTTGACAACAAGAATGAAAATTTGACCGTTGAGTTTGATCAATTAGAATCATAGTCGTGACTTGTGTACACCTGCTTCTGACACATTTTCTCAATTTTAATGGTCTTATTTTTAGGGAGTTACCCTCTCAGAGTTGATGGAGGCAAAAAGAACCTTCAGCCCGTCCAAATTGGACATACAAACAGGTGAGGTGTGCAGATCCACAGAGGGAATGAGTGTCCAGAAAAGACTCTCTGAAGACAGGACAGAAACCAGCCCGTCCCTGAGGCAGGAGCAGCAGCCTGAGGAACGCCTGGATGAGGTGAACATAACACAGAAGAACCACATGCAATTTACTCACGAAAAACAACGGCAGGTAGCCTGTAGATAATGAAGTCTATCAAATCAATACAGAAGACTAAAATCATATTTAGTGACCCCAACAGTGCTTGGACACACACATCAATGTACGAATGTCAGTGCAAACTACTTTATAGTTTTTGCATCAATCTGCTAGTCTTTGTTCAAAACTGTTTTTTCAGTAGAAGTCAATGAATCATTCACTCATCCTATTCAAAAATAAAAATAAATAAATAAAGAAGTGCACTTAATTGCATTGAATGTGCAGATGTAGTGTACTTCAAATCTTAAAAGTGTATTTAAAAAATATGTACTTGCAGATTATATATTATGAATGAAATAACAGGCCACTTACAGTAAGTGCTCATAACTGTTTTTTTTAACACACTTAAGTACTCTTTTATAAAGTGAACTTTGTAATAATGTCAAATAAAAAAAAAAACACTTTAAATAACTGTTTTAAAATATTTTTAATGCTTTAAAGTGCACTTATTTCGAATGTGTTGATTAACATACTAAAATGCATAATGTAATTGATTATACATTTAAATGTAGTGTGTTGTTCAGTATTATATTTAAAGATTAGATTTTAAATTTACTAAATTGCATCTTCATCATTTACATTTACAAATATATTTAAATACATGACACAAGTTACAAAAGGAATGATATTAAAGTATATTTTAGTTTATCACTAATGCTTGTCAGTACATTCGGCAGTAACTAACCATATTTCAAAGACAGTAGAAGTAATTATGAAATTACATATAAAGATACATGTACTTAAGTCCTGCTTAAGTGGGTCAGAAAACATTCTTAAGTTCAACTAATTGCATATAATGTAAATTTAACTTAAGAATATTATTTTAAAGTATATTATTTCTGTAATGTGTGTGTGTATGTGTGTGTATATATATATATATATATATACAGCTCTGGAAAAAAATAAGAGACCACTTAACATTGATTTCTCAATTTTAAGTGGTCTCTTAATTTTTTCCAGAGCTTTATATATATATATATATTTAAAAGTATGTTAAAGTGTACTTATTTTTCACAAGGGTGATCAGTTTATTCAGGAACCAAACACTGCATGTATTGATACTTCTGTGGCTTTGTTTAGAATAATTAATTTATTGTGGTAGTATTTTATTGATTGATTTATTGATTGATTTATTCTCCAAGCAAGGAAACTGGAAAAGAAGACCAGGAACCAAACCTGAAAGGTCTTCCTTTTGCGTCTCATCAGTTAAGGGAGCGTGTGGTTTCACTCCCAGTCTGAAGGGTCACAGCACCTCAATAGGTACTATAACACCTTATCTGGGAAAGTGTGTAGTACTTTATAGGCATCGTCATCATACTAATATATGGTGTTTTCTCTGTTTTCTGCTGTTTTCTCTGAGTGTAGAGTCTGAATGGACAGATGAAAATGACAACATCCTTTATGGTTCCTCTGACGCATCTCTGACACAGCAGCTGACCAAAGACCGTGGTCTCAGTGCTGACCTGACTGGCCTGGTTACTGAGGTATGTGTGTGTCTCTCTGGTATTGCTGTTACTCAAACATGAATTTATATATTTTTATTAGTGCTGTCAATCGATTAAAAAAGTAACTAATTAATCGCACATTTTTCTGCAATTAATCACGATTAATCGCAATCGCAAGTTTTTAATATTTTTATATTGTAATAATTTCACAGTTACTCTTCAAATTAATGTAGAAACAACTTAGAGACAGTATATTTTAAATATTTGTTGTTAACGCGCTAATTTTGACAGCACTCATTTTTATATATTTATACATTGCTCATGTGAGAAGCACAAAGATGTTGATATCAATAATTCGATTATTAATTTGTCATTTACTGCTACAGTTTTAAAGGCAAAAATTCTACATTTTGCTCTATACAGTTTTTATTCAAAGTACATTTTTCATAATCATAATTTCGTAATCATAATGTTTCATGGTTGATTCCTATTGCCGATTTTTTTTCTTTCTTAGTTTGTTTTAGTTTCTTTACAAGTGGAAATTTGTCTTTGGCTTCACAACCGACACAACATAATATACATAAAAGATATAAAACAATGACATTTTCATGTGTATATATACAGTGTATTCATACGTATCCACCCCTACTCATATTCATATCTCATCATTTAAAATTCTAACGGCAGTTGGCACAAATGACATCTGGTACACATTTTTACATCAAAACATCTTCTTGATGGTAACAACTGAAATTTAGAATGTAAGGGATGAGAAGAATCCTCTATTATATAACCAATGCCAAACCAACTTTTGATAAATATATCTCATTTAGTTGTCTTTGTGTCTTACCTATAATTGCACTAGCTAGACAGTATGTGGCGCTTATGGAACAGCAGTGATACAGCATTTCCAAGAAAATGCCATCGAAACTTTTCTGAAGACAGTCAGATCCCTTCAGAGACACAGAGATTTATTCATATAAATCCTCACCCCAATTCAATATTTATATTTTTCTTCCAGTATTTTGAGTATCGTGAATAGTGAGCTTCCTGTGCCTGATACAGTAGGCTGTTTTCTAGAGGAATATTTCCTCTTTTTACTCATTTAACGAGCTTACAAGCCCATCAAATTACGCTGCAGGCTGAATTTTTACATCTACTGACATCCATTCAATGTAAAACTTATTTGGACTACGGTCACTTGTCCTTGAGAAGAGACGTCTCATCCGTCACCACAACGATAGTCTCGCGTAGCCAGACCTTCAGACTGACGGCAGAAGGTCTGGACTCTATCGCAGCTTTTTTTGTTTGCTTTGTTTTGTTCCGCGTCATGTTTAAAGGCGTGAAAATGTAAAGTCGATATGTCCCTGCAATAACAGACCGGCGTGCATCTATAAATTATTCATTCAAGAACGTTGTGCAAGTTTACTGCAACAATGAAGCCGCGCACTTCACAACTTCGTGAAAATCCAGTGTTTAGTTGATCCTGGTAAGCGCTCATTGTCACAGTTGTAAACACAACGGCGTTCTTCTTACACGAGGCATCACAGCATTTGTTTCCATGCGGTCCGTTAAAGAACGCAACACACACGTCTCCCAGACATCCTGTACAATTCAACCAATCAGATGATGACTTCGAAACTCCTGAATAGGGATGCGTGATATGGACTTAAAAATACATCACAATATTTTCTGGTATTTATTGCGATAGCGATATCAATGACGATATAAATGTAGTACCATTCCCCATGTTTTTGGCTACAAGTGAGAGCTGAATGCATTCTTGAGAGCCTCAGAAAAACAAACAATGATCTAAAGTAAAACGTACCCATCATCAAATAGGCTCCTATAATAAACAAATTACATCAAAGAATAAAAAAAATATATAAAAAAAACAGTAAAAATCCAAACACCAGCCTTTTCAGAAATGGAAAAGTTGCATATACTTTTCTTCTTCTGTAAAAGTGCAGATAATGTTTAAATAGTACAACTGTGCTGAAAAATATCACACAATACAAACAATAATAATTCAAATCAATGACAAGTTTGAAATGTAAAGACAGATTCTGTATTTATTCATACTCTCATAGCAATATGAAAAAAAAAAATGATTTAATGATAGAACTTAAGTAATTTGAACTAAAACTTGGTAGTCCTGTGCGAATGAAAATGTATGAATGCATATTTATGGACTGGTGGTGGTGCTTAAGACATATAATACAATAATATTGATAAGATAATACAAATTATACTACTAATAACAATATAAACCACACTAAGGATTGATGAGCTGCTGGGTTCATGAATATTAATCACGTTGTCTGCGTTCGCTCGAACTGATTTGCTGAAATTAAAAAACAGGCACAGTAATAGGTGAGCGCCAGCCAATGAGATTGCCGTTTGCGCATTAGACTCTTCTTGTTCATAAAGGCTGAATAATTCCAAATGAACGCCGTTATTTTACAGGAAAATACAACAAAGAATATTGTTTACATGTAGCACGTCAATTCTGCGTGGTGAGACTCTCGCTCTCTCTTTGAGTGTGTGAGAAACACTGAGCGCTCTTAGTTGCGCGCCTCACACTAGTGCTTATGTGCGTCAAATACACTGTGCATTCATAAAAACAAAGCACGAATCTCTCAAGCGCTCAGTCCAAGTGCTCAGCGAGTGAAAATGTATCTGTGTGTACAGGTTCCAGATTGTAGAGGTAGCTCCTCATTTAGCGATAAACTCCTCCGCAGCTTCCGCCATAGTTGTGTTCGCTCTGCACGTGAGCTGCGAATGGGTCGCGTCATCAACCAGGCTTTATCGTTATTATCGCGGGAAGACTAATTCGTGGGGAGAATTTTTACCGGTATATCGCAAACGATAAGATATCGCCCATCCCTACTCCTGAAGTGTTTCCAGAAAAGTGTGCCATATGCATCAGACGTTCAGCCAGCGGTCTATGGGCGTGATGTCTGACACCGTGTCCTAACTACACGCGACGCGATAAGATTCCAGCGACAAGCAACTTGTCTGTCCACACTAGACGCGACGCGACTACAAGATGCAACAAATCAATCAAAAACCACAGCCAATCAGAACAGCGCGTGGGCGGGCTCTCGCGGCAAGTGCACGGCACCAGAGATTAATCTTGACGGCACTTGCTAGGAAATGTATAAGTAGCTTACATAATCAAATTCACAAATATTACACCATTTAACATTACTAAAATACATACTGAGTTACTAAAACAATCTTTGTTATAGAATATACTTGTTTGTTCACAGTTTGAACGTTCTTGTTTCCATTTGTTTAATTTCAAGATCTGAGGTGAATTATCATTGTTGCTTTTAGTACGACTACGTTACAAAGCTGGGAGCACTAAATGATATTCAAAGTCACATTACACGCTTTTAACATTAAATAAAGCACATAAACACTACCTGAGATTATCATTGCCATGTTTTGTGTTGTTATTCCAGCCGCGACGTCGCAGAAATAGAAACAGTTTCTAAAATAGAATCATCGTGTCGCCGTCGTGGCTGGTTAGGACAAAAACTCTAATTAACATGGAAAAGATACATTTTATCGCGTGTCGCGGCGTCGCGTCGCGTGTAGTTAGGACACGGTGTGAGGCTGAGAATACCACAACACAGTCTTTGATTTGAAGCAACAGGTTTTATCTACAGACGTTGCTGAAGATGGATGAACTTAACTTGAATGTGAACAACACAGTCAATGATCAGCCTGTAAAAACTATATTCCAATGTCAAACTATAAAATCACCTGCTGATGGACCTAAAGTTCAACTTTTGCATGGTTATTGTGCTTTCGCACCACGAGATGGAGCTGCTGCATAGTTTTATGTAGTCTAAATAGTATGAAATCTTTGGTCTAGTAGAAAAATCCTGTTATGAAGTAATCCATCCTTACATTTGCACAATATTCCCCTTTACACATTTTTAGCAGGATGAATTTTTCATGTACAGATGGTAAAGATCTGTCAGGCAGAGCTAAGAGAAGCGATCTTGCTGTTCGCCCTTAATGTACCCGTGAAGAGTGTGTGAGTTATCCTGACATTCCATACCATGTAGGGCAAAAATACCCGTCTCCAGCCTCGGTTCCCACTCTTTTCCTACCTCTTTAAACCTTCAGTACTATAAACTTAATACATCGCATAAAATGAAGGACAATAATGAAAACAAAACAATAAGAAAGAGACATATAAGGCAGAAAGTAGGTGGAGGAGAGAGAGACCAAGGAGAAAACCTATATGTGGCAGTGAGCTTATCCTTGGAAAGGTACAGTGAATCCCTCTCTCATTCCGTCAGCGGCCTCTCCTCTGATTCAAAGCGCTGAATCACTCTGGGGAAGCCGGTGTGTAATAGGAGAAAGCTTCTGTGCAGCTGCGGCCTATATATGTACGCTGATAATTAACACTGATACTCATCAGATTGGTGCTCACTGCCTGCTTCAGCATGCCACATCAATGTAAACTGAGTTGTAGTCATATTACTGTTGACTGTTAAGAGATGGTTACCCTTGAGCTGGTGTGTAAATGTATGTGTGTATGTTTAGTAAATCTATTTATGTGTTTTATAGGCAGCAGTGCTCATTGCCAGCTTGATGGAACATGTTTCAATGTGACACTATAAAAGTGTGTGCCAATATCAAGCTATTTTATGAGTCTTAGTTATTCCAATCTTAAAACATGCCTTCAGCAAAGCACATTATTATATTATATTATATTATATTATATTTAGTGCTGTCAAATCGATTAATCGTGATTAATCGCATCCAAAATAAAAGTTTGTGTTTACATAATATATGTGTGTGTACTGTGTATAATTATTATGTATATTTGAATACTCACACATACATGTATATATTTAAGAAATATTTGCATGTGTATATATATATTTATTTCTTAAATGTATACATGCATACATGCATGTGTGTGTATTTATATATAGATAATAATTATACACAGTACACACACATATATTATGTAAAACACAAACTTTTATTTTGGATGCGATTAATCACGATTATTCATGCGCCGATATCAATTTTAGTTATTTAAATCTTAAAGTGTCCCTTTTATGTTTTTTCGAATATTCCCTTTCATGCAGTGTGTAACATAGCTGTCTGTGAATGTAAACATTCTGCAAAGTTGTAAAGTCGAAAGTGCACGATAAATAAAGTTATCGACTCTGGACCGCCTATATGTACTGTAGTCTTTTGTGTTTTTGAATCTCACTGTGTGACGGTTCTACGTCACTAGAAAAGACATTTGCATAATACCCGCCGCTATGTTGTACATTTTCCGCCCGCGAATAACTTGACCAGCCCTCAAACAACATTTTACTGACGACTGCTTATCAAAATTCAGAGTTCAACGCAGGATTCGCAAAACTCTTGCTCTTGAAAGATGGGTCAGTACCCAGTTTATTTGGACCAGCTGCCCCTCAGAATCACAGTCTGTAAGTATGAATAATTATTGATGTATATATTTTCTACCGGGTGTTCAAAATACGTAGTTTTGTGTTTTATATTGTGTAAGCTTCCGGCTAACTCATGTTGTTACTGTCTTACTGAAATACTTCTGCTAATCAGCTGTGGGCCACTATTACCTAAAACTGTGTCTATTAATGCAGAGTGTCTGTCGTTCTTACTACTTTGAATAAAGATACAAACTTTAATGTTAATTCAGTCATTCACGTTAGTGCTCACCTAACGTATGTGCTGTTATTGATACAGTTCCTGCATGTGCACTGCAATAAATTAGAAATATACACATGGGTTTGTTGATGGACATACACTTGTTAATGCTAATGGTGAGGAATTACAGCTGCAACATCTCATAATGTACGTCAAACTGAGTAGCGCATCACTGAGAAACGTCCAGCTCTAGTCGTCCTTGTGATGGAGGTTCGGGTTGAAATAACTAGTTCTTCCAATGTTTTCATCATTGGACTCGCGATCGGATTGATACAGTATGGTAAAATCGACGCCATCGTTACTGTCTTTACAGTGTGTACAATCGCTGAGCTGTAGGAAGTCTCCTGACGGAGCTGAAGTTCACTTATGGTAATGGCCGTTTAGCTTCCGAAACATGCGCTGTACACGGTAGACCAATCACAACAGACTGGGCCATCTGACCAATCAGAGCAGAGCAGGCTTGTGGAAAGAATAATAAAATCGATTATTATCGGGATTTGATTATGGATTAGTCACGTCTGCGCGCTGTGCTCGGAAACCATCAGCCAGTCACGTTGCTTTACAGTAGTGTAACCCACTTCTATGGACAAAATGCATATGAAAAATAGTGGAGGACACAGAGTGAGCTGCTGCGGGAAAGATACATGATCAAAGTTGTCTGAAACATGAGAATGTATTTATTTTTTTTAAGCGCTTCAAACAAAAGCATAAGAGTTACTGCATCTTGCCCTGACGTGCTGTAACAGATGCATGTGCAGTTTAAAGCCTCTGACGCGTGTTTTCCTAAGCGCATAACTAACAGTTTATGGTTATATCTCTGTAAATTTTAGAAAGTCCTGCAAGCATTTCCATTTAGCATATTCTGACAAGTGAGTCTTGTTAAACTTCACAGACTTCAATGAACGAGCACCGGTGTGCACATGTCCGTCAAACAGACGGAGCGCAGTAATTCTGACTAAAATACACATTTTGATAAAAATGTTTTTTTGTTGGAAATTAAGTGTAGTTTTAAAATTCTACATGTAGCACAAGTAATCATATTTATGAGAGCAGTAACTGTAAAAATGATAATAAACAAAAACAAAAGCATAAAATGCTAACTTGTACAGGGTATGAGGAACACACAAAATAGTTTGGAAAAAATACTATGGAAGTCAATGGGAGTATGTTTAATATGTTATTTAAGTAAGTCAATATGTTTGGTTACCGACATTCTTCAAAATATCTTCTTTTGTGTTCAGCAGAAGAAAGAAATTCATACAAGTTTGGAACAACTCGAGGCTGAGTAAATGATGACATATCACTTTAATTCTCCATGTATTATATAAAATAAATGAGGTGATGTGTGGTAAATGGAAAATACAAAAAGTCAAAGATTAGCTTCAAGTTGAACTTAAATCTTAAATGTCACACAAAGTCATAATATTACTGTGAAAATTATTTATGGCAACTTTTTCTCAGTTTACATAATACAATTTTTGCTCCATAATAAGACATGGGCACTTTTATGGCTATGTTATTTATTGTTCTTAAAAGGCACAAGCTGAAAGGGAAGGCTAGACTTAGGTTTGAGATGGAATATTATGATATGTATGCTGAGATCTTGGGAATGATCCAGAAAGATGCTGTGCTTAGCCAAAACTCTGCCTCTTCTCATAAAAGAGCTAAATGATCTGACAGACCAGCTACATGTGAACACTGTGTGTGTGTGTGGACTTCAACATCTGAGTGTGTACTGTATGTGTGTGTTTTATGTATGTATGTAGAAGCAGCTGAGTTTGTTTGTATTCATAATATTCAGTTGTGATTGTCTATATTTGGTTAGTGTGAGTTTACAGTGTTATAATGGATCTGTCTCTGTATGATTCTAGTAATGGCACAAAGTGTGTGTGAGTGCTGCTGTGTGTGGGTTTATGGTGTAATGGCCTTTGTGACCCCAGCAGAGAGCAATGGAAGTTTACTTTCTGCTAGAAACATTTCCATACTTGCATGTGTCTCCTTTCATATTTTCCACACAGCTCTGATGTTTCCTGCCGTGCTTTAACATACAGTTCTCCTCAGTTTTACATTGTAAGTGCTGTTTCTTTTTTGAACCTCCATGAATGTGGACATGTTGTTTTAGCTAGCAATAACATGCTACACCACCCTTTCTACATGGTGGTGAAATACTGAACAAATCAGCTTTCCTAAAACCATGTGTTTTGTGTTTATTTGAACCATGTGTTTATTTGAAATAGAAATCTTTTTGTAACATTATAAATGCCTTTACTGCCACTTTTGATCAATTTAAAGCAAAAGTAATAATTTCTTTAAAAAAAACAAAAAACTTTTGAATTGTAGTGTATTCTCCAATGGCATTTTTGCTACTTAAGTTTAAATCATATTTTAGAAAAAAATATCTCATTCAAATGTAAGCTGTGAGACAAGAAATGACTGCAATAGTGTATATTTAGCTATATTAAATATGACAGATCTTTGATCGGAATTCAACCTGAAAAAAATTCAAACAATTTATTTCAGCTGCTTTTTTGTTTTCATCTCATTGAGCTCACTGTTGGGATGCGGATCTCAAAGATTCGTTTGTGTCCTGATTCAGGAGGACAAGTAGAGGACAAGCACTGAACCCGAGTGCTTGCGGATATGAATGTTCCATTTGGAAAGTCATAAAAAGAAGAATAGGTCAAGTCTGCTTAACCCGAAACGCAGATGCAGCTATTGAAACTTTGGCATCCAGACTGAAATCCACTCTCTTAAACAAGTCTCCCAAGGCCCGTTTCCACCGACTTACTCCGTCCAGGCCAGTGGAAAAGCACAGCCATTGTGGCCGATGTGATGAGGTGCACTCTATGGCTCAGGTTCACCTCTGGAGATGGCTTTGAGTTCTTGAGTTCATTATTAGTCAGAAACAGACAGAAAGAAAGCATGGGAACTGATTTTAGGCTTTTAGAGTGTGGACCAGGCCCAAAACTTATGTGCTTGAGAAGGATTTGAAGAAACTCTTAACCTTAATATTAAACTTCAGCACATAATTCATCCTGCATCGTTTATGCTAGAGGAATTAATGAAAGCGAATGCCACAAATCGTGAAAAGATTGTACAACCACAGGTTTAAAGCAAAAAAAAAAAAAATCCAAAATTATGTTATAATGTTAAAACTATATATATATATACTCTTCAAAATTAAGGCAACATTTTATTGTTTTTTTATTTTTTGCTTGATTTTTTTTGTATTGGCATCAGTGTCAATAATGTAAGTGCAGGAGAAGAAATGTGAACTTTGTTTCACTGTGACAGAGTGCTAACTCACAGAGCTTCTGGCAGTTAGCCTCTTCATTCAAATGTCATTTCAAACCAATTCCATGACACATATGGCACGGAAAATGCTAGTGGGCAGTTGGGGCAGGGCCGCTGTAAGCAGTTTTTGGGCCTTTTACAAAATCTTGGATTCATCATTGTTCATGGGTGTGTTTCTTAGTATGTGTCAGTTCACTTTAAAGTCTGCATTTACAGTTTGCACATACTGTAACACTGTCAAAAATGGTAGCTGTGGTTGTCAAAAACAAAATTCACTGTGAAGAATACAGTGACAATTATTTAGATGTTATATTTCATACTTCAAAACTGCATGTACTATATATTTCACTAATATAATTTTAATATGACAACCCATTTGAAAATATGCATTTTAATGAATATAATATATTGATAATTGCCATAATAATACAGGTGACAACTGTCACATGATGAATTAAAATCTGCCTTTTCATGAACCATTATTAATAAACGTATAGACAGAGACACCATCAGGATAACACAACACTAAAATAAATAATACTATAATAACAATAAACATTAACTAAGAAACATAAAATGTAACATAAACAACGCTGATAACAAAACACAACAATTTAAATGAAATATTCTCAAAAGTGAGTCATCACACAGGGAATTCTGAGAACATCCATTGACTTTTTCTAAGTAACAAAAATTTTACGCAAGAATTGAAATTCAACAACAACAAAAAAAACAACAACATAATTTTAATAATATTTTACTGTAAAAGTACTTGCATTGTCTTTGTTACGGAGACACTCCATATTACATGCGTGAGCACATAATACGCATGCGCATGACGTCACCGTTTTCACAAATGTATGTTTTTGTTATTTATATGGAGACGGTAAAGGCATTGTTTTCAAAACCTTCCACTTTGAAACCCGTTTTCAAAAGCTTGCGTTTTCGGGCCCCCAAAACGCCGTTGTCGTGTAAATGAACGGCCAAAACGCATAAGTTTTCCGTTTTCAGTTGAAAACAGTGTCGTGTAAACATACCCTTAGAGTACACAGTAACTGAGTCTGTACACAAGGAGATTGCTGGAGACTTTGAAGATCACTGGAGGTAAGTATAAACTCTCTTGCAGAGTAATATGCAAAAAAAAGTGAGAGTCCTTGGCTGCATCCGAAAACCTAGGCAGCTGACTTGTTGCCTCGATGCCTTATCAGGCAGTGACTTGTAAGGCAGCGTAAGCGCACGAAGGAACAAAACAGATTTCCGACAGACTTCTAAGGCAGCTTAACAGTTAAATGATCTACAGTAAAATAAAGTGAGCTCTGGTGAGAACTAAACAAATATGTAATTACTACAGTAGTAATTTCTTGCTAGAAATGACATCAGAAGTGGAAAACGGTGGTCAAAATTGTACATTTACACACAAACTGACCAGCAACTGCAACTTTCAGACGCCATCTTTCTTTTTCTAGCTCAACTGTCACCGAATGGAACGCATAGGATTGTGGGATATCAAAGGCAGCGAAGGATACATCTATGCTGCCTTCAAAAATCGATCAGATGAAGGTCTCTCAGAAGGCAGGAAGTGAAGCTAACACTGGATTCAGATGTGCCTTGATGCCTTGATGCCTTTCTACCTTGAAATGTCTCCTCCGAAGGCAGCATTTTCCAGTTTTCGGATGCAGCCCTTATGTAGCAGAGGTGCTGGTTGAAACAATGAGCTGCAGGTGCGTGTAATTAGTAATCAGGGGAGAGTGAGCGTGTGTGCGCGTGGAGGGAGAGCCTGGAGTATTTGTGACATTACCTGCCCTCCATGGGCCGCAACTTCTGAAGCCATGGCCGACCCCGTCCTCTGGGAGCACGTTCAGGATGGTTTTCGTGGAAGGTGGTAAAGTAGGGTCAGATCCAGGATGTTGTCCCAAGGTACCCAAGATCTTTCATCAGGTAAGCGGCAAGTGTGTGTGTGTGTGTGTGTGTGTGTGTGGTGGGGGGGTCATCAACCATACCAGGCTCTGTGGATGGAGATGTAGAGAAGGATTTCAGCAGGGATAACCTTCCGTTAGGGTGAATACGATATTGTGGAGGGAGTTGGAGCTAGTAAGTTACTAGGTTGATTTGTTTAACAATGGGGAAGGGCCAATATAACAGGGTCTTTTTGTAGGGGAGGCGGAGCTGAATGTCCCCCGTGGAGAGCCACACTTTCTGCCTGGGCTGATAGCTGGGAGCAGTGGATTTCTGGGCATGGGTGTGGCTCTTCTGGTGCCGAGCAGTTGTTGGTGAGCTAAGTCCCAGACCCTCTCGCTCTCTCTGAACCAAGAGAGACCATGGGAACAGAGGAGCCATGGACAGAGGAGGTTGGTAACTGAGCATGCACTGGAAGAGTGAGTTCTGTGTGTACTTAGCCCAGCCCAGGACAAGAAGTGGTTTCTGGCAGCCATGGCAGAAGGTACAGAGGAAGCGACCAATCTTCTGAATCTTGCATTCGGTTAGTACCCACAAAGCAACGGACAATCTAGATGACAGGCTAATGGTTACACCTAGGAGTTTGAAGAATGCCTTCCACACATGAGAGATAAACTGGTGCCCTCTGTCAGACACAATATCCTTTGGAATACCATACTTTCAGAAGATGTGGTTAAAGAGGAATTCTGCAGTTTCCATGGCCTTGAGTCATGGAAAACTGCAGAAAGCCTTTGAGAGGAATCAGAGAGAATTCTCTTTGGAGAAATGATCTACACAGACAAGCACATAGGTACACCCACTAGAAAGAGAAAGATCTGTTATAAAAGGTGTGACCATGGTCGGTGAGGGATGGGGAGCGGTAACAGTTTTCCCAGTTTCCGGGGGTCTTAGCCATGGCGCATTGCTGACATCCCTAGACATACCTCCTGGCCTCTCTCTACATACGTGGCCACCAGAATCAGTCCTAGATAAGCGAGAGGGTCTTGTTGGTCCTTGGTTGGCTAGTGCCCACTGATGACTGATTCCATGAGTGGAAGACGTTGAGAGGTGGGAACAAATGTCTTATTCACAGGGCAACCCAGCAGAGCAGGCTCGGTGGTGGCAGCCTCCGCAATGTGATTGTCCAGGGACAACTGGATAGGACTGAGGATGATTTCAGGAGCTAAGATGGTTCAGGTTCCTCTAAGGCAGAGGTGTCCAAACTCGGTCCTGGAGGGCCGCTGTCCTGCACACACCTGCTGGAAGTTTCTAGTATGCCTAGTAAGACCTTGATTAGCTGGTTCAGCTGTGTTTCATTGGGGTTGGAGCTAAACTCTGCAGGACAGTGGCCCTCCAGGAGCAGGATTGGACACCCCTGCTCTAAGGGCTCGTCAGGTAAGTAGAGGCAAGACAAAGCATCAGCCTTCGGCCCCTGGACGATATGATATGGAGAAATTAAAGCGGGTGAAGAAGAGGGCCCAACATGCTTGATGGGGACTTAAGCGGCAAGCTTCTCGAAGGTACTTTGTTACGGTTATCCGTTAACACCAGGAAAGGATAATGGGCCCCCTCCAGCCAATGCCGCTACTCCTCCAATGCAAGCTTGATGGCAAGAAGTTCTCGGTTGCCGATTTCCGACGTGAACACCTGTTTGAGTTGTTGACCCGCTTCTGGGGTCCAGTAGACCTGGGCTTAGATTTGAGCAGGGATGTTAACAGAGCAGTGATAGAACTATAGTTCTGGATGAATCAGTGATTGGCAAAGCCTAGGAAGCACTGACGTTCCTTGATGGAGGTGGGAACGGCCAGGATTGAACTGCTTCAACCTTCCCCTTGTCCAACTGAATTCCTTCAGGGCTGGTGTTGTATCCCATGAACTGGATGGTCATCTGATTGAACTCACACTTTTATGCTTTGAGGAATAGATAATAACATGGATGTAGATGATGACAAAGTGGAACTCCCGGAATACCTCACAAAGGTGGTCTTCCATTCATCCCCTTGCCATATTCAAGGTTGTACACGTTGCGAAGGTTCAGCTTGGTGAAGACTTTGGCTCTTCTCAACAGTTCCAGGGCAGCAGGGACGAGGGGAAGAGGATACCGGGACTGGACCGTGATTCTGTTGAGTGATCAATAGATAATGCAGGGCCTTAAGCCTCCGTCTTTCTTAGCCACAAAGAAAAAATCTGAATTAGCAGGGGAGTTGGATGGTCTGATGTAGCCTTATTCAAATGCCTCCACAATGTACTCCTCCATGGCCTTCTGTTCGAGGATGGAAAGTGGGCACACTTTGCTACGGAGCACTGGCTCACTGGGGATAAGTTTGACTGCACAGTCCCATGGTCTATGAGGAGGCAGCTGGGTAGCGCACTGGGGGCAGAAGACAAACATAACCTCTGGGCCAGCCGGCGTTGCCGCTCTGCCAGTGACAGACGTGAGGAGTTGACTTGCATGGGTTCTGTGGTTGAATTCCGAGAGTTGATGGTGCTTGGGACTCGAGGTGTAGACAGAGGAAGCGGGACAGGTAGGTCTTTCATGCAGGCCTTTGTGTGGTGAGCAACACAGATGGAAGTTTGTATAAACCATTCTAGGTCCATGGCTTCATCATATGAGGTGATATGCACCGACAAGTGACTGATTACGTGACGAGTCAGCCTTGCTGCCAGATGGTTTGTGCCAATTTCAGTGCTCTTCCTGTTAGTAATGAAAGCACAAAAGAGATTTTAGCAGATGACAGCAGATGAACACACAACAGGTAAATATGGCGGGTAAGTAGTTCACAGGAAACTGGTGTTGGTGATATATATTGTAGGACAGGTGAGTAAAGCTGGTAGGTAAGATATCACTGACTGTGAGCTGGTATTACACTGAACAAAATTATAAACGCAACACTTTTGTTTTTGCCCCCATTTTTTATGAGCTGAACTCAAAGGTTTAAGACTTTTTCTATGTACACAAAAGGCCTATTTCTCTCAAATATTGTTCACAAATCTGTCTAAATATGTGTAAGTGAGCACTTCTCCTTCTTGCTGAGATAATCCATCCATCTCACAGGTGTGGCATATCAAAATGCTGATTAGACAGCATGGTTATTGCACAGGTGTGCCTTAGGCTGGCCACAATAAAAGGCCACTCTAAAATGTGCAGTTTGATCACACAGCACAATGCCGCAGATGTCGCAAGTTTTGAGGGAGCGTGCAATTGGCATGCTGACTGCAGGAATGTCCACCAGAGCTGTTGAGTGGGCAAATGCTAACATTCGATGGCGTCTGGCACACACAGTGGAAAGGTCTTCTCTTCACGGATGAATCCCAGTTTTCACTGTACAGGGCAGATGGCAGACAGCGTGTATGGCATCGTGTGGGTGAACGGTTTGCTGATGTCAACGTTGTGGACCGAGTGGCCCATGGTGGCGGTGGGGTTATGGTATGGGCAGGCGTATGTTATGGACAACGAACACAGGTGCATTTTTTTGATGCCATTTTGAATGCACAGAGATACCGTGACGAGATCCTGAGGCCCATTGTTGTGCCATTCATCCACGACCATCACCTCATGTTGCAGCATGATAATGCACGGCCCCATGTTGCAAGGATCTGTACACAATTCCTGGAGGCTGAAAACATCCCAGTTCTTTCATGGCCAGCATAATCACCGGACATTTCACCGTTTGAGCATGTTTGGGATGCTCTGGATCGGCGTATACGATAGCGTGTTCCAGTTCCTGCCAATATCCAGCAACTTTGCACAGCCATTGAAGAGGAGTGGACCAACATTCCACAGGCCACAATCAACAACCTGATCAACTCTATGCGAAGGAGATGTGTTGTACTGCGTGAGGCAAATGGTGGTCACACCACATACTGACTGGTTTTCGGACCCCCCCAATACAGTAAAACTGCACATTTTAGAGTGGCCTTTTATTGTGGCCAGCCTAAGGCACACCTGTGCAATAATCATGCTGTCTAATCAGCATCTTTATATGCCACACCTGTGAGGTGGATGGATTATCTCGGCAAAGGAGAAGTGCTCACTAACACAGATTTAGACAGATTTGTGAACAATATTTGAGAGAAATAGGCCTTTTGTGTATATAGAAAAAGTCTTAGATCTTTGAGTTCGGCTCATGAAAAATGGGGGCAAAAAACAAAAGTGTTGCGTTTATAATTTTGTTCAGTGTAAGTATAGTCCAGATGGTAAAACAGAGAATTAGAGTCTGTAGTAGCTGAATCAGTACACAAGGAGATCGCTAGAGATGGAAGGAGATTGCTGGAGACTTGGAATGACAGTGTGGCCGTGAATGCGTGCGCACTATGCGGCTGTGCGCATTTCCTTTCGCTTTAGAATTCGGAGGCGGATTGCTTGAATGACGAGTTCATTAGCCTAATATTCTTAATGAAAAACAACTACAAAACAGTACAATGACAAACTCACTTAAATAGGCGCTTTTACATTTAGCTTTGAAACCAAATCTTCCGGCGTCATCTTATCAGTCAGCTCCTCACTCTCGTGATAAATGAAATCTGACTCCTGCTTCTAGTTTGTGCTGCGACTCTCATTCGGCTCATGCTTTATTAAGCAGACAAGTTCAGTTTTTAATTGTGGTGTCTGTTCTGTAACTGAACTAAATGATTTTATTACTATAAAAAAACGACGGTGGGGGGTAATGCCTGAACACCGGTAACACCGGCAACACCGACTGTCGCAGCAATCCTTCTGAGTATCCATTTGGGTGACCAGAAAATGAATGAACTGAGTGAGAGTCCTTATGTAGCAGAAGTGCTGGGTGAGACAATGAGCTGCAGGTGCATGTGATTTAGTAATCAGGGGAGAGTGAGCGTTGTGTGCGTGTGGAGGGAGAACCTGGACTGTTCGTGACAGTTTTGTTAAAATGTAGTTTTTCACTGTAAATTATAGTGTAATTTATACTTTATACTTCCTCAATAATTTTAATGTATTTTACAGTGAAAATACAGGTAGGACTTGTTAAAGGAAACGTTCACCCAAACATACAGTTTCTGTTGTCATTATTTTTCTGTTGGCCTCATATTGTTCTACAATATTTCTTTATTTCTATATTTCTTTATAACTGTATTTCTTCTGTGGAAAATAATTTGGTCCAACTTTATGTTAGGTGTATTTAACGTCTATGTACTTGGATTAAAAAAAATGTTTAGGCACAATGTAATTGTGTTAATGTTTGCAAAACACATGTATTGCACTTGTGCTGCTATTGAGGTGGGATATGGGTAGGTTAGGGACAGGTTTAGTGGTATAGGTATAAGGGTGGCTTAAGGGGGTCAACAATGTAATTATAGATGTAATTACAGAAATTAAATACAGCTGTGTTATTACATGCAGGTATTTTAAAATATAACTACAATGTAAAACGTGTGTACACAATAAGTGCATTGTATCAAATGATTAATTTAAATGTTAGCACAGTAGTTAAAGACACTTAATATAAAGTGCATGGATCTAACAATTTTTCACATTTTTGAAGAAATCTACTGTTCGCTCCTCTCCATAATTACAATCAGTGGGGACTGAGACTTCAAACCCCATAAAAGTGCTTAATATGCCACATGCTCAATATTTTAAATCCTCTGAAGTTTTTTTCAACAGGGTTTTAACTAACATTTTTACAATATATTCCGTTTCATTTATTCAAATATAATAGATATAAAATAAAGCCCCTCGTACTGAGCCAGAGAAAGAGAAGCAACATGAGAGAACAACTAAGTGAAAAGACTGTGTGAGAGAGAGAGCTTGTGAGAGAGCGACGGAGCTGAGTGGGACCGAGTGAAAACAGTTTTGTTCTTTCAGTGTTTGTGTGGAGTAATTGTAAGTAGACCGAACAGTGAGGGAGGGCTTTCAGCCATCTGTAAAGTTAACAAAGAAAAGTCCTCTCCTTATTTAGCTCTCTTTGTGAGTCTGTATGAATGAGTGAGTGTCAAAGAGAGAACATCAGCTGGAGGAGACCGCGTCTGTTGTTTATGCGTTTGTGAGAGAGGGAGTGGGACGGAAATAGAGATAGAGGGAGTGGAGATAGCGAAGTGTAGAGGTGCTTCTAATTGTTTTCATTTTTCTGTAATGACCACTGTGCCTTGCGGAGGAACGGAAACACAGATCGCCTGTCAGTCTCGCCGTACACACAATCCGCGTGATCCTCTGGACGCATACGTCTGCACCTGTTGAGCGTATATCTACTTCACGTCCAGAAGTCATGGCCGTCTCCACAGCTGTGTGAAACGGTGCCTGCGTTTGTCAGGGATCTTCCTTTTTATCCAGGAGAGAGATGTCATCGCTCTATTCGCGCAGCAAGGACCTTTCCTCTCGCTCCAGAAAGTCCCTGTCGGACTCACCACCCTCCTCTCCGTCCCCCAGCACCAAAACATTCAGAGTAAGAGCCAGCTGTGTTTGTTTAGTGTTTGTCACATTATAACACAGACATTTCAATAGGCAGTATTGTGTTCAATCTGATGTAACATTGTCATTTGTCACTGGAGGATGCCAAATGTTCATGATTTTACATGAATTACTGTATTTTAGACTAGTTTTTTTTTTTTTCTCTTTAACAGCAGTCAAAGCAAGTTTTACGGGTTAAAACATTAAAGCTAGTTTTCAAGTGCTTACTTGATTATTTTGGTGCTTATAATGAAATCCAAAGTCCACATTGAAAATCTGGGATTTTGTTTTTCATTTAAACCTGGAAATAAACAGTTTTAGGATTGTTTCAAGGAGTGTTTTAGGATTTCGGGCAATTTAAAACAAAGAAAAGCATCTTAAATTTCTAGGTCAACAAATTAAATGAGTAAATTTGTGACATTGATCGTGTGACTGTTTGCACAGACAGTCTGTTCTCCTTCCATTGATGGTCTTTGGATCATCTCAAGTCATGCTGGAGAACATGATCATCAGGTTTTACACAAACTTGTGGGGTTTATGCAGCTCAAGTGCTGTTGTCGTTAACCCTGTAAAGTCTGACATGACATAAAAGGCAGAAAATTTAACTTTTTTTTTAATTAAACATTTTATTGAACTTTTTTGACAATATAAAATCAAGTCTAAAAAGTTTGTGTGTGTTTTATGTTTTGTATCATATTTGATATATCAGGCTTTTATGATTCATGTAATATGAAATAGTGAGAATATGGAGCTCATATTCGAGGAGGAATAAAAAAATTCGAGTTTTTTTTTTTTTTACAGTATATGGCCAAAGTGATAGCTTGTAATGTACATCAGTGAGGTCTTTATAGTATAACAGAAAATTTGCATTTACTGTGTATGCAAAATGCAGATAGCTATCAGTTGTCACTCTATATCTCCCAGTAATATGTCTCAGTAAGATGATATACAAATGCTTAGTTTTATGATCAAAGCTCTGTAGTTTTTATTGTGGAGGTCAAAATACATATAATGCAATGCAATACAATGATGATTAAGAGATGAACAAATAAACGTTCCTCAAAAGCATGATAGATAATATTTGATACATTCACACATGATTTTTCTTAAAAACAATCAAGTATAATCAAGTAAACCTAAGTTCTTTTAGTCCAGTAAATTATCATCTTGAAATATTAATAACAATATGAAATTATTTTTTAAATTTACTTTATAACAAAAGTCGCATGTACCACGATCTGAAGGTGGGCAATTTTACAGTTATACTTAAAGGCCTTTTACTTGCTAAAAAAGTGTGAACTATCAGTCAGACAACAGCAGGCATGTAGTAGATTGTGTACAGCAAGTTTTTTTTAGCAAAGTTTTGATTGTGTTGATCATTTAGAGGCCTTAAAAATTCATGTCAAATATTATTCAGTAGGCTTTATAGGGTTAAAACAAACAAAAAACAATTTTGAGAAATCAGTATACAGTATGAACAAAGTTGCATGAAACGGTCCTAAATATGTAAGCAAGCAAATCCATAATCATGTTGTAAATTCAACTCCTCTGTTGGTGCTTGTATTACAACAGAGCATGTTTGTGAGCTCATAAGATGTTGTTGTGCTGTGATTTGAGGACTGACATCAGTGAATGAGCAGAGCTGCAGTGTCTGTGATGTACACACTGATTCAGGATGTAGTGGGAGTGATTCCCAGCACTCACGGTTCACTCAGTTTTTAAATTACTCTGGCCACGTCCCACAATTATTGCTTTGCTAATAATTATTCCAGAGTAGGGCTGCACGATTTGGGGAAAATATTTAATTGCGATTATTCTGGTTAAAATTTCGATTTGCGATTTTTAAAATGCGATTTATTATTTTAACATTTTGTGCTTATATATTATGACTAATAATAATAATTATGATTATTATTATTGCTAATAATATATATAATAATATTTAACAAAATAAGAAATATTACTATTACAATACCATTTTAATTATTAAAAATAAAAAAATGAGTATTTAAGAATAAATATAACAATATAATAATAATAATAATATTTATATTTTACAGAAAACGTATTTTACAAAAAACTGCAGGGTTACCTGTTAACATGCAGGCAGCCTATGACTAAAAATCAGTAGAAATATCTAAGGATTTATTATAAAATATTTTATTATTATTATTATTATTATAAAAATCTGTGATATCAATTTCTTAATTTTTGTCAGGGAGGTATGCAAAATCAAGAACGAGTCTATGTCTTTAATATGAAATATGAGCCTCTTATGCATCCACTGTGGGGAAAAAACTGTTGTACACTGGAGAAAAACATATGGATTGTCATATACATTTATTTAGAGAAGTATTATTTTTCCTATTTTTTACCCAAAATAGGATGCAGTGAGCACTGCTGGGCGCTAAACACACTCATGTTTCATTCATACTGGAGGCCAGAGGGCGCCCTCGAAACGCCACATTTGCCTCAGAGAGAATATAATGACGTTTTCAGGAAATCCCTAATGTGAAGCTAGCACTGTGTAGCTGAATAAAAAGAAGATAGAAACGCTTTGATTAAACATGAAGACAATAAACACACAATATATGGTGTATTTGAGTTCTTCAAGCCTTCTCGGGTATTTTCATAATAATAAAGTATATTATAATGCAGTGCTAATCGACATAGACTTCATCACTGTATAGAATACTATAAAATAATTCATCGTCTGCCTCATTCTGTGATAAGAAGCCACACCAGCTCACAAAAAGGAAATATCAAACACTTTTTTTGTTTTTTTCAAACGCACGTTATAAGGGACTCAAACTCGCAGTGCTTTCAGACGGAGAAGCATTTCCTACTGATCACTGAGCCGCTCTTCACTAACACGCTGGGCATATATTTATTTCATTAAAATTGCAGCCTTTACGCTTTCATAATTGCACATAAGCCAAATCGCGATTGCAGTTCGATTTCGATTAATCGTGCAGCCCTATTGCAGAGCATAAAAAGTTTGCAGTGTTATCAGAAAAGACTAGAAAATGTTTTTTATTTATTTATTTTATATAGTTGATGGTATATACAGGTAGTTGATAAATATCAGGGTTATTATAGTCAAGTGAAGCCATAAGAGAAACAGTTTTGTTACTTGCAATAAAATTAACTAAAATAGAAGAAATTTCAACTTATTTCATTTCAGCTACTGTACTTGCCAAGGAAACATTTGTCATTTTACATCATTTAACTTGATGTACTAAAGTAACTAAAAACTGAAATAAAAAAACAATATATACATAAAAATACAACAAAATGACTAAAACTTTAATTAAAATGAAAACTGAAAATATAAAACTAATTCAAACTATTTAAAAACTATAGTATGTCAGAAATACTTTTCAGGTTTATGTTCCGTTGTATGGACTTCTGTTTAGTTTCCTTTATTTTCTGTTTCCCTGCTCTGTTTGGTGTCGGTATATATACCCCTGTTTTAGTTCAGTTCTTTGTCGGTTCTCGTTTGTGGATTATGTTTCCCCTACTATCTCCTGTGAGCTAAGGATTTATAATAAAAACTTTTTGTTGTATACTCCTGCATCCAGTTCGTTCATGCTGCAAGCCAACCGTGACAGAAGAACCAACCAAAAAGGTGAGAAACTATTAAAGCTGGATTTACTGGCCATTCGCCTCTTACTCCTCAATCAAGAGGAACATTTTTATAGATTTTTTAGACCTGGCTGCCAAACTATCCGGACCACTCCCTCTGTGTGTGTTTTAATACCAGCCTTAATGAGCGGTTTAAGGCAAGCCTGCCCGGAGAAGGTCCTCGAGGGACGTTTGCTGGCTATGTGGAGTGGGTGCTCCTGGACTGTAGTTTTCCCCTCACCATCTGAGAGGCAGTGGAGGATCTCATCAACCCCGCACCCACCAAGGATCCAGCTATGAAGCCTGTGACTGCCATGGAACAAGAGCCCGAGCCTGCCATGGACCCTGAGCTAGAGCCCAATCCCACTATGAAGCCAGAGCCAGCCACCATGTCTGTCCCAGAGCCGGTCATCATTTCTGTCTGGAGCCTATCGCCAGATCCATCCAGAAATCAGCGATTGCGAGAAACGGAGCTCTGGCTCATTGAGCTGTCGAATACGTCAGTTCTCACCCAAGTCCCCACCTCCGAACTCTCTTCTTCTCAGCCAGACCCATGGAATTACATTGATGACCTGATCCCGCTCTATGTCCTCTCTGCTGGCTCCGTCCACTCCCCTGGATCTGCCTGCTCCACTGGTGCCGCTCAGCTCCTCTGCTTTTCCCTCTCTGCTAGCTCCGTGCAGCTCTCTGGCTCTGCCTCGGGCTTCACGATCTCCAGCTTGGCACGGTGATGCGGATCGCCTGGCTTCACCTCGGGCCTCCAGGTCCATAACTCTACCTTGGACTGTTATCCTGTCAGCTCCACGCTCCTTCGGCTCCACTGTGGTACATCAGCCCCACTGTGGTACGTCAGCCCTTGAGCTCCACTGGGTCCCCTCATCCCTCCGGCTTCGCCTTGATCAGTCGTCGCTCTGCCTACAGCATGGACTTCCAGGCCTTTGACTGCGCCTCGTCCCTCCATCCCTTCAGCTATGTCAGGCTCCTCCCTCCCTCCGGCTCTGCCTTGGTCCTCACTCCCTCCCGTCTCCACCTTTGTCCCGCAAGCCAGCAGCTCCGCCTTGAACTTCCAGGCCTGTGGTGTCGTCCTGGAGCATCTCACTCTTGGCTCCACCTGGGTCTCCACCTCCCCCGGCTCTGCCTGCGTCGGTTGATCCCCAGGTTTCGCCCGGACCATAAGCAAAGGCTCCACCCTGGCTCCTCCCTCTGTCAGCTTCGCCATGGGATCTTCCTCTGCCATCTCCTTCAGGGTCTTGTTCGTCACCAGTTCTATGCCCACCTCCAGTGCCCCCACCCTGTTTCCCTGCTCTGTTCAGTTTTGGTTTCCTTGGTTACTGATTATGTCCTTTGTTTCTATAGCTGCGTATGAGTATCACATGTGCATTGTTATGTTTGCCGTGTGTTTATATACCCCCGTTTCAGTTTAGTTCTTTATCGGTTCTCGTTTGTGGATTATGTTGGTTTGTGATTCTTCTATGTTTCCCCTATAATCTCCTGTGAGTAATGGATTTATAATAAAGTTTTTGTTGGATACTCCTGCATTCAGTTTGTGCGTGCTGCAAGCCAACCGTGACAATACTAAAATAACACTACTAATAATGTGAACATGAGAAAATATGAGTGGTGTTTGATGCTGTATTTTGCTAGGGTGTTGTGGGTATTGCCAATGTTTTGCTTTGCGGTTGCTAGGTTGTTGCTAAGGTGTTCTGGATAGTTAATAGGGTGTTTCATTTTATCATCCCCGAGACAAAAATCATAAGACTGGTCGATTATACAGTAGAAGTAACATCACACCTCTCCTAAACAAGCCACATGATTTGAGGAATCATTCAGCGCAGAATGAGCTTAATATTTAGGGTTATGAGTCTGTTCAGATCCCTAACAAATGTGCAGTAGTAATAGTGAGGCTTTTTTGCACTACTAAATATGGAGAAGTGCACATTTTTAATCACTTTTTTTTTTTTTTTTTTTCAGTTAATCATTACACAAATAAATTTTTAAAAGTACAAATATTCCATGTGGTCCGAAAAACCTCATGTATAATGGTGTCCTACAAAGGTGAAACACAGTAACAACACATTTTATGTGAAGTACATGTAGTGTGCCACACTGATGGGTGTTGTGGTCACTGGTTGACATTTCATCTCAACATGCATTGACCATTCCCGAATGTCTTTTATATGCATTAGTTTGTGGCAGTACTGGGAAATGTTTTGAGTCGGTTTGAGTTGTGTGTTGTGTGTGTGTGTGTGTGTGTGTGTGTGTGTGTGTGAGTTTGTTTCGAACAGGGTTTGTCTTGTATTCTCAGGCGTTAACAGAATTTTTTCCCCCCCAATCCGTCCTGATCTGATCTCACATACAGTATAACCCAAGGCTGCACCCAGATAATCCAATATTTCCCCTGATTAGATTTAAACACCTTGCCTGGAAAAAAAAAACAACCCTTTTGGACTAAATCTCTTATGTGAATAAAATCTCTGTAATGAAATTTCCATTTTCCAGCAGGAAAAAACCTGCCAGTTTTTCTGTCAAATTAAGGCATGAGAGGCATATCTGTGTGTACTCTTGCATAATATGTTGATCCTCAGACAGCATTTGTTGAAACACTTGCTTTTTCAGTTTTACTTTTGGCTGCTGTTTGCCACTTCAAAACCTCATAAACAAACTCAAAGTCTGTGAGCGAACAAGACCAATAAAGGCCATGTTGACATGTGGAGACGGTGTTTACTTCAGCAAAAAGATGCTCATAAAATCAGCAGGTGCTGCAGCTGTTCTGTCTTTTGGAAGGTAATGAATGCATGGAATGAAATGGAAGCAGACTGCCATTAGTCCACTGCTTTTGCAAAACTTCAGTTGAGTGCGACAGTCCATTTTTTGTCCATTTTGCTCACTTCTCGCCTCTTTTGCAGATCTCGCGAATCACAAGGCATTCTAAAAACGCTCTAAGTATAATTTTTTTTAAATTTGCCTCGTTGCTGACCTGCGTCTGTGAAAAATGCATTCTGCGTAAACAGCTAGTCCAGCTACTCTTTTAAAACAGTAGTTAGCTTCACTATACAAGCTACTATAACCACATTAGCCGCGTTTCCAAAAGCGGGCATGCTAGTGCGTGCCAGGGCCAGTCGCATTTCCAGGCTGTCACTTCCGGGGCTTGATCTGGCCTCGTAGGCGGCTTCCTCAGGGCCAACTGCCAGGGTTTTTTGGCCTGCCGAATACCTTGGTCCAAAGCAGGCCAGCTTGGACTTGAGGAGTGGTTACAAACAAAGTTTATCTGACACTGGAGACGGCAGCATCCATGGATGATTTCATATACCAGCTAACATCAGCATTAAAAACTTTTACAATCATTTTAGCTCAAAACTCACTCAGACAGCAACGAGTGTTTGAAATAACTTCTGTTTGTAATCCGACGTGGATTCTGATCACCGTATAAGGCAGAAATATTTATATGCGATTCAAAAGACTATGCGCGCTAACCATTACCATAGTAAACATGGTAAATAGGCTACGACCACTTAAAGAAATCAGACAAATCATATAGGCTATCACAATCGTGTATTTATTTCATCTGTCAGTACGTCTCGTCTCTTTATACTGGACTGTCTGATATCCATATTTAGCTCCGCATATGTCATAAAATAAAGCAACTCGGGAGAAAGACTGAAAATATAACTGTGATGGGACTGTCACTGGAGAGAGTGCTAAAGCTCCTCAGGTTGTATTATTGGTGCAAAATTTGTAGAAATGATCATTCTTTCTAAATGTGATTGTAAACAAACTGTCCTGTGACTACAAATAAACAGAAACAGATGCGACTGAATAAGTACGAGTGTCCTCTTTCTTTTGTGAAATAACGGTAAATACCACTTTATTTTTGTGTGACTAATGTGCAATCTCGACACACATTAATTCATTATGATCAATGTATCACTTATCATTGTAAAACTGTAGTAAAACATCGATGCTTGGGTTTTAAATCTTTTAGTAAACAACAAAAATGCCAACAAACGGCCGGTTTTATCATGTTCGCTTTGCGATTGTTGCTAGTTTCCAGTGATTTCTTTGATTAGTTTTCTGATAAAACTTCCATTTGTTGGTGAAATGATGGGTTTGTGTGACGTTGTTCCAGAGAGGCGTGTTACGGGCGGGTTTTAGTGAAGCACTGCGGAGCTTCTGGCCCGACAGTGGAAATGCAGTGGGGTTTTGGGCTCAGTGCTACAGGTCCGAGGCTATTAGCCCAGCCTGGCCCGTTGAAAGCCCTGGCTCGCACTGGCCCGACAGTGGAAAAGTGGCTATTGAAGCTATTTAAAGGGACAGTATCTTTTTAAATGTAACTATCCAATGATGTAATTTAGAATTTAATTGGATAAATGTTCATTAGTGTAAATTTAAATAGATAAATTTACACTAAATACAGCTAAAATGCAAATAAATACAATAAGCCCTAATTCACAATATTGGGTCAAAACAGCATGATTTATCTAAATATTCCTCTGTAAAAAAAGAACAAAGTGCTTTGCTGCCTGGGGCTGTAGTTGGTGAATATGTTTTTTTTTTAATCAATTTACATAAACCGAATCAAACAAACCGATTCACTAAAATGAACCATACTTTCCAATGCTACATAGAGGACAGTTCAGCTCAAAGTGGTTAACCAGAATTAATTGAAAAGGGATGGATGGAGTAAATTAAAACTTTTAATTTAAATAAATTTATAATAAACGTCACACTAACCCATTATCATAAAATTAGAAGAAGTAGGCTACTTACCTATACAACTCTTTGTTAGTTATTTTTTAACATTTACGCATTAATTTATGCTAAATAACTAGTAAAATCACTAGTTAAAAACACTTATAGGATCTATATTTTTATGTGAGAAATTATTTTCTTGATACAGAAGCAGTTTCAAAAGTATTTATTCGGTTAAGTGTGTGTAAACAATGTGAAATGAAAGCAGCAATGTAGCAATTGGTCATGCTACTTGTTAAAAAAAATAAATAGCTTGTTGTTACTGGAAAAACAACACTGCATATAAAGCAGCTGAACTACTACCACACTACTGCAAAGTGTATCATCTACTTTGAGTTAGTTACTCCCCAAAACTGTTCTGCACACTGTTACAGAGGTTGAATGTTTAGTGATTATAACGGGAGGCTCGCCACATAATAAGACAAGATTAGCTGAAGAAAATGGTCATGACGTTTTATGTTTCCTCTAATCATAACATAGCTTTTTTTTCCATCAGCAAAATTGCACATGTGGGCTTGAAGTTTCCATGACGAGGGGAGGCCTGTGCGAGTGAGGTCTCCTTGGGAGCGAAACTTAAAGAGAGCAAAAGAATAAACATGTGTTTTGTTTTTAGTGATCTTCTAATCCATGTTTATGAAGGACTTTTTACCCCAAACAACAGAATACAGCGTAATAAACAGACAAACACATCTGACTGAGTGTGTGAGAGCAGTCAATTTTAAAGGGATTGTTCACATTAAAAATAATGTAATTTGTGTCAACATTACTCACCCTCATGTCTTCCAAACCTGTATTTTTTCTTACAGGTTTTTTTTTTTTTTTTTTTGTTGAAGAATATCCTGGCCACCCTTGTAGTGTAATGAAAGTGAATGAGGACTGGCGCAGCTCCAGAAACTCCAATATGACCAAAAAAAACAACAACAACAACATAAAACATAAGAGTAACATAAAAGTGGTTTATGGAACCACTGTAAAAAAAAAATCCCCCTAATTCAACTTAAAAATGCAAGTTCTTTCATTTAAGTTTCTGCCTTAAATGAAGTATAATCAAATTAATAGTCTTTCTACCAGAGATGGAAGTAACAAATTACTAATAACGAATAACTACTCACGTTACTGCAATTAAGTTGTTTTTTCAGGTTCCTTTTTTGAGTATATTTTTAAATCTGTAATTTTATTTGTACTTGCAAATTAAGATGAATCTACTTCATTACTTTTAAAATCACAATTCATTACTGAGTACACCTACAATTTGAATTAATATTCTATCCTTTGACTGGCATTACGGTAGCCAATAAAGATATCCGATCATAAACGGACCAATAAAAGCCCTGAAATCTGGACTGGAAAAAGCCACTGCTGCTGCAGGTTTTGAAGAGCTGATCATAACTGTGAAGGAGCTCAGAGTAATTTATGGACTGAAAGTTTGGAGAAACAAACTACATGGTAGTGTTGTCAAAAATATCTATATCTGAAATATCTGACACTGTTCTACTCATTTTCTGCAGTATCTATACACTGATACCAGCTGTGCTTTCTCATTCTCTCCTCTCTGACAGTGAGTTTGACACCCGCCTCCTGTCACTCACTCGTTTCAGTTACAGAGCCTGAGTGTCAGCACAGGATTGCAGGTATTGCACATCACATCAATACCCGCAGGTTTCTATGGCGTATTTTAATGACAAATGTCGAGAGTGCGTTATTGTAATGCGAGAGCACATTCATGTAATCGCAGAAAACTGTATGTGAGCTGTCAAATATACAAATGAACTGCCTCTCCTCTCACTCAGATATTGAGTGTGCGCCCTCAGACTGTGTGTCCCGTGCAATCGCGAATCTCTCAGTGCTCTTGAACTAGAAATTAATTCATTTATTAATAGTTCACCCAAAACTGAAAATTTGCTGTTGATTTACTCACCCTCAGGTCATCTGAGATGTAGGTGACTTTTTTTCTTCAGTAAATTTTTAGCTGAAACCGTGGCCCTTGCTGATTCATATAATGGAAGTCAATGGGTGCCGTCACTTTGAGATTTGAGATTCAAACATATACAGACAAAACAAAAGTAATACCCATGGCTCCTGGCGATACACTGAGGTTTTATGACACGAAACGATCGGTCTGTGTAAGAAACTGAACATTATTTACAACATTATTACCTGTAATCCACAGCCTCAGCAAACAGTCCTGAGCGCGAGCTTCCTGTTGCTTTATGACGTATGCGCGAGCTGACTCTGTGTTTGTTTACAGCAGAGAGGGAGGAAGTGCGTGTTGTATTGTACGTCAAAATGGTTCTTACTTGCACTTGGTGTAAATAGACACTTTGCTTTTTGTTTTCTAAGCAAAGTCTACTTGATAGTGTTTACGCGCCGAACGCGTCTTTCTGCACTCACGGCCAAAGAAGTATACTTTGAAAGGCTCGCGCACTCAACAGTGTGCGAGACGGAGTGGAGCGTGGAAAATTAAGTATACCCAGGCCATAAGTCTTCAGAAGTAATATAGCTTTATGTGAAGAACAGACTGAGATTGAAGTCATTGTTCACTGAAAATAGAAATCCATAATTAATGAAAGTTCATAAATTGCTTAAAGAGTTCATAAACAAGTCATGAAATATTTGCATCCTTTTTCGAAGCTTCAAAGTTTCCATTCATTGTAATTGCATGGAAAAGAGCAACTAGCACATTTTTCAAGGTCATTTTGTATTCCACAGAAGAATGAAAGTCCATGGGTTTGAAACAACATGAGAGGATTTTTTTTTTTTTGACAAACTGTTTCTCAAACAGAGCAGATCAGAAGAAACCAGCCCTTATAAAGTCATCAAACAATTGAAAACGAATGACTTGATTTGTTTTCTTTTAATATATCTGGCTTATCACACAAAGAGCGGTGGGAGCGGGGAAAAGAAAGCGAGCAAGAAAGATCTGCAAAGCAGAAAAGCCTTTTTTTGGAGTTGTGTGTAATATTCCTTTTGAGAATGGTGATGCTCACATTTTCCATTTTGCAAACTGGCAGACGGACTAGCTGGCTCTCAAAGGGGGGGATGAAGGGATGAGGGGAAAGAGAGGATTAAAGAGGTTGCGTATAAATACTTCAGCATGAGCCAGATCCTGTAAATGTTACAGTTTGTGGAGTTATGGGATCAGGGTGAAGCCCACAGCTGCATGAAGCGGTCTCAGTCTGTTACTTCATATATATATATATATATGAGTTATAGAGCTCATATGTGCTGAATGCATGGAGAATTGAGCAACCCTGCAGCGTGTACACTGTGACCGAACACAGTTTCACATGCCTTTGATGTGCAGTGAAGGTACAGTTGTCCTGGTGTACTAATCCAGCTTAACCAAATCCTCATTCAACCATTGTAAGAGAATTGACTAAATTGTTCCCAGATCTTTAATCGTGTAAAGGATGAGCTCTGCCAGCAATGCCAGTCAGGGTGTGAATTCCAGGGGGGTTTGACCCCTCAATTAAGGCTTGAACCCCCCAAAGGAAGCCAATATAAAAGGGCCTTAAAAAGTTAATATGCTAAGAATAAACTGAAGCATGTAAGTGTAGGTGCCCAACCAAAATAGAAAGGTAAATATAGAAAGAAGTTGGCACATTATGGTGCCAAATTTATTATAATCCCACCTTGGTGATGTTTCGAAGCCCACAACTCTTCATCAGACCAAAAAAGACAATCTTCAATCCTTCAGTTCAGCATCACATGACCAAAAATTAAGTTGCCTAAACACATCCAAAGAATACTCCACAGTGAATTCACATAATGTGCAATTAAATTAGACACTAGCTAATAATATTAAAATTATGGATTTTTGAAAATTCTTTCATGTAGTGTGTAACAGTTCTAAGTGAATGAAAACATCCTGCAAAGTTTTAAATCTGAAAGTGCACCGTATATAAAGTTATTTTCTCTCAAAAGTAAGAGTCGACTGAGTCAATTAAACGAATCGTTTTTTAAACGATTAAGCCATTTTGTTGTGACGTCAAGACGAAACGTTAGCATATTGCCCGTCCACTTATTGCGCACGCAGACACCAGGGAAACCTTCAACCACCTCAAACACTGCAGCGGATACTGGATAGTATCATGTCGAGAAGACGCTGTGCTCTACAATGTGTTTATTGTGTTTCATATTGTGTGGGTCGCTGGCTAACCGGCTAACTCACGTTATTACTGTCGTTATTACGTTATTACTGAAATACTACTGTAAATCAGCTGTGGGCTGCAGTATTAAAATTGTGTCTTAATGCAGATTGTCTGTCATTCTTACTACTTTGAGTAAAGATAAAGGATGGAGCAAGATTTGTTTTTCAAACTTTAATGTTACATTAGTCATTCACGTTAGTGCTCGGCTAACGTATGCACTGTTATGATACAGTTCCCACATGTGCACCGCAATACATTAGAAACACACACACACACACACACACACTTGTTAATGCTGATGGTGAGGAATTACAGTTGAAACATCTCATAATGTACCTCAAACTGAGTAGCATCACTGAGAAACGTCCTGCTCAAGGTTCGGGTTGAATAACTAGTTCTTCCAATGTTTCATCATCGATTCGGACTCGCGCTGGGATTGGTGTAAAATCGACGTCCTCATTACTGTCTTTACAGTGTGTACTATCGAATGGACGTTTGTTTCCAAAATACGCGTTGTACGCGGTAGACCAGTCACAACAGACTGGGCCATCTGACCAATCAGAGCAGAGTAGGCTCGTGGAAAGGAGGGATTTAGAGAGACTGATGCATTCATTGAGTCGTTTGAGAATCATTGAACATTGTGGTGATGTGCAATGTATATTATGAGAAAATGAAACTGTTTTTTGACCTTTGATGCATGTAAACCTGTTGTAGGAGACCTCCAAAACTAAATTAGGAAACTTTAAAATAGCATAATAGGGGCACTTTAATAATACCCATGAGACCCTCTACCAATAATATTGAAATTATGCTAAAAAACAGATGATAATAATAATAATACAGTCATAATAATAAAATAATACAGAACTAAAAAATATATATAATATAGTATATAATAAGGATATTCACCATGATACCCAATAATATGAAAAATATAATAGTGAAAATATAGAAAAATATAATAAAATTAGTGCTGTCAATCGATTAAATTTTTTTTCTGTAATTAATCGCGATTAAAAACATCAGAGTTTTTATATTTTTATATTGTAATAATTTCAGTTACTCTCCAAATTAATGTAGAAACCACTAAAAGACAGTATATTTTAAATATTTGTTGTAATGGCATCTTTTTATGAATTAAGGCCAGTATTACTGACACTAATACTGCTACTGATGTCTATATGAAATAGATTTTTATATGATATAGACATTAATGATAGACATTCAAAATTACAGTGTAATTGAAAGCTATATAAATGTCAACATTTATTAGGCTTTAAAAAAACAACAACTTTTAATTTAAATGAATTTAAAATTTTCACATGAACCCATTATAATAAATGTCGTATTTACCCGTGCCCTTCCTGTCTAACAGAAATGTGATAGTTATCAAACAGTCTGCACTGCATAAATAATACATTAAATATAGATTAATCCTTATTAAAGCTACAATTTTCTGTTACATTGACATTAATGACAGACATCACAACAGCTGGTTTATTAGGCTGCTGTCACTTTAAGATCTGCCGCTGCCGCACATGACGCAGATCTCACGCGCTGTCAAGCGCATCTCATTTTCTCAACTCTTTAACTCATTTAAGACTGCTCTTATGAGTATGCTCGACAAAACGGGCATTTTGGAATAATTCTGTGTGTTATTTGTTCAAGCGCGAAAGAGAACTCGATTGTGGCGCGTGTTTTTCTGTGCATCGTGTGTGTGTCACATATACAGAACATTCAGAGACAGCACTGCGTTCTCTTCTGTCTCGTCGCGCTTGAATGGTTTAAAAGCATTTGCATGAATAAGAGCGTGATCGTATAATGTAACGCTAGCCCAAGGATGCTGCGTTAATTGTGTTAAATATTTTTAACGCGTTAAACTGAAAAAATTCATCGCATGCGTTAACGCGCCAATTTTGACAGCACTAAATAAAATATAATAAAATATAAAAGTAAAAATATAGAAAAATATAATATATTATTATAATAATAATAGTCATAGTAATACAAATAATACAGAAGGTTTCTCATGAACAGAAATGAAAAATATCTAATACTCATAATAAGATAATAAAAAAATTAAAATAAAAAAACTATTGAGGACATCACAGAAAAGAATCATCTAGTAATCTATAATCAAATTTACATGTGCTGGCAAAAAATAAAATAAAATAAAATAAAAAAGAGTTGAACCATTTATAGTGGTAGTAGGGAAACACGAAAATTTTATAATAAAACAGTATATATCACACAAAACTAGGACAAAATACAAGAGATGTGAAACACAGATTGTATATAAAGTTAATATTGTAAAACATCCATAATAGATAGAATTCTCCGTACATAAGGATCATTCTAACAGCATTTCAGTGACCTAAAATTTTATTACAAAATAATCAGCATTTAACTGAGCAGGTAACTGTTAGTGCAATAGAAAGATCTCAAGTGCTTTCCCATAGAGAGAACATGATATTTGTCACTTTATATTCTTATGTTATAATCTATATTAAAAAAACATGTTTAAATAGACTTTAAAATTGATTGTAACAATTTGGATTACACAAGATGAACCTCAAAAAGGGATTGTATAATTGACATGTGTGAGTTTGATCGCAATGAAACGGTGGGCTAGTGTCTGTTCTCTTCAACGTGCTTGTATTTGTGTTGAAGAGGCCATTCCCATTAATCTGATTGAGTGTTATTTTTACTACCAGGATGGAATGTGCGCAGCAGCATCAGCGCTGCCTTACATGGTTTACTGTGGTGAAAGTGTGCACTCTCTTTCTCTCTGTAGACACAGTGAGTGAGCTCAGGGCCAGCAGGTGCCCATGGGTAATGATGCCCCCCGAGGACTTTAAACCTCCATTTTAACGTGATTTACCCAAGTAGGACATGTTCTTGGAACAACACTCCTATTAACCGATAGGATTTGGAGGATAAGGATAGGGTTATGAGCTTGAACAACACTCCTATTAACCTTTCACTTCTCTCTGATTGTAGACTGAGAGTTGTTTTATAGGAATTTTGTTCCTGGACCGACAAAGGATACCAATCCCAAAAAACTGTTCTACTTTGTTGTGCATAACGATGACCTCAGATCCCAGAATGACCAGACATGAGAACAAGACCACCAGAACGCATATCCACTAAATGCAGACTTCAGGTTCCCCACATGACGTGACCACACAGAACTAAACAAGACCACCAGCACACATTGTGAACGTTTCAGATAGTTTTTTTTTGTTGTGGCTATGTGTAAACACTTGAATAAGACATCTTGCCTCATTTTGAGAATTCATAATGATTGCCAGTAAAACACAAACCAATCACGGATATTACAACAGTTATTGTAAGTCAGTGCCAAAGGTCAAGCTCTGTTTTTCCTCCAGTGTTAAACCGTGACATGGTCGGAGAGCTATAGCCACATAAGGAGAGCCATCTCTGAAATACTGCGTAAACATTCAGATGAACCCGTCTCTCCAGTCTCGCCTTGCTCTCATCCATCTGTTTATTTCCCTGTAAAAAGCACCACAGAATCATGCCAGAAAATAGCATATGCAGTTACGATCAGCGAGATACTCTCACTGTCACATATGCTTGTACATCATTTTTGTATGTATTTCTTCAAATATATGGGCTCTTTTAGATTGATTCCAAAACGTATTTTAAAATCAACCTAAAACTTATTTTTTCTCTGTTATGTTTTGCTAACTTCTTTTACCATTCCTTAATCTTTTATCTACCCTATCTGTTTAGATTTTGTTGTTTTACACTTGTCCCAGAATTAAAATGTTCATAAAACGGTTACACTTTATTTTGATTGTCCACTTCAGACATTCTATTAACTGCAAATAACTTGTCAACTGCATGTCAAATAACTCTCATTAGAGTATTAGTAGACTGTAGACTGTTAGGTTTTGGGTTAGTGGAATAAGTTGACATGTAGTTGCAAAGTAACTTATAGAATGTCTGTTGGGGGAGCATCAAAATAAAGTGTTAGCAAATATTAAGCAGACCGTCTACTAATACTCCAATTACTGGTAGTTGACATGTAGTTACTCATAAAAATAAAGCGTGAAATAAAGTGTTCCCTAAAGAATGTATTGTTACATACACTCAACTAAAGGATTATTAGGAACACCATACTAATACTGTGTTTGACCCCCTTTCGCCTTCAGAACTGCCTTAATTCCACGTGGCATTGATTCAACAAGGTGCTGAAAGCATTCTTTAGAAATGTTGGCCCATATTGATAGGATAGCATCTTGCAGTTGATGGAGATTTGTGGGATGCACATCCAGGGCACGAAGCTCCCGTTCCACCACATCCCAAAGATGCTCTATTGGGTTGAGATCTGGTGACTGTGGGGGCCATTTTAGTACAGTGAACTCATTGTCATGTTCAAGAAACCAATTTGAAATGATTCGAGCTTTGTGACATGGTGCATTATCCTGCTGGAAGTAGCCATCAGAGGATGGGTACATGGTGGTCATAAAGGGATGGACATGGTCAGAAACAATGCTCAGGTAGGCCGTGGCATTTAAACAATGCCCAATTGGCACTAAGGGGCCTAAAGTGTGCCAAGAAAACATCCCCCACACCATTACACCACCACCACCAGCCTGCACAGTGGTAACAAGGCATGATGGATCCATGTTCTCATTCTGTTTACGCCAAATTCTGACTCTACCATCTGAATGTCTCAACAGAAATCGAGACTCATCAGACCAGGCAACATTTTTCCAGTCTTCAACTGTCCAATTTTGGTGAGCTCGTGCAAATTGTAGCCTCTTTTTCCTATTTGTAGTGGAGATGAGTGGTACCCGGTGGGGTCTTCTGCTGTTGTAGCCCATCCGCCTCAAGGTTGTGCGTGTTGTGGCTTCACAAATGCTTTGCTGCATACCTCGGTTGTAACGAGTGGTTATTTCAGTCAAAGTTGCTCTTCTATCAGCTTGAATCAGTCGGCCCATTCTCCTCTGACCTCTAGCATCAACAAGGCATTTTCGCCCACAGGACTGCCGCATACTGGATGTTTTTCCCTTTTCACACCATTCTTTGTAAACTCTAGAAATGGTTGTGCGTGAAAATCCCAGTAACTGAGCAGATTGTGAAATACTCAGACTGGCCCGTCTGGCACCAACAACCATGCCACGCTCAAAATTGCTTAAATCACCTTTCTTTCCCATTCTGACATTCAGTTTGGAGTTCAGGAGATTGTCTTGACCAGGACCACACCCCTAAATGCAATGAATCAACTGCCATGTGATTGGTTGATTAGATAATTGCATTAATGAGAAATTGAACAGGTGTTCCTAATAATCCTTTAGGTGAGTGTATAAAATGTTAATCTAAACAATTAGTAAAATAATTATAAGCCATTTCAAAATGCATTGTGTGAAAATGGCTTTATTTAAAAAATGTGTGGTCCTCAGTCATGCCCTCATTTTCCGTACGAGCAGCCGTTTTTGCCTCTAATGAAGTTTCATTAATGTTGTAATAGTCATATTAGTAGTGTACATTACCAAGAGACTATGGTGTCAGAGCATGAATGAATTATGAGACACATAATGTTTTTTGTCTCTCTATTTAAATCAAACCAATTTTGTGCAAAAAGAGTAAAAATAGTATTTAGTTGTGTGTATTTATGATACATAAAATGGTAGTCATAAAATTAGTCTTAGCATTTTATTCCAAAAATGTCATTTCAACCACCGTCATTTTCGCCATAGAATGTTGGTAGACATTATTTGAGATGTGATGCAAACCATTGTACACTTTAGCATGCTTTTGAAAAGAGTAATTATTATGTAAATAATATACTTCAAAATAATATACTGAAGTGCAAAATCATTAACTTAATTGCATGTTATCTGCAATTAAATGAAAATGTTTTATACTTTAAATTTATATTAAGTGCATTTAGCTGAACTTTTTGACCCTCTTATGTAGGACTACTCTTTATATGCCATTACTATGGCATTTCTAGGGCTGTGTAACACGTTAATTTTAGATTAATTAATTACGGTAAAAATGAATGCGTTTATAATAAATATAATAATAAAAATTATTAACGCATTTAACACACTTTCGTTGCCAACAAAAATATAAAAACAAAGCAGAATTGTTTGTCTCCGAGCAACACACAGCGGCGTTTCATTTCTGAATCCACGTTTTGAACGAATCAACCGGGTGAACCAATGATTCAATGGACCATCCATAAACCATTTATTTCACTCCTGAATGAATCAGCTGTTTAACGAATCGAATGAATGATTCAATGACTTAATCATTAAATAATTTACTGCCACCTACTGGCAATTTTAGTATCTTATTTAGAGTATAATTTCATTAGAAAATTTCCATATATTTCCATATATATCCCAAAAAACCCTAACAAAACATTAAAGGTATAGTTCACCCAAAAATGTTTCTTTCCGAAGCTACTTTTTGTAATGTATATTTGATGCTTTACACAATAATGACTTTAAATTATCTATTTCTCAGCCAAATTTGATGTGTGATAAATTTGCGATTAATCCGATTAATTAATCGCCACATCCTGTAATTAATTAGATAAAAAAATGTAATCGCTTGACACCCCTAGTCATTTCATAATTAATTATATTGTCTTTGAAATATGGTTGTGTACTGCTGAATGTACTGACAAGCATTTATGATGTTATTTTCAAACAATAATAATGTTTGCGTGAATACTCGCCAAGACAGATATTTTGAAATACTGTAATTCTGTGTATATCGGGACCGCGCGCTGTCAAGTGTCTTTGTGCGCACGCGTCAGATCTGTCAGTCAGCGCGAGTGAGATAATTTTCATGGACAAAGGAAAAATACTTCTCCGAAAACATACAAATAAACATATTTTTAGATGTTTAATTGCTATTTGGAGCATTGGGATCGCTAGACGAGGGCTTAATGAACTCATTTTTGTGACAACCTCAAAATCGACCAAAATTGACATTTTTCTCTTGTTTTGCCTGTAGCTCTAAATTATCCCGTGGTCATTCCGACTCCTTTTGCCAGCACGGGTCACAAATACACTATATTGCCAAAAGTACTGGGACACCCCATCAAATCATTGAATTCAGGTGTTCCAATTACTTCCATGGCCACAGGTGTATAAAATCAAGCACCTAGGCATGCAGACGCTTCTACAAACATTTGTGAAAGAATGGGTCGCTCTCAGGAGCTCAGTGAATTCAAGCGTGGTACCGTGAAAGGTTGCCACCTGTGCAATAAGTCCATTTGTGAAATTTCCTCAGTACTAAATATTCTACGTTCGACTGTTAGTGGTATTATAACATGGAAGCAATTGTGCACAATGCGCAGAAGTTGCTAACTTTCTGCAGAGTCAATAGCTACAGACCTCCAAACTTCGTGTGGCCTTCAGATTAGTTCAAGATCAGTGCGTAGAGAGCTTAATGGAATGGGTTTCCATGGCCAACCAGCTGCATCCAAGCCTTACATCACCAAGTGCAATGCAAAGCGTCGGATGCAGTGGTGTAAAGTACACTGCCACTGGACTCTAGAGCAGTGGAGACGTGTTCTCTGGAGTGACCAATCACGCTTCTCTGTCTGGCAATCTGATGGACGAGTCTGGGTTTGGCAGTTGCCAGGAGAACGGTACTTCCCTGACTGCATTGTGCCAAGTGTAAAGTTTGGTGGAGGGGCGATTATGGTGTGGGGTTATTTTTCAGGGGTTGGGCTTGGCCCCTTAGTTCCAGTGAAAGGAATTTTTAATGCTTCAGCATACCAAGACATTTTGGACAATTTCATACTTTGTGGGAACAATTTGGGGATGGCCCCTTCCTGTTCCAACATGACTGCGCACCAGTGCACAAAGCAAGATCCATAAAGACATGGATGAGCGAGTTTGGTGTGGAGGAACTTGACTGGCCTGCACAGAGTCCTGACCTCAACCCGATAGAACACCTTTGGGATGAATTAGAGCGGAGACTGTGAGCCAGGCCTTCTCGTCCAACATCAGTGCCTGACCTCACAAATGCGCTTCTAGAAGAATGGTCAAAAATTCCCATAAACACACTCCTAAACCTTGTGGAAAACCTTCCAAGAAGAGTTATAGCTGTTATAGCTGCAAAGGGTGGGTCAACTCCATGTTAAACCCTACGGATTAAGAATGGGATGTCATTAAAGATCATGTGCATGTAAAGGCAGGCGTCCCAAAACCTTTGTAATTACACATTTGTAATGCTGAAGTTGCAATTTAGTACATTTAAATTTAGTAAATTTACAGTTAAAATCATAATCAAGTACTTTACACGTGCTTTTAGTATGTTAGTTAACACATCAAAATAAGTGTACTTCTTTAAAGTACAACAAATGTTTATTAAAACAGTGATTTAAAAAGTACTCTTAAATTGACATTACATAGTGCACTTTTTAAAAGTGAACTCGTTTGTTAAGAAACAGTCATGAAAGTGTACTCTCTTTAAGTTCATGTGGCATTTTATTTTATTAATATATTATCTGCAAGTACATTTTTTGAAATATATACTTTTACAATTTGAAGTACACTACAAGTGCACATTAATACAATTAACCACACTTCTTTTTCACGAATAATCATGACTGTCAGAAAAAAAAGACAAAAATGACAATTCTCTGATGTACTCTACGCATACTGTGTATATATATATATACAGTGGGGAGAACAAGTATTTGATACACGGCCAATTTTGCAGGTTTGCCCACTTACAAAGCATGTAGAGGTCTGTAATTTTTATCATAGGTACTCTTCAACTGTGAGAGACGGAATCTAAAACAAAAATCCAGAAAATCACATTGTATGATTTTTAAGTAATTAATTTGCATTTTATTGCATGACATAAGTATTTGATACATCAGAAAAGCAAAACTTAATATTTGGTACAGAAACCTTTGTTTGCAATTACAGAGATCATACGTTTCCTGTAGTTCTTGACCAGGTTTGCACACACTGCAGCAGGGATTTTGGCCCACTCCTTCATACAGACCTTCTCCAGATCCTTTAGGTTTCAGGGCTGTCGCTGGGCAATACAGACTTTCAGCTCCCTCCAAAGATTTTCTATTGGGTTCAGGTCTGGAGACTGGCTAGGCCACTCCAGGACCTTGAGATGCTTCTTAGGGAGCCACTCCTTAGTTGCCCTGGCTGTGTGTTTCGAGTCGTTGTCATGCTGGAAGACCCAGCCATGACCCATCTTCAATGCTCTTACTGAGGGAAGGAGGTTGTTGGCCAAGATCTCGCGATACATGGCCCCATCCATCCTCCCCTCAATACGGTGCAGTCGTCCTGTCCCCTTTGCAGAAAAGCATCCCCAAAGAATGATGTTTCCACCTCCATGCTTCACGGTTGGGATGGTGTTCTTGGGGTTGTACTCATCCTTCTTCTTCCTCCAAAAACGGCGAGTGGAGTTTAGACCAGAAAGCTCTATTTTTGTCTCATCAGACCACATGACCTTCTCCCATTCCTCCTCTGGATCATCCAGATGGTCATTGGCAAACTTCAAATCACCTTTATTTATTTATATAGCGCTTTTTACAATGGCAATTGTTTCAAAGCAGCTTCACAGTGGTATCAGGAAAATAATGCAACAGAATTTGATTCGGCTGTACAGCCGCTCTGGTGAAAACGGTGATGTCATCCAGCTCATTTCAATTATCATATAGTGTCAATGCGGGCAGATCAGTAATATAGTTGAAATTTAAACTTCAGACGGGCCTGGACATGCGCTGGCTTGAGCAGGGGGACCTTGCGTGCGCTGCAGGATTTTAATCCATGACGGCGTAGTGTGTTACTAATGGTTTTCTTTGAGACTGTGGTCCCAGCTCTCTTCAGGTCATTGACCAGGTCCTGCCGTGTAGTTCTGGGCTGATCCCTCACCTTCCTCATGATCATTGATGCCCCACGAGGTGAGATCTTGCATGGTCCCCCAGACCGAGGGAGATGACCGTGATCTTGAACTTCTTCCATTTTCGAATAATTGCGCCAACAGTTGTTGCCTTCTCACCAAGCTGCTTGCCTATTGTCCTGTAGCCAATCCCAGCCTTGTGCAGGTCTGCAATTTTATCCCTGATGTCTTTACACAGCTCTCTGGTCTTGGCCATTGTGGAGAGGTTGGAGTCTGTTTGATTGAGTGTGTGGACAGGTGTCTTTTATACAGGTAACGGGTTCAAACAGGTGCAGTTAATACAGGTAATGAGTGGAGAACAGGAGGGCTTCTTTAAGAAAAACTAACAGGTCTGTGAGAGCCAGAATTCTTACTGGTTGGTAGGTGATCAAATACTTATGTCATGCAATAAAATGCAAATTAATTATTTAAAAATCATACAATGTGATTTTCTGGATTTTTGTTTTAGATTCCGTCTCTCACAGTTGAAGAGTACCTATAATAAAAATTACAGACCTCTACATGCTTTGTAAGTAGGAAAACCTGCAAAATCGGCAGTGTATCAAATACTTGTTCTCCCCACTGTATATGCTGTTGGACATTGTTAGTGGACAAATTAAACTAATGAGAGTGTGAAAAGTATCTAAAAGTTCCTGTAGTCACAGAACCTCTTTTACAGATCCACCATTTACTGTAATTAGTTTTCTGAGTGAATGAAAAGCTCTTCTTTTTCTCTGCCAAACTGTGTCCGGCTGTAGTGACTGATTCTGCATGTCCTTTTTTGGTGTTGTTCAGAGGTCCCCCTCAGTCAGTGGAGACAGTGGACTGTTATTCCTCTCTGATGCATAATCAAGTGTGCTGCCCAGTGTCCAAACAGGATGTGCTGTCTTTAGCAGAGGAACAGAGGGGATTCTTTCTCTGCCTTTCCTTTTCTAGCTTTCTCTCTGGACTTAACAGCCTTAAATCTGAAGCAATGAAGAACATATTACCAGATCCGTTTCCACTGCACCCGCAGAGTAGCTTGACTGTAGTTTAACTACTTTAAATTATGAGTGGCTTGTAGCCTCCCTTCTTTGTTATGGATGTTTCTTCTTGGACTGTCAGACCTTCACATGAGTCATTTACCATCTATGCACATCCTCAGTTAGGATGAAAGGTCATCCAGGCGGTGATGGTGGACTGTGGTGTTTACAATATGTGTACAACATGTACCTAAAATGGAATCCTAATAAATATTCTATCAGAAGATTTACTGTCCACAAGATTAGCTCCCATGAACACAAACTGATTTATATGCTTGTACAAGGAACATGTAGGAAAGTATTCTTTATCGGATAAAAATTAGCAACAATTTATTACAATAGAACATTTATTAGAGAACAAATCCTCCTGAAATGAACTGTTGTGCTGTTATTGCTAACTGGAGTTGGTGTGATTTCAACTGAGAGGAAGTGGGTGTAAAAAACACTTTGTGACATAATGTAATTTTTATGTTTTACACATGATATCATACTCTTGCTCCAGGCTTTTGCATGGTAGACTCCCATTGACAGACTGAGGTCTAGCAGACTCTGACCTGACCTGCTGTTCCAGCTCAATTATATCATGTTCAGTCACACTTAAAAACTTTTCTGTTTGCACAATAAGGCACTGTTTATGTAACACGCAATTACTGTGATCTGATCAGGCTGATCGCATAATCACCCAATCAGAAAACAGCTTAGATTTGTCTGCATCAAATAGCTTTTGTATTTAGATACTGTAAGTGATTAGATTGATGCAATGTAAAACAAACCTTCTCTTGTGAAAAAAGAAGTGCACTTAATTGTAACCTTCTCTTGTGAAAAAAGAAGTGCACTTAATTGTATTAAATGTACACTTGTAATGTACTTCAAAACTTAAAAGTATATATTTTTTTCTGTTCTTGCAAATAATATATTACTGAAACAAAAGGCCACTTAAACCTTAAATGCATGAATGTTTTGCCAATCATTATTACATATTTGGGTCTTTGGTGACCCGGATCTATATCTAACGGATGGATCTCTACCTGTCGCGATAATATAAAACTCTACTGATATTAGAGTAACAATTACAGAAGTATAAAATAAATCATATTTTGTGACCTTTTGGAGCTTGGAAGGGTTCAGTTTGAGCAGATGTTTTATACCATCATCACTGTCCTCGTCAGAGCTCATTTCCCAGTACATTCAGCATCTGGCTCATATTCGCCACCTCAAATATATTCTCAAAGCTATCATTTTTAACATCTTCAAAATCAATATTTTGATCTCTTGACAGCTTCTTCACCAGATCCACCATCAAGTGACAGTGACACTAATATTTGATTGCGTTCAGTTCTTGCTCTGCAGTAAATCTCTGAGCCATTTCAAGTTTTGCTGATATGACGTCCTGGGTCACTAAAGACCCGAGGTATGCGTTTAAGGGTTAAGTGAACTTAAAGAGAGTACAGTGCAGTTTATAATAATAATAATAATAATAATAATAATAATGTCAACTAGCAGTCATTAGAGTATTAGTTGACTGTCTGCTTGATA
Organism: Coreius guichenoti; assembly: GCA_039654105.1. Taxonomy (NCBI): domain Eukaryota; kingdom Metazoa; phylum Chordata; class Actinopteri; order Cypriniformes; family Gobionidae; genus Coreius; species Coreius guichenoti. Next base: position 29,433,278 of record CM077178.1, read on the forward strand.
TCTGCTAACACTTTATTTTGATGCTTCTCTACAGACATTCACCTGACTATAAGTTACTTTGCCAGTACATGCTATTCTACTAACCCGATATCCTAACAGTAACAGTTAGTTAGTTGCAAATTAATGAGAGTTAGTTTGGCAGGTAGTTGCAAAGTTAGTGGAATGTCTAAAGTGGACCATAGAAATAAAGTTGAACCAAATTCTGTCATCATTTACTCACCCTCATATCATTCCAAACCCAACAGACTTTCTTTCATCTTCAAAACACAAATGAAACTGAAGTGTTACCAATATTTTTAATGAAATCTGAATGATTTCTGTCCCTCCACTGAAAGTCTATTCACCCAAAGCTCTGATGCTTCAAAACATTCATAGTGAAATCCATATGAATGAAGTCTTCAGAAGAGACATGATCACTTCATGATAACAGATTTAATTTAGGGTTATATTCATATAAAAGTGAATGTGTCACTTTTATTCATCAGTGAATGTACAAAGTACACTTAGATATGGTAAATGGAAACTCAAGCATACTTGCTTGACACACGAGAACCAATGTTCTGGTGCTTCTTTGTTAGTGTATTGAGGTTATCACCTTCTTATGTTAAATGAAAAGTTCAGCATATTTAATCTAACTTTTTTTTCTTTCTTTGTAGCAAGAACGGGCGTCAAGGTAAGCTTCTCTGTTCCTTGTCTAAAAACATTATTCTGTAATTAGCTTCTGTTTAGATAAATTCGTAAAAATTGCTTAATTGATGTGAATTGATTGATGTGAATGAGCAGGTCAGACTCCAGTGGTGTGGAGTCTCCGTCCGACCGACTGTCAGCTCGGACCAGCACCTACACACGCCGAGAGAACAGACTCGCCTCTTTGAGCAAAACAGACGACAATTCTGCCAGCAAGGACTATAAGAAGGTCAGGATACCTTTGATTAATAAAATACTTATCGACGTTGATTGTATTAGATATTATTCCTCAAATGCTGTCCCCAAAGTCAATTATATGTCATAATGTTTACAGTATGTGTCTAACTTTTATCTTACATCCAAATATAGTAAAATTCAAATAGTACATATACACAGATCAGGCATAACATTATGACATGTGAAGTGAATAACACTGATTATCTCTTCATCACAGCACCTGTTAGTGGGTGGGATATATTAGACAGCAAGTGAACATTTTGTCCTCTAAGTTGATGTGTTAAAAGCAGGAAAAATGGGCAAGCATAAGGATTTTGAGTGAGTTTGACAAGGGCCAAATTGTGATGGCTAGACGACTGGGTCAGAGCATCTCTAAAACTGCAGCTCTTGTGGGGTGTTCCCGGTCTGCAGTGGTCAGTATCTATCAAAAGTGGTCCAAGGAAGGAGCAGGGTCATGGGTGGCCAAGGCTCATTGATGCACGTGGGGAGCGAAGGCTGGCCCGTGTGGCCCGATCAAACAGACGAGCTACTGTAGCTCAAATTGCTCACTAAGTTAATGCTGATTCTGATAGAAAGGTGTCAGAATACACAGTGCATCGCAGTTTGTTGCATATAGGGCTGCATAAACTCAGACCATTCAAGGTGCCCATGCTGACCCCTGTCTACCGCCAAAAGCACCAACAGTGGGCACGTGAGCATCACAATCACAATCGCAATTCTGATGAATTACATTTTCTTTTACATCACGTGGATGGCCGGGTGCGTGTGTGTCGCTTACCTGGGGAACACATGGCACCAGGATGCACTATGGGAAGAAGGCAAGCCGGCAGCGGGCAGTGTGATGCTTTGGGCAAAGTTCTGCTGGGAAACCTTGGGTCCTGCCATCTATGTGGATGTTACTTTGATGGGTACCACCTACCTAAGCATTGTTGCAGACCATGTACACCCTTTCATGGAAACGGTATTCCCTGGTGGCTTTGGCCTCTTTCAACAGGATAATGCGCCCTGCCACAAAGCAAAAATGGTTCAGGAATGGTTTGAGGAGCACAACTACGAGTTTGAGGTGTTGACTTTGCCTCCAAATTCCTCAGATCTCAATCCAATCGAGCATCTGTGGGATGTGCTGAACAAACAAGTCTGATCCATGGAGGCTCCACCTCGCAACTTATCTGCTGCTAACATCTTGGTGCCAGATACCACAGCACACCTTCAGGGGTCTAGTGGAGTCCATGCCTTAACGGGTCAGGGCTGTTTTGGCAGCAAAAGAAGGAACAACACAATATTAGGCATCATAATGTTATAATGTTATGCCTGATCGATGTATCTTAATGTGAATCTAGTTCCTTTTTAATAGTTAATAGCATTCTTTGTTTATCCAGTGCAGAGCACTGGCGGTCTTCCGTTGACCAGCGACAGGAAAGCAGCTCCCAGTGGAGATGCTAATTTAGTCTCTTCTTGTTTGTTTCTCTGTATCAGCTGTATGAGGACGCACTGGCTGAGAATGAGAAGCTGAAGTCTCGACTGGACGACAGCAAACAGGAGCTCACCAAAATCCGCTCACAGCTTGACAGAGTCGCACAGGTGAGAGAACAATCAGATGGGGAGAGCGATCTCCTTTCTGTGGCTTGAATCATCAGTAGGACCATCATCTGCCAAGAGGAGGGGCCTGTATTAAAAACAAAAGCACATTCTGGCCCTCTGAATCCAGTCGTGCTCCAGCTTTGGTAAAACTCACAGCATCTGTAAGGAATCACAATCTGTGAAAAGCCAATAAAATATCTAGATACTAGTCCAGCAGTAATTGCTTATTAAAGCATTCAGCTTTTTTTTTTTTTGAATATGTATTTAAAGCTCCTTCATTTTGTTCCTTTACAGTTTTATTTCTGTCTGCAATTCTGTTTTACTCATTAATCTTTTGTGAATGTGTTTCAGAAGCAGGACAGAATATCAGAGAGGTCCACTGTATTTGAATCAGAGAAAAGGGTATATATATATATATATAATCATTATATAATCATTACTGACACTTTCTAAGGGATTTCAGTGCGTTCTCTTCAGTGTTGATTAAGATCTTGAACTGATATTCCTTTGTGCTGTTCTCATAGTACCTCAATAAACCATGTTTCCGAATTGCTTTAAATTCTTTATTCTGCTTTAACATCTTGATTTTAATAATTTAATTTAATTTAATTTAATTTAATTTAATTTAATTTAATTTAATTTAATTTAATTTAATTTAATTAATTATTGTTACATCAATTTAATTAAATGATTATTTAAATAAATTAATTAAACAAATTATTTTTTGTCTACTATGTACTAACATTTAAATTAATAATTTGATACAATACACTTATTATGTACGTACATGTTTTTTTTTACATTGTATATAATTCTTAATTTAGAAATTTTAAATTGAAAATTATTAAACGCATTATAGTCATGCTTATAAATCAAGAATAAATTTGCTGTATTTATAAACGGCTTAATGTCTATTAATGCTTTATAAATGATGAATTAACTATTTACTAATGCTTAACTAATAATTCATAGCATGCAGTTATTATAAAGTGTTACCGTATATAGTAGTTAAAGACACCTAATATAAAGTGACCAAAATATTAAAAAATACAAACTCTTATTTTATTCTCTATAGTTTATTTTGAAAATTGTAATAGGATTTATTTGTCTGCTTGTGTAGGAAAAAGAAGCATTGGAGAAGAAGGTTTCAGACATGGAAGAAGAATTAAAGGTAAAAAAAAAAAGTCTGTTAAATGTGGCTTTGCTGTATTATTCTAAACCTGAGTTGTGGTGACTTTCGCGAGCATGTTAACCTCAAAATTTACAAGGACAGTTTGTTTGAATAAACCTAATGAAAAGATTAGATCACTTGTTTAAGTTTAACAGCTAGTGTAACTAGCATGCCTATTTTAACCCATGTTAGCCAGCTCTGCTCGCCATGCTCGCTACTAGCCATGGCCATTGCACTCAGCCTGTAGCATCTCACAGCTGCAGCAGTACATGGTGACCTAGTTCCAGCTACGCCAGGGCCAGACTGAATCCAGCACGGAGACACGGCACGGCTTTTGTTCAGCATTCCAGCAGTAATTGCACATAGCTGGCATTTTGAGGGGCCAAGAAGAACACAGTGCCAAATATATGAAAGGCCAAATCAATGTGAGGCAGATGAGATATCTGCAGCTGCTGTAGTCTGCCAGGCTCAGTGGGATAATTGATCCATGTTGCAATTGAGGAAACAAGGTTTCTGGGATGTTTTGACTCAGATTAGTTCAAAGTTGATTAGATTCGCCCAAGATATGCGGATGACAGTGTCATTTATATTGCAAATATGCAAAAAGCTTTAGTTCCAGAGTGCCATGGAGGGAATGAAATGTATTTATGTAGCTATTCAAACGCTGATTGGTAGGTCCAACAGACTCTCACTTCATTGAGCCTATCAACATTAGAAATGAGAAGCACTTGTATTTGTTTGATCAGTGATGTCACTGTTGCCCCAGCAGACGCCCTCAGTGAGGTTTCGCTACCAGTCCTGAGTTCATCCTCAGCTGGACTGGGTGAAAGAGGGGCAGATGGTGAGTGGTATTGCCCCACGCGTGGTTGCCTGCTCACACACACCAACACACACCCATTACTCACAGCAGTACAACATGGTGTGGGTCATTTAGATCACTTTATGTCTCTCTTAGTCACACATTTGTATTCATACTGTACTGTAAAGCTCTCAAAATAACTTGATCTCTTACTGTAATTCCTTGATAGCAGGCTTACTATCCTATAAAGACAAGTCAAGTCACCTTTATACAATACAGATTGTTTCAAAGCAGCTTCACAGTAATAAACAGGAAAATAACAATCAAAAATGCAAAATTTATTATATATGAGACGGATACAAATTCCGCCGTAAAGCAGCTCTAAAAATTACGACAGTGTCAGCTCAAGTCAGTTTGGTGTTGATTCAGTCCAATAACTGTGTAAAGTTCATCAATGAAATTGGTTCAGTTGAGTTATAAGCAGCTCTACAGAAGCAGAATCAAAAACACAGGACAAGATGTTAGAAGCTGTCTCTTGTGCCAATTGGTGGTGAGCACTTTCCTCGAGATTTACCTTGTTGAGAGTGGTAGACAATCAAATGGTGGGGATTCTCTGAGTTGTGTGGGAGGTACATCTTTGTCAGGGTACCATTTTGGGTCAATTGGGCATGGGACACATCATCAGTAGTGTGCCCTTGCATCATTAGGTGTTTTTGGGTGTGTTCTCAGCTCAATTCAGTTCAGTGGTGATTCAGTTCAGTTCAATAACTGTAACGTTCATCAGTTATGAAACGAGTTCAATTCAGCTATAAGCAGATCTACAGAAGACAGTGTTGTTATTCAGTTTAATTCAGTTCAATGTTGTTCCAATTCAGTTCAATAACAGTGTCAATGTTGCAAAATTCATCAATTATGAAACAACTTCTATTTGGAAAGCAAGGTAAATCTCAAGTGTCATCATTTAGCTCATTTCAACTCAAGTTTTGTTCCAAATCAATAGTCAGTGCTGTCAAATCAATAATATTGCTGAATATTAACAAAGTCCCTTTAAGCCAAGTCATTTCAGTTGGCGGCCATGTTTGCAACGCCTCTCGGGCGGCTATTTTAGTCATGTAAGTGCAGCTCCTATCTCTCTGAATGGGGAAACATCAAATTCTCCAAAGCTGTTCACCAAGCTTACCATTAAATTTCATAGTTGAAATCACCAATGAAATCTGACAACTGTCTCATAAATTTAGTTTCTAAATGCTCAAATCATGACAAAAAAATGTTTTTTTTTCAGGCTGGACCAGCCAATGTGCATGTGACGATATAGCAACCAGGGCTGTTTCCCAAAATCATTGTAGGCAAGTATATCGTAGAACCATTGTCCCCAGTGGTCTCTACGATCAACTTAGCTCACGATGCGTTTGTGAAACGCAGCCCAGAGCTTCTAACGGCAGCTGCAGTAACACAATGACTTTATCAATCAGCGTAATCAGAAGTATTCCACCGTATTGCATGTTGAACTTTCTCCCATTCATAGTGATATGAGTGCACTGTCTTTGGTCTTTGGTATTAAGTGTCCCCAACTAAGCAAGCTAAAGGCGAGAGTATAAGGAACCCAAACTCCATCAGTTGACAGAAAAAACCCTTGGGAGAAACCAGGCTCAGTTGGGGGACCAGTTCTCCTCTGGCCAAATGAACGAACACAGTGTGATTTATGATTCCAGACTACATCATGAGTCAGAGTGTGGATTGATATTATTCACAATAAGCACTGTATGAGAAACTGCTACTCATTGTGGCCAAATTATAAAACGACAAAATCCAGACACAATGAAGTAAAATGTTGATTTATAAATGCTGCGTTTACGCCATGTACTAATTACTCTACTTATACTAGATGACAATCATGAACATCCTACTCAGAGATGTTTACGTTCTCAGAATTGTTTTTCTACGGCAAAACTATTAACGGCAAAACAAATCAAATGTGTCTTTTATTTATTTTCAGATTATTCTTTCATTATTAAGACATTAACAATTGGAGTTATTAAACAGAAATATTACAAATAATTGTTTTTACTACATTTTACTGCAAAAGCCATTGCCATATTGAGTTTTTCTCCATATGGCATTACGGCGATCAGGCTCTAAGAAAATTCAGTTTACATGTTGTAATTACGACTTCTACAAAGATGTGAATGCTTTTTTTCTCTTATAATCATGGTGATTCTGACATGTTGTAAATGCACCCAAAAGTACATATAATAAATTATACTTAGTATACTTTGTTCAATACTGCAAAAATCGTTCCACTTAATTAAAATTGACAATTTTACACAATATATGTAGCATTTTATGCTTATCAGAGTTAACTTAGCAACATGCTAACGGCAAACTCCATCAGCTTGTTTAACTCGTGATGTATTGAATACTGTTTCAGAATCCAAACCTCTACTCCATTTCAATTGAGAATACTATTTCAGCAGCTGTTTATGAGCACTATTTATTCATATCACACATTTAAGCTAAAATAAAGGCTCTTTATTGGCTCTGATGGTTCCATGAGAACCTTTAACATCCATGGAACCTTTCCACTGCACAAAAGGTTCTTTATAGTGGAAAATTGTTGTTCACACTAAGAAAAAGGCTCTTTGGGGAACCAAAAACGGTTCTTCTATTGAATCGGTGCAAAACCCCCCATTTTGGATCCTTTATAAAGGGGGAACCTTTATTATAATGGAGCTACTGAGTAAAGGAATGGCTCTGCCATTTGTCCCCAACACATTTAGAAAGCATGTTGTGACAAATTGAGTCATGGCTCACTGAGATGACATGCCTATCTCTGTTTGTCAAAGCAATACATCATTTTAGAAAGTTAACCCGTTCAAATATCTGACTACAGATGCTTTTTGTAGAGACAAAACCATGAATCATGAAAGCGCTATGAACAAATGCTGGATGCCTTGCTGTTCTCTGTTGGTTTTCATGCTTTGGAGAAACTCAACGGCCTGGCCCCAGCGCCGTAAGCCGTGAAACCATGTTTGGAAACGGTGTCAAACCTCAGGGTTTCTCCACATGCTGGTTCAGGAAGTTTCTGAGGTTGACCACAGATGCCTCACGTCGCTCATTAATCTCCACACTGCACGGTGTGAGGCTTTTATATAACAAAATAGTGGCGATTACTACTGTTTAAAAGCTGGCAGAACTTCCATTAGTAAAAAGCTTGATTTGATTTCATGTAAGTGGTCATGAAAATGTGTGCAGACCTGTTTTGCTGTCCTTTTTGTGAATGACTACAGTTACATGTGCTTTGTGTCAGTGAGTTTATTCAATTCAGATTTATGTTCTCAGCTGATCGTCTTTGCATGCTTATGTTCCCGTTTTAAAGTCAACATGAAACACTCATTTTACTTTCATAATGTGACATATTTAACAGTGAAACAAGATTTGTGAAAAATACAGTATAGGGCGGGGCATGATTTTATCCATTGGGAAATGATTGGATCACAAAAAGCATTGTGGCCCCTCACAACATTTTTAGCCAATTACATGGTTAAATGTGTCTGTATGAGTTTTTACCAGGATTTTGTGCCATTCAGAATTAACCCAAATAATGTTTTCTAAACTCCAGTTCAACTCCTGAATTTGGGTTTGGGCAGTTAGTGTTTGGTTTAGGTTTAGTTGCATGTAATTGCATAATTTACCCAGTGTGCTTAATTAATTACACCTGAGAAGAATGCTAATGCTTGACATCACTACTTGCACTCAAGGTCTGCATTATGCCACTGGATTGAAGTCAGCTGAAAAGTTAATTCACAGGCAGAGCATGTACATTTGGATAAACTATTAAAAATGCACTTTTTTTGCACTGATGAATAAGAACAGATTGATAGGGTTAAATTTGATTTCATGTTGACTTTGCTTTAACTAACTCAAGCACACGAATGCTGTCCATTTTTGTTCCACAACCCTCTTTGATGTGCTCCCACACTCGCTCTCGCTCTCATCATGTCTGGGTCTCTCTGTATCTCCAGACCCTTCCTGCTCTGGCTCGGCTGCAGGCTCTCCGCAGGGGGAACGCGCACCTCCTAGTGGAGAACAAAGCCATGCTGCGCACCCTCGCCCACCTCACTCAGACGGCTTCTCTCCCTGAGACGGAGGATCTCTAGTCCTCTGCTCGCTCTTTCACAGTCTCTCTGTCCCTTCCTCCTTCCTGTTCTCCACTGCACCCTGTAGTCCTCTTCCTCTGCCCTTCTGCTGCACACCTCTCAGGCAGGTCTCGCTGTTTCATTTGTTTGTTTTGCATTCGTAAAGCTTTATCGTCCATTCTTTCTTTCTCGCTGTTTCTCTATTGGGTCTGGGGAAGGGTAGCCCCTCACATTCCTTCTGCAGGCGGTGGCTTTGAAGATATTTATAGATCTTCCAAACACATGACCAAACGCCTCTACACTCCAGCAATGTCCAAATCAATTCACAGCCTCTGTAGCTTCACATTTACAGTCTCTGTGAATACAAGCTCACTGGTTACAGAATATTGGATACCTATATTACATACAGATAGCAATAAAAAGTAAATCAAATCATTTTAAAAATTAAAGTGAATGAAATTCATAAAATTACATTAATGGCCTCCGCCAAAAGTATAATATTTTTTCTCACAATAACTTTGGTAACAGGTTTGAATAATTGAGCTTGATGAATGCTGTCATTTCCTGGGTGTCTGAGATGTTCAGACAGGAAGGAGTCACAAATGTGAAGGTGGACACGTCCTGCTTTCTGTAGTGATGCTTGTGCAGTGTTTGTTATATTTGATAAATATTGCAGATAATCTACTGCATCTGTGACACAGTCATTCAGGTATTTCAGATGTTGATGTTGATATAGAAACAGAAACACTTTTCATTCAATACTTATTGATTAATACAGTGCCTGTATGTAAAAGAATAAAGTTCAACATATACGCCTTTATACGTTTTATTTTGATAAACATAACACAATATAACATTAACTTTTTCCCCACCATTGCCGGAATTTTTATCCGGCTTTCAGTGTTTTCACTGTTATACGCTAGGGGGCGCTATTACACATCTTCTAAAAGAGTACTAAATCTTCTGATCAAAACACATGCAAAGAAGATGCAGAAACAAGTGATATCGTATGTAATCATATGCATATGTAAAATAACGCAATCACCAACATTAAACAGCATATAAATCAAAACTTCCTATAGGACTGAAGCTTTGGGGGCGTTGATGGACTCTATCTACTCCATCTATGTTTTGATCATCATTCTGAATATGACCCAGATGTAGTCTTTGACAAAAACAATTTTCTCAACTTTTTGCTCAAAATGTTGCTTTTTTTTTATTAAAAACGTACCCACATTCAAGTGTTGATTTAAAAAAAAATGCATGAGGCTAGAATAAATTTTCTTTTTTTTTGTTTGTTTGTTTAAAAGCAGAGGCTCTGTTCTTTCTTTTGATATATTGTGGGCCCTATCATACACCCGGCACAATGCAATGTCAGGTGCGACGCAAGTGTTTTTTGCTAGTTTCAGCCCTGACGCAGTATCATTTTCACGTCCAGCACCACCTTGTTTAAATAGCAAATGCATTTGTGCCCATTTGTGTGCCCATGGGCGTGCTGGTCTGAAAACGAGGTGTGTTCAGGCGCATTGTTGGGGCATTGCTATTTTGAGGCAACTGAAAACGACTGCGCCGTTGACCAACAAAAACCTGGTCTAAAGTCAATGGCGCAGTATTTTTTTGTTATTTAAATGCCGTGTTAGTAATAGGCGCCTATAGGCGGGTGCACAATGCGCGTACACTCTGCTTATTACACACACAGGGACGCGCAGCAGCACACAAACATTTATAAATATGAAAAATTAAAGGATTAAATTGTAAAAGATTATTATTGTGTACATAAAGATAAAAATGCCTACATGTCATAATGGATAGTCATTGCATGTATCAGAATTACCTATTTGCAGTAATGACGAATGAAATTGGCTAATTATTTGACCAATCGTGCCAATACACACATGTATTTAAACTGACTCGTCAGGTTGAGGGTGTCTATATTCCGCCATGTAAATAGTGAATCCGCCATGGTGCAAGCGCAACTGGCTTTTAAAGGGAATGGGAGATGAGACTCTGATTGGTTTATTGCATGTTACGCCCAAAACACACCCATTACACATTAAGAGAATAGGTACAACCCTTTTGGACCATGCACCGGGCGCCAACCATTTTTTCCGTCATTAAACTAGCAAAAGTGGATTTGGACACGCCCCTAAGTGCACTTGCGCCGCGCACTTTAGACCATGCACTCAGATCATTAAAATAGGGCCCTGTATTTTCAGATATTCATACAACAAAATATTCTGGGGGCCATGACATTTTTGTGAAAATGGTCAAAAACACTGGCGGTAGCTGGCAACTTTTTAAAAAAAATGCTGGCAGGGAAAGATTTAAGATTACATGAAAAAAGCTTTTACTGTTATAAAACGATGGATTTGTGAGCATTAGCGGAATTGAAGGTGTCAGAATAAACACAGAACACACGTGATCATTGTCATCGGTGAATCCGGCCAATCGTGAAACAGCTCTGTCGTCATCAGAGTTCGTGTAGCCGCTCTGGAGAAACTGCGACGAATGAGCCATTGCACTCGGGACTTTGATGGCATACATTACAGTGATATGTCGTTGGCGCCACCTTAAGTCGGGCAGAATTTTTAACTCACATGCACTGCTTCATGTCAGACAGTGCCACAGCCGAACAGTCAAACAAATTATGTAAATGTTAGATAAGAATCTAAAATCTTACATATCTAAAAGTTTTCTTTCTAAAGAACATGAGATTTGTGCCTTTATTGCTTAAAGCCAGCATGAACAAGAAAAAATGTAGGGCGGGACTTGATTTTGTCCATGGGGAATTGATTAAATGGTTGTGGTTTGCTATTGGTGGATCTCATGTGAGTGACAGGTTGTCCCGCCCTCGCGCCACTAAACGTCATCAGAGAAGAGAAGAGATGTCATTATGAGAGGGAGGGGAAGTTATTTTGGTTAAAGACTGAGGACGTGAATTTAAAAAAAAAATATGTGCACCGATAAATCGTTTATAATTTAAAACAATTTTAAGACTTGTAAATTTTGATTTCATGGTGACTTTAAAAACTTACCAGGACATCAAATTGTATCTTAATCATGCTGAATGCCAGTAAAGGATAGTGAAGGATAATGAATATCACAGTGCTGTGAGCCTCTATGTGTGTGTGCTGGCTATTTCTAAAAGGGAGTTACCACAAAAAAACCCTTTGTTTTTGTATCCGATAGTTGGAAGGATGTGATATGAAGTCATGAGTGGCGGGGTTTGCTCTCCCGTTAAAGCTTTTGTAGTTCTGGCACTATTTTACTCACTGCAGTAGGAGAAGGGGTCGTCCTTCTTTATGCATGAGCACACATTCACATGACCGTGCTAACTGCCATTCCTTTATAAAGGTCAATTTGAAAATCATATTGTGTGGTGTTATGATCTAGCATTCAGTGCATGTTTTATTACATATTTTTCCCACATAAAATATATTACTAATCTAAAGAAATGAATCATGTTTTAGACACATAAAACGAAATACAGTCACATGAGATTATGAGATATGAGTGGTCTACAAGAAGTGTTTTATTCATCATAAAGTGTATCCCCATCTCATGGGCACTGCAATTTTGACATCACATGACCACTAAATATTTTTGAAGTTAATAATCAAAAGCGTTCTTCTCTCTCATTCTCGTCTCTCGTCAATCTCAGGTTTTGACAGAACTCAAGTCTGATAACCAGCGGCTGAAAGATGAGAATGGAGCCTTGATCAGAGTCATCAGTAAACTTTCCAAGTGAGGACGACCGGTTGAAGAGGGAGGAGAAACGCTGAACAAAGAGACCAAATCTGAGAACTTCACATTGACTTCAATCTGACCATTGTCTTGCTGGGTAATGGTTTGTGTCATCTCTTGCTCTTGGTGCAGCAGCTCCAAGGTTAAAGGGATAGTTCACCCAACAATGAAAATTCTGTCATCCTTTACTCACCCTCATGTCGTTCCAAACCTGTATGACTTCCTATCTTCTGTGGAACATAGAAGAAGATGTTTTGAGAAATGTCTCGTGTTGTTTTTGTTAATACAATGAAATTCAGTGGTCACCAAAACTGTTTGGTTACCAACATTCTTCAAAATATCTTCTTTTGTGTTCCGGAGAAGAACGAAAGTACCTCTTACAAAATACAGTTAAAACTTGCTTAAGATGGTAGCTGGATTTACATGTATTCTGGCCTAAACTGGTTGAGGTGATTGACCAGCTGGACTACTAAACTTTTCCGGAAAGTTCCCTTTGGCAAGCTCTTTCAAACTCCCAATTACGTCACACCAGTTAAAGTACATCGAGGCCTTAACTGAGCTGGTTAGAACTAATAATCCATTTTTGCTGGTGAGGACCTTGTTGGTTAAAGTTCCAAAACACAATTTGAACTAGTTAACTGGTTTCACCACCTAAAGCTGGGTTGACCTGGTGTTTGCAGTAGGATACTTGAATAACACTGTAGCCTGCATTGGTTCCTAAGAAATCCCTCAAAGATATTCAATGAATTGAATGTTTTCTCAATGACCTTTCTAAACTGTTTCAAGATCCGTGTATGAAGTGCTAAAATCCATCTTGAAAAAACGATGAATGTCCACACTGGTCCAGGCTGGTTTAAAGGCATTAAAATAAAAGGTTCTTTATTGGCATCTATGGCTCCATGAAGAACCTTTAACAGCCATGCAACCTTTCCAGTGCACAAAAGTTCTTGATAGTGGAAAAAGCCATGCTGAAATTAAAGCAGCAGATCTTTTCTTCTGTATTGTGACACATCCTAGTGTAACGGGTTATCAAAAAAGAGGAAGTGTAGGATTGGTTGTTGATTGGATTTTGAGATGTGGGAGCTGCACTCAAAAGTGAAGGCAGGTGAACGTGAGTTTGTAGGGGCGGGATTTAAACAGACTAAATGATTGTAGAAGTTAGTGTTGTCAAAAATATTGATATTTCGATACTTGAGATATTTAAATATCTGAAGCGATTCCAATTCTCCTTTTCTGCAGTATCTATACACTGATACCAGCTGTGCGTTCTTGCGCACTCTCTTCTCTCCGAGGGCAAATTTACACACACCCGCCTCTTGTCACTCACTGAATATCGGCGTGGGGTTGCGGGTGTTGTGCATAAGTTTACTCGGGTTTAGCCCTCACACCAAAAGCGCGTGCACCACTGATCTATATAAGTGGTATGCACATAAAGCCACCTCTCAAACAGCTCACAAGTACCAAATTGAGTTCTTTTTCATGGCTTATTACGCTTAAATGGTCTTGGCGAGTGTTCAGGTGAGTCAGTTTTGAAACATAAATAGTTGAGAAAGAAAACATCATGTTACGTAACAGTATATTGGATCCATTCATAAGCTCTTAAAGTGGCAGCAGCCTAGCCTAGAAATCTAGACGCACCCTAGCGGCAGCAAATGTAATTTGCAGCCAGGGTTGTCTAGCAACTCTCCGCTGGCTTGCAAGCTTGAAAAACCAAACTCTAGTCAGGCCAATCACATCGGGTATAGAGTTGTGGGCGGGCTTAACGTAATGACGGTAGAGTTGCGACGGTTCCGCGTGCTATTCGAAAACAAAGAAGCTGGCGAACAGCGGTCTTTCGAATCGGCTTTGGCCGCGACTCTGGAAGACTTGGAGTTAAGCTTTTCTTTGAGAAAAGAACAAAGAACAGCACTGAAGTCATTCTTAAAAAAGGAAGATGTGTTCGGAGTTTTGCCGACCAGATACGGCAAAAGTTTAATCTATCAACTAGCTCCGCTTCACCTTCTTCGTTGCTCTGGTTGGTTGTAGCGCTATCCTATTGTGTGCAGAGGGAATTTGAAAGACAACCGTTTATCCCGCCCCTCGGATTGAGCCCTGCCAATGGTGTGTTCCCAGACCCAACATCTTGATGTGGGTCTGGCTTGTCAGGCTAACAGCAGCCTAATATATCATGTTAATCAAAGAACAAAACACAGAGAGAATCACTTGTGTTCTTGACTGAATAACTTTTGTAACTTTAATTGTAAGCATTAATTTGTTTGTAATTTTTAAAATGAAGACTATCCAGTGTTATTTTTACATTTAATTAATTTCTGTAGTATTTCTTACCTGAATACTACTGTTAAACCCACCTGAAAAAACGTAAAGCTGTTTATTTCATTTCTCTTTATTCTATTGTATTTATTTGTGCTGTCGGTTGCAATTTCTTTACTTATTTTATTACCGACTGTTTACCTGACCGTTTTTTTTTGTTGTAAATTTAGTTTAGTTTCAAATAAAGCCTCCCTGCACTTATTGCAACAAAATTATCCAAATTATCAAAAAATTATGAGATAATAAAAATATCTATACGGCAGTATATCTGGCAGTTTTCCCCGTGGTATCGAAAATGGTATAGAATATCGATATTCTTCAAGGTATTGTATCGAAATCGTGTGTATCGTGACATCACTAGTAGAGGTCCTGAATACGTCACCAGTCTCACATTTTCGCTGGAAAGTCCAGTTATTACATTTTGATTAAACATTACAAGATAAAAATGAAACAGTAGGATGATTTTCCATTTCCTGCTGACTAAAAAAAAAGGGCTCTTTTTAGAATTGTTTACTGAAAGGTTCTTTGGGGAACCGAAAATGGTTCTTCTGTGGCATTACTGCAAAAAACCCTTTTGGAACCTAGTCTAGCTGGTGAACCAGCATAAACATACTTTTCACCAGCGAAATGTAGTTTGTAAGGCTGGTCAACTAGGTTTCTGGTGAAACTGGTTGACTAGAAAACGCTTGCTGTTGAGAAGCCTTGTGGGAACACCAGCACAACAGTAACACATAACAAGCATCCAAACCACCAACTTTCCTGGCCTTTTCAGCAGGGAAGAGCTGTACAAACTGCCATTCCTTCAAAGAGTATTTGATCATCAATCAAATCTAGTTGTGCTGAAGCAGGACAATACTAATATGGTCCAGTATGATCTTCAGAAGCTCTGCCAGAACATTCTAAACGGAATGTTCCCACTGAGGAATGATGTCACTCCTTTAACTCGATTCATATCAATCCATTGGTCCTGTTTACTTTTACAATTGTAGTGTTTATGAACTGACAGGCTGAAGAATGGATACATGGCACCATTATTGAATGTGTTTATATTTTATATTTATTTATGTCTTTTGTTTGTAATTAAGAGTATCTATATGGATAAAACAGAAAACACATCACACATATAATATGCTTTGTTTATTTTCACTGTCCACAGTTTTTAACCTGTAACCTTGAACCAAAGCTCACAGCACTTTGTTTATGATTGTGTTTGTTGTTTGCCTGTTAGGATTATTAATAACACTGTAAAATGCAGAAAATGTAGTAAAGTGCCTTTTTAGGTGCAGTGCTGCCCTCTGCCTGCTTGCATGATCATTACAGTCATTTTAATAGGTTCCACCACTTCACTGAAATGTATTTCCTGTTTTTGCCGTTCTTATGCACTTCTGAAGAAATTACAATTAATTTATGTGTAATGCCAGGTATGCATTTAGATTAAAGTTCCATTTGCCGTTTCATCAGACCTCTATATTCCCTTTCCTGTACAAAAATAAACAAAGAAAGTTCATTTTATTATGTAGTAAGTATACAAATATCTGTGTACTAGTAGTATACTTGTACATGTACTATTTAAATACTTCTTGGGAGTAAATGTCACACATTTAAGTTTAACTACAGTAGCTGTGAGTACACACGTCTACATCTAACTTTTCTTTATTATGGCACCTATACTCTTAGTGAACTTGGTATACTGTTAGTGTATACTTATACACGTCTACTTGCAGCATACAAACTATTAAATTAGTAGTGAGAGTATACTTCAATGTGTAGTTTCATAAAGTCAATAGTGGGCTAGAAGTATATACAACTAGTAACAGTATACCTAAAGTTCATTTGTAGTATAGTTGCAATATTAAAGAAACACTTAGATGAAAACTACTTGTGTATGCTTAACGTTTACTACTGTTACACTTAAGGTCAATGATAAAAGTATTATTTTATAAACTAAGATGTGGGCCAATTTATTCTAAGAAGTATTGAAATAGTACACATACTCAAGCAGTGTTGGGGAAAGTTACGGTCCCACTTTATATTAGGTGGCCTTAACTGCTATGTACTTGCATCAAAAATGTGTTTATATTGTATTGCAAAACACTTTTACTGATATTGAGGTGGGATACGGGTAAGGTTAGGGACAGGTGTGGTGGTATGGGTAAGATTAAGGGTAGGGTTAGGCGTAAGGGAAGGGTCAGCAATGTAATTATAAATGTAACTACAGAAATGAATTACTGATGTAATTACATGCAGGTATTTTTTAAAATACAAGTACAATGTAAAAATATGTATGTACACAATAAGTGCATTGTATCAAATTATTAATTTAAATGTTAGTAGTTAAGGCCACCTAATATAAAGTGGGGTCAAAGTTACTTTTAAAAGTAATGCATTACAATATTGTGTTACTCTTTAAAAAAGTAACTAATTGTGTTAGTTACTTTTTAGAGAAAGTAATGAGTAATCACTTTTGCATTGCTTTTTCTCACCTGGGCTGGGCTTGCTTGTTTGTTAGTAACAAAAAAGTTATATTTTTGACAAATGTAAAGGCCCTTTCACACCAAAAGTGAGATGGATAAGCCTCAGGCTGATGGAAACGTACAGTAGAGGGCGCCGCTCAAACAAACCTTTCAGCTGTGCTGCCGTTCTGGATTGCAGAAGAATTGGACACAGAAGATGATTTTTGCTTATTTGTGTGGTTGAATTGGATCATTAAAGGTCAGCAGCAAAGGCATTGGTTAATAAAGTGAGATTAAATACATAAAGAATATTTGTGTAATTTAACATTGAACTATTGGAGGTTTGTGTAATAATCTGAGTTATCTTTTTTGTGTTATTTTTATTAACTTTGAGGAATACTGAATCTGTTTTTGTGCAAGTGAGCTGAGTAAATGTCTGCTCACATATAGGGTCAGATTTACTAACAGCTTGTGTCAGCGCAAACCCTCTTTTGGTGTTAAAATAACGACTGTCAGGATTTACAAAAGACAAAAAAATTAGCATTACTTATTTGAAAAAGTAACAGATATTTTGTGGTAAATTTAAAAGTAATGCGTTACTGTACTAGTCCTTGTGCGTCAATTAAAAAAAGTTACAAAGAGGTCCATAGTGGACAAAATTGTCAAAAAAATAAGTTTGGTTTCATCTTGAAGACCTGTGGCAGATTATTGTTGAAGAAAAAAATGTTACAGAGGTTTGATTTTATGAAAATGATTTATGACCATTATTTTATATAAATGTTGAACTCTAAAGCTGCTAGAAAATCAAAGCCATGAATCCAAATTTGAGGTTGATATCTAAAAAAAAATTAGCTTTCAGTAAGATTTTGTTTGGGCGCAGTACCCCATTGGATGCCAGCAAATCTCCACTGGTGCACACAGCGGTTGGATTTGTGATTTGCAGTTGAGTTTTTCTCTCTCAAATATTACAAGCACACACACAATTTTTTTATTATTATTATTATTACACACATACAAACCACACTCTGACATTCATACAATACACCCACACAATTATAGCTGCAGAATTGATCTAATTGGCTTATAGAGTTTCTGGTGCATAAGCAGAAAACAGAAATAAAGTGAGTATTTGCTTTATAGGCCAAACCTGAGAAAATGTCACCATCTAGTTAAAAAGTTTAACTTTTGAAGCCTTGCCAACAGAATGAAAGCCTATTAACAAAGATTGCATCATTTTATAGTTAAGTGGCCCTGGGATTAAAAATTGCAGTTTTAATGGGTTTCAATTGGGACTTTTTTTGTCCATAAGGTCCTGAGAGGAACTATTTTGTTTCTAGTGTAAAATAGTAAAATTCCAATAAAAATACACACCTGTGCCAAAATGTATGTAGTTGGCATTAACACAGGCAAAATGATCAAAAAAACAAAACTGAAAAAGACAAAATTTCCATAAGGTTGCACAAGGGCTACTTATAAAAGTAATCTGATTACGCAATTCACGTTGCTTATAATGCGTTACTGCATACTACTAGTATACTTACTCCATTAAGTATACTTGGAAAATATACTTGAACTTTACCTAATAAAGTTTACTTCTTTTTTTGGAAGTCAGTACCATCTTATTATTATTAAATATCTGCATCCGTACACATTGTCAGAGCTGTAATAGATCCAAATAAATAAAGCAAACAGAGAAGGAATTCAGTGTTAAATAACGTACAACCACATTAAAACCAGAATTAAGTGTAATTAAAAGGCCTTTATTTTCTCATTTGTTTCAGTACAGAGCTGGTAACACACATGATAAATCTGTAGAGCTATTTGGTTCCCTTGACGTCTTTACAAGGATTGCTGATGCTCATGTACTGTCCACTAGAGGGTTGTGGGAAGAGTCTGTGAGCAACGTTTTCTCAAAGTGTCCCATGAAGGGCTAAAGCATGCGATTGATCCACACTAGGCACGACAATACGGACATGAACACACGCACACACACGAGAACACCGAAACAGATACAAACATAGCCTGAGGGCCAAACCCTCGCAGTCTCCCACCGACAAAAAAAAAAAAAACAGATAGAAAAAAGAGCATTTTACAACTCTAGATAAGCAGAATGAAAAGTGCAAGAGAAGAATCAAATAAAAGAGACACAATGGCAGGCTTTTGATTCTTTTCCCCCAGAACTTTATCTATGCGATTACGCCAAAGCAGACATGATAGCATCGGCTAGCACTCAAAAGAACAAAGGTGAAAACGTCTCTGTTATGGGCGTTAGAGCAGACTCTCATTATGACATAAAACAGTCACAGAGCGTTACAAAGACATCTGAGCTGGTTTTGTAAGCTGATTTGTACATGGAGAGCAAGCTAAAGGTGGAATCCATCAGCGTTTTTTTAAACTGCTCCCACATATCTTTGCTTGCAAGTAACAACTCAATGGTTGGCGATCAGGAATGTTTCAAACAAATGTTCATTGTGCATGCTGCCATATAGGCAGAATGGCAGTGCTCGAGTAATTCACAACAAATGATTATTTATTAAAGGGCCTATGCATTATTTTTAGTCACACGCAATCACACTCAAACCTCAAGCAATGCTGATTGAAATTACTTGGACAAGCTGAATTTCTGCATCATTCTGTTGAATCTTCTTTTTAGTTTTCCCATATCGAATTTGGGATTGTGAATCGTTATTAAAATGGTAAAAACAAGAACTTTTACATCCTGTGTTCTCATGGTTAGACAACCATTCTAAACCTCTTCTTTTAAATGCCCTTTGAAAATGCATGTGTTATACATACATAGTGCAATGGCAACGACTACATGTATATGTTCATACAGACGACCCTAGCACACCTCGTGTTAAATCAAGGCGTTTACAAAACTCAATATAGACTGAAATCATCATAATAGACATCAATACAAATTGATAAGACACATTGTTAACAGAAAGACTGACTATTGCAACGGCCAATAATTCTTAACTTAGCACATTTTAGGAAACAGTGTGGCCCCGTAGCTTCACAGACTACATGGAATGTTGAGGAGGAACATCGGCCTATGAAAGGAGGACACGTTTTAGGATCATCTATATAGCTGAGCTCCAAAGATTTAGCTCAAGTCTTATGGCTTTATCTTAGTCACACTCGCACACACAAACTTACTGTTTATTGGCTAGTTAAACGCTGTTATTATGTAAAAGATTCATAAAGAAAAGCTTTTTAGAAAACAATGGGGACTCCAAGTTTTCTGTAACACGATTGATACTATTGTGCTCTGGCAACTTTGTCGCCAAGGTAGGAATCAGTTGGTCCGAAAAAATCACGTAAAAATGATGTAAAGTCAGATAAAATGGCAGTAAACGTGACTTCTCTCATTGGCACTGACAGTGAAAAAGAAGGGAAAAAAATCATCATAAAGTGTAAATTTTTCATGATTCTGTATGATCCAAAACTTTTCGACAGAGATACTCTGCTGATTACAGGATCCTACAGGATGGAGGGGAAATATTCACTTGGAGCCCCCGCTGGAATTTTTTACTTCCCACAAACATATTCGGACAAAGAGACAGAAATATCACTCTGAAAAATAAATATAACTCATTTCAAATGAATAAAGATTTTGTTCCTTAACAATATTAGTAGACGGCAAGCATGCGGCTACGTTTTCATTCTATATTAGTTCACACAAAGCACTTAACATACAGTATTTGCTCATGATGTCCAGGCATGGGTTGAATCTGAAAATGAAGGATAGTCTAGTTTACTTCATATTCTCTCCAGTACCCACTCACAGAAAATAAATACATATTTGATTTGATTAGAAAATATACACAGTATCTTATCCTCCTCCGTTTTGTTATTAAAATGACAAAGAACACCTACTTAGGTACACAATATATTTTTTGCTTCATCTCTGAAACATGCGCATCTTTTTGTATTGTAACATGCAGTATCATAAAGTAGGAACTATGCATATATAGGTCAAACTACACGCCTATGGGTTTGGGGAGGGGGTGTTAGTTGCAAGTTACGATTAGTTTTTTTCTATTTTTTTTTCTGTGAATGTTCTTTGAAATAAGGGACATATTTGTGTAAGAGATTAAACCTGAAAAAAATTACATTAACAGAGTAAACAAAGAGTTTCGATAAACAAAAGCATGATAAACAAATAATCACACATTCATTAGACCTGCAAAAATGTCAAACGGCACTGTGAATGTGGATGGATATACCTGCTATTGCAACTTCTGTTTTATCAAGGGAAACGTCACTAAAGCGGCTTTTAAACAAACAAACAAACCATATTTTAATGATAATAAGCCATTTAATAGGCTCTGTTTTTGTTCACATTTTCATTTTTATGCACAAACTTCCAGGAAAAGCATATAGGCTACATCATGCATTTATTTATTTATGAAGAGAAAGTTGAACAGAGACTGTCACTTTTCAGGTTTCATCATGAATGTTTTTTCAATAAATCCAAAATAAGCTTTGTGCTTTACTTTTGATATAAAACAAAGCCTTAGCTTTCAAATTCTGTCCATTTTATCACAACATTCAAACAATAAATACCGTTTTGGGCGCTCTTTAATATGGCGCGAGAGATCACTGCAGCGCCTAGAGTAAACACGATCATGCCTTCCTCTTTACTGTGTTATAGAATGAAATAAACATGAATGATTATCAGAAAATATGTTGAAAAATACAGTCCAACTTACCGAAATCCGTATCATGTCTCTCATGTAGGCGCTCAATCAGTGTTTCAACCACAGAAAGCTTGTAAACAATGTCTTGTAACTCAGGAAAGCCATTTGTTGACCGTCAACTATAGTCAGCAAGAGCGCACTCGCCACCAAGTGCTCAGAGGTGAGAATTCACCCTTTGCATGGAGTTTGATTGACAGGCGGTCTAACAAATCATAATCCGCCATTTTGTCCGACAAAGCAGTCAGGAGAGTTAGTAGATTAATGTTGGTGGACTTGAATTTGAAAAACGGTGTGTACTGACATCTTTCCGCGGTTGAAACAGCATTCCTTCTGATGTTCATTCATGTTTATTTGATGCTATAACTTAACTAGAAGGAAGATATGATCGGTTCACTGAGGTGCTACAGCGATCTGTCACCACACATTAAAGAGCCACAAAATGGTATTCATTGTTTAAATTTCTTTAAAAAAATACAAAATTTGAGAGTTGAGACTCTGGCCCAATCCCAATTCTATTATATACCCTTCGCCTACCCCTACACCTATGCCTACTCATTCCCCTTGCCCCGCAAAACAGTGGCAAGGCGTAGGGGTGAAAATATTCCCCTAAAGAATGGGACACCACTACTACACCATTACACGTCATCATATCCCTTTTCTTTTATTAGTGTCCTGTAACATTTAACCAGTATGAACAGCAATGAAGTGCACATGTCTAACAGAAATCAGGCGCGCGCACGTTTAACAGATTACTCACTCCCAACGTTGTTTTGCGCTGTATTTGGATTTAAGAAAACAGCGCTAGTTTTCAGTTCGAAAACGTATGAGCCTTCCTAAGACAATACAGAATGATACAGAACATACAAGACTGGTGGAGCCGCTTTTCCATCGGGCCAAAGTGTTCTCTTTGTTTATTAGCCGTTCCAAAGATACTTTGAAAAATGTTTTAGTGTTTTTTTTGTCCATACAATGAAAGTCAATGGGGTTTGATCTTGTTTTGGACCCCATTGACTTTAATTGAATGGACAAAAACTGGTCTTAAAATATCTTCTTTAATGTTCTACAGAAGAAAGAAAGTCATACTGATTTTTACTTTTGGGTTAACTTGTAAATTTCTCTTCCTCACACAAAGCTATTATGAGATTTCTGAAGACTTGGAATATAAAGTATGTGCGGAATTGAGTTCTTTTATTGTGCTTTTGTCATTTTTGGAGTCTGACAAATCTGTCCTCTTTCATTATTTAAAAAAAGTCTCTGACATTCTGCAATAAAAAACTTTGTGTGTTTGCAGGAAGACAAAATCAGAGGGCTTCGAATTTCACAATCACAGACTTTTCATTTTAACCCTAAAAGTGACTGGATAAACTACTGCAATCATCCAGTCTGATTGTGGCAGGAGAGGGATGTTTGGTGCAAGATAAAAGCCGCTAAAGTGATGTTTCCTTACGAGAGTGAGTTTTTAATGGGTTACGGTACACAACAAAGTCTCCCTCAAATCCACTCGTGGGTCTTTACATGTAGGTTTTGGCCTGGTTTAAAAGTCTATACTCAATAAATTATGCTCCAAAAAAGGTCTTGATCCAAATCAGGTTTGCGAATTTGCTTAATTTCCCAACTACTTAATAATTGAACCAATATCACAAGGTATCATCATTGCCAAAAGAGTTTCTCCAGGCAATATGAGGATAAAACGCACAAAGATTTAGTTCTGTGTCGGTCTTAAGCAAATGATATTCTGAGATTCACATCCTCACACAATGACTTATACTGTAAGCCCTAAAGCAGCTTTCAGTTGATACAATTTCCCTTTTTAAACAAATGCAAACTCTGACAGCTCGAATCAAGAATGCGCTATCACAAAAGCACAATTTTGAGATCGATCGAGCAACATGTACAGAATGCAGTTCCAGTAGTGCAAATAAGTTCAGTGTTTGGTAAGATGTGCAGTAAATACACACATAACAGTACCCTCTATCAACTCTTCTCATAAAACCATAAAAACTTCCGGTTTAAACATTGAGTATAACATGAAAACAAAACGTGATGGAAGTTCTCAAAAGGAATAGTTCACGCAATGTTTTTTGAAACCTGTATGACTTACTTTCTTGCATAGAAGACAAAGAGAGACATTTTGAAGAATGTTCAAGCTGCTCTTTTCCACACAATGAAAGTGAATGCTAAGCAAGATTTTAAAACACATAACTTTTGCTAAGGTTACGCCTGACATCCACACTACTCACAACCCTCGAAAACTGAAACTTTTGGACAAACTCAGGGGTTGCGTTTTAGTGTAGATGGACCAAAAAAGAGACTTTTGAAAACAAAGGCGTGGCTGCCCACATTTGCTCCCTGATTGGGTCTTCTGAATCATTGTGTATCCTTCCCTAATTCGTCAAGCCCCTATCATATGACCATTGCACTACCGGAACATGACAATAACAGACCAGAGCGTCTCTCTCAACGGCTCTGTAACTCTGTAACCAGCCTCGATGACTTTTATATTGAAAGGACTGAAACTTGTTATGAACACGGAGCAAAACACAAAAGACAAATGCTTTGACTAGCGCTGTCAGTGTCAGGCACGGGAACACCCCTTAACTGTTAAAAGGACAAGATATCGCAGTGGACATTTAAACGGATTTTTTATTATGAACATAGGACTGACCTGAAGGAAAATGTTGTATCTAAATGAAGGTTATACACTCGCTCACGAGATCTCTCTCTCACACAATACTCTACATAATACAGTAAGCTTAATGGACAATATTAATGAACAATTATGTTTACGTTGCTAAGAGTGGTTGCTAAGGGTGTTGTGTAGTAATACACAGAACCGTTGGGTGAAGCAGTCATAGCCGTGTTTTATTGTGAATAAAACACAGCTATTGACCAATCAGAATCAAGGACTGGAACTAACCATTTTATAATTAATTTTTTCTACTGATAAAGTATACCGAGCTGTTTAATTCATAAAACATCACATTAAAAAAGAATTAAAACAAAATTAATTAATTAAACTAAATCAATAAAACGATAACATGATGAGAACCCCCTAAAAGGTTCTATATATAAAGCGCCTGACCTTTGAGGTTCTAGAACCTTTTCTTCTAAAAGACTTCAGTAGACTTGGAATATAAATGGATGATTCATATTTTTGAAGCTTGACGGCCCCCATTGACTTCCATTGTATGGAAGAGAGCAGCGTGAACATGCTTTGAAACGTCTCCTTTTGTGTTCCACTGCCATAAGAAAGACAAGTGAGTAAATGACTTAATTTTCTTTTTTTTTTGGTGAACTATTCCTTTAGTGAGTGGGTTCAGAACATTAAAAAACACACAAAAACTCCCGAATGCAGGTACAAATAAAAGCAGGTTAAAAACGAAGCATTGACTGGAACAAAAACACACCTTCGTTTAAAGTGCTCAGGCAGAAGACATTTACAAGAAATCAACACAAAGAAACAAATATACCGATGCTAACAGGAAGACTTCCCTGGCAGCTAAGAATTGCTTATTTCGTGATGTTTCAAGGCTTGTCTCCTTTTTGTCAGGGTTTGTTAGGATGTTGGGCAGTGGAAGAAGCCAGCTGACAGCTGGAACCGAAGAATGGAAGAAGAGGTTGTTTTGCAGGCAGTGTAATCGACACCTGAAAGATACCTTCTGGCTGGGTCAGGAGCATCTAGTCCAACTATCTCTCCAGTCCCCATTTCCTTTAGTTTTTTTTTTTTTTTTACTTTCATAATTCATATTGATAAACCATTCTTCAACTGTCCTTTCAGACTTAACAAATGTAACAGAACTGATTTCATCTAGATGACCAGAGAATCTAGAAGGAATGTGTTAAATTAGGCAGTGGAAGAGGCAGTGTTTTCTATCCCTGGTCCCTGATGGAAAACTTTGGAATGCTGTTGATCTGTTGGATATAGGGGTGTGAATGTGAGATTACATCTCATCTGCGAATACACCTCAAGGATACACAGACCTATGAGCTCGGCCTGTCTTCAAAAACATCTGTGGAAACAGTCTCGCTCATTACACCCTGATCCACCATCTCATTTTAGCTGTTGATGAGGCCGAATCGTCTTCTTTAATACCTTTAGGCTGGTGGCCCATGGCTGTAATTCAGTGCTGACTGGGTAAGATGACATGTAGTGCATGTTGAAAAGTGGAAGAAAGGAAGGGAGGAGGTAAAAGAGAGAGGGAAGGAGGGAAGGAAGAAGAACAGGATTACTTCTTGGCAGTGAGGGCTGCTAACGTGGCATCCACCTCCTCCTCAGGTTTGAGTGGATGCCACTGAGCGATGGGCCTGCGTGGGTTTGCCAGCATGTCGGACCAGTGCCGAAGCTCGGTGCCCTGCGCTTTGCTTCCCACCCAGATCTTCCCGATGGCGTCGTTCTTGCCGATCTTATCGTAGTCGAGCACCGTGATCACAGCTTGTATTTTCTAAAGAAAAAAAAAACAGATATTGTGCTCAAAGTTTGAAGGAGCACAAAAAGGCAAACTCTTGTGTTGAGCCGTGTAAAGCGTACCTGCATCTGGTCCTGTGGGATCTCAAAGCTGAAAGATTCGTTGTAGTACGGGTTCAGCGTGTTCTTCTTCACGGTCGTCTTCTTTTTCTTCAGTCGCTTCCCATTTTGCAGAAGATGAATCTTCACATAAGGATCTGTAGAGGTTTACCAGTGCCAGTCGTTATGCAATTATACATGTGTCAGTTGGCATTTTATGTAATGTTATGCATGTTGTTTACATATGCTTAAAACAAAAGTCTGCATTGTGTTTTCTACAGATGTGGACTTTTGACTGAGTGAGTCGGTGACAAGTTTAAATCAAACTAAAGTCATTAAAATAAAGCTGAAATAAAATAAAATATTAATATCAGATGAAAAACTATCAGAACAAAAAAATTTGAAAAAAAAAATCTATCTATCTATCTACTCATATATTATACAATATTAATACAATAATAAACATAATATTCAACAATATTATTGATCTGACTGTATGGACGCTGTTGTATGAGAACTGAACTGAGCTGGAAGAGACTCACTCACTCTCTCTCTCTCTCTCTCTCTCTCTCTCTCTCTCTCTCTCTCTCTCTCTTCAGCCAACCTAGGGCTTAAACCACTCACTAGTCCACCAACACCAGGAGTGTGTCTCAATCAGCTCCCTAGTTGAGTAGTCAGGGCACTGATCAGGGAGTCGGCCATTTTAAGGGCTATCTCAATCTCAAAATCCTGCCAGATCACTGACACATTCGCTCCTTAAAAAACCCAGTGAAAACCAGGGAGCATCGATGCTCATATGTTCCCTTAACAGAAGTTCTGAAGCGGGAAACATAAATCTCGTAAGCCAACTCACTACACATAATGAAACGCGATAGATGTTTTTTTTTTTCATTATTTAATTATATTTCATCATAAACATTTATCGCTAGTCAGGTAATGAATATAATCTAGCTAACATTTATAATTTATGTTAAAATGGTTTAGGCTAAAATGTTGCATGTGCATGTAACAAGCAAAGTATTTATCATAATTGTACTTTAAATAACATAAAAAAATGTCAGAAAGATATCAGTTCTGCTGTTGTTCATAAATACCAGTAGTGATGTTGTACAATGAGAATGTTGTCATGTCACCATCAGTGTCCCAATGTGTCCTGGGTCCTTACTGTCCTTACCAGTGCCCGAATTTGTGTACACGATATGATTCATGACTAAGGAGCTAAGGAGCTGATTGGGACGCACCCCAGGTCTTTTCTGTAATCACTTCCGATTTCACTCAAGATTCAATGGTTAAGAAAGACTTTTTGGACTCTTTAATCCTGGTTCCTGCAGTGCTGTTCTCAGAGCTGCCAGCAGATGGCAGCAGTGAGGACTGACTGGAGGGGACGTCCTCTGCGGGACTGCAGAGTCAGCACGTGAGCGCTATCTTTTCTGCATGGCTACCGCTGTGACACGAGTACACTGCTGCAGCACTGAAGCCTGCTGTGCATGTCTGACAGAAACATGATGACCACTTAATATATTAATTAAATCTGAAACAAAGAATGAATAAAATATGCACATATATGGTCTAAGCACAAACAGAAAAAAGAAAACAGAAATCAAAACATTATTTTATTGTTATGGCATATGCAGGAACATCCAGTCTTCTGCGTGAGTTTATCTCCACCCACTCTCTGGAGGATAGAGAAAAGAGAAAAGGCATTGCAATATGTGTGTGTGTGTGTGTGTACCTGAGAGTCCCCCAACATCCATCTTTTTCAGGTTCTTCGCTTCAAGGATACAGATGGTGAGTTTTCCGGCTGTAGGTACATAGCGCAGAGAGATGCAGATATCCCCAAGCTTTTCAGGCTGTGGAAAAAATAAAATAGTTGGTCTTAAAGGGACAGTTCACACAAAAATTGTCATTTTTTTATTCAGGTCTGACATGAATGATGCCAAATGTTAGGTGTCCGATCGCGACATGACCAATTAAGACACATTAATTGTGTAAGATTTACATATGCAAATTATATATAATTTAAATATAATATAAATATTGTTGATCATCTCCTAACATGGCCACATATTAAGGTCTAGGTAGATTAGATTAGGTAACAAACAATGAGTTCTCGTAATCAACGTGTTGGATGCAGGAGAAATGGGCAGAAATAAAGATCTGAGCGACGTTGACAAGGGCAAAATTGTTATGGCACGGCGACTGGGTCAGAGTATCTCTAAACAGGGAGCCTTGTGAGCTTCTCCAGGTCAGCAGGGGTGAGAATTACAAACAGAGTCCGAGGACGGACAAACCACAAACCGGCAACAGGGTTTTGGGCGCCCAAGGCTCATTGATGCACGAGGGAAACTAAGGCAATCCCATCTGGTGCGAGCCAACAGAAGGTCTACTGTGGCACAAGTCACACGTCATTTTAATGATGGTTAAGGGAGGAATGTGTCACAACACAGAGTGAATCACACTGTGTATGGGGCTGCGTAGCAGCAGACCGATCAGAGTGCCTATGATGACCCCTGTCCACCGTCAAAAGCGGCTACAATGGGCACACAAACGTCGGAACTGGACCTCGGAGCAGTGGAAGAAGGTCACCTGGTCTGATGAGTCCGATTTTCTTTTGCATCACGTGAACAAGTGCGCCGTTTACCTGGGGAAATGATGGCACCAGGGTCACTGTGGGACGACGACAAGCCGCTGGAGGGAGTGTGATGCTCTGGGAAACATTCTTCTGAGACACCCTGGGTCCGGTCATTCATTAGGACATCAATTTGACACGTGCCACCTACATAAACATTGTTGCAGACCAGCTACACCCCTTCATGACAATGGTGTTCCCTGGTGGAAGTGGCCTCTTTTAGCACGATAAAGCACCCTGCCACACTGCACACATTGTTCAGGAATGGTTTGAGGAACATGATAGAGTTCAAGGTGTTGCCCTGGCCTCTAATTTCCCCAGATCTCAATCCAATTTAGCATCTGGAGAATGTGCTGGAGTTCAATCGACGGTGACTCAACCTCGCAACCTACAGTACTTGAAGGATCTGCTGCTAACGTCTTGGTGTCAGAAACCACAGGACACCTTCAGGGGTCTCATAGTGTCCATACCTCGGTGGATCAGTGTTGTTTTGGCAGCACGCAGAGGACCAACAGAATATTAGACAGGTGGCTATAATGTTTTGGCTATAATGTTTCGGTGTGTATAATTTAATTTGCATATTTAAATCTTACAAACTGGATTCGATTAGGAAGATTTTCAGTGAATAACATTCTTTCTGTCTTATCCTCACAGAAAGCAACTGACTTCAAAAGACATGGATAAAATTAATATAATTTTATGCTCCTCTATGGTATTTTTCTTCACTGTTAACTTTAAAATGAAATAAAAAGAGCAGCTTGAACATTCGGCTAAACATCTCCATCTTTAAAAAGAAAGAAAATCCTACAGGTTTGGAACAACATGGGGGTAAGTAAATGAAGACACGATCATTTTTGAAAAACGGATTTCATTTTCAATGAATAATACATAGTGTCTCTTCAGTTATTAAATAGTCCTTCAATTATTTGCTAAAGGGAACATCACATTTGTAAAGTGTTAAGGTAGAAAAGAAAAGCATTATGTAACATTATGGGCATAAAAGCATGTTTAGAAATACTATTTAATTAACTCTCATTATTATTAGGTGGCGACAGCTGCTTGTTGACATGATGCGAATGACAGATGAAGGACAGGTTTACCTCTTCTTTCTCTGCGCTGTCCAGGTCTCTCCACTGCTCGATGGGTTGTGCCAGGTCCAGGGTGTTCATGGGAATCTTCACCTCACCGATCACATCGTGCTTCGAGAAACGGTCAAAGTCGTACACAGACATGACCAGAGTCTTTCCTCCCATTTCATTGAACGCAATCTAGAAATCAACATCAGCTCGTGAGTGCCGGGACAGAGTGGTGTTTGAGGTGTCCAAACCCTGCGCTGCACACATTTGATGATGACGTAAACTGGTACTGTACTGAAATAAACACTCTACCTTAAAGTTGAAAGTCTCGTTGAAGACAGGGTTAAGGGTTTTCTTGTGCACCTTGGTGTCATACTTCTTCTTCTTGTCTGGGAGAATGAAAACTTTGACGTACGGGTCTGAGGTGCCGCCACTGTCCATGGAGAGAAGATCTGCAGCTTGCAGGATGCCCACTGATAGCTACATTGTAAAAGAGTGTCAATCTTTAAAATACGCATGTATTTAAGATGTAGGGAAAATATGTTAGTACATTTAGTCCCTAACTTTTCAAAACTAGATGAAACCAAAAGGATTTTCCCTTTTCCTTATCTTAGATAATCTAAAGGTGTGGTGGTTCAGCAGTCTAAAGGTGGTTTAATGGCTAAAAAGGTCCATTGTTTATTATCACTCTCAAACCAAGCAGCTTTCTCTTGGACAATGTGGCGAATCAGTGCGACCAACTTGAACACGTTGCTAAATCTGCAATTGCGTTTATTCCTAGTCGCAATAACTGGATTTTTGCTTTTGAAATTTGCCAAAAAAAGGTAAATGTGGCCGCACAGTTAAGTAAAACTAAAACCAAATAGAATTAAATAAAAGTATTTTACTTCCACTAGCTGCCAAGGCAAAATTTGTAATCTGGTTTAATGTCCTTCCATCAATGCATTCTTCAAACTGCTTTTCCTCTGTAGGATTTAGTTTAGTTCATAAAAAAATAAAAATGACAAAAACAGTAAAATTATTAAAACTTCAACTAAAATTAAAATATAAAAATAAAAACTAAATGAAAATATTAATAAAACCTATAATAGTATCTCAATGATACAGAACTAAAATAACACTACACTGTAAAACATTTTTGTTAGTTTAACTTAAAATAAGTAACCTGGTTGCCTTCATTTTGAGTTCATTGAAATTAAAAATTTGAGTTAATACAACAAGAGATTGGTTTAATAAATAGAAAAAAAAAAAAAACTGTTATCTGAATCACATTAATTATCTAAGTTGATTTGACAAAAGATAAAAAGTTGTGATAACAAATCATGAAAATATTTTTTTACAGTGTAGACCGCACCCTTATTTGCCATTGACCCTTAATACATGTAAGCCTGAATAAAATTGTCCGTCCATTTGTGAATATCATTGAACAATCTTATTATTTTAATAACCTTAGAAATAACGTTAAAAAAACTTATCATATGATGTGGTGATTAATTAATGCTGCCACTTCTGTATAGAGATATGTTTTACTCAGGTTGCTGTAGGTTACATTAAAGGGGGGTCTAATGCTATTTCATGCATTCTCACTTATTTACACTGTTAAAGAGTCTGATTCTCATGCTAAACATGGCCAAAATTTCAAATAACTAGTTATTACTCCTTCAGGATTCGAATACGTTTCGGAAAGTTTTTTTTCGAGTATGGCCCAGTATGACTTCATAAAGGGCGGAATTCCTTGTATGGGCACTTCTCCCGGAGGAGTGCGCACACATCAACCACAGCGAGAGCAAGAGCACGTCCATCAACGAGCTTCATTCGGGTTACGGAAGCCGTCGGCAGCGCTGTCATTTTGTTTTTAGACTACAAAATCAACAGTGTCACTAAAGAAGTGTGTTTCTGGTTTTGAGGGAAAGATAACCTTGTTCAGCTTCCCAAATAACCCAGCGTTAAGCAGTGGATGCAGTTTTTTCCGGAGCAGCAACAGAGTTCTGCAAGTGTGTGTGTTTGTTCCCTGTCACGTGTGTGTGTGTGCTCGTGACTCTTTAGCTCTGCCCACTGCACGCCTCCACGAGCTTGGCTGTTTTCGTAAAGAATCGGTACAGCGTGTCTGTCTTTTATAAATATGATAAAACTAAAGACTCTTCTGAGATATGAAGGATGCAATACTACTCTATAGGTACTCAAGATTAACATGAGATTGGTAGAAACCGTGTGTTATGTACCCTTTAAATTATTTTTTACATGAAAAAATGCACTTAATGTGCACTTACAGCAATATACAAAACTTGCTAAAGAACATAGCATGTTCATATGAAAGATGCAAATAAAAAAATACAAACATTCTGGGCATTATTGGGTTATAAACTAATTTTACACATTTCTCTTTCCCTTAGATATTAAATCTGATTTGTTTAAACATACTGTAAAAAGTCAAATGACTAAGTTACCTTGTTATCAGAGAAGTCGTAGTCTAGGGAGAACTGTAGTTTTCCAAGCTTCTCCTTCTCTTTAGGTTCCTCCTCTTTCTCTTCAGTTATTCCCACGTCTATATCTTCTTCATCATCATCCTCTTCCTGTTTCTGGAAAGACAAAAGCATAGATGGCCGTTACAGGAGAAACCAGAACAAAGGTGATGGAAGGTAAATGAAGTTCCCCAAACATGGTTGTTGGGCCAATTCTCAGCTTACCTGAAGTTTGCCAGGTGTCAAACCACCCGGGTGTTACTGTATGTAACTGTGTCAGCGATGACCTTCATAGCAACATGACTTGATTTCACTTTTCCTTTCATGACACCATTTGCAATAATCTACATTACTTTGTAGAGGGAATGTCAGACCGAATGATTGTAGTCCTTCTAAAGCAGTCTGTCCATAAATTTATTCTCAGCCTGCAGGGTATAATAAAACCCAGAGTCTCGCTTTTACAGAGGAAGAAAAGATTTAGAATAGATACAGAAGGGAAGTGTTGGTGCTTTAAAGCCGATACTCATATCAGCCCACATATAAAATGTAAAATTATGGACAATTTGGAAGAAACTTTGCGGCAGACAGATACTAAAGATCAGTACACGAGCAGAATAAGTGTTATTTTACACATCATTATTTCTCACGGTTCCTCCCTGCTGCTCTTCAAAATGACAATGGAAAAAAGCTGAACTCAATCTTAATGAATTTATATCATCATTTAATCTGTTGGTGATTAAAATTCATATAATGATTCAGTTGTAATTAATACTTTTGTGCCCTGTGCTTAATTGAATATTACAGAAATATAGCTTCACAAGGCTGTCTATTGTGTGCTATATATACAATAGCATATACTGTAACACAATTTTGATTGGATTGAATTAAACATAACTGGTAGTATGATCATAAAGGAAGAAAAATCTAATTAATTGCAGTAAGGAGAAATAATGACATGTTTTCTGGTGAAAATATGTTCATATTTTCTTCTTCAGATAAGTCAAGGCCAGTGTCTTTGAGAGTCTATGAAACATTCTTTGCTACTAAAATTCTTCCAATAATTTGAAACGTGTGGGCGCTGTATAAGATATTTGCCAAAGAATGTGAGGTCTGTGGCATCAAATCTTATTAAAAGTTTAGTTTGAGGCACTGAGTAGAGAATAAATTAGATTTGTGCCCATAACTATTAATGCACTTTGTAGGAAACAGTCTATACTTATAACTTTTGAGTGGACAGAAATGGTGTTGAAGGTCTACCGATATTTTACATTAACTTCTCCTGTGTTTTCTTTATAACTACTTGTGTGCTAATATTTGAATGAGGTTTTTAAATCCTGGTCTATCATCAAATTAAAATTTGTCATCATTTACTCACCCTCATGTCGTTCCAAACCCATTAATTGTTTGATCATCTTCAAAACACAAATGAAGACAATTTTAATGAAATTTTAATGAGATTTCTGTATCTCCAGTGAAAGTTCATTCCACCAAAACTTTGATGCTTTAAAATATTCATAAAGAGAATGTAAAAGTAATCAATATGAATGAAGCAGTTTAATACATGACTTCTAAAGAGACGCAATCACTTTATGTGATGAACAGATTTAATTTAGGCTTTTATTCACAGATAAACTCTGATCAACACAAAGAGCACATCAAATATGGTAAAATATGTTAAATATATGAACTTTTTGAAACATCAACGTTTTGGTGGAATGGACTTTCAATGGAAGGATAGAAATCTCTAAGGTTTCAAGCAAAAGTCTAATGGGTTTGGAACGACATGAGGGTGAGTAAATGACAGAATTTACATTTTTGGGTGAACTATCCCTTTAAGATTTTCCAATCCCTAAAAAATAAAAAAGAAACAAACTCGGTTTCTTGTCTGTCAAATGTTTTTGTTTTGTCCTTTCTAGATATTCTGTTCTTGTCCAGAATACCCAGCTAACAAAATATATTCTTAGAACGTTTTGCTAACATTATGAAAACGTCATTTTTAAATGTTCTCTGAACTTTCAAAACATGCAGTTTAAAAATGTTTCTTCTTGGTTTTATGAACATTAAAGGGATAGTTCACTCGAAAATGAAAATTCTGTCATCATTTACTCACCCTCAAGTTGTTCTAAAGCTGTATGAATTTCTTTGTTCTGCTGAACACAAAAGATGATATTTTGAAGAATGTCGGTAACCAAACAGTTGATGGGCCCCATTGACTTCCATAGTATGGAGAATGGAAGTCAATGCCCAGGAACTGTTGAGGGTGAGTAAATGATGACATAATTTTAATTTTTGAGTGAACTATCCCTTTAAGGGAACATTCCATTTTATAATTTTGTAAAAAATTATCGGAATGCTACTTTTGAATGCTCTTTGAACATTTTGAAACAAGTAACATGTTAGACAAACGTCCAAGTAAAACGTTTCAGAAAAATCGTTCCATAAATGATGTATAATGTTTTTGTGTTAACGTTTTAAGACATTATTAACCCTTAAATGCATGAATGTTTCGCCAATCATTATTACATTTTCGGGTCTTTAGCGACCCGGATCTATATCTAACATGGATAGATCTCTACCTGTCGCGATAATATAAAACTCTCCTGATATTAGAGAAACAATTACAGAAGAATAAAATAAAGCATATTTTGTTACCTTTTGGAGCTTGGAAGGGTTCAGTTTGAGCAGATGTTTTATACCATCATCACTGTCCTCGTCAGAGCTCATTTCCCAGTACATTCAGCATCTGACTCATATTCACCATCTCAAACATATCCTCAAAACTATTGTTTTCAGCATCTTCAAAATCAATATTCTGATCTCTGACAGCTTCTTCACCAGATCCACCATCAAGTGACAGTGACACTAATATTTGATTGCATTCAGTTTTTGCTCTGCAGTAAATCACTGAGCCATTTCAAGTTTTGCTGATGATTCTTCCTATTCTTTTGTTTTCTGCCTGCGGTAACTATGAGTGAAACGTCACTTCATCATTGTGTGTCAGAAATTGCCACCTTGTGGAATAAAGGTGAACCGCACTTATTTATTTATCAAAGATTCAATTATTGTTGTGCAGAAAAAATATACTTACACTGTTACACACCTCGGGTCATTAGCGACCCTATACAATTTTTACAAAATATGAATGGGAAAACAGGCATTTTTTTCCTTGTTATATTGTTTATAATGAATACTAAGAAGGTTGATGTCTAACTTTAAAAAATGAATAAGTAGGAGGGTAGTGGATGACGTCCCGGGTCACTAAAGACCCGAGGTATGCGTTTAAGGGTTAAAGACCAGAAAACTTTGAAAGAATGTTCTATTAATGTTACCGGAAGAACATTTGTTCATAACTTCGAGAGAACCTTGCCAAAATGTTCTGAGAATGTTCCCTGTTAGCTGGGTAAGCAGTAAAGTATAGACCAGACTTTATGCTGATAACCAAAAGTCTCAGTCTGCTAGCCTAGCATTTGTGTCCTCTGAAAGAGAGAGAGTTAAACTACATAACCCTGTTACATGACTAACACTGCTTTTGGGGTTAGCAGTGACCCCCAGCAAGTTTATACCGGATCCCTGCCGTGACTGTTCATGAGATCAAGCATTTCTGAGATTTGTTATGCACGTTGAAGAATTTATGCAGCCTCAAACGCAATGCTAGTGAAACAGCAAATATTAGCTTACATAGATGGAGATGTCTGGATCAGCTTTGGGAAAAACAAGAAAAGAAAATAAATACAAGAATACAAGACAAACGAAAAGAGTTGAATCAGAATGTCTCTAAAAAGAACAAAATATGCTTGGGGTGAGGATTTGTCCTTTCTGACCACTCACCCCAAATATACATACACACACAAATTCAAAAACACACACTCTCTCTCTCTCTAACACATTAAAAAAAACACCATTTCTTAAATTCTAATTGACATGGTAGAATGCATTCATGCATGCCAAGACACAAAATGCAAAGTCTGAAAATATTCTGTATTGATTGCATAATTGTTCAAGCCATAGTGAATAAAATCATTGCGATGCTGACATTAAATCTGGAGGATGATTAATGATGTAACAGACTAATGCAGTATTCTTAATATGAAGTGTGCGGTGGTTCTCTTACGTAACTTGCATTGAGCATTCAGAGGCAGTCATGCTAAGTTACGGCACATTCATCTTAGTAAAGGTGGCAGATGGAATAAGAAACGGTGAAGGAGAAATCAATCACTCACAATAAACGATTACTTGCACCAACAGCCCTGTGATCAAATCAGCATGTAATGATTAACCATGTTGTTCATTGCATTATGATTTAAGTTCATAATTTAAGCTTATTCACTAGCTATTCACTACCCCAAGAATAAATACATGCCTGTTATGTGCCCAAAATTCATGATGTCCTTTATTTGTCAACAACCAGTAAAATGTATGTGCGTTAGGTAAAATTATTAATCATGACGACCTTTTAAAAAGGTTTTTACATGATAAATTAAAGTTATTAGGGCAGTGAGATATCAAAGGTGAAGTGTGTAATTTCGGTGCCATAACCTTTGTGGAACTGCAAAGATAATGATTGTTTTCCAACAGTTTTTTTTTTTTTTTTTTTTTAGAATAAGGAAGCATTAGATTGATCAAAAGTGACAGTAAAACCTCTAGTTCTATTTCAAATAAATGCTGTTCTTTTGAATCCTGAAAAATAGCTCAGACCAGGATTTATAGCTCAGGCTACCATTTAAAAAAAATCTGTAAGATTTCAGCAAAGGTCACATATTTTCACTTTGTTTACATTAAAGATGCAGTAAGTGCTTTCTGAGAAACGCTGTTGAAAGTAAATCAGACTGAGCACCACAACACACTTGTAGCCAGTCAGCAGTAGGGGGCGTGTCCACTCATGATGGGGGAGGAGAGAGAGTGAGCCAATCAGCAGTAGGGGGTGTGTCCACTCATGATGGGGGAGGAGAGTGAGTTAATCAGCAGCAGGGGCGTGTCCACTTATGATGGGGGAGGAGAGTGAACCAATCAGCAGTAGGGGGCGTGTCCACTTATGATGGGGGAGAAAAGAGAGTCAGCCAATCAGCAGTAGGGGGGCGTGTCAACTCATGATGGGGGAGGAGAGAGAGTAAGCCAATCAGCAGCAGGGGGCGTGTCCATGATGGGGGAGAAGGTTTTATTCCCTGACCGAGGGGATCCTCGGCTCGGATGCGCTGGCACACAGCTGGCCCAGGGGTCTACGCAAATATGCGTTTCCTCCAGTGAGCCTTCTTGCACAGACACTGTGCAAAGTCAGGGAGGACGAGGAGCAGGTCTTGTTGGTTGCGCCGTACTGGCCCAACCGGACCTGGTTCCCGGAACTAGTGCTCCTCGCGACAGCACCTCCTTGGCCCATTCCTCTGAGGAAGGACCTTCTGACTCAGAGACGGGGCACCCTATAGCACCCGCGTCCAGACCTCTGGAAACTCCATGTCTGGTCCCTGGGACGGGACGCGGAGGTTCTAGGTGACCTACCACAGGCTGTGGTAGACACCATCACTTCGGCTAGAGCTCCCTCTACGAGGCACCTCTATGCGTTGAAGTGGAACCTGTTGGTCGAATGGTGTTCTTCTCGACGAGAAGACCCCCCCAAGATGTTCGATCAGTTCTGTGCTTTCCTTCCTGCAAGATGTTTGGAGCGAAGGCTGTCTCCCTCCACCCTCAAAGTGTATGTTGCCGCCATTGCTGCACATCACGATGTAGTTGAAGGTAAGTCAGTAGGAAAGCACGATCTGGTCATCAGTTTCCTGAGGGGAGCGAGGAGATTAAATCCGCCTCGCTCTCACTCTATACCCTCTTGGGACTTATCTCTGGTGCTAACCGCACTGCAGAGAGCACCCTTTGAACCTTTGCAGTCAGCTGAGTTAAAAATTCTGTCTTGGAAGACAGTACTCCTGACTGCATTGGTTCCATCAAGAGGGTAGGGGACCTGCAGGCATTTTCAATCGACGTATCGTGCCTGGAATTCGGGCCGGCTAACTCTCATGTAATCCTGAGACCCCGGCCCGGATATGTGCCCAAGGTTCCCACCACTCCCTTTCGGGACCAGGTGGTGAACCTGCAAGCACTGCCTTTGGAGGAGGCAGACCCAGCCCTGGCTTTTCTCTGTCCCGTTCGCGCTCTGCAGACTTATAGTGGGGAGAACAAGTATTTGATACACTGCCGATTTTGCAGGTTTTCCTACTTACAAAGCATGTAGAGGTCTGTAATTTTTATCATAGGTACTCTTCAACTGTGAGTGATGGAATCTAAAACAAAAATCCAGAAAATCACATTGTATGATTTTTAAATAATTAATTTGCATTTTATTGCATGACATAAGTATTTGATCACCTACCAACCAGTAAGAATTCCGGCTCTCACAGACCTGTTAGTTTTTCTTTAAGAAGCCCTCCTGTTCTCCACTCATTACCTGTATTAACTGCACCTGTTTGAACTCGTTACCTGTATAAAAGACACCTGTCCACACACTCAATCAAACAGACTCCAGCCTCTCCACAATGGCCAAGACCAGAGAGCTGTGTAAGGACATCAGGGATAAATTTGTAGACCTGCACAAGGCTGGGATAGGCAACAGAACAATAGGCAAGCAGCTTGGTGAGAAGGCAACAACTGTTGGCGCAATTATTAGAAAATAGAAGAAGTTCAAGATGACGGTCAATCTCCCTCGGTCTGGGGCACCATGCAAGAGCTCACCTCGTGGGGCATCAGTGATCATGAGGAAGGTGAGGGATCAGCCCAGAACTACAACGCAGGACCTGGTCAATGACCTGAAGAGAGCTGGGACCACAGTATCAAAGAAAACCATTAGTAACACACTACGCCGTCATGGATTAAAATCCTGCAGCTCACGCAAGGTCCCCCTGCTCAAGCCAGCGCATGTCCAGGCCCGTCTGAAGTTTGCCAATGACCATCTGGATGATCCAGAGGAGGAATGGGAGAAGGTCATGTGGTCTGATGAGACAAAAATAGAGCTTTTTGGTCTAAACTCCACTCGCCGTGTTTGGAGGAAGAAGAAGGGTGAGTACAACCCCAAGAATACCATCCCAACCGTGAAGCATGGAGGTGGAAACATCATTCTTTGGGGATGCTTTTCTGCAAAGGAGACAGGACGACTGCACCGTATTGAGGGGAGGATGGATGGGGCCATGTATAGTGAGATCTTGGCCAACAACCTCCTTCCCTCAGTAAGAGCATTGAAGATGGGTTGTGGCTGGGTCTTCCAGCATGACAACGACCCGAAACACACAGCCAGGGCAACTAAGGAGTGGCTCCGTAAGAAGCATCTCAAGACCCTGGAGTGGCCTAGCCAGTCTCCAGACCTGAACCCAATAGAAAATCTTTAGAGGGAGCTGAAAGTCCGTATTCCCCAAGGACAGCCCCGAAACCTGAAGGATCTGGAGAAGGTCTGTATGGAGGAGTGAGCCAAAATCCCTGCTGCAGTGTGTGCAAACCTGGTCAAGAACTACAGGAAACGTATGATCTCTGTATTACAAACAAAGGTTTCTGTACCAAATATTAAGTTCTGCTTTTCTGATGTATCAAATACTTATGTCATGCAATAAAATGCAAATTAATTACTTAAAAATCATACAATGTGATTTTCTGGATTTTTGTTTGAGATTCCTTCACTCACAATTGAAGAGTACCTATGATAAAAATTACAGACTTCTACATGCTTTGTAAGTGGGCAAACCTACAAAATCGGCGTGCCTTGCCCGCTCGGGTTGAGGGCCCACTCCACTAGGAGTGTGGCCTCTTCCTGGGCGCTGGCGCATGGCGCCTTGCTGACAGATATTTGTAGAGCTGCGGGCTGGGCGACACCTAACACGTTCGCTAAATTCTATAGCCTCCGTGTAGAGCCGGTTTCTTCCCGTGTGCTTGCTTCAAATAGCCAGTAACACCGAAGTGCCCGCTCTTGTGTGGGCTTGCTACGCCATTCCCCTCCTCATGGGCCGGATACGTGCGCTGATATGCTCCAGTCGAGTTCCCCAGGTTGGCGAACCCTGTTGAGTTCCTCCGCAACCCGCGGCAGTCAGACGTGGCGGAGCGTCCGACACCAGGTCTAACACTCGTATGCATTGGTGGAACTTGTGTTAGGCTGGGTATCCATATGTTGTGACCCCTACGGCGGTCCCATATGTGTATTCTTCCACGGTACGGCTCCCTACGGCGAGCCCGTGTCTTTCCCTTGGCAGAGCTCGCTCTGCCGTCCCTGTGCGGTGTAGTCCCCCGCCTGCATTGGCCGGGGCCACCCCTGGGACTTCCGTATGTTGTACTGCCCACGGCCAGTCCATACGTGTATATTCCACATGATACCTCCCTACGGGTAGGATGTGGCTTCCGCAGCGCCCCCCTGGGCACGCTTTCCCAGCGTTATCCAATACTCTGCTGAGTGGGTCTTGCGGAACAGCAGCAGTGACTCTCCCTGCGTGAGTTCCCCCGAGTTGCTGTACCATCACTGCATGACCGAGTCACTAGTTCAGCTCCTCAGTGAAAAACAAATGTGTGCTGCATCCGCTTCCTGTTTATACCCGCGGTGCGGGGCGGAGCGCGAGATGCAAATCTCGTACGCCAATGGCTATTGGCCCGTTCTGTATACACTCGAAGCTGATAGGGGCTCCCAGAAGTGATCCCAATTCGTCGGTGACGTCCGACGTACGTCTCCGTTCCCTCCTTCAGGAAACGAGGGTTACATACGTAACCAAGACGTTCTTCCTTGTTGTTCGTTCGTCATCTTTGCTTTATTTAAGCGTTATTTTGCATCACTTCTACTATGATAAAAAGACATCCACTCTCGCATTGTGTGTTGTCCGTTATTTTAGGGGCGGAGGGAGGGGTGTGTTTGTTTGGGTTGATTTCCAATATCAACAGTGTTTCTCAGAAATCACTTACTGCACCTTTAAGAGCTGGGATAGGAGAAAGTTTTTTAACATTGAAAATACACACATCACCCTTAACGGTATTTCAAACTAAAGCACACTAAACTTAAGCACACACACACACACACACTAACACACACATACAAAAGAAATAAAACAAACAAAACAATTGAAATATGTCTCCTTTTGAAAGGCTGTTTCCCACGCCACCTACTTCATCCCATGGCTCATCTCTACATTTCAGGAAGAAAGCAAAGAATTCTTTGTTTGTTTCCACACAATGGGTCATCCAGGAAAGTTACTCTCAAGTCAAGTCATGGTCATTCACTGGTGCCTGTATGAAGGGCATGCATTGGGCTTTGTCTCAAATGCTGCTTCACTGCATCTTGAAATTCCTCCTGTTTAGTTTTACAGCCGGCTATCTGCTTTAAGAAAGGTTTAAAGTATGCAGATATGTATGTTTGTTGGATAACAACTTATCTTAGGGATCGTTTAAGGGACCAAATCGTGACATTAGATGGGTGGAGCAGCTTTTAGAGACAAACCACCAACCGTACCCTTTCAACATGCATGTTAGTGAGGATTGGTGTGTTGGTGTCTTTCAATAAGCTAGGATGAAGTTTAAGTTCATAACCAAATGCACATCCACTTCTAAAGGGCCATTCCTTCTACCCGTTTGGCTTTAATCCCCCAAACGCCAGTGTGGCATGTCAAACTGGTGGAATGCGAGCCCTCCCCAAACCAACCCCAAACTAGTCCTCAAGCAACCTCAGCACCCCTGCAGCTTGCAAGACTCAAAAAGAAGCCAAAGATTTCATTCCCAGCCATTTTTTCATAGCCCATTTTCCCGGCCCTGGTCTGAGCTTTCACCAGGCGGTCAGAGAGGGGCGCTGCAAGCCATGTCACACCTACCGTAAGATGACAGGTCCACGACAGTGAAGATACACGGAGCACATATCAGACACAAAGCGGGGAGGATAGAGAGATGAAGAAATGGAGAGAGAGGGAGAGATTGAACTCACAGAAGACAGAATCAAGTAGAGGAAATCAAGTAACACTTAATGGACATGTATCAAAAATGACACATTTTGCTTTAAATAGACACATTATGTTATTGGATAATACATTAAACATTGCATAACAAATTTAACCAATACAATTTGAGAAGTAAACCACATAGATGCATTTTACTGTACAGTAATGAAGACATAGGGCAATTGTAATATGTCCTAAATAAAGCATAAATAAGCCAGATTGGTGACACTTTATTCAGTTTATCTCTAGGTTGTTGGTGAATGTTTGCTGGTAGCTGCCATAAAGAATATTATACAATTTTATTATGACTTTATTGTAACGCTAGTTAATAATAATAATAAAATGCTATGATTGAAATGAAAATTAAACATTAAAATTCTTTTTTTAAATCATATCAGAATGAAGAGTGTTTTGATTATTTAAGATAATAATGATGTAGGTAAAACTAATTTTTTTTTATTTATGCATATTATTACTGACAGCTAAAATAATTAACATAAAAATAAAATAACATTATATAACGGTGAAAAATATTAAATAATATGAATAAGTATTAAATCAATCATATTTTGAAGTTTGATCTTATTTGAGACAGTGTATAATTTAATATTATATAGTATAGTTATATAATAACTATTATAGTTTTTATATTTTGAATTAGTTTAATTATTATAATTTTTTATTTTCCATTTTCATTTTCATTTTATTTAAGGTTTTAGTAATTTAAGTAAGTTTTAGTAATTTAAACTAAATGAAAATGAGAAATATTGCTTTGGCAACTAGCTGAAATAAAATAATTTTAATTTTTTATTATTTCATAATTTCAGTGCTCTTTTTTTTAAAGCCCTGAATTGGGATACAGAACAGTACAGAAGAAGTGCTTTGGAGTTATTTTTTATATACATATTTTTATTTATATTAATATTTGATTTAACTTCATAGTTTTGTCATATTTATAAAGAAAATTATATAATAGGATATGACAGGCAGAACTTTAATGATTCCCAAAGGAAAATTAGCTTGTCACAATAGCAAACATACAGCACACAGTGGGATCTGACACAACACAGCAAATATAGCAAAACTCATTAGCTGTTCAGATATTTTTTTTCCAAAACAGAGATAAAAAAAAGATTTAGTGCTGCTGTGCATTTGCTGGAAAATGTGTCATTTTTAACACAAAAGCACAAAAGATTAACAGCACATACATTCTTCTAGAAACCAAATTATACGAACACGGCAAATGAATTGATGTGGCAGGAAATCTTTCATGTAGCCTTCCTGCTTTACAGGCAGCGAATGACGTACAACACTGAATATTTTATATTCCATGAATATTAAATGGATAAAAAATCTTTTCAGAATACCAACCATCCATTTGCTTGACCTAGAAGCTATATTAAGGATATGTGAGGTAGTAACACAGCCGTTTTTTTTTTAAAGACAGGCTTTGATGTTTTGAGATTGCTGA
Source organism: Coreius guichenoti (assembly GCA_039654105.1). Lineage (NCBI taxonomy): Eukaryota > Metazoa > Chordata > Actinopteri > Cypriniformes > Gobionidae > Coreius > Coreius guichenoti. The sequence continues at coordinate 29,477,176 of CM077178.1, forward strand.
GTCTTTCAAATATATTGCTTGAGCAAAAGCTTTAAAAGCATTAAACAAGTGAAAGATTCAGATTAGATATGTATAGAACTCATTAGCAACAGATGGAAATTAGGCAGTGGAAAAACGTTAATCTTTCTGTTTCTTGACTGCAGTTTTAAAGGAATAGTTCACCCAAAATTTAAAATTTTACTCATTTACCCACTCTCACGTCATTCCAAAACATTTTCTTTTCTATTGTGAAACATAAAAGGAGAAGTTTAGGAGAATGTGCACGCAGCTGCTTTATCATACAATGAAAGTGAATGGTAATTTTTACTGCCATACAGGTTGGTATGATTAACAGTGTTTTTTTTCTGAATTTATGTTACTTTCAAGTTATTTTCTTTAAAGGTTATTATAGTTAATTAAAAATAAAACCACAAAAAAAAACCTTTTGTTACTTAGTGCTGTCAAATCGATTAATCGCGATTAATCGCATCTAACATAAAAGTTTGTAAATATATAATATGAATGTATATATTAATCGCATCTAACATAAAAGTTTGTAAATATATAATATGAATGTATATATTAATCGCATCTAACATAAAAGTTTGTAAATATATATTATGAATGTATATATATATATATATATATATACACACACACAAACTTTTATGGTAGATGCGATTAATCTCGATTAATCGATTTGATGAATCAATTAATCGTGATTAATCGCATCTAACATAAAAGTTTGTGAATATATAATATGTATATATATATATATATAAACTTTTATGTTAGATGCGATTAATCATGATTTGTGACAGCACTAAGTAACAAAAGTGTTTTTTTTTTGTGGTTTTAGTTTTAGCAAACATTTAAAGAACTATATAGACATATTAAAAAAACTATAAAACTGCCATAAACATACAACAAAATTATTAAAACTTTATCTAAAATTAAAGTAGTCTTAAAAATTGTAATTACTTAAAATATAAAAATAAAACCTATTCAACATTTTAGTAAAAACAATATTAGTATCTCAGCGATCCTTAAATAACACTGTTTTCAATATCATTACATATACCATTATGAATCACCCTCTACTTTTATTGTCTTTTAAAGAACAACTTGGACATTTTGTGTGACATCTCATTTTATGTCATGACAGAAAGAAATACGAGGCTTAATCAGAATGAGTAAGTACTGTATGATGATAGAGCTTATCATTTTGGGGTGAACTATCCCTTTAAGGCTGAAGAGCTTTGGTGTCGGGTGGTCGTACCTCTCCTCCCTTCATGTTCTTCATTCCCATTTCTCCCTTTCCTTTCTTTCCCTTCTTGCCTTTTTTCTTCTTAAGGCAGGTCTTTTTAACAATGCAGAAACAGCATGTGAGAATGAGGACCACAGCTACGATTGCGATGGCGATGATGGCCCAGGAAGGCACTAAAAGTGAGAGAAAGAGAAAAAAAGGGAGGAACTGAAAATAAAAATCTAGATTTGTCATCATTTGAAACTGAGTAATACATAATTTGAACTTGAAACTTTTATTTGTGCAAACTCACAATAACAATAAAATGTTGTGCTTTTGTAAAATATAGTAAACAAACAGGATGCGCTTTCTGCCGTCTCGGTCTCCGTGGACTGGAGCGTATCACAAAAATGAACCGAAACTCAGCGTATACTTACCTCACAGACATGAGAAATATATCTATATAAAGCTTGAAATGTCTACTTTTAAACAAACCAATACAAATTTAAAACAAATACTCTCTGATTATGTAATCTGTATGAACCATGGTTAATTTTGTGGTTGCCATAGTTTAACTACAATGATGCAGACATTTAATAAAAGGTGATATGACTTCAAAAACCCTTCCAAAAAAAGAAGTAAACTTCAAGTATACTTAATGTAGTAAGTATACTAATATCTAGTAGTATACTTGTATGAGTGTTGGGTGTAACAACATGAATTGCGTAATCAGATTACTTTTATAAGTAACTAGTAAAGTAACACATTACTTTTCAATTTACAGCAAAATTCGGAGTTACTTTTTCAAATAAGTAATGCAAGTTACTTTGTTTTCCCATTTATTGACCGACAGCTCTCTTGTCCCATGTTGAGAGAAATCATGTGCAGAGGCATTGTGTGCGCTGTGTGAATATGATGGTTATTGTAGTTCTAGCACGTGATCTACTGACGAAGCGCAAATTAGAAAACAATTTTGCATAAATTTTGCGTCTTAAAGGGAAAATCCTATAAATGCATATGCAATAAGGCCAGCTGCAAAAATAATTCTGTCCATGCCTTTTCAGCACTAATTTCTCACTGCATGTCTTTAGTAAATCCTGACAGTAGTTTTTTAACGCCAAAAGAGGGTTTGCGCTGTTGCAAGCTGTTAGTTAATCTGTCCCATATAGTCATATACTCACGTGGAAGCTTGTCCATCTCATTGAGGAACTTGTTTTTGATGTCACCAAAGACATCGTTCTTGCTGACTGGGCCCTGATTCTCGGTGGAGTTGTCTGCAGGTGTAGAAACAACAGGGGCCATCGTCAGGACGCTGGCGCCGGTGGGCTCGGGGCCCACCATGGCTGCAGGTTTCTTCTTTAACAAATTCCACTTCATGCTTGATGGCTACACCAACAGAAACCCTGATGGGGAAAAAGAAAGTCAGGATGAAATGAGTGTGATGATATGTTTCTAAATCTCTGAACACCTCCGACATCCTCTATATTGGAAACTGAATGAAACGACTTACTCCATTAAACATGCAAATGTTGTCAGCATAAACAGTTACTGTAGATTTGTAATATGACATATACTATCTGTTCCCTTTCGAAGGGAACACGCACTGCGTCCTAGGACACTGGGGAACGCCTCAGCGTGACAGGTGTCTGAAACTACTATCGAATCACGGCAATCCTATTGACCGGCTACAGCCCATGATGTCATCAACGTGCGACCCGGAAGTATATAAGGGCGCCTTGCAAACATGACATGCATCTTTTCGTCTTCAGGGACTGTTCTGTCTGAAGTGCTTCGAATTAAGGTAATACAAATTCAGTATGAAACGCACAGAGAAGACCAAGTGTTTTCAGAAGTGTGCTAACCCAAAAGTGTCCTAGATATTTGACACCGGAGGACGCACACGAGCTGTGCGTTTACTGCCTGGGAGAAGAGCATGCACAGTCAGTTCTTGAGGGAGCTGCCTGTGCGAATTGTGAGTGCTTTCCCTTGAGAACGCTCCGTTCTCGCCTGGCTCTCTTCTCGAGGGAGGAGAGTCCAGCATCTGGGACTGGTGGTGCGGGTCCCGCTTATGCCGAGGCAGAGCGGCGATGCGCATCATGGGTTTCCCAGATGGAGCTTGCGGATCATCTCGAGAGGGGTGTAATCCTCTCAGACGATCCGGCGGCTGACGAGGCCCAGCAGCGAGTGCTCTTAAGGATAAGCAAGAGATGGCTGGTGAGGGTGGTGAAAATGAGAAAATAACAGCGGAGCTGTTAGAGGTAATGGAAAGCGCTGCAGACAGACTGCAGCTGCCGTGGCAGCGCATTAGGGGAGAGATCGCTCGCAGTCGGCTTGACGATCGATTTCTCTCCGGCCATAATCCTCCAGCTCCAGTGAGCCTTCCTTTCCTTCCTGATCTGCACACGGAGATCGAGAGAGCATGGAAAAGCCCATATTCGGCCCGTATTCACCAACATCAGCGGGTTAACTTCGAGCTCCAACCCTGCCATCTAAGCCTCTCAAAACGACGTCACGCTTAAATGGCAGGGCATACATGGCAGCAGGTCAGGCTGGTGCTGCTTTGCACACCATGGCGGTGTTGCAAGCGTACCAGGCAGATCTGCTGAGGGATCTCGATCAGTGGGTGGGTTTGAAAAGGGCTTTCTCCTCGATTCACCAGTTTCACCCTCCAAACTTTTTTGCCACCTCCGTTGGGGCGGTGGTGGGAAAGTTTGGGGAGGCGAAGGCGCGTTCGGCAGCGTTTAAAACCTGCATACCGCTGAGATCCGGTTCCGTGCCCAGGCAGGCGGGAGGGCCTGGCCCGTCACGGTCCGAGGGCGGGAGACAGGGCCAGAGAGCCAGCGTCGCCTCTTGTGCACCCCCTCAGAAGAGGAGTAGGTCGCAAAAGAGGCGGGATTCCCGGAAGAAGAAGGATTTGAGGGAGGTGATCCATCACAAACGCAGTCAGCGTTGGTGATGGGTCTCCTCCCTGAGGGTGAACTAAAAACCTGACCCTCATCTTTCTTCTTCATCGTTTCCCCAGGCACTTCTTACATCAGGCCTGGGGCTGGGCCCGTGATGAGTGGAAACGATATTCTACGGCCCACCTTGGCTTGATCAGTGAGAGCGCCCCTTTCAGGCCTGTAAGGGTGATAGACCTCATGTTTATAAAACTGAATTGGTGAGTCTTCATTCTGCACGCCGCAGGTTGAGCTGGTAGGTCTCCTTTTTTCAGTTTAAAAAGAGAAAGAAAACAGAAAATGTATTTCTGCAGACCTCCGTTCCCTTAGAAGCACCAGTTATATGGGCTTCTTATGTGAGTATGGGTTGGCTTTTCCTTTGGTGAATTCACTGGTTGGGCCACCGCTCATTTCCGCTGTACACTGTGATTAGGTTTCCTCTCAGTGTGAGAGTAGTTTTGAGGCCACCGCTCATTACTACTGGTATGTAGCGCAGTACTAGGTGGTGAGGCCTTCTCCCAGACTAGGAATAGGTTTGAGGCCGCCGCTTGGTTTATCTTCTAAACAGCTTTTAGGCCTTTTTGGGTTATTAGCCACCTCAGAGTAAAGTAGTTTGTCTCCTCTCTATCAAAAGCAGTAGAGAGTATATGTAAATTAGAGACTAACACTGGAGCTTCAGTTAGATCTTATGTCTGGCCCATGGGGCCGTTGACATTGTTTTGCCTGAGTGACTCCTCTCATGAGAGAGTTTTTCTCTTGAGGCTGCTGCTCCTCTGAGCCTCAAGTAAAGATCTACGCTTGCAGGCTGGCCCTTACCAGGGCTGCCTCGGTAGCTGGCCTAGGCTATACTAGGTTATGATGGAGGCGCTTTGCTAAAGCATTGCAGCCTCTGGCCCTTCACTACGTGAATGTAGGCTTTCTAGCATCCCTAATGTCAGCCTCCTCTCATGGTGAGAGTCATTCGGCCAAGGCCCGCCCCCTTTCTGCATTCTGGGGTGAGATGAGTAATGCAGGTTGGTACAGAGGCAGAATTAGCAGTGGTCGTGGGGCAAGGTTAGGCCGTCTTACGCTTCACGAAGAGACTGTTTGGTTCGCTTGACCCCGCCCCTTCATGGACGCAGGCTGCCAGGCACATCTAGAGCCACGTTCCCCAAAGTGTCCTAGAACGCAGTGTGAGTTCCCTTCGAAAGGGAACGTCTCAGGTTACGTATGTAACCTATGTTCCCTGAGAACAGGGAACGAGACACTGCGTCTCTTTGCCATGCTACGGGGCCTGTCTACCAAACAGTCCCTTCAGACGATAAGGTGAATGTCATGTTTGCAAGGCGCCCTTATATACTTCCGGGTCGCACATTGATGACATCATGGGCTGTCGCTGGTCAATAGGATTGCCGTGATTCGATAGTAGTTTCAGACACCTGTCACGCTGAGGCGTTCCCTAAAGCGTCCTAGGACGCAGTGTCTCATTCCCTGTTCTCAGGGAACATAGGTTACATACGTAACCTGAGACGATCTCTTGATTTTTGAAATGTGCCTAATAATGTGAAAGGTGATGTGCTACCTGTCATTAAGTTGGTGTCAGCAGTAATAGTGTAGGACAGGACTGAATAAATTAACATAGTTAGGGTTTGAGTTATAAATATTATAGTGCTGTCAAATCGATTAATCGCGATTAATCGCATCCAAAATAAAAGGTTGTGTTTACATAATATATGTGTGTGTACTGTGTATAATTATTATGTATATATAAATACACACACATGCATGTATATATTTATGAAAAATTTTTTATATTTATATATAAAATATTTATATATATATATATATATATATATACACACACATGCAAATATTTCTTAAACACATGGATGAGTGTGTATTTATATATACATAATAATTATACACAGTACACACACATATTATATAAACACAAACTTTTATTTTGGATGCGATTAATCGCGATTAATTGATTTGACAGCACTAAAATATTATGAATTTATTTAATCTAATTAATGCAGGAAGTAAAACGCTCCCATATTTCAGCTAACAAACATGAAAAGTGGGCTGGTTTTATGCCCTGGTTTTTTGTTACTTCAAAGGACTCCATTTTTAGAAATAGACTCTCATATAAATTAAAAAAAAATGTGTAACAAACAACTAGATAATATATTATGAACTGTTAAATATGGAAATTTATTTTTAAAAAATTCACCTTTTACATGAAATTTATACTTTTTTGCCCAATAATCAATTAGTAAGCATTCACTTACTAACATGTAACTTGTATAATTCTCTACTAATGCTTAATTTGAAGTGAAGCTAGTTTCTCTCAAAGGTAAAGTATATAAAAATGAGTATGAGTGCGAAAGTTTAAACTGTGTTTACTTTAATCCTGTCACAATGAAAATATCAGATGGAAGCGTAAGTTTAGGCATAAATTGCAAAAAAAAAAATAAAACTCTCGCTTCAAAGTTCCAGATGACTCAACTGAAACCGGTCTATCCGCGCCACAAGGAATGGTAAACATAATGAAAGGAGACTTAGCCCTCTGATTTCATTAAAAACACAGAGATATAGGCAAACAAAAAGGATTTCTCATTTCTCAAGCGTCAATTCTCTGCTCCAGTGGCGGAGAGCCTGTCCGTACCTATTGCATTGTGTGAATAATTTAATGAAGCTGACAATTCATGGGATAAGCCGTTTTATTATTCAGGGGCCCATTCCTGCACTGAGAATGTTTGGCAAAATGCGCTATGCTGCAGTTATGCAATCTGACATTGCATAAGTCAAGTGGCCCACAGACAGACTGCAGGAGGAGCTAACAAAAGAAAAGATGCAAAGAAGGATAGAAACTGCCACTGTGAGTCAAAGCTGCAGCCAACAGCCTCTTGAGAACACCAGCTTGATTAATGACACTTCAGCACTTGCAAATCTGAATGAAAACATCTGATGTTCACACGCAAGCAGAAGTTAATTTGTTCCCCTAAAGATTGTCAATACAATGACGAAAATCCACTTTAAAACGTAAAAAAAAGAACAGGCTGCGTACTTAAGCCTCATGTGTAGCTATAAACAGTTATAGAAAAATTTGTTTTAATAAATTAAGAAGCAGTTAAGTTATTGTTTTAAACATAAATCTTTTTTACATTGAAGCATAAAACAAGAACAATCTATTTTGCAATTGAGTAAGGAAAAAATTATTCACACACTATCTGAAAGCAAGTTAATGGGCTCTATTTTATCGTTCTGAGCGCATGGAGCAGGTGCACTTAGGGCGTGTCCGAATCCACTTTTGCTAGTTTAACGACGGGAAAAACGGTCGGCGCGCCAGGCACATGGTCCAAAAGGGTTGTACCTATTCTCTTAATGTGTAATGGGTGTGTTTTGGGCGTAACGTGCAATAAACCAATCAGAGTCTCATCTCCCATTCCCTTTAAAAGCCAGTTGCGCTTGCACCATGGCGGATTCGCTATTTACATGTTGGAATTTGCGAGCGGAAAGACTGAACGCTTCTCCAGAGAGGAATCTTTTTATGTTTAATATTTTAAAATGTTTGTGTGCTGCTGCGCGTCCGTGTGTGTGTAATAAGCAGAGTGTACGAGCGTTGTGCACCCGCCTATAGGCGCATATTACTAACGCTCCCTTTAAATAACACAGAAAATACTGTGCTATCAACTTTAGACCAGGTTTTTGTTGGTCAATGGCGCAGTCGTTTTCATTTGCCTCAAAATAGCAACGCGCCAACAATGTGCCTGAACACACCTCAGACCAGCACGCCCATGGGCGAACAGATGGGCGCGAGTGCGTTTGCTGGACGTGAAAATGATAACTGCGTCGGGCTGAAACTAGCAAAAAACACCTGTCGTCGCATTGCACCGGGTGTATGATAGGGCCCAAAATCTTTCAAACTCAAAAATACTTATAATGAAAATTAAATGATTTAGGTACTATTCTATAATGCGTAAAGGATACACTGTTAAAAAAAAATTGGTGTAGGATTCACTTTGAAACAACTTTCACTCAGAAATTGGTAGTAAATTTGACAAATAATTACAAAGTAACACTGAATTAATATTAGGAGGACTGATATTCTTCTAAAACACTAAAACTTTAAAACAAACTTTTTTACAGTGCAAGTAATTTTTTGCAGTGCGTCGACTGTCAAAAAATTGTGTCAAATTCAATAATATTTTTGAATTGCTTTGGCCTAAAATATGTACAATTATTCACATGACATATAGGCTAAAGTATTGGCTAGTTAAATTATTTTGTATTAACAGTGCCTGCTCTCCGCTATCCTATCAGAATAGACCTCATCTGCAACTATTGCGGATGTTTGAGTGACTAATATCAGAACAATATCTCTGCCTCTGAATCGATCTCAAGAAGAATTTGAATTGTATCTGACATATTTACACAACTGCTGAATTCGGAACCACATACTAGTATACTACTCTTAGCCTACTACTTTTACAATATCTTTCTATGAGAGAAATAGTAGTAGTAGTATGCGATTCTGAATTCACCACATGACACATGACAGCCTGGATCAGTTTCAAGATTTAACAAATACAGACAAATAATGCACTTGTTTGAACAGCTTGCAACGAGCCCACAGCTGTCCAATTATATAATATTACTAATTCATGGTGGGAAAAAAGAGACCTGAGTTCTAAGGAAATTGGCTGATCAAATGATCCCAAGGTAATTTCAACTGGATTACAGCAAAATTATGGAAATGCTCCAAATGGTAAATGACAGACAAATTGTAGCTATTTGGGAAGTTAAGCAGTTAGAACTCAGGAGAAACTACTTTATATCATTTATCAGGGGTGTGACGAGATCTCGTGCCATGAGATCTTACGATATTAAACCGTGACTTTTTTTTTCTCGAGGTGAAAAGCTGTCTCGCGATATCAGCATGACAGAGTTGAGTTTGTGTCTCAAAACCTTTTACAGTGCTGTCTTTTACTGCATATGATAGGCTAATTCATACTCAGAAAGTAGAACTGAAGATTTTGTGATATTCTGTAATGGAGCTGACACGGAGCAAACAAAGACAATAGTGTAACGAACCCAAGTGCAGTTTATTTACAGTGAAAATCCAAAAACATGGAACAAACTATAAACAAAATCCAAAACATGAAACAAACCATGAACAAGAACTTGATGTTAAACAGACCTGGAGAATGGAAACATGGAACAGCAATTTGCTTCAATACATGACAACTAGACAAGGCAAACATGAGGGCTTAAATACATGATACAGGGGAACACATGACTATGACAACCAATGAGAACATGACACATGAAATAAAGGAACCAATGAAACCAAGACACATGTGTAACAAATTAGCTCAATGGAAATATGAATAATTAATTATAACTAATTATAGTAAATTATAAATATTTGGATCAGTTAATAGAATTAACTTAATGTAGCAGAATTAATGTTACAATCAATTAGTTGTAACACTCAGTATTAATCGTCTATCAACTCTCATGGACAGAAAAATAACTCTCTTACCGGGTACAGTGCTACTCAGAGCATGTAGCTGTGATCGCATTGTTAAAGGGACTTTGTTTTGCAAGCAGTGACCATAGAATCAACACTCATGTGAATGTGCACAAATGGAAAGTGAAAGTGAATGAATGAAACTGAAACAAAAACGGGAATGAAGCTATGGAGTTTAACGCAGGATTCGCAAAACTCTTGCTCTTGAAAGATGGGTCAGTACCCAGTTTATTTGGACCAGCTGCCCCTCAGAATCACAGTCTGTAAGTATGAATAATTATTGATGTGTATATTTTCTACCGGGTGTTCAAAATACGTAGTTTTGTGTTTTATATTGTGTAAGCTTCCGGCTAACTCATGTTATTACTGTCTTACTGAAATACTTCTGCTAATCAGCTGTGGGCCACTATTACCTAAAACTGTGTCTATTAATGCAGAGTGTCTGTCGTTCTTACTACTTTGAGTAAAGATAAAGGATGGAGCAAGATTTGTTTTACAAACTTTAATGTTACATCAGTCATTCACGTTAGTGCTTGGCTAACGTATGCGCTGTTATGATACAGTTATTGATACAGTTCCCGCAGTTATCGTAATGGACGTTTAGCTTCCGACAAGCGTTGTAAGTGGTAGACCAATCACAACAGACTGGGCCATTTGACCAATCAGAGCAGAGTAGACCAATCACAACAGACTGAGCCATCTGGCCAATCAGACCAGAGTACAGTTTTGTGTCTCTGACAACAAGAGTCTTATTGAAGTGATCAAGATGTTGTATAGCCCAATTTTTGTGATATTAAGGGGGTCATGAATTGAGTAATCAACTTTCCCTTGAGCTTTTGATATATAAAATGTCATCGTAATATAAGAATATCCTGTAAGTTTCAGAGCTGAAAACTTCCTTGTTAGTCAAAGAAAAGCTTTTATTGACAGCTGGCTCAACAAACGATCGATCTGCGAATGTGCTTACCTGTGACGTCAGAGTTCAGTGAAACACCGCCTTAACCGAAGAAGACGAATGCCTAATTCTGTAGCCCCGCCCACCGATTCGTGCATGTCATGACATGTTATAGATAAATAACATAGGCCTACGTGGCGCTAAACCGGATCGAACTTCCAAGCAATAAAGCTTATGGCATGTTTCAAACATGCCATAAGCTTCCTTCGGATTCCAATATTAGAAATGCATGGTTGAACTTTATTTTTTACTGAAGATCCAGCTCACGTGGGGAAGACATTGCATTTGTTCGCTTCATTTCACTGTGGATTTGTTTGTAAACAAGACTGGATTTGCAGACAGGATGAGATTAAAAAAAACTATGCTGTGGCTTCTGGATCTGACAGGAATGATGCAACACAATTATGTGAGTAAAAAATATGTTTTTATATGTGATAGTATTGCATTGTTACGTTTGATGTACGTGTCTAACTAAACATACTACCACGCATACTGTCACAGGGTGGAGTATCCTTTGTACAGTATTTGAGGTGTTGTTGGTTCATTGTGCTGCGATTCAAAAAATACAAAATACAATCGTTTATACAAAAAAGTTTTGAACATGCTGATTTGCCTGAGGTGAAGTTTTGCTGATGCACGTAATACTTGGCTTGCGGGTGGGTGCGCGCATCTGCGTGTGTGTGTTAGTTATGCACGGTTCACAGTTATATCCACCGATCGGGCCGGCAAAGTAATAAAAAATAACATTCCAATTAATTGCGGGTGGATGAGAGATAATCATTCCGGTTGCCGTTTCTCCACATTGGAAGTTTTCAGAACAATTCCTCACGTGTAAGGGAGCCGAAGCTCATTATAATATGCAAAATTGTTATCCAATCATAGCAGTGGTCGTTTACTTCCAAGTCTTCAATGCGGCACGACCATAAAAACCGAGCGTTTCAAGAGCTAGGCTCAAACCAGGGTAGAAAATAGCCTATTACTTATTCATTATGATGTTTTTGAATGTAAAAACCACGCGAACGTCATAAGATGACCTCAGACAACGGTATAAAAAAATAAAAAAAGCCAGTTCATGACCCCTTTAAGAAAGGATTATTGATATAGATGAAGTTACATTAACTAATGGTTCAATCATAAAGCATGCATAAAACAGCATGCAATTTAAAAGACAATAATGGGAACATGAGGGCTATATATACTAAGGACTAAGTACATAATGACACACCTGAAAGCAATGAACACAATGAAGAACATAACAATAAGATCATGACACATGAAACAAAGGAACCAATCAAAACATGACACATTAGAAAAAAACCAAAGGGAAAGATCACATGAGTGCAAGGTAATCACATGACAGGAAACATGACTATGACTTCAAAATAAAAGACATGAAAACGAAAATGAACAAACCAAACACCAGCATGACACATTCAGTTTTTTTTCAGTTATTTATTTCATCATTGAAGATTTCTTAAAAATAGTGTTAAAATATTGTCTCATCTTGTTCTCGTGAACCCAATATCGTGTATTGTTTCATCTCGTGAGCCAAGTGTATTGTCACACCACTATCATTTATCATCACCAGTAGCTGTAAAAGCCCGTCCACACCTAGACAAAAACTATAATAACTATAAAGTTTTTAAAAAAAATTATAATTGTAAAAGAATAGCAGAGTCCAACACCACAACTATAACGATAACAGCACAAAAGAACGATATTGTTGGAATCACTTTCAGAACAATTTTTGTCCAGCTGATGAACAATAAAAACATTGTCAGCCAATCCATCCTGCTTTAAAGCGTTGAACATTTAAACTGGCAGACGACAAAACTGCAGCACGCGCTTATAATAAACAGAATGATATTGTGCGTTGGTGTGGATGCTAATGTAGGTAATAGTTATCATTATCGTTATAGTTATCGTTCTTGGTGTGAAGGAGCCTTAACTGTGAAGGCCGCCCTCAACACCTTCAAATACACCACATTTTAGACACATAATGGCAAAACTGCAATGCTCATGCAATTACAATGAAAGTTATTTAGATTATTACAGAAAATCTGAGGCTGAAATAATAAACTCATTGTCTAAATCAGACCATAATAAAAATGTGATGCAATGTGTGTTTGCCATTTCCTTCCCTTGCCTTTTTTCTAGAGTGTCTTGTGTGTGTTTAATATGGTGATATGATCACTGGACTCAGTGAGATTGAGATCTATCCCCCGTTTGTATTGAGGGAGATAGAGATGTGCGAGAAGCTTGTGTCCGTGTCTTTTCTCTGGGGTAACTGCAAACGCTCAGAGGACAAGAGACACTTTGCTTTTTATGGGACCCATTATCTTCACTGCACTCGCACTGATTTTACAGCTCTCTGAGATACTCCTACTGTTTTATCTGTGCGACTGCCAGAGCACATATTGTAAATACAACGGAACAAATAAACAGATACAAATACAATAGAAGTCTGGCTCAGATAAAGCAGTCTGCTCTGTGTGAATATAATGTCTAGGAATAATCAGATGTAATCAGCAGAATGGACGTCTATTTTGTCCATTTTGTTTGCCAACAAGCTCACTGGCTATGAAAGATTTGACTTACTCAAAGTTTTAGCAAGCACAAATAAACTGGATCAGGATGAGTGATCTAGGAACAGAAGAAGCAGAAATGGACTTGCTCCAAAGGACTCTTTTGGCAGACCAAATCAAACCTTTGGAGATGCGTCTAGATATGAATGCTGAATTCCATAATGATAATTGCTTCAGGGCATCTGCCAAACTTCTCTTGTTCAGTGTGGGAGGAAAATCTCTATGCAAGAATCCACACATCAACAATTTGCATTCAATGTACATGTGTTATTACTTCTTAAAGATGCTACAATGATCCATTTTATGACATTGAAGTTTGCATATCGACTAAAAGTCTTTGAGGGAAACCATCATATTTTTGAGAACATGTCAAAAAGAAAGAGAACAAAGAATGAATGAAATTATACTTTGAAAATGAAGCCCATTAACATTTTATTTTGCACAGTGACTTTAATTTCACGATAATTAAACCCATTTCACCCCCTTCCCCATTCTCATTACTGTAATGAAAAAAAAAAAAAAACATAATTCTTATTATAAAACAAAATGTAAACTTTGAAGTTGCACAGCTTTACTATATATATGTATTGCAGTAATGATAATCTAATGAGAATCACAGCTGTGGATAATGGGAAACAAAAAATAATATCTGGAATATATATGATCAATTGAAAGGGTGGGAATATGCTTAATAAAAAAAAAAAGTATAAATATTGCTACAATGCCAAAGTAAATCTTTATGGTCACAGGTTTGATTTTATTAATGCAAAATGTAATTTCTCTTTTTTCCTTTTGTGACTTTTCTTTTTTTGTGAGATTCACTGCTTTGTTGTTGTTAACAAAAATGCATAAGTAAATAAAAAACAAACTAAAAACAAATTATGATACAACTATTACAAATAAATCAAATGATCACTGTAAGTCCTCTATTATGTAAATGGTCTTACTCAGACTGAGGTAAACTTATTCGTGATAGCAGAACACTTCTGGCAACACAAAAGCTGGATGTCCTGCCAAACGTTTGGCTGAACCGAAACTAGAGAGAGTGGGTAGTCTCTACGGAATCAGAGCTCACAGTTATGGCATGGTGCACAATATTGCTCAAAACAACAAAATAATATTAACAAGAAACATTGTTTTTTGTCCTTGTATTTAAATAAAATGAACTTGAATACAGTTTGACATTGTGTCCTGTATTAGATAATGATTGGATTTTAGTAGGTCCAAAACACAGCAATGTTATAGCCATTTTATTTGCTTCTTCAATCTTGGAATCATGTTTGCATAATAATGCTTGTATCTGTGACAGTGTGGCATCATTAAATATTAGACAAGCTTCACTTATACTGACAGGATCAGTTACCAGGAGAAAGATGATTTCTCATAGAGAATGTAAAAGTTTCACCATTATCAGCAATCCAACATAATTTCATTTGTATTCTGAATAGCACCCATGGAGGATTGATTACAAGATTAACCTTTCCGGTCCCCTCGAAACAACAATTAATTAACATCTAAATACCATAAAATGCACATATATACGTATAGTGCTGGTCAAAAAAGTCTGGAACACTTAAGATTTTTTAATGTTTTTGAAAAAAGACTCTTATGATCGCCTCACCTAGGCTGCATTTATATGATCAAAAAATAACTGTTGTCTGTTTTAATATACTTTAAAAAGTAATTTATTCCTGTGATGTCAAAGCTGAATTTTCAGCATCTTCAGTGTCACATGATCCTTCAGAAATCATTCTAATATGCTGATCTGATACTCAATTATTATCAATTATTATTGGTGCTCAATTAAGAATTCTAGTTATATATTATTATATCAGGATTCTTTGATTAATAAAACATTCAAAAGAACAGCATTTATTTGAAATATAAATCTTTTGTTGTCACAGCTGGCTGACGCGGAGAACAAAATGAAGCTGGTTCTATTCGCAGAGTTCTTTATTAACACACTCAAAAAGTAACAAAATCACTCTCAAAAACACTGACAAATCAACCAATTTAAAAGCACAAATATGGAACAAAGACTTACTGAAAACAAACTCAATATATACTAATGAAATGATAAACAGGTGAAGTGTCATAATCAAACAATAAGTCACCAAGGAAACAAATGCAAACAAAGGGAACAGATTGAACTCAGCCATCTTGAAGGACATTTCATTACTCTAATTGCACTGCGAGGAGGCGAGAAGCGAGGAAGCTTCCTGAGAAGTCATGAGTGAGGACACACTGGTGTATCCTTCCCTCTCATCCTAAGGGGGTGGAGCCAAGATGCGAGGAAAGGAAACGAGAATGCACAAATTAGAAATAAGAAGCACCCCAGGGATGAAGGAGAGAGGAGCCAAGGTGGAGCCGACTGGTCGACGGGCCGAGGTGGAGTGATGGGCTTGGAGGTTTGAGGTGGGGCCAGAGGGTCGACACACCAGGGTGGAGCTGGTGAATATGAAGTGCAGGGTGGAGATGGCGAATAGGATGTCCAAGGCGGATTCAAACTGCAGAGAGGAGCCAGCGAAGGAAGAGCCAAAGGACTAAAGGAAGCCAGTGGAGACAGGGCCGAAGAACTGAATAGCATAGGCTGAAGGTTAAGAGGGGCATCCTTGGCCATGACAGGACAGGCAGAGAGTTCAAAAACGGCCTCGTTGGTCAACAAAGGACAGATAAAGAGTTCTAAATGGCCTTCTTGTCTGATACAGGACAGGCAGAGGAGGTGGGAGTGGGAGGCAGGGTGGGAACATCCACAACAACACAGACTTGGTGCTGGGTAACAAAACAGGCTTGGTGTTGGGCGATGAAACAGGGGATGCTGGGTAGCGGACTAGCAGCGACGGGAGATTCTGGAAAACAGCCTTCTCCAATTACTCACACAACTGTAGAGAATTTATGCATGGCTCACCCTCAGCGGCGAGAGTATGGGCGGGGCTCTAATCCATTCCCTCAAACTTCACTAATTTCCCAATGGAATGGATGTTGGTGCCGGCTCACTCACCTGGTCAGACAGGCTTCGGCTCTGGCTCCGTGGGGGGCATGGCTGCGGGAGCAGAATACACTGCATGGACTGTGGGCACTGGCGCTAAATAATCCTCCTCACTCTCGCCAATGGAAAGCGGGATCCGCACTGTAATAGTGCTCAACGTCATTGCCATATTTGACAAGATGGACCAGATATAAAAAGTCCCTTGTATGGTCCTCGAGGGAATGATCCCCCTGGGAGAGGAGGACTATTTGGACCACTGGTAGATCCATTGTTGGTTCCATATTTCTGTCACAGCTGGCTGACGGAGAGAATATTCTGGATCTATTTGCAGCAGCGCTCTTTATTAACACACTTAAAAAGAAACAAAATAACTCTCAAAAAACACAAACATCCAACTTTAAAAGCACAAATATGACTACTGAAAACAAACTCAATATATACAAACGCAAATGAGTTCTTTAATTGTTTGTAACTGATTCCTCAGCCTGTTGTACCTCATAACCTTGGGTGCATAACGTTGACAAACTGCAGCTGTTCAACAAGTCCTTAGTTGACAGATAATTTGAAACGTCACAGTCAGACGACCAAGGCCTGCTGCCCTCTCTAGCCTTCACAACTAGGTTCCTATTCCCTTTACACAGCTGTTTGCCAGGACTTTATCCTAGACGTGAGAAAACTACATAAATAAGCTCACCCCATCTCAGGCCCTCAGCTATAACAAAACTGAGCACAATAATATAGTTATGGTGTGGTCATGCATTGTCATAAAGCTCCTTTTCTTCTTTATGGTGGGATTTATTCAAGGTACTGCTTCTGTCACGTACGTAAGCGTATGGGCTCACTGAAGGGAAAAATGAAAGACACTGACCGGTGACGCTTCGGCTCAGCAGGATAAATCCGCTGGAATGGTTGGGTCAGCACTCATAATGCTTGAATTTTGCCTTGTAATTTTATTGCTGTCTAAGAGAGGGAGGACTTTGGCTGATATGACGACAGTGTGTTTCTATCGTGGCTTTGCAGATCTGTGATTTATTTTGTTGGGGTTTGATGACATGCCTTTAGAGAAAAATGCCTTTAGACAAAGGAAGGTGTGGTTGAAGTTAGCAAAATTACAGAAGTTAGCAAAATGCTAAGAGCATAACAGCACCATTATGCTGTTTTAGACAATCCAGCCATCTCAAGGGTTAGTATAGTTAACTGAAACAAAAACTAAAAGCATAAAAAACCATTTGTTACTTAAAATAAAATAAACATGAACTGATAAAAAAAAATCAACATTTCTCATTTTCTATTCTATTCTATTCTATTCTATTCTATTCTATTCTATTCTATTCTATTCTATTCTATTCTATAGCAGGGTTCTGACCCTATGAAGGGTCCCATTCACGGCTAATAATATAATATAATATAATGTAATATAATATAATATAATATAATATTGATCAGTCAATCAGATTAAATTGAAAAATTGAAAAATTGTAATAATCGTAAAAATTCCTGCGTTTAAAATCCTACTTTAAAGTCAAGAGACCGTCTTATTTCTTATTTCTCTTTTTCATATGACGGCTAAAAACATCTTCCAGAACATTTATCACAGTTGCACTGTTATTGCATCACTCACGGGGATTGTAAGGTGCTCGATCACAGTAGAAACCTTGAATGAGGATGAAGATTGCAGTGGTGAGTGTGATTCAGAGAAGTGGAATCAACAGCAGTCTGACCCGGGGCTCTTCCCAGCCTCTGCTGCATCATCCGCCTCCTTGCGCTCAAAGAGCTGCATGAAGCTCTCCCTAATTAAATTGTTTTAATTAAATTAACGAGCATCACAAGCCAGACTCCAGCTGACCAACTACAAACTTAGTTCAACTCATAAATCACTCAAATGATTGCATTCTGGGTTGCCGATAGGGCAGAAATAACAAAATGTCATGTTCGATTTGATGAAATCGTTAAATATCATGATCCTGTCCAGACAAGTGTTAGGGATGTGAAGTGCTGACAGTGATTCAGTTAATCTCATGTTGTGTCCACTGTTGTAAGACTAGATTTTTTTTCCTATGCAGTTGGTAGAGTGTTGCTAGGATGCTCTGGCAGGTTTCTACATACTGAAGTGTCCACCTTCAAGACATATCCCAGCAAGCAATTTTGTGTTTAAAAGACATCATATAGCCATCTAAACACAGCCCTGATGTCTAGACTAAAACAAGGCAAAAGCTGGGCTGTCAGTGAAAATTTTATAGACATCTAACCATAGCATGTTAAAGAAATGTCAAAGAATGTCAAAGAAATGAAACCAAACCAAAATATGTAATTTGCTGCAGTTGCTGATATTTATTCGGCCAAAAAGTGGTAAGAAATTCTGATAGCTTGTAATGTAAATCAATGAGATCTTTATAACAGTATAGTAGATACTTACATAAAATGTATATAAATATCAGTTGTCACTCTATATATCTCCCAATAATATGTCTTATTAAGATGATATTTAAAAGCTTAGTTTTATGATCACAGCTCTGTAGTTTTTTATTGTGGGTTCAAAACATATAATGCAATGCAATACTTTGATTATTGAGAGATGAACATTCCACAAAAGCCTGATGGATCATATTTGATACTCACATTTTAACAGGATTTTTCTAATGAAGTTGCTTCATTCCAGTAATTGTTTACCTTGAAAAATTACTAACAATATAAAAGTGATTCTTACATTTACTTTATAAAAAACAGTAAATATTTCACAGCAAAAAGACACGTGAACCACAATCTAAGTGGGTGTTTTTACAATTATACAAAAAGGCCTTTTACTTGCTAAAAAAGTATAAACTATCCATCAGACGACAGTAGGCATGTAGAGCGTTGTGTTTAACAAGTTTTTCAACAAAGTTTTAATCATGTTGAGAGTTTAGAGGCCTTAGAAATTCAGATATCAAATTTGACACAACAGGCGTTTATACGGTTAAAGTAGGGGAACACCTCTCTTCAACGAGCTGCATGATTTGACATTGTTCAACCAGTTATGCAGTTTAACAAATAGGGTTTAAATCAGTGACCTTTAATATGAGTAATAGTGATGCTTGCCTTGGCAAACACCAAAAATTATGTACTGAGAATGACAGACAGGGCTGAATGTGCAATTAGTCATTTAAATATGTCAAAAGTACCATTTGAACGAGCAGTATAGGCTTATTGCTTTTCGAACTGTAAAAAGAGAAAAGAGAAAGAGAGATAAAAAAGAGAGGACGAAACAGCGAAAGTGGGACAGACAAATAGTCAGGTATAAAGGAGTCAGCATTCTAATACAAACCTAATCTAATCAAAAGGTTTTAATTTTCAAAGCACAGTACTCAGTATTCTTGTCTTGATTTCCAGTAGAGAAGGTCATTTTGGTCATCAATTCTCACAGACATAACAAGTCAGTCAAGTACTCACAACACATTTTTTTTTCAGCGTCTCGTTCCATCATGAGCATCTCATTGTTGCACCTCGCTGTCATGCTATGAATGATTATCACCGTGTACATTCTTGACACAAATTGTTGCCTGACGAATTAGCAGATATAATACTATAACCAATCAGAAAATGAGAAATGAGTTGGCACATTTGAGTTTAGTTGATACTTAGATGTCGCTTGTAGGCAAAAAAGACACACGATAAAGATAGAAAATCATCCTTAAAGGGATAGTTCACTCAAAAATGAAAATTAGTCAACCCCCCGGAGCCGTATGGATTACTTTTATGATGGATGGATGCACTTTTATGAACTTCAAAACAGAAACAGCCATTCACTGCCATTATAAAGCTTGGATTAGCCAGGACATTTTTTATATAACTCCGATTGTATTCGTCTGAAAGAAGAATGTCATATACACCTAGGATGACTTGAGGGTGAGTAAATTATGGGCTAATTTTCATTTTTGGGTTAACTATCCCTTTAAAACACAATATTGTAACAGATAGTCCACTTAAAGCAAACAGAGTTGTGCAGATTATTGATAAATGGGAAACAAGATGCAAAACAAACAGAACTAAGACATGACATAAACATGAGCACTAGAACCTTGACTTGAACATGACTATAACAGACTTGACCAACTCACTGCGGGTTACATGAACAAAGCTAGACAAGAGACAATGGGACCATGCGAGTCTCATATACTCAAGGGCTGAATCCGAAAATGCATACTTCCCTACTATATAGTAGGCAAAAAACATTATGACAAAAGAAGTATGTCCGAATTCACAGTACTCATAAAAGAGTAGGCAAAAAGTACCCAGATGACTTCTTCCGGCTAGATTCTGAAGTGTGCATACGATGGACACTTTACTATCCCATGAGGCCACGGGAGAGGATTTGTGAATGGCAGTAAAGCGACGCAACTGACGCTGGTAGGTCACATGATAATGACAACATGGCGAATGTAGTACATTGAGATTATATTCATACTACACACTACACAAGGTTTTTTTGCAGTGAAGTAATTACTTATCCAGAATAAGTACCTACTCAAGAGAGTATGCGATTTCGGACTAATGACTAGTGATGGGGAGTCGACTCCAAAAGAGTCCAAAATCAACTCTCGTTGTCGACTTTGTTGTTGCGTCCGAAATCGCTCACGTGTTTACTGATTCTGTAATCCCTATATAGTGCATTGGCAGCTGAGTGCTCTATATAAGCAAGGAGTGAACGAAATGAAACGAGGAATTTGGACACTGACGTATTATTGTACCGCATCAGAGAGCTGTTGCAGAAACTTTGTCACATACATTTATCCTACATGTAGTTTACTTTAGAAATAAATAGTGACTTTAGTTTGTAATTATACATACCTCCATGCCAGCTTTAGTCGATGTTATGTTAATGCAATAAATATAGATTTGGTTTTACATGGTTAACCTTGAGATCATAATCATTAAACTAACCAAAAATCATTAAAAACTCACATCCAGACTAAACACATCAATAAGTCTACATTATTGTAGTCAGAGCTGGGTAACTGATTACATGTAATCTGGATTACGTAATCAAATTCCAAAATTAAGTACTTGTAATTAGATTATATTACGTTTTAAAATACTCATATTCAGACTACAGTTACTTTTCTATTGATTACATGTTATTCTCACAATGGCAGTACATTATTCATAATTCATTGATTCTCCCTACTACTTGGCTTGTATACGTTCAGAAGGTCCAGGTTTGTGGAATTGCACACTCAGACCAGCCACTGGTCATGTGACTATCACTGAAAACTGAGCAAAACACAACATTTGATCACTGGATTTACACAAATCATTTCACTTTTAACAAGTGTTTTCTCAACATTGTAACATTGCATATCTAATCAACTCCAGATTAACACATTAATTATTATTTGAATTATCACTCAGTTTCAGTGCATGTATTAAAGTATTTGGAAGGTTTATCACAACTTCACAACAGGGATTGCACAACTTTTTTGTCAGTTGAAATTTCTTTCTTTTTCTATTTACTTGAAATACCCCCTGAGATTTTAATTCGTAAATTAGGTCAATAATAAAATTGTCGATAAAAATAATAATAATAAATAATAAAACTAAGTTCACGGTTCTCCGATGTCAGCTAATGGTAACATGACATGCAGGCAAACAACTCAGTTTTATTTTTTTATCTAAAAGTAATCCAAATGTAGTCAGATTATATTACCTTAAATATTTAATGTAATGGATTACGTTACTAACTACAATTTTTGTCATGCAATTTGTAATCAGTAACCGATTACAATTTGTAAGTAATCTACCCAGCTCTGATTTTAGGCCTATGTATTTTTGTATGTATTGTATTCATTTTTAGTATCTTTAACTCTCCTGTGCAAAGCACCTTTTAAGACAATGATCATGTGCGTTTAGCGCCATCACCGACCATTATAATCATTAAAGAATACCCTCTTTCTCATTTATTTAATTCTGACATAATATTCGACCACGGTTGTTTTTCATGACTTTTTAAAAGTGTGTTGTTTTAATAAGGGGATTTTAAGGCTTTGTGTAGGGGACATATGCATTTACTGAAGAGTATTTAAATATAATAAATCTAATTTTCAGAGAATATGGGCCCTATCATACGCCTGGCGACGCAAGTGTTTTTTGCTAGTTTCAGCCTGACGCAGTTATCATTTTCACGTCCAGCGCCACGTTGTTTAAATAGCAAATGCACTCGCGCTCATCTGTTCGCCCATGGGCGTGCTGGTCTGAAAACGAGGTGTGTTCAGGTGCATTGTTGGCGCGTTGCTATTTTGAGGCAACTGAAAACGACTGCGCCATTGACCAACAAAAACCTGGTCTAAAGTTGATAGCGCAGTATTTTCTGTGTTATTTAAAGGGCGCGTTAGTAATATGCACCTATAGGCGGGTGCACAACGCTCGTACACTCTGCTTATTACACACACAGGGACGCGCAGCAGCACACAAACATTTTTAAATATTAAAAATAAAAGTTCAGTCTTTCCGCTCACAAATTCCAACATGTAAATAGTGAATCCGCCATAATGCAAGCGCAACTGGCTTTTAAAGGGAATGGGAGATGAGACTCTGATTGGTTTATTGCACGTTACGCCCAAAACACACCCATGACTCATTAAGAGACTAGTACAACCCTTTTAGACCATGCACCTGGTGCGCCGACCGTTTTTTCCATCGTTAAACTAGCAAAAGTAGATTCAGACACGCCCTAAGTGCACCTGCGCTGTGCGCTTCAGACTATGTGCTCATTAAAATAGGGCCCTAAATCTTTGTTTGTTCTTCGTTCTTACCCCAGTGGCATTTTTTAGTAGGCCTATCTTTGGTATTAAAAGGTATTAAGGTATTAAACAAACAAAAAAAGTATTAAACTGTAAATAGGTCTTAATATCTTATGCATTTTTACATAAAAATAAATGTATCTTGTTTTAAGGATGTTTAGATATTTTACTGATTACAAAACTGATTTTTTATCAATGTAGCTGTGGCTGCAGACTATATTTCTGTACCTCAGCAGCAGCGCAGTCACAAATAGCAATGACAGCAAGCAAATACGACAGAAACAGAAAGCTGAACACAGACCGACTATCAGCCCAAAACACAAAGTGACAAAAAATTAATGGAAACCATTTTGTATACAATTACTGTCAAATGCAAGAAGAATGAGAGGAATCTAAAGTGTAGTCCCAATAACACAGAGGAGCTTACTATCAAAATCCTACAGCTCACTACATAATACCAGAAGATGCAGGAACAGAAAGTCCCGCTGTAAAAAACAAACCGTTTGAGACAGTGAACACGCACTAGACAGACAGGACAACACACACTCGGATGTGAGGACATGGACTGGCTGAAAACTACTTGTTCTCCAGCAAGGACAACAATAGACACATCATGTTTTCATCTTTAGGTTTTTTTTTCTGTTACTGCTGATCAGTGTTTAGTAAGAGTATTCATTATGACTGTCAAATGATTACAAACTTTAATTGACTTAATTACATGATATACTGATTATTTAATTGAATTAATCATAATTAGTCGCATAAATTTGTTTTGATGGTTGACTATGGTAATTTAATAACATTACATTATTGTGGCGGAATAAATATTTGAATATACATTTAAAAGTGGCATTTAAAGTCTGAGGAAGCCTCTTTGAGATTCTGGAAAATATGAAACTTTCTTGGATAGTCTTGTAAAGACAAAGTGATTACGATGTCAAGACGATGTCAAGACAAGTCTGTTCTCACAAATGCATTCCGGAATTGATCCCGGGAATTGACCAGGATCAAATTCCCAGCTTGCAGTCACTCAAAAGGCTCTCTGGGAATTTGATGGCATTTTTAAGGAGTTAAAACCCAGTGTAAATGTAGCTTTAGGGGCCATTCATACATGTTCTTCCAATACATCTTTTTCCACTAATGGCCATTCAAAATGATCTGTGCATTCTGACAAATATTACTTTTTTGGCAACTACTGTATATTATATTGGATTATTATAGTTAAAGGCACAATATGTAAGATTTTTGGATTAAAATATCCAAAAACCACTAAAACAATGTTAAATATTTTGTTGACTTGTATACTTACATTATCCCAAATGCTTCCAAGAATGTTTAAATCCAGAGAAATAAGTGATTTTAACCAGGACACGGACTGTGTCCATGCGTCGCCTATCAATGACATCATACCCGCGTTACCCTCGATTTCCGGTTTTATTTTGTAGAAACCATGGAAACACCAAAGACGCTTTAATATATGATGTGTTTTATTAGACAGGTGAGCAACTGTTTGGAGACATTCATCGGCAGAAAACTAATCATTGTTATACAGCTCAACACAGTTAGTCTTATTGTTTAAATCCCGTTTTCATGATTTACCGCGAGTACCATGTTTTACCATGCCTAATAGTGATCTAGCTCACTGCAGTGTGAAAAGGTGTCTCATAGTAGCCGCCGAGCGAACGCACAGAGTAGCATTATAACATAACTTTCAACACACTCAAATGTATCTAAATGATAAAACAGCGCTGCGTTACCCCACATACGCATGAGCGGAAGAAGCGGAAGCGGTCGCCTGCGACATAATAAAAGCTCCGTGAAATCAAGGCGTCATCAAGCTACGCCTTTGTTTTGAATAAGCGACCCCTAGCGGCGAAAAATTACATATTGTGGCTTTAACTAAAACTAAAACCATAAAAAATCTTTTTATTACTTAAAATAAAATAAACTTTAACTGAAATAAAATATAAAAAAGCTTAAGCTATAATTTTTCATGCTTAACTATTAAGTAAAAAAATATTTTAGATTAGAAATGAAAACATGCATCATACAGCATATTCAACATTCCATCACATCCAAAATTGCTAAATATATTAATAGTGCTTTTTCTAATCTCTTAACTTCGGTAGGTTAAGGGATGTTCCTACATTCATGCTCAAACATACACCCCATATTAAAAACAGATCTTGTCCTTGGGCATTTCATTACTGATGGTTGAACATTTCCACTGGAACGCCATCTGATTGAGCTCAGTGAGATGAAAATGAGTGTTCCCCGCACATCCCAGCGGCTTCAGACCGCTCTGTTTGCCACTTAATGAGGTTTTTTGTGGCCCTTGGGCCGAGCTGGACGCACAAACAAATGCGAGGGTGGAAACTATTCAAAGACTATCAAACAACTGCTCACATCACATATACTAAATCAGCTCTCGGATTTGTAGATTACAACTGAAATGTCACAAAAAGCCATTTCAAACCAGTGTATGACTTATACTCAAACAAATTTGTAACACTGTTGTACAACAAATCACACATTCACAAATCACTCCTAATATAGCTCTGGGTGGACTCCTTTAACATGTTTCACAGGCTTGTTTTAGCCTCAGGATAAAGCTGCTGTTACTCGTTAATTACGAATTGTATCTTTCAATTTATTTTCGCCCCTGTGGCTCTTCAATTAAGCAGCTGTTTTAAAGGAGGGCAATACTGCTTCACTGCACAGTGATGAACAGGACCACAACCACACCCTCTTTTCAGAGATACACATGAGCCGAATCAGCTAGTTTCACACTCTGCTCGTGGATGGATGTTATGATGCAGATATGGCCACATCTGAGGTACCACTTCTGGACTCAATTTCTTCTGATTTGAATTATGATTTTTATATATACACTCACCTAAAGGATTATTAGGAACACCATACTAATACTGTGTTTGACCCCCTTTCGCCTTCAGAACTGCCTTAATTCTACGTGGCATTGATTCAACAAGGTGCTGAAAGCATTCTTTAGAAATGTTGGCCCATATTGACAGGATAGCATCTTGCAGTTGATGGAGATTTGTGGGATGCACATCCAGGGCACGAAGCTCCCGTTCCACCACATCCCAAAGATGCTCTATTGGGTTGAGATCTGGTGACTGTGGGGGCCATTTTAGTACAGTGAACTCATTGTCATGTTCAAGAAACCAATTTGAAATGATTCGAGCTTTGTGACATGGTGCATTATCCTGCTGGATGTAGCCATCAGAAGATGGGTACATGGTGGTCATAAAGGGATGGACATGGTCAGAAACAATGCTCAGGTAGGCCGTGGCATTTAAACGATGCCCAATTGGCACTAAGGGGCCTAAAGTGTGCCAAGAAAACATCCCCCACACCATTACACCACCACCACCAGCCTGCACAGTGGTAACAAGGCATGATGGATCCATGTTCTCATTCTGTTTACGCCAAATTCTGACTCTACCATCTGAATGTCTCAACAGAAATCGAGACTCATCAGACCAGGCAACATTTTTCCAGTCTTCAACTGTCCAATTTTGGTGAGCTCGTGCAAATTGTAGCCTCTTTTTCCTATTTGTAGTGGAGATGAGTGGTACCCGGTGGGGTCTTCTGCTGTTGTAGCCCATCCGCCTCAAGGTTGTGCGTGTTGTGGCTTCACAAATGCTTTGCTGCATACCTCGGTTGTAACGAGTGGTTATTTCAGTCAAAGTTGCTCTTCTATCAGCTTGAATCAGTCGGCCCATTCTCCTCTGACCTCTAGCATCAACAAGGCATTTTCGCCCACAGGACTGCCGCATACTGGATGTTGTTCCCTTTTCACACCATTCTTTGTAAACTCTAGAAATGGTTGTGCGTGAAAATCCCAGTAACTGAGCAGATTGTGAAATACTCAGACCGGCCCGTCTGGCACCAACAACCATGCCACGCTCAAAATTGCTTAAATCACCTTTCTTTCCCATTCTGACATTCAGTTTGGAGTTCAGGAGATTGTCTTGACCAGGACCACACCCCTAAATGCATTGAAGCAACTGCCATGTGATTGGTTGATTAGATAATTGCATTAATGAGAAATTGAACAGGTGTTCCTAATAATCCTTTAGGTGAGTGTATACGCATACAGTATATAAACCCAAAAATGAAAATTCTTTTATCATTCACTCACCCTTATGTCATTTTAGTGCTGTCAACGTTAACGTGTTAACGCATGCAATTCATTTTTTTGAGTTTAACAATATTTAATGCAATTAACACAGCATCCGTTATTTTTTGTAATCCTTTGGCTAGAAGTACATTATATGATCACACTTTTATTCATGCAAATGCTTTTAAACCATTCAAGCGCGACAAGACAAAAGTGAAGGCGCTGTCTGTGAATGTCCTGTCTATGTGACACACACACACAACGCACAGAAAGACGTGCGGCAGTATCGTGCGCACAGACAGCGTGCCAGAATCCAGTTCTCTTTCACGCTTGAACGAACAATAACTCACAGAATTATGCCAAAATGTCAGTATTGTCATAAGAGCGGTCTTAAATGTGTTAAATAAAGTCTTAAATGAACTTAAAGAGTTGTGAGAAAATGAGACCCGTGTCAGATCCGCGTCATGTGCAGCAGCGGCAGGTCTTAAAGGGGTCATGAACTGCGTTGTTTTATTGTTTTATGATGTTTCCTGGAGTGCACTTATAACGTTAGAATGCTTTTTACATCAAAAATTGTCATAATTTATAAATAAAAGGCATTTTTCCTACCCTGATTTTAGCCCTGTGGTTTGAACGCTCTGTTTTAAGGGGCGTGTCTGCTGTGAGACTTCAGTGTAAACGCCCACTGCTGTGATTGGCTAACGTCTTTCCATTTGAAATAGCTAAGGATTACTCTCTCTTTTAGTGCGTTTTTACTATTACAGCTCTCATGGTTAACTAATCGTGAAAAGTGTTGCATTACATTTAGATCTATAGCATTATATTTAGATCTATGGCATTATATTCAGACCGTGGCATGAAAGGTTGCAGAGATGAACATTGTAGCCGATCACAGACATGCTGAGCGCATGAAAGCAGTGATTTCGTCATTGCAACTCAGTTTCTGTACACTAACGAATGCTTTCATCTTCACTAACAGTGCAAACGTGATATAGTTAAGAGATTCGTTGAATAAAACGGGAGTCACTGATAAACGCGTCACTGATAAACTCTCGCTGTTTGATTGACAGCTCCATCGCGCTGCTCCAACGATTGCAAAAGGAGCTTTCTTTGATCGCTTTCTTTATAGAATTTAATCAATAACAGATAACAGATCATTTTCATCCTACTAAGAGAAACAATGCAAGTTGACGTTTAGTCACTGGTTTGATTTACTGACACACAGACAAAGAACATCTGACTGTACATGAATCATTACACTTCAGATCAGGCATTAGAATTAACACGGTTACTTACATGTTGCATTACTGTCGAGCCCAGGCACTGCACAATATTTTGTAATCCTCAACGGCATGTTTATTGCTTGGTAGCTCGATCTGGTTTAACACCACGTAGGCCTATGTTACTTTTAGGCTACCTATTCTATTGCATGTCATGCGTGAATCGGTGGGCGGGGCTAAACAGGCAGTGATGAAGTAGGCGTTGATCTTCTTCTGCAGAGGCGGTGCTTGCCTCCCTTTGACGTCATAGATTCCCAATTTGAAAAACCGGTCCTTTGCTGGGCCTGGTGTCAATAAAAGCTTTTATTGGACTAACAAGTAAGCTTTCAGTTCTGAAACTTACAGGATATTCTTATAGTATGATGACCTCTTATATTTCAAAAGCTCAAGGGAAAGTTGATTTCTCAGTTCATGACCCCTTTAAAGTGACAGCAGCCACTAATGCTGTCTGTCATTAATGTTAATCAAAGAACAAAGGTAAGAGAGGAAATCACTCACTGCTCTAAAGAACTTTCATAGCGTTAATAAGGATTCATCTATATTTAATTTATAATTTGTGCAGTGCAGACTGTTTGAGAGCTTTATTCAATTTCTGTATATTTCCTGTTAGACAGGTAGGAAGGCCACAGGTAAATATGAAATTTTTTTTGGGTTTATGTGAAGATTGTTTTAAGTTCACTTAAATTAAAAGTTGTTATATTTTTTGAAGCCTAATAAATGATAGCTTTCAATTACACTGTAATGTTGAATGGCTATAATTAATGTTTAAAATTTGGGGGAAAAAATCAATTTCATTGAGACATCAGTATCAGTGATACTGGCCTTCATTCATAAAAATGATAGCATTAAATAAGTATTTAAAATCTGTCTTTATATTTTTTTCTACATTAATTTGGAGATTAACTGTGAAATTATTACATTATAAATTATACTAACTTAAAAAAGTTGAAAATGTTTTCGACTGCGATTAATCACAGAAAAAAAGTGTGATTTTTTAATTAATTTATAGCCCTAATATATATATATATAATTTTTATAATTTATATAATTTTCTTTCAAAGGCAAAATAAGATATTTTGAAAAAACTGTAACACTTTACAATAAGATTTCATTTGTTAACATTAGTTAACTACATTAGTTAACCTTAAATAAGAATGCGTAATACTTCTAGAGCATTTAATAATCTTAATGTTAATTTCAACATTTACTAATACATTTTTAAAATCAAGTTGTATTTGTTAACATAAGTTAATGCACTAACATGAACAAACTGTGAACAACTGTATTTTTTAACTAACATTAACAAAGATGGTGTTACGATGGTGTTTATACAACAGTGACATGTTGTATAAAATGTATTGCTCATTGCTAGTTCATACACATAGTTCATTCAATACATTAACTAATGTTAACAAATGAGATCTTATTTTAAAGTGTTGCAAAAATATGTTTTTGTCTGTACAGTAAAAGTCAGTGGGGTCCAAAATGTTTAAGCTGGCTTTTGCGTGTCACGTGACTTGTCATTATGTCATAATGTCACACTCATAAAGCAATTTAAACCAATGGACTACTTTTATTTCTTCTTTATGTCCTTTTCTGAGCTATAACATTGGACCCAATTGACTATGTATGGACAAAACAGCTTTGAGATTCTTTAAAATCTCTCCTTTGTGTTCGGCAGAAAACAGTCATACAGGTTTGGAATGACATGAAGGTGAGTAGACAATGCCAGAATTGAGACTTTTGGGTGAAGTTCGGGACAACAGCATGCAAAACACTATTTTATGGCTCCTGAACACTTGTAATATAGAGAATGTCTGTTTTTATGGTACTTTTTTGTCCTTTATGCAGCTTCACAACCCCTAAAATCTCGTTTTGTGCTCTACAAACAAAAGAATCACAGGGTTTGAGCGAATGAGGCCAAGTATGATAACATGACAAGGTTTTGATTTGTTGGTGAACTATCGCTTTAACTTTGTAGAAACACGAATATCTTGATTGCGTTTGAGACAGAACACCTTCATTAAGGACACAACAGTAACGGTTTCCAAAATAGTGAGCTATATCCTGAAAGGAGGCATTTCTCCTCATGAGGGGTGTTCCACAGCGATTCTGTCTTTTTTCTGTCTGAATTTACCTCTCTAACACAAATCCAGAGGGCAGGTTTTAAATAATGTTCTCCTGCCAATAAAAGCTATGATCCATTGTAGTACTGACCATCGCTTGTCTTATCGGGTGTAATTCATCATAACGCAAAACTGTGATGCGAGACCAGATGGGAACAAGTGTCCATGATGACAAATGACACTAGCTGTTTTATGGTTTCTCTCAGATTTATTATTAGTTAGCTGCATACTGGGCAGATACTGTTTTCTTATTACATCATGATTTTAGTACATTTATTTTATTTTATTTTTTAATTATGATACTAATTATTTTAAACATGTTAGTTAATAACTGGGCAGCTGACAGAAACCATAAAATATAGATGAAGGGGAAACTTTACATACTAGGCCTCATGTAAAACTCCAAAAACGTACCTATACACACAATTCACTGCAGTTTCCAGCTGAAATGAACACTAGTGTAAAACACTAACAAATTGCATTCCTTTTCACACGAATTATGATTACATAAGCAGATTATTGATTAATACTGACTTATTTTCATGCAGTTCCTTGCACAATAATGTTAGTGCATTACCATTTTAGCACCAATCATTGAATATTTCATTTCCGAACTTACAAGATACTGTAAGTACAACAGACTTTGGAGACTTTAGATAAAAATAACTATATGGCAGTTTCAGATCTTAATATCTGCAATCAGAATTCCGAAATCCCAGTGTGACCTTAAATAGAAAGACCAAATTATCTGAACTGTATCTACAGCTCTAACTGAACGGCAACGTTTATCTCATTTGATTCCATTGTATTGTTCCTAAGGGATTTTGGGATGTTCCTCTGTAGCATCCTGATTAACCATGCAGATGTCTTAGATGATGGCTAATCCTTCACATTACATGTCTTAAACACATATGAACATATACACTTAACACAAGGAGCAAAAACAACCCAATAGCTTCCATGTCTAAAACCAGAGTGATCAGACAAGCTATAAAGCACAAATATACCCCCTTATATACGTTTTCTCTTATATATCTAAGTACAATGCCACACTGTACTGTACTCCAGCTCAAGGTCTGAAGCCTTGATGACACATCATTTGTCCTTGAGAATGTCCCTTCCTTGTGATCCCCAGTCCTCTGTGGGAGAATCCCAAGAGAGCAGGAAAAACACTTGCCAGAGAGAGAGAGAGAGAGAGAGAGAGAGAGAGAGAGAGAGAGAGAGAGAGAGAGCTGCCAAGCATCTAAGGAAGTTCCCTTTTCATTCCACTATGTCCAATTGACACTTCTAGCATCCAGAAGCAGAAACACAATATACAGCAACCAATGTGACAGGAAATATAAAAGCAGTTAAATCTGAGAGTATTTGATAGAAAGCAATTGCTGGATTGCCCACTATGGAAATATCTGAAGAGTATTTTTATGGTTGAGAATAATGTCGATTATCAAGTGTTTTCTAAAGTGTTTTTGCAGAACACAAGGTTGAAAGCAATGACGAAGTGCATTTAAATGAAAGCAAACAGCCGTTTCCAGCCTCTCTTTTCTGTACTGCAGAGCTCTTTTAAGGCACTCCATTGTCTGTGGTCTCTCCCTGTGATCCGCTCTTACGGCAGCTGTACTGACGAGGCGCAGAATATTGTCTTGCCGCTGTTCGGCGGTGGGGAGGAAGGTGTCGTTCCCATTGCCCCTCCGGGGAAACGTGGCAGCTGTCAGTGGGACCGACCTTTGGACCTGCACCCATGCACGGACGGAGTAAACACCCACCTGCCGACAGCTCACGGCTGACTTTGCTCTTGCGCACCGTTCTGGGACCAGCTTCCTGTGGCTCCAGCCTCTGTGAGGTATGACAGAAAGCTGACCCAAGATCAGTGTGCAACACAAGTTCAACTAAACTAACCGATAAAAGCTGATAGAGATGCGCTGACTGGGACAAACACTCCAAGCTCAGGACCATTGCAACACTTCCTGATCAAATATTTTAAAGCATCACTAGGGATCACTTTAGAGACCACTTTTCTTCAGATTCAACACAAAAAGCCTATTAAAGATGCTTTAGAAGAGTTACCCAAGACTAACATATGTATGATTCACACTGCAGCACTCTAGTATTCAGCGAGCCCACTCTCGAACGGGCTTCCCTCTCCGCTGCACGATTAAGTCATAACCATCTAGTGCCCTGGACAATCTATCCAGCATCCAGCGCAGAACATCCCACCTTCCCATTTCCGGATCATCCCGTTTTGCAGCACCTTTGAGATTGAGAAGAAAACATGCTGAAAAACCACACACCTGACTGCAGTGATCTCCTCTGTCCTAATCCTCAATGAGCGTCTGGGCCATACACCAGCGAGGCACTTAGGGGTTAACGTTTCAGCAGCGTGCGAATGTCTCTTGCTCGTGCTCTTCCATCAGCCCGTGAAACTGCAGTCATTCCCCCTCTCCACTCGTTACTGCAGCACTACACACACACTCCAGTGAACACACACATACACCCCTCCCCTCCTTCTGTGCGCTTTCTCTGCCACTTTCTCTCTCCCACAGAGAAACCCCCCTCCCCTCCCCCCTCCCAAATACACACACCCTTTCCCTCTCTCTCTTTTCCTTCCCCCACCCTTCCCATTCCATCCTCTTCCTAAGCTGCCTGATTGGAGATGCTGCTCACACAGCTCTGCATACATCCCGTTTCTTTTTTCTCATGTCTCCGTCTCTCGCGCTGTGGGGTAATCAGCTCGGGTCAGTATGAAACACTGCCTCTGCCATCCTCATCAAACTCTTGTGACCTTAAAACACCCTGTTGTTTTTGCCGAAATGTAGCCTGTGAGACTGTAAAATACAATATTGAACGGCTCTCTGGACAGAGGACGGAAAATGGAGCGATTCAATGAATTTATAAAGAGGAGGGCTGCAGAGGTTTTGCTGCTCACAATATGTTGCAGCACAGAGAATGAAAGACAGAGAAAAACCATAAAGATAGGGTGCAAGAATAGCGGTGGACTGATATGTAAGGGATAATGTACAGTCAGCTGGTCATTATAGCTAAATAAACTCACTGTACATTATTCCACTTATTACATGACAACTTGCCTAATAAATACATAAATGGACATGCTGAGTGACATGAGAGACATGACACTAGCACACTAGCCTTAGACAATGATCAGCTTCATACAGGTTATTGTCATTATACAACCATATCCGAGTAGAGAATGCCATGATTGACCAATCAGAAACAAGTAATAATACATTTCATTTTACCTGTTTACTTGAATGTGATTTCACCATTAACCAACAAATGACCATGAACATGAGAATGTGTCATTAAATTCTTAAAATAATTTTTTAAGTTATATTTTTTGGTCTCTTTTGCCTAGCAGATCTATACAGGTGGAGCTGGGGAAGGTGGAGGGTTTCTGAAAGCGCTGCAACTGTTACGCAAACGCTGACCAAGTATTTGAAGGTTGAGCAGCGAGCTCATTGGCTACTTATACAGCAGCAACCAATCAGCTGTGCCCTATAGATAACGATGTGATTGCATGTAGATTGAGGACCTATCAGCCTGCGCCATCTAGAGTTTATGGATGGATTGGCTGGATGGATGGATGGATGGATTGGGTAGATGAAAGATAAATGGACGGATGATTGAGAGGATGCTTTGGATGGATAAATGGGTGGATGGATTGATTGGGTGGATGGATGGGGTTGATTGGATATATGGATGGACGTATGGATGGGGTCCATTGGATATATGGATAGATGGAAGGATGGATGGATGGATGGATTGATTGGGTGGATGGATGAGGTTGATTGGATGGATGGATGGATGGATTGAATGGATGATGGGTGGGTGGATGGATTGATTGGGTGGATGGATTGGGTGGATGAATGGGGTCGATTGGATATATGGATGGATGGATGGATGGCAACACATTGAACTGCAACTGAAATTTAGTAGTAGAAAGAGTGAAAAAATATTTTCTTGTAAAACATACTTGAATAATCATACTTGAATTAATCATAATAAAAAGGAAAAGAAACTGGTAATTTTCTGCCAGGAGATTATTCGTTAAGTTTACGTACATTTTCTTTAACCCTAAAACACATCACAATGCAATGCTTAATTCAAAACATGGATAATACCTTTGTGAAAAATCTATATGTAAAATTCTGTATTCTTCCATTTACCTTTTTTTTTTTTTTTTTTAGAGTGTATACATTTATATTTATATTATAAAAACAGCAAATAAGATGTACCGTGCACACAATTTCAAACACTTATTTTATGCAATATTTATTCAAAATTCACTAAACAACATTGCACTGTCAATTCATTAGCAAGGCTGTAGGTACAATGAGCACTTCTATTCAGCCACAGGACACATAATGTGCTACCCGATGTCTATATTAATGAAATCATGCTTGTTATTAAACCATATGTGGGCTCAGAGGGAAAACAATTAAAATGGGAAATCATGATCAACATATAGCCATAGTCTTATAGGTGGCTTATGATGCATTATGATTGTTTGTCATTTGGTCAAGTATTAAATGGAGCAGCTGGACTAACAGATGGTGGAGATGTGGTTGAGCTGGTAGAACATTTGATCAAGCTGGTTAGCTGCTTGCATAATCTTGAACCACCAAGCTACCATGTTTCAAAACCACATGTCTACCATAAGCTGGTATGACCTGGTTTTTCAAGTTGAGCACATGAAGAAAATAGTCTACCAAGTCAACCAGGCCCACACTTGATGGATAACACATAATCCAGCTTGGACCAGCTACAACCTAAGCACCATGTTCCAAAAAACAGCAACCATCTCAAACTGAATGTTAGTCAATTACTGAAATAATTTTTTTTAATTATGCAACATATTCTCCAAAGCCATTTAAAATATCTGAAAACAAAAAATGGATTGAGCACATTTTTTGGATTGAGATTGAAACTAGGCAAAATGACCACTTGGGTTAATTGCACACAGGCACAATTATCAGTCAATACAAAATATCGATATATAAAGACCAAATATTGACTGTAAAACCCCAAATAATGGGTTTCACTAGAAAAGCAACTCTGTAACCTAACAATTACATCTAAAATATCACAGAGGCCATTTCACCATTTGAAGAGCTCAGAAAATTCTTACAGACACTCAACCTATAATTCAACATATGCATCATACAGTATAATTTTGCTGCATCAAACAGTTTCGTCAACCTCAAATCAATGCAAATCATTTTTTTCTGCAGCTAATGGAAGCACTGAAGTGCTCAAACCCCCTCATTATCTGTGACTGAAAATGAAACTATAGCCGTGAGGTAAATGTAATGAGAGAAAGACGTACAGTAGACAATTCCTACTAGTGTTCCCCAGCATTCATTGCTGATGTAAGTGTTAATGCACACCAGAATAAAACAGCACGGGTTGGTGTATTCATGGTTTGCCTTTACTCTGTGTTGGTCCATTGTGATTTCAGTCTCGGCCACCATGGAGATCGACAGCTGGAGACTCGCAAGGCTTTTATTACGTGTCACAAAAAATTACCCATCTCCCTTAAGTGTGGCTGCCTCATTCAGAGCTGATGAAAATTAAATCAATAACGCCTCAATCACTCTAAGCAGGAGAGAAAGGGATGGCCTTTTCCAGTCCTCCACCTAGTCCACAGTGAGAGCCGGATCGTTTGGCCCTTACACAGTGTCAATATTTGCCGCAAACACAAGTACAAGATTACACACATTAACAGGTAGACTTCTTGGAATAGTTTCAAAAATAAATCAATGTGTTAAAAAACAAAACAGCTCTCTTTCATGGCGCAAAGACAAATACATGTGCTCAAAAGTGTCTAAAGATGGCCTGTGGTAACTGCTGCACTCAAGTGTCTCAAAATTGACAGACTACATCAGAAAATCCAGACGTACGTTAACATTTTTTTAACACTACAACACGTCCGTTTTGCCTCAAAATACCTGAGATTTGAATGGTGCAAAACAGCCTTTGTAGAAGCTATAGTGAGCAGCCACCATATGTAAGTGATCTGTGTAAGATGCTTTTAGGAACTAGCCCTTCAGTGACCACGGAGTATTGACTGATTCGGGATCTATTACACACACTGGTGACCTCAGCTTGGAACCCAAATGACTTTTGTCCTGAGGCGTAGCTCTGAGACCGGATGGAGCTCGGCATTCACTCGTTCTGTTTACTCACAATGACAATAGACCGGCCTCTGCAGAAACAGTGTGAAAACCTGTTATCTTTAACACTATTCTTCATTGATATCATTATATAGATTCCCAAATAGGGGTTTGTGAGTTGATAAAAAACTGAATGTAAAATTAAGATAAATAAATGCGGCTGCACAATTAATCGAAAATAAAATGTGATATAGCTTAGTGCAATGATCAAATCAGATCCATTTCTGTGGATAGAAATTTACAGCATTTCACCAGTATTCTGCCAAAATTAAAGCTCAAGGATTTGAATGTTTGTATCAAAATAAGTCTATATATACACTGCCTGGCCAAAAAAAAAGGTTACTGTTTGGATTTAAATAGGCAAATACTTAATAGTGTATAACTGGATCATTATTGCAGTGATTATTATGGTTCTAGCATGTTATATGTTTGGCAACAGTTCTTCAAACCCTAATTGATGGAGTGTGTAGCTTTTCATTTCTTAAAGCATGAAGAGTAACATTTATTTCCATCAAGAGGTGCATCAATTTTTGGTCAAGATCTTGTATTGACAATGCAAGAGTCCAGCACTCTGTAAAGTCTCCTCCAGCACATCCCAAAGACTTTCAATGAATTTAAGCTCTGGACTCAGAGGAGCCAATTCATGTGTGAAAATGATTCTTCATGCTCCCTCCCGCCCATTCTTTCACAATTTGAGCCTGATGAATCTTGACATTGTCATCCTTGAATATGGCCATAATTTGTCTTAAATGGTTGTTTAAGAAATGAAAAGCTACACAATCCATCAATTAGGGTTAGAACTGTTGCCAAACATATAACCTGCTAGAAACATAATAATCACTGCAATAATGATCCAATCATTGACTCTTAAGCATTTGCCTACTTAAATCCAAACAGCAACTTTTTTTTTTTTTTTTTTGGTCAAGCAATATGCATGTGTTGTGCCCATTAACCAATATTACAGACCCATAAACAGTAGAATGTGTTCAATTATTAAAATATTGTTAAGTTATATTTTTGGGCTTTTTGACCTTTAATTAGATAGGACAGTAGGAGGTCAGACAGGAAATCATGAGAGAGAACAGAGGGGAATTGGACCTAGCCGGGACTCAAACTCAGATCTCGTACTAGATCTCAGAAAATATTTTACATCAAGGGGTTCGACTGAAAAAAAAGTTTGGGACTGATTTACGTAAACGCCAAAATGAGCAAAATCTTGCGCTAAATGATTCACAATGAATCCTCTCCATATTTAATCAGATACAGTAATTTAAATAGTTGAAATTTAAATGAAGCAACATTTCCAAAAGGAGAATTTTCTGCTCTAGACGTTTTTGTTCATACCAGGAGGCAATTAAATACATTTCATGAGAGTAGTTACAGATCTGTAATCTAATACATTTTAATAACAGCAGTGCATTTGCAGTTAAAGGCGGCCATAGCCAGAGGCCTATGTGACTCATAACCTACTAAAACTGCTGTGGAGAATCAAAAAAATATTACATAAGCTTTCTGTTATATCAGTAGTAAGAAAAAACCCACCGGTAGTAACCTAAAAACAATCCTCCCCCATTTTGCTTTGTAAAACGCTTTCGTAAGTATTTCCCCAGTCTCACGTGTCAGTGTCTGGCCTCTTCATTATGGTGTGTTGTTTCAGCTCTGGAGCTGGTGTGAGTGCTGAGGGAATACCTCCAGATAGAGCATCCTACAAACAGCTTGTAGCGAGAATGGGGCGGGGCAGCTCTGGCACGGGCAGAGCGTTATTGGCCGCTATAAACCAGGTCCTCTCACTGGGCTTGTCTTGTTTATCATAAACAAACGGAAATATTATGCTAACTGACTTGAATTTTAAAGGTGATGAGTGTCATTTACAGTAAAAAATAAACACCCTTGGTGCTATCAGAACATCCCTCTGATGGTTTGAGCATCCCAACACCGGGACACTGGTTCAACCAACATCTGCTGATTTTTTTTTTTTTAAAGATATGATAATACTTCTGATTCTGATATTCCCAGCCTACTGTACCTTTCACATTTCAATTTATCAAGTGCAGCAAAGTGCATCAAAAGTCTCTTGAACTTAGAAACTTGAGCTGGTATCCACAAGACCTCAGAAAGACCTCAAATGACCAGCACTAGAAATACTGACTGGGAAAAATGTACGCCAATAACCCAATGGCTGAGCACAAGCCTCTGAGTGTGAGTGGGGAGTAATCAATAGCTTTTATGACGGGGACTGAGACAGTTCTCTTATAGGGCCTATAACAATCCGGTTGAGCACTGCACATTTACGTCATTTGAAACGCACTGGGCACAATGACATCACACGTCAGAGATCTATACAGTAGATTAAAACATCATAATTCATACTTCTGTATCAGTGACCTAACATGAAGTGTGTACACCTGTATCAATTCAAAATCAATAGTCTTAAGCAAGTCAATGTAAATGTAATCGTTTAGTTTTTCTCGTCTTGATCGACCATTTTGACTGCACACAAGCACAGAAAAGGGGGGGGGGGGTGAGATACCCTACACACACTATCGTATGTACATTATTAGTTTTTAGTTTCATCAGCCCCTCTCATGGAGTTTCAAGGCAACTATCAATTAGGGAAATGACTCAGATCAATTGTTGGGGGTGGGGTTTCCAAGGAACACGTTTCGTAACACATAAAAGATATCCCATAAATCACAGTCCTCCCCTGCAGCTCTTGAATTATCACACTCCAGCACACCCATCATGGCGCCGTCTGGCTGAACAAATCTCCATCGCAAAACTGCATTGTTTTATCAAAACAAGGATTGGATTTCCATTTCTTAAAAAAAAAAAATCTGGTGCTTAAATGAAGCCAAAGGCCTGAAGACTTTTTCTCTGAACAAACTAAACTCAAAAATATTTCTCGGTAAATGTTTAATAAAAAAATACCAGAACCTGCATTAGGTGTGTGTCTTCTTGTATTGAGTATTGTAAATGGGTGCAAGAACCCTTGATATAAAGTGTAGAGAAGTACATAATTCTCAACCTTTTTTACTCAAAGGGCCACTGTTGTCCAACACAATATTCAATATTCCCCTCTATATATTGCTGTAATTATGACAAAGCTGCTTGTTTTCAAACTTTTCAACAGAAATATTGAAATATATAAAATTAATTATTAATTTTGTGATTCACATTTCAAGAACTGTATGTTCATCAATAAAAAGTTATTAAAATCTCTATTTTATTCTTTTTAGATTAAATTTTTTTTTTTTTTTTTAATGATTTAAAGATATTATTTAAATATATTTGTAATACAGTATATTTGTAATACCGGCGAACGTTTCAACACACTTTAATAAATAAACAAACTGAAAGTAAAACCGCAGGCAGCCCCTCACGGACGACTGCCGCGCGCACACACATACTAAAACGTAAACAAAACATAACATAAAATCCAGGCCTGGTCCTCTCTCGTCCTTCACTGGTGTCGCTCGTCCTTATATGCCTCCGGGCTCCCTCATGAGAGGACTCGAGACCGACGTGCCTCGCAGGTGACGCTCATTCTCAATCACTCACTCACAATATTATTAATATATTACTTTATTTAAATACTTTTAAGTCACCTACAGCCCCCTTGGAAGTTCATTGAAGCCCCCTAAATGGAATATATACACTCACCTAAAGGATTATTAGGAACACCTGTTCAATTTCTCATTAATGCAATTATCTAATCAACCAATCACATGGCAGTTGCTTCAATGCATTTAGGGGTGTGGTCCTGGTCAAGACAATCTCCTGAACTCCAAACTGAATGTCAGAATGGGAAAGAAAGGTGATTTAAGCAATTTTGAGCGTGGCATGGTTGTTGGTGCCAGACGGGCCGGTCTGAGTATTTCACAATCTGCTCAGTTACTGGGATTTTCACGCACAACCATTTCTAGAGTTTACAAAGAATGGTGTGAAAAGGGAACAACATCCAGTATGCGGCAGTCCTGTGGGCGAAAATGCCTTGTTGATGCTAGAGGTCAGAGGAGAATGGGCCGACTGATTCAAGCTGATAGAAGAGCAACTTTGACTGAAATAACCACTCGTTACAACCGAGGTATGCAGCAAAGCATTTGTGAAGCCACAACACGCACAACCTTGAGGCGGATGGGACCCCACCGGGTACCACTCATCTCCACTACAAATAGGAAAAAGAGGCTACAATTTGCACGAGCTCACCAAAATTGGACAGTTGAAGACTGGAAAAATGTTGCCTGGTCTGATGAGTCTCGATTTCTGTTGAGACATTCAGATGGTAGAGTCAGAGTTTGGCGTAAACAGAATGAGAACATGGATCCATCATGCCTTGTTACCACTGTGCAGGCTGGTGGTGGTGGTGTAATGGTGTGGGGGATGTTTTCTTGGCACACTTTAGGCCCCTTAGTGCCAATTGGGCATCGTTTAAATGCCACGGCCTACCTGAGCATTGTTTCTGACCATGTCCATCCCTTTATGACCACCATGTACCCATCCTCTGATGGCTACTTCCAGCAGGATAATGCACCATGTCACAAAGCTCGAATCATTTCAAATTGGTTTCTTGAACATGACAATGAGTTCACTGTACTAAAATGGCCCCCACAGTCACCAGATCTCAACCCAATAGAGCATCTTTGGGATGTGGTGGAACGGGAGCTTCATGCCCTGGATGTGCATCCCACAAATCTCCATCAACTGCAAGATGCTATCCTATCAATATGGGCCAACATTTCTAAAGAATGCTTTCAGCACCTTGTTGAATCAATGCCACGTAGAATTAAGGCAGTTCTGAAGGCGAAAGGGGGTCAAACACAGTATTAGTATGGTGTTCCTAATAATCCTTTAGGTGAGTGTATATAGTTTTTCCTTTAATAAACAACATT
Source organism: Coreius guichenoti (assembly GCA_039654105.1). Taxonomy (NCBI): domain Eukaryota; kingdom Metazoa; phylum Chordata; class Actinopteri; order Cypriniformes; family Gobionidae; genus Coreius; species Coreius guichenoti. The sequence goes on from CM077178.1 coordinate 29,518,787, forward strand.
TATTAAATGGAAGCTTCAATAACTGCTAATATTCCAATTAAATTTAGGACAAAAGATGAAATGTAAGATCTTGAATCAGTAAAGAACAATATTCTGTACTATACAAGGTTGCACAGAGTAGCATATTGTAAAACATTCTCAGCTGTCACTTTTTGATAAGGGTGGCAGGGAAAAACAATGCTAAATGCAAATAATAAAATGCAATTAAACCATATTCTAGTGGTTCAGCGGATTACAAAACGGTTCGGATCATATTACAGTTTTAGATTCACGGATCGTATAGGGGAGACCGGGGATGGTTGTAACAATTTTGACATTTCTGTCTGCATCTTGGAGTTTTTTTTAAGCCAGTGCGTTCAAAATGTGATTAAAACTCTTTACAAGTGTCAGCTATTAAATGACATAGCTGTTATCTTTGCAGCACAAACAGAAAATGTGTGGTTTCGATTCAAACACAAGGAGTGAAATGTTACAATTCACCCCATAGTCTGGGTTATTTGTAACAGACCCTGGGGTGAGATGTAACATTATTATATCCACCGGGGTGATATGTAACATTATGAAATAAGGATTATGACAACAAAAAAAATTTGACAGTTTTTTATTCAACACAGGCTTTTTAACAATTGATGTGTGTGTATGTGTGTAACAAAAATGAATAAAATGAGCAAAAGCTCATTTTACGTCCCTCAATTTGTCTTTCTCTTCCAAGACCTAGGCCAGGGGTGTCCAATCCTGCTCCTGGAGGGCCACCATCCTGCAGAGTTCAGATACAACCCCAACTACACACCTGAACCAGCTAATCAAGGTCTACTGGGCATACTAGAGACTTCCAGGCAGGTGTGTTGAGGCAAACTGGAGCTAAACTCTGCAGGACAGTGACCCTCCTCCAGGACCGAGTTTAGACTCCCCTGACCTAGGCATACTAAAATTTAAAAAAACGAAACAAAAAAAGGTATAAATACAACTAAAAATTTACTTGGGGTACGCTGTAACATGCTTCATTTATGTTACAACTAACCCAGAGTCTTGTAGCCATGAACTAGCTCACCTTACAGCTAACAACAAAAACATTAGCACTAACAACTTGCATGAAAAATATCTACACAGACACACAATAAACATAATTTAACTTTGATGAGTTTAACTACAAAGCAGGAATTGCCATAACAAAAATAAAGGAAGTAAAAAAAGTTACTTTCTTACATCAAAATGAGTTTTTCTAGTCTAAAATTTGATCTGTCTGCCACAGGGCTTAACGTTTCTCACATGTGGAATAAGGACGTAACAGAGCATGTGAAGTGAATCAGGTGATTTGTAACTTGTTCCTGATTGGAGAAATCGGAAGTGTTACAATTAACCCGTGTTACAACCATCCCCCGTCTCCCCTACATTTTCGGATCAGCAAAAAAATACATTATTTGGTGGCAAATGTAACTTTGCTTTCCATTTATTACTTAAAGGCAGAGGTGGGAGTAAGTCACACATGTGCAAGTCACAAGTAAGTCTCAATCAAGTCCAAGTCAATTTTTGTGAGAATCAAGCAAGTCAAGTCAAGTCACTGCTTTATGTCAAGCAATTCAAGTCAAGTCGTAGCTTGGGTCAAGCAAGTCACTGGCAAGTCATACAAATGTTTGATGATTTAACTGAATTTATATATTAAAATAAGTTAAAAATACAGTAGTTATGGACTATGGGAGTTTTATTTGCAACAAAAAAATTGCAATATGCATTTCTACTCAAAAGGTGTCTACATACAACTGAGCTGTTAATACAATAAAAATCTAAAAATTAAAATATTAATAATACATAAAATGTAAATGTAACTGAAATTAGGCCAATATATTGGGTGAAATACGTTCTCTTCATATTATTTGAATTTTCTCTCTCCTGCTTGTCCTGTACAGCGTGACCAGGTATTGTTATATGACTAATTAACTTAAGAGAACTCAGATTGTGTTTGTTGCTCACACCCTGACGAAGGCTCATTAGCCGCAACGCGTAGGTGTGCAGTACTTGTCACCTGTTTTTAAAATATTAAAACCATGATGAAATAAAGGCTTTTTATATTTTTTCAATATTATTTGAGAGCCTTGGATTATTAACATGTCCAAACAGGGGCGTAGCCATCATTTCAGAAGTGAGGGGGACAGAATGTCAAGTGTTATACCAGTTTTTTTCTGACCTTTGTTTAACTGATGGTTTTATTTTTAATCTTATATATTTTTGCTTAATTGGCTTAATATGCTATTTATGTAAGCTATCTGGGTCTTTTTGACCCTAAATGACGTTTGCTGAAATAAAATTTAAAAAAAAAATCTAAAATGGCATGAGACTTGATGTGGTGGTTGACATTTGCTAGCTCTACAAACAAAAAAAATTAATTGGAATGATACTGGTTGTATGTTAGCGTGAGAAAAAGTCTGTAACATAATAATGTAATTTAAAAAAAAATATATTAATAATATTACTCACTTTTAATAATGTTTTACTAAAATGTTTTACATTTGTGCAGTGTTGGGGGGATTTAAACATTTTTTTTAAACAATTTATTTATTTATATAAATTCAATTAATGGAAGACTATAAAAATTACTTTTTGTTACATAATTTGTCAAAAATCAGCTCCAGTGCAGAACACACACAGTGACTTTTAACCCAGCCGTCCAATCACAGTGGAGGAGGGGCGGGACAAATACAACACTAACCAACTGCCACATTTTGCTTGTACAATGTCAACAGATGAAAACAAGAAGCATAAAAACGGAGCAAAATGATGAAAAGAAGAGCCAGAGCAAATACTTTACGTTGTATTGACATTTTTATATAGAAACAATACAGAAACAAACTATCTGTGAGCTGAGATACTGGTACCACTTACATGGATATTCCATATATCACACACACACAAAACGCTACGCTACAGAAACGCTCACAGCTAGGCGTCTTCAGCAAAACTGGCTAATTATTCAACAAGAGAAATAGAGTTATTCATCATTGTGCAACACAATTCGGATACCACGTCAACTTAGAGTGCTTGACGTTTTCATAGTGAAGATTTCTTTTGCCATTTTGAACTCATGGCGACCTAGTTGTATGAAATTATGGATACAGTGCCGGTGCGAGCAGGGGTGTGCCGTGACCCGCGAGTGACTGATTACCATGGAAACTTGAAATTTACATAATCCTGGTACCCGAACTTAATTATTCTTGGTGTAGCGCCTTCCATGTTCAGTCACGACTGTCAATGCTCTTACATTAGCTCTCTCTGCTTGCCTGCTGCGTCACGTGGTTAGGTTGCGGCGCGTTCAAAAACAGATATTTATTAAACAAAAGACAAGTTATTTTGAGTCATTTAACTCAAGTCCGAGTCAAGTCTCAAGTCATTTGTCAAGCAAGTCTCAAGTCCTAAAATTTGTGACTTAAGTCAAGTGACTCGAGTCCCCCACCTCTGCTTAAAGGGGACCTATTATGCCTCTTTTTACAAGATGTAAAATAAGTCTCTGATGTCCCCAGAGTGTGTGTTAAGTTTTAGCTCAAAATACCCCACAGATCTTTTTTTATAGCATGCTAAAATTGCCACTTTTTGGGGTGAGCAAAAATGCACTGTTTTTGTGTGTGTCCATTTAAATGCAAATGAGCTGCTGCTCCCAGCCCCCTTTCAAGAAGAGGGCGGAGCTTCAAGAGCTCATGCTGACATGCTCCGGCATACCAGCAACAACAAAACAATCTCGCACTGAAAATGTCAGAAATTGTCAGCGGTGTTCAGCCTTATATGTTCAGTCATATCATGTGACTGTACTGTGCATAATAAATGCAAATTTATTAATTACACAGACGGTGAGCATGGTGATGAAAGTAACGACCTAGCTCTGGTCTCCTGGTGCCTTCACGTGCTATCAGAAATTTCATAATTCCCACTTCTGAAGTCGTGATTACGAGCTTGTCGCATTCAAGAGGGCGACCTCAAATGGCGTTCATGTGCAGTTTTTAACTAGGAAACTCGAATTTACAATAATTCTGATAGCACATGAGGGCAGCATCAGTGAAAACAGGCAGAGACAATGGTAGCTTTAGCAACATTAGCCATACAGAGTACCAACAAGCTCTTTCAGAAAAGCAATTTGGAAGGACTCACAACATATGACGCGTGATACTTTGTCTGGATCTGAAGTTTGCTCACAAAGGGCTGGTATTGACCCATCTTTCAGAATCAACCTTTTTGAAAATCCAGCATTGGACCCTCGTTTGTGAAGCAGTCCAGCGCAAAATGATTGGCGCAAACGTATAAGACTCCAGCATTTTTTTTTCCCGAGACATTTTCTTTGAAAATTAAATTTAACCACAATGTCCTCAGTGACTCAGATGGCAGGAGTCTATGGAGACTCTTATGTGCATTGATATATCCCAAAACACAACACTTGTAATGTCTCTTTGGCGCAGACATTATACAACTCCAGCTGCTACAGCGAGATTACAGAAATGGGATACTGACTCCGATCGTCAATGGCTGTGGGCGGGGCTTCTCCCTACAGTGACATGATTATAGGGGGGAATCAGAATCAGCGCGTTTGAAGAGATTGCTTTTGATTTATAGGAATTATAAAAAAAAAAAAAAAATGAGTGAGTGGGCTGGTTATATAGGCTGGGGCCATTATAGGCTGGTTGTTCTCACACACTGCAGACACACATCAGTGTTCAAACACCTTATAAAAGTGAATTTTGCACAATAGGTCGCCTTTAATGCACACTTCAAGCACTTCGTTACAACAGCAAAAACTACTAGCCACTAATAAAGTTCAAACATTATAAAAGGCAAGTGAACAGTCAGTAAAAAAAAAAAAAAAGATCTTTGTTAAAGCTGTGTTTTGTTATTTGATTAACATTTATGACATAAACAGAAGCAGGTATATTAGGCTGCTGTCACTTTAAGACCAAATGCACAGATTCAATATAATGATACACATCCAATTTCTTTCTCAACTGTTTATGTTCACTTGAGACATAACCGACTGTGTTTACGAGAATACTTGCCGAGACGGGTATTTTGACACAATTTTGTGTGTAAGTGTCTGTTCAAGTGCATGGAGATGCGAAAGAGGAATCAATTCGCTGATCAATTCAATCTGAAACGCGCCATTCTGTGTGTGCCCGCTTTGTGTGTGCGGCTGTGCTGTGCAAACAGATAACAGCGCGCGAGTACAGAGTTGATGGTGAAATTTTGTTAAACCCCTAATATATTCATGCATAGTTAGGGAAGCAAAATATAAATAGACATCAATTTTTAAAAGGAGAAGAAAATGCTTCTAATATCTTTTGTTGTAGACGTCAAATGCTGTGTCCAAATGAACTCATACTGTATATCTTGGTAGTTTAATTTTGAAGGTTAAATCTATTTTGGAACTGCATGTGTTGGGTCTCCACTAAGGCAAAACCTAAGAAGCATTTGGTTTAGTAAAAAGCCATTGCTGTATGAGTAATAGACACATAGCAGCATCGCTAAGAGAAAAGGAAAAGGCATTTAGGGGTTGCTGAAGTGCAGCTGCTCTGCTCAATGTCTCTGGGATAGTCCCAATCCCATAATAACCATGACTACTATCTCCAGATGCGGAAAAAGTCAGAGATAAACTGGTTTAATCTCTCTCTCCGCAAGATTTCCTTCTCCCTCTCTCTCTCTCTACACACACACATTTTCATCGCCTCTCAACAGCATTTTTCAGACTCCTGCTATTTCTTGAAATTAGTGCTAATGTGAGAGCGCATTAAAAGATTTGTTCGTCCATGACTAGCTCATCCCCTGAGAAACTAGACAAATCTTTCATTTGAATACTTCATTTCTACTTTCGATACGTTTCTAAACAATTGTGGCCAGCCACACGCATATGAAAAATGGCATTATTTTGACACAGCTGAATCCATAACCGAATTACACCTACGCTGTCTTGTTAGTTCTTCCTGTAGGGTACACAGACAGACAGGAGGTACCAGGAAGCATCATTTGGCATTGACCTTCTAGAAGAAATTCGAAAGAAGACTATTGCAAATAAAAACACATAGACCCAAACAGAATCACTCCGAGGCAGAAGCCCCTTGATAATATTACGGTTGTTAGCCCTCCCAAACCATGAAGAAACAAACCTAATGTGGCATATCTGAGACAATCACTTTAAGGAGAATTGCCTCTCCTCTTGAAGGAGGTAATTGGATCTTTCTCCTACTTGTTTGTTTCCCAAGAGGACAAAATGGCAAAAAGGAAGACAAAGCAGCCCCCAATGGTTGTGAATCTCTGGTTAATTGTTTTATTCGTGTCCAGGCTGAAAGCACTAAGCGCTTCTGTCCACTCTGATGATTCAATTCCAGGAATGAGGACACATAAAAGACGAGAGAATAGAGGACAAAATTGCATGCTGCTACCTTCGTGGCATAAGGTGCAAAATCGCCTTTAAAAGCTACAGTCAAAGCACTTTGAAAGAAACAAAGCAAAACTGAGGCTGAAAAAAAAACTTGTGACTGGTTAAGAAACTGTAGAAGGAAAATGTGCTTTTCTACATGAATATTTGTTTAGCTAAAGATACAAAATCTGCAAAAGTCTACAGTAGGGGTGTCCAATCCTACTCCTGGGGGGCCAATTTCCTGCAGAGTTTAGCGCCAGGATTGAAAACCACTGCTCTAAACAACTATATGTACGTATAACACGACAAAAGATATTTGAAGAATGTTTCAGCTGTTTTTGTCCATAAAAGTCAATGGGATCATATACTTTCAAGCTCAAAGAAAACAAAGCTAATGTGAAAGGTAGCAATTAGACTGGAATACTGTACAGCAAAGGCTGGAATACACAATTTATGTCCAGATTTTTGCCCCGATTTGCAGTATGAAAAAGGCGACGTTAGTTACCTAAAGTCAAGGTGCGTTCACACCATGTCGTAATTACTGCAATTATGTTAATTCTTTTTAATGTAAAAAGCGTCCATGTCCTCGTAGAGCTCATAATTACAGCTTGTAAAATAGGCGTTTTCTGAGAGCTCCTGCTGTACCACATGACCGCTGTACCACCTGACCACTGAGGATTCATTTAGGTGTTGATAGTGGTGCTATAGAAACGCATAATGCCCAGTCCGAGGACGTGACCAGCTCCGAATAGAACATCACATGTTGTCATCTCAAGCCTACTATATTAATGACATGGCGTGAACACAGCATCAGAAGAACCAGTCTGAGATTTGGGCCAGTCGGGGTTGACAGATTTCACGAAAAATTGTGTCGTGTACGATGGGCACAGACTATGATATTTTACCTTTAGACTTTGATAGTAATCTGTTCAGATTTTAAAAGTTGTTCCAGCCTTAAAGGGATAGTTCACCAAAAAATGAAAATTACCCCATGATTTACTCACCCTCAAGCCATCCTAGGTGTACATGACATTCTTCTTTCAGACAAATACAATCGGAGTTGTATTAAAAAATGTCCTGGCTCTTCCAAGCATTATAATGGCAGTAAATGGCAGCCCAAAATTTGAAGCCCCAAAAAGTGTATCCATCCATTATAAAAGTAATCCATACGGCACCAGGGGGTTAATAAAGGCCTTCTGAAGCGAATCGATGGGTTTTTGTAAGAAAAATATTCATATTTAACACGTTATAAAGTAAAATATCTAGCTTCAAGCGGACTGCCTTCCGTATTCAACTTACAAAGAAAGTGTAACGTCTCTCGCAGTTCAAAACATTTGCGCTGCGTCCGACATCGTCGCGCCAGTTACACCAGTTAAAAAGTCTTCTGAAATGACACAAGCACTATGTATGATGAACAGAGTTTGGAATGACATGAGGGTGAGTAAATGATGACAAATTTTGGGGTGAAATATCTCATTAAGGATTCTTGTAAAATTGACTGCACTAATTGGTGGATCCACTAGGTGGCAACACTCACACTGTTGAATGTTGATTTATGCTGTGTTCAGATTACACAATATCAGCCCTATTTTGACACTATTTGACATAGGGTGTCGTGGTGATTCGTAAATGACAATGGGTGTCGGGACACAAGAACCAATCGTTTCATCTCGTAAGACGTGTCATAGTGGACGACAACCGATGCCGCATCTGCAACGCTTCACAAACATCACGACAGAAAGACTAGCATGTTTAATTTTTTTCGGTCCTGCTTCAACAACCCAGTGAGTACAACACTCCACTTCGGTAGTTTGTTTACGCTCGTTTTCAGAAGTCAGATGTGCATGATGTCATAGAGAAGACATCACGCACATCTGACCATCGTTAAAGATGGCAAGCAATGACTGGTCAGATATCAAAGTGAAGTCTGGGTAACTGTGATTTTGCCAAGTAAGACATGTCCCTGGAACAACATTTCTGTCCGAGCATTTCCCTACCACTAAACCCATAACTTATCCTTAAAATCAGAGTGAAATGATAGGTAAATAGCACTGATGTAGAAGCACCTAAAGGCCCCGATATACTCACGGCGAAGTTCTTTTTCATTCTTCGATTAGGGATAAAAAGAAGTTCAAAATACGTGACCAGCGATATACTGTTAGTGAACATCCAACACCGCCAACTCTGCTGAGAGCGGTGTTTAGATGAATATGTAAATATGTGCTGCGCACTTTCCTCTCAATAACAAAATAAACACATGGCAAAAATGAGAAAACAGCAAGCATTTTTTAATAAAGCATGAGCCTTACATAATTGCCACGGACCAATGGGAGTTCGAAGGTGTTTGCCAGCCAGAGCGAACTCCTGAAACGAACACAAAACGAATTTCGTTTTGGCCTGACTTTGTTCAAAATGGCGTCATATCAGTTCGTTCTTCGATTTCGCTTAAAGTATATCGGGGCCTTAACCCTGGTTGGAAGCCTAAACTTTCCATAAAATGTAAACCTCAAATCTGATTGGTTGATTGGAATGTTGTTCCAGGATCAACAAAGATGCTGATCCAGGAACATGTTGAACTTGAAATCATGTTTACCATGTAGTCTGACATGTTTCTTGTCCACGACATGACACAAAATCTGACAAGTGACTATCGTAACAGACAAAAATATTGTGTAGTCTGAACCCGGCATTAAAGAACTTCTCGAAGATAGAAAATGCCAATAAAACCAACAGGAGATGAAAGAGGAATCAACTACAATGGATGTGAGAGGAAAACGGCAAGAAAGGCATGCATCTGAACATCTCACATTTGAATGCACCAGTACAGGTACAATGGAGATGAAACAGATGGTTGAAAAACAAAGCATTCCGTCAAAGTATGTCCATGCAACCAAGTACATGGCTCTGAATCACCATTGAAATATACCTCTCCAGTTTCCTGTAATCCAGGTCTCAGTTCAGCCTCCACCATTACACATGGACCACAAGACCCCTACACAAACCCATAGTTCTACCCGAAAGACTCAGGAGGCGAGAAAAACATTTGAATAAGATTTATTTACAGTTTGTATAAAATGAGTATCGAATAGATGAAATGATAAAGTTCTTTGGCGTAGGCCCTGTCCATAGTCCGAATCCGGAGGGTAGCGGATGCTTGCAGTTCCTGCCTGAAGATGAAGGCAGGGGCAGAGCCTACCCAAAAGAACTGATAAATCAAAAGATACCCACCCGTTGGAAGATTCTTTGGATGAGGTTCCTAAAATATTTGCAAAGAAAAGAGATTATATTATTAGAATATGGACACTGAACATGCAATAGATATGGATATTGACATAGATGTTAAATCAATAAACAGAAGGAATTGTTAGGCTACTGCCTAAAGTATGTGAAGGAAGCCGCGACGGCCGTGAGGAACTGCCTTGATTGGCCGGGGTACAAGAAAGCCGCGTAGGCTGTATGGACTGCCACGTTAGGCCGTGTACACTGTCTCGACAGGCCGGGGTACGAAAAGCCGCATTGGCTGAGAATGAGGCTCCGATAAGCCAGTGTGCGGGGAAGGCTGCATAGGTTGAGTAAAAGGCCACGCTAGCCCATAGTGAGGAGAAGACAGCGTGGGTGCATGAGTTGGCCTCGATAGACCAAATGGAAAAGTGAGCCATTTAAATCTATAAAATAATAGATATAGGAACTGCCACCTTGACCAGAAGTTTGTGTAGATAGTATACTTACCACATAAGATTTAACACTAGAACCGCCATGGGGTAAAATTTACCCATGGCTGTTTTTCAAATGTACATGACAGATTTTCAATAAAATATCCAAGGCTCCCAGTCATTGACTTTTACTAAAATTGTGTTATTTACAATCTCCTGTTGTTAAAAATTGTTTAGATAAAACCAGATTAAAAAAACGGGGCATTTATACCTATAAGCGCCAGCGGGTCTAATTTACCCCTATATAATTCCTTTATTTTCGCGCTGTGTTTGGGCAACGTGTAGGCTTACTGTAAACAGTCACACAACGCACGATCAAATGAAGATGTTTTAGTCTATTTATAAATGTTCAAACTTTGGATTAATTATACATTTTTGTTTTGCAATTTTTATCGTGTATTGTTTGCTACTGTGTTGCTATTTATTCACGTCTGCCCGTTTCCTGAAAAAGAATGTTTCCGATCTATGATGTAATGAATAAAACAATTTTCATGATTACCCCAAGTTTATTAGTGTGGTTCTCTTATTCAAATTATAAATTATATAACTAAACAAATTAATAATTAATTAGGTGAAACTGTGCGCTTGAATTTGTCGTTGCACATGTCATACATCGTATGCAGTGCGGTGGATTATTATTGCTCTTTATTGTCTATTTAGGGTATTTTAGTAATTTAAATAACATTTGCATCTCGCGCTCCGCCCCGCATTGCAGGTATAAAGCGGAAGCAGATGCCGCGCACATTTGTCATTCACTTCGGAGCCGAACGGCGTTGAGGAAGAGAGACTGTTCCTGCCTATCAAGCAGATAGAGAGAAAGAGAACGAGAGAGAGATCGATCGTAGGTGCTGGTGAAAAGGCACACTGCAGCGCGACCGCGTGCACTTCCTGGTTTGGGAAAATCTGCTGTTTCCACAGCATTTCCTGTTGGTTCGGTGAGGGCGTTCCATACAGTGAGAGCAGACACAGGCTGCACTATCCCCTGTGATTCTGCCGCGGTTGTCCCTGGGTGCTTCAGCACTATTAAAAGAGCGGTTTCCTCTAAAAGAGCAACACGGGTGTGACACTGCGTCTTTTTCAAGATGTCATTCCACCCGTGCGTTTCTGGATGCGGTCGTTCCCTGTCACCAGCTGACGGTCACAATCGTTGTCTCACGTGCCTGGGCATTCAGCACGCTGAGGCAGCTTTTGTGGATAGCTCATGTTCCCACTGCGGGAACATGACTATCTCGGCGCTTAGGTCGAGACTCGCCTACCTTTGGGAGGGTGGAGTCCCCTTACCTATGCCTCGATCTACTGCTATTCCTGCGCAGCAGAATAGACCTACTTCGACGAATAGCCAGGGTGACCTGAGGATCACGTTTAGGGCAAACCCGCCGAGCCAGCCTCCGCGGGCCCCTATTCCCTCTGAAGCGCCGCAGCCGGTAGAGTTTCCGGAGGAAACCGCTGGCCCCTCCCATGGGCGTCCAGTGGTGACCTTCGGGGCTCCAGCAGATGAACAGATGTCGATCGCTGCATCGGAGGGGGAGTTCCAGTCCTCGGAGGATGAAGACTCGGCTGCGCTGCCTCCCTCTGGGAGAGTTGCGGCGGCCGAGTCGGACCCTGAGTTGACGGCTATGCTTTCCCGGGCCGCCGAAAAGGTCGGGCTCGTGTGGAACCCTCCACCGTGTCCCGAGCCTTCTAGGTTGGATGACTGGTTTCTCGGGGCGGGTCGCGCTGGTTCTCAGCGTCCCGCCCCAGTGCCTTTCTTCCCGGAGGTGCATGAGGAGCTCACAAAGTCGTGGACGGCACCTTTTTCTGCTAGAAACCGGCCGAGTGGCTCCTCCCTCCTCACTACCCTTGATGGCGGGCCAGCCAAGGGGTATGTGGGAATCCCGCCGTGGAACGGGCTGTCGCGATGCAACTGTGTCCAGCGTCCGCTTCCAACTGGCGCGGTGACCCGCGCCACGCCTCCAAGGCCTGTAAGTTCTCTTCCAGTCTGACTGGAAAGGCTTACAAGGCCTGTGCACAGGCTGCGTCTGCTCTGCATGCCATGGCGTTGCTTCAGGTGCACCAGGCCCAGGCGCTCATGGACATGCACGAGGGTAGGCCTGACCCAGAGCTCCTCCAGGAGCTCCGGACGGCGACGGACCTCGCCCTCCGGGCGATGAAAGTCACCGCCCGTTCCATCGGTCAGGCGATGTCCACGCTCGTGGTCCAGGAGCGACACCTCTGGCTCAACCTGGCCGACATAAATATCAGTTCCGGGACTCCCCCATCTCCTCGGCCGGGTTGTTCGGCGACGCGGTCGAGAGCTTTGCCCAGCAGTTCTCGGCCGCCCAGAAGCAGACGGAGGCCATCAAGCACATCCTGCCCCGGCGGTCAGCTGCTGCCTCCACCCAGCCGCCGGTCGCAGCGCCTCCGCCTGCTCGTCGCCGAGGGCGTCTGCCCGCTGCCGCCCCCGCTCCTGCCAAAGCCCAGCAGCAGCCTACACCAGGGCGTCGGCGTGGAGCCGGCCGTGGGAAGGACGTCCAGCCTGCTCAGGTCGCTGCCAAGCCAGGTGGCAAGCGCCGTCGTAAGAGACCCTGAGACGGGCCGCCCAGAGATGGAGGGAACTGCTCTTCAGGAGGTGGTAGCAGCACCACTCCTTCTCCCGGAGGAGAGAATCCTTGGTTTTCATTTAATTTCTGTTCCGCCGCTGACCTCCGTGCCAGCGGTACCCAAATTTTCACCAAAAGAGCAGTTTCCAAAATCTCTGGGTGCCAAGAGAGCACGCTTGGCGGTGTACAACGCTCCGATGCCTCGTCACCCTCCGGCGCCTCTCCAGTCGCCAGCAGGGGGTGTTGGCTGTGCTCAGGACGCACACGAGAGGCCTCCTCACACCCGAGCGCCCCCTCAGCGGAAGCAGGTAAGTGTTGCACTGCACACTCAGACCCCACTTCGGGCCGCTATGCTGTCCGAGTCGGGTCCCTGCACGCCGCTGCGCTGCCCCGCTGTGGGTACGTCTGTGGTGCCATTAGTCCCGCTTGCACGGTCGCTGGGAGCCTGGTTAGCGCTCCCCAGCCCGTCGCGCTGGCTCATCCGTACTATCAGACTCGGCTATGCGATTCAGTTCGCCCGGCGTCCCCCCAAGTTCAGGGGCATTCACTTCACCTCTGTGTCGAAAGGATCTCTTTTCTCGGTATGGAGCTGGACTCGGTCAATCTGACAGCGCAACTCACAGAGGAGCGCGTCCAGTCGGTGTTGAACTGCTTGAATTCGTTCAAATGCAGGACAGCAGTACCACTGGCTACACTGGCTACACGACCGAGTCCCGAGATGGGCGTGTGCTCGCTTCAAATAGCCAGTAACACTGAAGGGCCCGTTCTAGTGTCGGCTTGCTGCGCCATTCCCCTCCTCATGGACCGGATACGTGCGCTGATATGCTCCAGTCGAGTTCCCCAGAACGGCGAACCCTGTTAAGTCCTCCGCAACCCGCGGCAGTCAGACGTGGCGGAGCGTCCGACGCCAGGTCTAACACTCGTATGCATTGGTGGAACTTGTGTTAGGCTGGGTATCCATATGTTGTGACCCCTACGGCGGTCCCATGTGTGTATTCTTCCACGGTACGGCTCCCTACGGCGAGCCCGTGTCTTTCCCTTGGCAGAGCTCGCTCTGCCGTCTCTGTGCGGTGTAGTCTCCCGCCTGCATTGGCCGGGGCCACCCCTGGGACTTCCATATGTTGTACTGCCCATGGCCAGTCCATACGTCTATATTCCACATGATACCTCCCTACGGGTAGGATGTGGCTTCCGCAGCGGCCACCCGGGGCACGCTTTCCCAGCGTTATCCAATACTCTGCTGAGTGGGTCTTGCGGAACAGCAGCAGTGACTCTCCTTGCGTGAGTTCCCCGCCCCGAACAGACGGGGGTCTGAGGGGCTTTCGCTGGGTGCTGGAAGTGGTAGTAACTGTGGCGTTTTCCATAGGGATCCCAATTCGTCGGTGACGTCCGACGTACGTCGAACGTGACCGACTGAAAGGGAATGTCTCGGTTACATATGTAACCCTCGTTCCCTGAAGGAGGGAACGGAGACGTACGTCCCGTCGCCACAGTTGCTGTACCATCACTGCACGGCCGAGTCACTAGCTCGGCCCCTCAGTGAAAAACAAATGTGCGCGGCATCCGCTTCCGCTTTATACCCACGATGCGGGGCGGAGCGCGAGATGCAAATCTCGCACGCCAATAGCCATTGGCCCGTTCTCTATACACTCGAAGCTGATAGGGGCTCCCAGAAGTGATCCCAATTCGTCGGTGGCGTCCGACGTACGTCTCCGTTCCCTCCTTCAGGGAACGAGGGTTACATACGTAACCGAGACGTTATCTTAATATGTGATTAATGACATTTTATTATAATATTACACCACCCAAATATGTATTTATTTCCTTCTAATTCTCGTTGTCATTGCAGGCTGATTTAGCCTAGACTATATTCACCAAAAAGTGATTAGTGTAGCCTGCTTAAAATAGCATAAAACAACAGGACAAAAACAAAGTTGATGACTAAAAATAATCATTTCATGACTCTTTGTGAAGACAGTGGCATAATACAGTGACATATTACGTTTTTAGCTGTATCAAAACAGTAATCATCTGCATGGGTAAATTTTACCCGCTGGCGGTTTTAGGTATACAGCGACCCCTGGCGGTTCTAGTGTTAAGTATTAGGAGTTAAATGATATGCTGTAAACTTACCTGATGCTTGTTAAGACACATAGGTAATCTTAGTATTATCTTTGGAATTACTTGAGAGAGTTTGCGGAGCATGCCTGATGGTTTGAGCATTGCATCTTATATAGGATTTGAATGCTGAAGACCATCTTGACCATCATGGAATCCCGCGTTCGGCTGCCGTTGTAGCAGCACATGATCCTGAATGAATGTCCGGTATACTGATGAGATGATAGTCTGCAGTTCTGTAGAACTGTCACTA